>CAWUFW010009991.1:0-735617 GCA_963921515.1 Calotriton arnoldi | reverse complement strand
AACGTATAAGGTGATGGCGGCACTGCATTTTTTTGCAACTGGATCATTCCAGAACACGGTGGCCGAGGCAGGTGAGATGTCACAACACATGTTCAGCATGGTGCTGCGGGATGTTCTGTCCGCCATGATGATCTACAAGGACAGATACATCCATTTCCCCAGGGGGCAGAATTGGCAGCTGTAAAGGGAGATTTCTATCCCCTTGGACACATCCCCCATGTAGTTGGTGCCATTGATTGCACCCATGTTGGGCTAGTGCCACCACAGGTCCGTGAGCACATTTACAGGAATCGTAAACATTACCACTCCATAAATGTCCAAGTGGTATGCCTGGCAGATATGATCATCTCCCACGTGTGTGCAAAATTTCCAGGCTCGGCCCATGACTCATACATCCTGCGTAGCAGCATTGTACCCCAGCTGATGGCCAATCTGCTTCCTGAGCGTGCATGGATTGTGGGTGAGTATGCCTAGTCATTTGGCGTGCTGTGTGTGTGACCTGATGTCCTCTGCATCTGCAACATTGCAATGTTTCTTTGTGTCTCACACATAGGTGACTCTGCATATCCCAACCGTCCTTCGTTGCTGAGCCCACTGCGGGACCCCAGGACACCAGCTGATGTCCGCTACAATGATGCCCATGGGAGGACACGTTGTGTGGTGGAGCGTACCTTTGGACTGCTGAAGTCACGTTTCCGCTGCCTGGGCAAGACCGGAGGGGCACTGATGTACTCGCCCAGGAAGGTGTCAGATTGTAGTGGCATGCTGCATGCTCCACAACCTAGCCATTCGCAAGGAGATTCCCCTGCTTCTGGATGCTGATGAGCAGCCAAGGCCCCCGCCTGCAAACCAACCCGTGTCCAGTGATGATGACAGTGGAGAGGAGGAAGGTGTTGACCTGCGTCAACAGCTCATCACCCGCTACTTCACTTGAAGGTGGGTGACAATGTACAACGTACCCATTGTCTGATGATGTTGCTGTTGTTGTGAGGGTGTAAGTGAGAATTGTGACAGCAGCCAGTTGTAGACTCAGTGTTTGCTGTCAATGTTGATGGGACAGTTCATTTCTGAACATCTACAGGATGTGTATGTTGGTACTTGTTGCCCATTGTTATGTGTGCATGTGGGTTGTTCTTGTTGTGAAGTGTTGTGTGATGTCTGTGATGCCACACCCAGACTAGTGAATGTTGTTCTGTTGTTTTTCCCCAGGTGCCTTTGACCTCTCCTTGCCTACATACACTCCGTCCCCTGGTACATTGTATTCCAGTTGAAAATTGTACATCCTGGAATAAAGACGGTGCAGGTACAACTTGTGTGTAAGGATTTGTTTATTTACAAAGGTGACATGTGAAGGGGGGTACATTGACAGTGAGGTGATTAGTGGAGCAGTGAGTTGACATTCATGGTAAATGAGATAATCGAGTGGTCAACACATAGGTGTGGTGACCCAGTCCAACAGACAGATGCCATTCACAAGGCAGTGTGGGGAAGGACAGTCCAAAAGTCAATGCAGTGGTGCAGAGGGTTGCCATCATGGCTGGCTGCGTGACTGGCGTTTGGCAGGTGCTTTGCCAACAGATACTCCCAGGGTTTTCTTCGGACGGCCCCTTTTCCGTTTGGCAGGGGGGGCATCTGCTATAGGGCCAGTGGGGTCTGAGGACTCACCACTCTCTGTGGCCGCAGGGGAGGATGGCGAACTGTCATCCTGCGGACCACCAGTGGGAGGGGGAGGTGTTGTTTGTGGCGCAGGCCTGTGCCTCAGTACCGCCACTAGTTGGCCCAAGAGGTCCACAATTTGTCCCATGCGGGTGGCCTTGGACCTCATCAGCAGGAGGAGCTCACGTGAATCTTGTTCGGACCGGGCCGTTTGTCCCTGGGCCCGTTCATATGCCCCAAGGACTCTGTGGATGTGGTCCAGGGATTCGGTCCCAGGCTGTGTTCGTGTGTGGGTGACCCTGCCCCTCCCACCTGCTCTGCTGCCACGGACCGGTTGCCTCTCCACTGTCGGACCACACATCCTCTCCCTGCCCTCCTCAGTTGCTGGGGTGGGGTGGTCATCCTGTGGGACAGGGAGGGTGTTGCAGGCAGCACTGGTGGTTGTGGTTGTGGTGGTGGTGGAGGACGCACCGGACGTAACAGCAGGGGCCTGCAGATTGGTTGTTGTAGCTGCAGGTGTGGTGGGGGGGATGATGGGGTCCTGGGACCTGTTGCGCCCTGGAACACCAGATGGCCCGGCCTCAGTCTCCTCGTCCGAAGATTCCTGGAAGTCAACATCCGAGAGTCGATGTTCCGGGGGGGAGGAGGGGAGGATGGGGGGTAGACTGGCCCTGCAGGTTGCTGGTGTCGTCCTCTGCAGTCAATTCTTGGTCACCTGTGGATCAGATGGGAAATGGTCATTGGGGTGCACCACGTAAGATTTGTGTTAGCTGTGTGTCATTCACTGTTAGTACACTACACAGTTGACTGATCATCACATTGTTTCCTATGTGCACTACTGTGCCTCCTGACATGCTGCGGTGGTACATGCATTTCTTGGCCATGGTGTGAGGTGTCAATATGTACCATGCGCCACGTGTATGATTTGTGATTACAGGGACATGTTGACATCTAGGGCCTTGCGCTAAATATGATTTTTGTGCGGACTGTATGTGGATTTTCATGACCTGTCAGCCGTCACATCTGGGCATGTCCTGGCCATTGTCATCTCCTGCATACCTTTGTCTTGTCATGTGCATATCTGGATTGGTACCACATAACATGCTTTCTTACTGTTCATATGGTCGTTGTTACTCTGGCCCCATGGCACTGAACCTGTCATTCATTGCTGTGCATGATTGTTCCCAGTCTTTCCTCTACATGTGCATTGGTGTGTCACACTTTGGTTGCTGTGACAGTTTCCTTTGCTTAGCTGTGTGCACACTGTGCGTGGCAATATGATCGGTGTGCATATTTGTACATTGAGAGGACTGGTGTTGTCATATGGCACCATTCTTTTTGTGTCAAATGGCTAGGTGCACGTACTGCCTACTTGCCTGTTGTGTGTTAGCATTTGTGTTTGTTTTGTGACACATCTGTGTGTGCTTGGTGGAGGCTTGCATCCTGCTCAGTGGTGGCACAAGACAGAATAATATGTCTGGCTAGCTGTTTGTTTATTTGGAGTGATCCATTATATGCCACATGCATCTGGGTGGGGTGGGGGAGTGCCCCATCCTGCTAAGGTGTGGGACAGGGGGCATGGTGGGAGTAGTAGTACAGGCCTCCCTCCCACACACAGCCCTCCATGACAAGATGGCTACCTACCTGTAAGTTTGTTTGTTGGGGATGTAATGGCTGACACATGCTTCTGGGTGGGGGAGTGCCCCATCCTGCTGAGGTGTGGGACAGGGTGCATGGTGGGAGTAGTAGTACAGGCCTCCACCCCAAACAGCCCTCCATGGCAAGATGGCTACCTACCTGTAAGTTTGTTTGTTGGGGATGTAATGGCTGACACATGCTTCTGGGTGGGGTGGGGGAGTGCCCCATCCTGCTGAGTTGTGGGACAGGGGGCATGGTGGGAGTAGTAGTATAGGCCTCCCTCCCACATACAGCCCTCCATGACAAGATGGCTACCTACCTGTAAGTTTGTTTGTTGGGGATGTAATGGCTGACACATGCTTCTGGGTGGGGGAGTGCCCCATCCTGCTGAGGTGTGGGACAGGGGGCATGGTGGGAGTAGTAGTACAGGCCTCCACCCCAAACAGCCCTCCATGGCAAGATGGCTACCTACCTGTAAGTTTGTTTGTTGGGGATGTAATGGCTGACACATGCTTCTGGGTGGGGGAGTGCCCCATCCTGCTGAGGTGTGGGACAGGGGGCATGGTGGGAGTAGTAGTACAGGCCTCCCTCCCACATACAGCCCTTCATGACAAGATGGCTACCTACCTGTAAGTTTGTTTGTTGGGGATGTAATGGCTGACACATGCTTCTGGGTGGGAGAGTGCCCCATCCTGCTGAGGTGTTGGACAGGGGGCATGGTGGGAGTAGTAGTACAGGCCTCCACCCCAAACAGCCCTCCACGGCAAGATGGCTACCTACCTGTAAGTTTGTTTGTTGGGGATGTAATGGCTGACACATGCTTCTGGGTGGGGTGTCGGAGTGCCCCATCCTGCTGAGGTGTATGACAGGGGGCATGGTGGGAGTAGTAGTACAGGCCTCCCTCCCACATACAGCCCTCCATGACAAGATGGCTACCTACCTGTAAGTTTGTTTGTTGGGGATGTAATGGCTGACACATGCTTCTGGGTGGGGGAGTGCCCCATCCTGCTGAGGTGTGGGACAGGGGTCATGGTGGGAGTAGTAGTACAGGCCTGCACCCCAAACAGCCCTCCATGGCAAGATGGCTACCTACCTGTAAGTTTGTTTGTTGGGGATGTAATGGTGACAAATGCTTCTGGGTGGGGGAGTGCTCCATCCTGCTGAGGTGTGGGACAGGGGGCATGGTGGGAGTAGTAGTACAGGCCTCCCTCCCACATACAGCCCTCCATGACAAGATGGCTACCTACCTGTAAGTTTGTTTGTTGGGGATGTAATGGCTAACACATGCTTCTGGGTGGGGGAGTGCCCCATCCTGCTGAGGTGTGGGACAGGGGGCATGGTGGGAGTAGTAGTACAGGCCTCCACCCCAAACAGCCCTCCATGGCAAGATGGCTACCTACCTGTAAGTTTGTTCGTTGGGGATGTAATGACTGACACATGCTTCTGGGTGGGGTAGGGGAGTGCCCCATCCTGCTGAGGTGTGGGACAGGGGGCATGGTGGGAGTAGTAGGACAGGCCTCCCTCCCACATACAGCCCTCCATGACAAGATGGCTACCTACCTGTAAGTTTGTTTGTTGGGGATGTAATGGCTGACATGCTTCTGGGTGGGGGAGTGCCCCATCCTGCTGAGGTGTGGGACAGGGGGCATGGTGGGAGTAGTAGTACAGGCCTCCACCCCAAACAGCCCTCCATGGCAAGATGGCTACCTACCTGTAAGTTTGTTTGTTGGGGATGTAATGACTGACACACGCTTCTGGGTGGGGTGGGGGAGTGCCCCATCCTGCTGAGGTGTGGGACAGGGGGCATGGTGGGAGTAGTAGTACAGGCCTCCCTCCCACATACAGCCCTCCATGACAAGATGGCTAACTACCTGTACGTTTGTTTGTTGGGGATGTAATGGCTGACACATGCTTCTGGGTGGGTGTTAGAAGGTGGTTCTGACACGATGGGCCGCCCAGATTTTTCGCTTTTTGAGCACCTATGTGTGGAGCTTTTACTGTGGGAGAGCCTCATAAATTGGGACTCATCCACAGTGAACTCATAATGAAGGAGACGGCATGTGGATTTTACTGGTGTCCCCCTAGCTTGACTAGGCTGCTGCGCAGCAGCTGGAGTAAGGGGCACCGGGCTGGTTACATGCAGACACCTGTGTACATGCGTGTGCACACGTGTAGGGGCTGCGCAGGGGAGATTCTTGGCGTGCGCAGTCCAGGAGCAGCTACAAAGAAAATGGTGTGGCAGGACTTATGTAGAATTGGGTGGTGACACGGAATAGGCCTTATACACTAGGAAGGAACATGCCAGGGAAAGTCAGTGTGCTTTACTGTGTTTTTCACTTCATTATTCCCTATGGGGATGTGGAGCCCATGTGCTAGATTAACTTCCATAAGGCCTACAGATTCCAGACACGCACTAAAGTCCACTGTAGCGGATGTGAAAAGAAGTATTCTGCAGAGTCCAGAGTCATATTTGTACTGCTTTTGGGTCATCCAGAAATGTTACATCTCTCTGAGTCAGATCATAACCAGGGCCTGGCTGGGGGTTGACCTCAGCAGGCTGGATTGATGACCTTTCCCTCCCAGAGCGAAGACCTCCTTTCCACGAAGGGAAGATAGGCGGAGCTACAGGCTCATCCATCAGCAGCTATCACTGGGTGCCAGGCACCAGGCTGCACCTAGGAGGGAAGGGCTCTGGTTTCAGAGACCATGTGGCCAGAGACCCTGGACGACGCCATTTTGAACCAGCCCAGAGGCTGGACAAGAAGGAGGGAGCAGGGGCAGGGAAGTGATGTGGCGCTGTTGGATAGGACCAACAGAGACTTCCTGCCAGCCCCTACTCAACTTTTAAAAAGTGCTTGCACAGGAAGAGAAGGGCTCTCTGGGGTGTGGTCTGCTGAGGCGGAAGGTGCTGGAGCCTGGCAATGGGCAGTTGGAAGGAGGTACCCCCTGACTGCCCCCAGGCCCCTAACAGCGCCAGAAGAGGAGCCCAGGACCGGTGCGCAGAAGCAGGGGCCTCTGCGCAGGGAGAAGAGAGGCCCAGGAGGAGAGCCAGGCGAAAGTCTGGCTCAGGGAGCCAGTGAAGACCGCTCCCTGCAGAATGCCCCCTCTTGGAGATCCAGAGGGCGAAGGAGAGTGCTCCCCGTGGCTGGGGGCCGCCGCCAGGAGCAAGAGGACGCGAAAATGGGGCAGATCGGACCCCCAGGGGCTGAGATATGGCCCCCGGAAGGTGAGCGACCTTTGACCCCTGGAGAAGCAGGGAAGCCGGGAGCGCCGTCGCGCTCCCCGCGAAAGTGCCCTGCCTGGGGGCCAGGAGCCCACCCTGGCCCCCACCGAAAATGGAGGCGGGGAGCGCCGTCGCGCCCCGCGAGGAGATCCCCAGGGGCCCGGGACCCCATCCCCGGGCCCCGAGTAAGCCGGGGGACGCCGTCGCGCCCCGTGAAGCGGAGGAAGGCGGGGAGTCAGGAGCCCACCCTGGCCCCCGCGAGCAAAATTCAGACGGGGAGCGCCGGCGCGCTCCCCGGGAAGAGGAGGAGGGGCCCGGGACCCCATCCCCGGGCCCCGAAGACTGGGAGGAGGCCAGGGAGCGCCGCAGCACTTCCCCCGGACCGGAGCAGGACGACGCGTCTGCCCGCTGGAGCGGGCAGACCAGAACTGATCGGCCGGCTCCCGCGGCAGCACACGAGGGTGCTGGCCGGGCGGGGAGCCGGCGGGGGCAGCCGGGGTGGGCTCCCCAGGCTGCCCTCCTACCCGTCAGGCTGTCGTGGGTCCCGGGTGGGACTGGGACCCGCAGAAGGAGGAGCCAGGCATTGCGGGGCCCAGGTGGGACCGGGCCCCCAACACGTGGCCGGAGCGGCCGGGGTGGGCTCCCGAGCCGTCTCCCTTACCTGGGGGTCCGGGTGGGACCGGGCCCCCACCCTGCGTGGGAGGCGGCGCAGAGCGCCAGATGGATCGCGGTTCTCCCCGGCACAGCGGGAGAGCCGCTCATCATATATGCATGCAGAGGAGCACGAAGCGCCCCATAATGCCTTGCAAGGCATTTGGAAATCTACCGTTTTTGTGCTTGGTGGCCCCCAGAGGAGGGGTGCTGGGGGAGCTGCTGGAGAAGCGCAGCCCCCCCCCAGCACGAAGTTCAGTCCCACCCTAAGTTTCCTAGGGATTTGGAAAGGATAACCCCTCAAGGGCTCAACCTGCATTTATACACCTTCTAGGCTGGAACTTTTGTTCTACAGCTGAAGGTGTATTGCGATGGGCTTCATGGAGTGAAAGGCTGAGTTGGGGATGGCTCCAGAAGAGCATCCCCTGGAGGTGAAGAGGTGTAATTGCACCAGAACTGCATTTACTAACTGTTATTCTTTTTCTAGAGGGACTGGAGGTCACATATGTAATGTGAAGTACCTGTGTAAGGTGATGTCATAAGCAAAGTGGGTTATGTTGCCAGACATTCCTGCTAGGGTGTCTGGCTGTATAGGCGTAATCCTGTGATTTCATCTGTGATGCCCTTAGGGGCTGTAATTGCAATGCATTCTAATGTCCAACAAAGGTGATGAGTACTGTCATTCTAAGGTGTGCGTAAACATGTATTATTGCTGCTGCACTTAGGTGAAGACCCAGACTGCTAGCCCTTAAGATATAGAGGTGCATACTTTATGGTCAGTAGGAAATGCTCAGTCAGGGTTATGTGTCACCAAGGCAGGTGTACCAATTTTTAATGCGCGTTGAGGTAATGGGGTGGGTCGCCACTGGGATGGTGCCAGTGCGCAGGGCCCTCGCTCCAGGTTAGGCTCAACACACTGCATTAGGGGGCAAGATGATGTGCATACATGGGAGTGGTGGTACTAAACCCCCCCCCTCTTTTTGGGAGGGGTGGAGATGTTACGCAATGTCACAAAGTAATTCCAACAGCTTATGTATATTTGTAAATTGGTGCATAGTATGGAGTAGTGTGTGTGTTTAATAAATGTACTCTTACTTTTATAAAGCAAAGTACAGACTGGACAATCAATTATTGAGTGTTATTTCTGCGCACCTGCAAATGGCGATTACTAGCCCACACCACCTCCCTTGAGTAAAGCCTCAGACTGCTCTGCAACGCTACCCTCTGAGAGTCAGGCGCTACAATTGGGTGTTTGGTTCCCAGTGAAGGACAAATGTAGTCATGTTATTTGTGCAGGCCTCACAGATACTGCCTCGTTTTCCAACAGTGGGGGAGTGCCCCATCCTGCTGAGGTGTGGGACAGGGGGCATGGTGGGAGTAGTAGTACAGGCCTCCACCCCAAACAGCCCTCCATGGCAAGATGGCTACCTACCTGTAAGTTTGTTTGTTGGGGATGTAATGGCTGACACATGCTTCTGGGTGGGGTGGGGGAGTGCCCCATCCTGCTGAGGTGTGGGACAGGGGGCATGGTGGGAGTAGTAGTACAGGCCTCCCTCCCACATACAGCCCTCCATGACAAGATGGCTACCTACCTGTAAGTTTGTTTGTTGGGGATGTAATGGCTGACACATGCTTCTGGGTAGGGAGTGCCCCATCCTGCTGAGGTGTGGGACAGGGGGCATGGTGGGAGTAGTAATACAGGCCTCCACCCCAAACAGCCCTCCATGGCAAGATGGCTACCTACCTGTAAGTTTGTTTGTTGGGGATGTAATGGTGACACATGCTTCTGGGTGGGGGAGTGCTCCATCCTGCTGAGGTGTGGGACAGGGGGCATGGTGGGAGTAGTAGTACAGGCCTCCCTCCCACATACAGCCCTCCATGACAAGATGGCTACCTACCTGTAAGTTTGTTTGTTGGGGATGTAATGGCTGACACATGCTTCTGGGTGGGGAGTGCCCCATCCTGCTGAGGTGTGGGACAGGGAGCATGGTGGAAGTAGTAGTACAGGCCTCCACCCCAGACAGCCCTCCATGGCAAGATGGCTACCTACCTGTAAGTTTGTTTGTTAGGGATGTAATGGCTGACACATGCTTCTGGGTGGGGTGGGGAGTGCCCCATCCTGCTGAGGTGTGGGACAGGGGGCATGGTGGGAGTAGTAGTACAGGCCTCCCTCCCACATACAGCCCTCCATGACAAGATGGCTACCTACCTGTAAGTTTGTTTGTTGGTGATGTAATGGCTGACACATGCTTCTGGGTGGGGGAGTGCCCTATCCTGCTGAGGTGTGGAACAGGGAGCATGGTGGGAGTAGTAGTTCAGGCCTCCCTCCCACATACAGCCCTCCATGACAAGATGGCTACCTACCTGTAAGTTTGTTTGTTGGGGATGTAATGGCTGACACATGCTTCTGGGTGGGGCAGTGCCCCATCCTGCTGAGGTGTGGGACAGGGGGCATGGTGGGAGTAGTAGTACAGGCCTCCACCCCAAACAGCCCTCCATGGCAAGATGGCTACCTACCTGTAAGTTTGTTTGTTGGGGATGTAATAGCTGACACCTGCTTCTGGGTAGGATGGGGGAGTGCCCCATCCTGCTGAGGTGTGGGACAGGGGGCATGGTGGGAGTAGTAGTACAGGCCTCCCTCCCACATACAGCCCTCCATGACAAGATGGCTACCTACCTGTAAGTTTGTTTGTTGGGGATGTAATGGCTGACACATGCTTCTGGGTGGGGGAGTGCCCCATCCTGCTGAGGTGTGGGACAGGGGGCATGGTGGGAGTAGTAGTACAGGCCTCCACCCCAAACAGCCCTCCATGGCAAGATGGCTACCTACCTGTAAGTTTGTTTGTTGGGGATGTAATGGCTGACACATGCTTCTGGGTGGGGTGGGGAGTACCCCATCCTGCTGAGTTGTGGGACAGGGGCATGGTGGGAGTAGTAGTACTGGCCTCCCTCCCACATACAGCCCTCCATGACAAGATGGCTACCTACCTGTAAGTTTGTTTGTTGGGGATGTAATGGCTGACACATGCTTCTGGGTGGGGGAGTGCCCCATCCTGCTGAGGTGTGGGACAGGGGGCATGGTGGGAGTAGTAGTACAGGCCTCCACCCCAAACAGCCCTCCATGGCAAGATGGCTACCTACCTGTAAGTTTGTTTGTTGGGGATGTAATGGCTGACACATGCTTCTGGGTGGGGTGGGGAGTGCCCCATCCTGCTGAGGTGTGGGACAGGGGGCATGGTGGGAGTAGTAGTACAGGCCTCCCTCCCACATACAGCCCTCCATGACAAGATGGCTACCTACCTGTAAGTTTGTTTGTTGGGGATGTAATGGCTGACACATGCTTCTGGGTGGGGTGGGGAGTGCCCCATCCTGCTGAGGTGTGGGACAGGGGGCATGGTGGGAGTAGTAGTACAGGCCTCCCTCCCACATACAGCCCTCCATGACAAGATGGCTACCTACCTGTAAGTTTGTTTGTTGGGGATGTAATGGCTGACACATGCTTCTGGGTGGGGGAGTGCCCCATTCTGCTGAGGTGTGGGACAGGGGGCATGGTGGGAGTAGTAGTACAGGCCTCCACCCCAAACAGCCCTCCATGGCAAGATGGCTACCTACCTGTAAGTTTGTTTGTTGGGGATGTAATGGCTGACACATGCTTCTGGGTGGGGAGTGCCCCATCCTGCTGAGGTGTGGGACAGGGGGCATGGTGGGAGTAGTAGTACAGGCCTCCACCCCAAACAGCCCTCCATGGCAAGATGGCTACCTACCTGTAAGTTTGTTTGTTGGGGATGTAATGGTGACACATGCTTCTGGGTGGGGGAGTGCTCTATCCTGCTGAGGTGTGGGATAAGGGGCATGGTGGGAGTAGTAGTACAGACCTCCCTCCCACATACAGCCCTCCATGACAAGATGGCTACCTACCTGTAAGTTTGTTTGTTGGGGATGTAATGGCTGACACATGTTTCTGGGTGGGGGAGTGCCCCATCCTGCTGAGGTGGGGGACAGGGGGCATGGTGGGAGTAGTAGTACAGGCCTCCACCCCAAACAGCCCTCCATGGCAAGATGGCTACCTACCTGTAAGTTTGTTTGTTGGGGATGTAATGGCTGACACATGCTTATGGGTGGGGGAGTGCTCCGTCCTGCTGAGGTGTGGGACAGGGGGCATGGTGGGAGTAGTAGTACAGGCCTCCCTCCCACATACAGCCCTTCATGACAAGATGGCTACCTACCTGTAAGTTTGTTTGTTGGGGATGTAATGGCTGACACATGCTTCTGGGTGGGGTGGGGAGTGCCCCATCCTGCTGAGCTGTGGGACAGGGGGCATGGTGGGAGTAGTAGTACAGGCCTCCACCCCAAACAGCCCTCCATGGCAAGATGGCTACCTACCTGTAAGTTTGTTTGTTGGGGATGTAATGGCTGACACATGCTTCTGGGTGGGGTGGGGGAGTGCCCCATCCTGCTGAGCTGTGGGACAGGGGGCATGGTGGGAGTAGTAGTACAGGCCTCCCTCCCACATACAGCCCTCCATGACAAGATGGCTACCTACCTGTAAGTTTGTTTGTTGGGGATGTAATGGCTGACACATGCTTCTGGGTGGGGTGGGGGAGTGCCCCATCCTGCTGAGGTGTGGGACAGGGGGCATGGTGGGAATAGTAGTACAGGCCTCCCTCCCACATACAGCCCTCCATGACAAGATGGCTACCTACCTGTAAGTTTGTTTGTTGGGGATGTAATGGCTGACACATGCTTCTGGGTGGGGGAGTGCCCCATCCTGCTGAGGTGTGGGACAGGGGGCATGGTGGGAGTAGTAGTACAGGCCTCCACCCCAAACAGCCCTCCATGGCAAGATGGCTACCTACCTGTAAGTTTGTTTCTTTGGGATGTAATGGTGACACATGCTTCTGGGTGGGGAGTGCCCCATGCTGCTGAGGTGTGGGACAGGGGGCATGGTGGGAGTAGTAGTACAGGCCTCCACCCCAAACAGCCCTCCATGGCAAGATGGCTACCTACCTGTAAGTTTGTTTGTTGGGGATGTAATGGTGACACATGCTTCTGGGTGGGGAGTGCTCCATCCTGCTGAGGTGTGGGACAGGGGGCATGGTGGGAGTAGTAGTACAAGCCTCCCTCCCACATACAGCCCTCCATGACAAGATGGCTACCTACCTGTAAGTTTGTTTGTTGGGGATGTAATGGCTGACACATGCTTCTGGGTGGGGGAGTGCCCCATCCTGCTGAGGTGTGGGACAGGGGGCATGGTGGGAGTAGTAGTACAGGCCTCCACCCCAAACAGCCCTCCATGGCAAGATGGCTACCTACCTGTAAGTTTGTTTGTTGGGGATGTAATGGCTGACACATGCTTCTGGGTGGGGTGGGGGAGTGCCCCATCCTGCTGAGGTGTGGGACAGGGGGCATGGTGGGAGTAGTAGTACAGGCCTCCCTCCCACATACAGCCCTCCATGACAAGATGGCTACCTACCTGTAAGTTTGTTTGTTGGGGATGTAATGGCTGACACATGCTTCTGGGTAGGGGAGTGCCCCATCCTGCTGAGGTGTGGGACAGGGGGCATGGTGGGAGTAGTAATACAGGCCTCCACCCCAAACAGCCCTCCATGGCAAGATGGCTACCTACCTGTAAGTTTGTTTGTTGGGGATGTAATGGTGACACATGCTTCTGGGTGGGGGAGTGCTCCATCCTGCTGAGGTGTGGGACAGGGGGCATGGTGGGAGTAGTAGTACAGGCCTCCCTCCCACATACAGCCCTCCATGACAAGATGGCTACCTACCTGTAAGTTTGTTTGTTGGGGATGTAATGGCTGACACATGCTTCTGGGTGGGGAGTGCCCCATCCTGCTGAGGTGTGGGACAGGGAGCATGGTGGAAGTAGTAGTACAGGCCTCCACCCCAGACAGCCCTCCATGGCAAGATGGCTACCTACCTGTAAGTTTGTTTGTTAGGGATGTAATGGCTGACACATGCTTCTGGGTGGGGTGGGGAGTGCCCCATCCTGCTGAGGTGTGGGACAGGGGGCATGGTGGGAGTAGTAGTACAGGCCTCCCTCCCACATACAGCCCTCCATGACAAGATGGCTACCTACCTGTAAGTTTGTTTGTTGGTGATGTAATGGCTGACACATGCTTCTGGGTGGGGGAGTGCCCTATCCTGCTGAGGTGTGGAACAGGGAGAATGGTGGGAGTAGTAGTTCAGGCCTCCCTCCCACATACAGCCCTCCATGACAAGATGGCTACCTACCTGTAAGTTTGTTTGTTGGGGATGTAATGGCTGACACATGCTTCTGGGTGGGGCAGTGCCCCATCCTGCTGAGGTGTGGGACAGGGGGCATGGTGGGAGTAGTAGTACAGGCCTCCACCCCAAACAGCCCTCCATGGCAAGATGGCTACCTACCTGTAAGTTTGTTTGTTGGGGATGTAATAGCTGACACCTGCTTCTGGGTAGGATGGGGAGTGCCCCATCCTGCTGAGGTGTGGGACAGGGGGCATGGTGGGAGTAGTAGTACAGGCCTCCCTCCCACATACAGCCCTCCATGACAAGATGGCTACCTACCTGTAAGTTTGTTTGTTGGGGATGTAATGGCTGACACATGCTTCTGGGTGGGGAGTGCCCCATCCTGCTGAGGTGTGGGACAGGGGGCATGGTGGGAGTAGTAGTACAGGCCTCCACCCCAAACAGCCCTCCATGGCAAGATGGCTACCTACCTGTAAGTTTGTTTGTTGGGGATGTAATGGCTGACACATGCTTCTGGGTGGGGTGGGGAGTACCCCATCCTGCTGAGTTGTGGGACAGGGGGCATGGTGGGAGTAGTAGTACTGGCCTCCCTCCCACATACAGCCCTCCATGACAAGATGGCTACCTACCTGTAAGTTTGTTTGTTGGGGATGTAATGGCTGACACATGCTTCTGGGTGGGGGAGTGCCCCATCCTGCTGAGGTGTGGGACAGGGGGCATGGTGGGAGTAGTAGTACAGGCCTCCACCCCAAACAGCCCTCCATGGCAAGATGGCTACCTACCTGTAAGTTTGTTTGTTGGGGATGTAATGGCTGACACATGCTTCTGGGTGGGGTGGGGGAGTGCCCCATCCTGCTGAGGTGTGGGACAGGGGGCATGGTGGGAGTAGTAGTACAGGCCTCCCTCCCACATACAGCCCTCCATGACAAGATGGCTACCTACCTGTAAGTTTGTTTGTTGGGGATGTAATGGCTGACACATGCTTCTGGGTGGGGTGGGGGAGTGCCCCATCCTGCTGAGGTGTGGGACAGGGGGCATGGTGGGAGTAGTAGTACAGGCCTCCCTCCCACATACAGCCCTCCATGACAAGATGGCTACCTACCTGTAAGTTTGTTTGTTGGGGATGTAATGGCTGACACATGCTTCTGGGTGGGGGAGTGCCCCATTCTGCTGAGGTGTGGGACAGGGGGCATGGTGGGAGTAGTAGTACAGGCCTCCACCCCAAACAGCCCTCCATGGCAAGATGGCTACCTACCTGTAAGTTTGTTTGTTGGGGATGTAATGGCTGACACATGCTTCTGGGTGGGGGAGTGCCCCATCCTGCTGAGGTGTGGGACAGGGGGCATGGTGGGAGTAGTAGTACAGGCCTCCACCCCAAACAGCCCTCCATGGCAAGATGGCTACCTACCTGTAAGTTTGTTTGTTGGGGATGTAATGGTGACACATGCTTCTGGGTGGGGAGTGCTCTATCCTGCTGAGGTGTGGGATAAGGGGCATGGTGGGAGTAGTAGTACAGACCTCCCTCCCACATACAGCCCTCCATGACAAGATGGCTACCTACCTGTAAGTTTGTTTGTTGGGGATGTAATGGCTGACACATGCTTCTGGGTGGGGGAGTGCCCCATCCTGCTGAGGTGGGGGACAGGGGGCATGGTGGGAGTAGTAGTACAGGCCTCCACCCCAAACAGCCCTCCATGGCAAGATGGCTACCTACCTGTAAGTTTGTTTGTTGGGGATGTAATGGCTGACACATGCTTATGGGTGGGGGAGTGCTCCGTCCTGCTGAGGTGTGGGACAGGGGGCATGGTGGGAGTAGTAGTACAGGCCTCCCTCCCACATACAGCCCTTCATGACAAGATGGCTACCTACCTGTAAGTTTGTTTGTTGGGGATGTAATGGCTGACACATGCTTCTGGGTGGGGTGGGGAGTGCCCCATCCTGCTGAGCTGTGGGACAGGGGGCATGGTGGGAGTAGTAGTACAGGCCTCCACCCCAAACAGCCCTCCATGGCAAGATGGCTACCTACCTGTAAGTTTGTTTGTTGGGGATGTAATGGCTGACACATGCTTCTGGGTGGGGTGGGGAGTGCCCCATCCTGCTGAGCTGTGGGACAGGGGGCATGGTGGGAGTAGTAGTACAGGCCTCCCTCCCACATACAGCCCTCCATGACAAGATGGCTACCTACCTGTAAGTTTGTTTGTTGGGGATGTAATGGCTGACACATGCTTCTGGGTGGGGTGGGGGAGTGCCCCATCCTGCTGAGGTGTGGGACAGGGGGCATGGTGGGAATAGTAGTACAGGCCTCCCTCCCACATACAGCCCTCCATGACAAGATGGCTACCTACCTGTAAGTTTGTTTGTTGGGGATGTAATGGCTGACACATGCTTCTGGGTGGGGGAGTGCCCCATCCTGCTGAGGTGTGGGACAGGGGGCATGGTGGGAGTAGTAGTACAGGCCTCCACCCCAAACAGCCCTCCATGGCAAGATGGCTACCTACCTGTAAGTTTGTTTCTTTGGGATGTAATGGTGACACATGCTTCTGGGTGGGGGAGTGCCCCATGCTGCTGAGGTGTGGGACAGGGGGCATGGTGGGAGTAGTAGTACAGGCCTCCACCCCAAACAGCCCTCCATGGCAAGATGGCTACCTACCTGTAAGTTTGTTTGTTGGGGATGTAATGGTGACACATGCTTCTGGGTGGGGAGTGCTCCATCCTGCTGAGGTGTGGGACAGGGGGCATGGTGGGAGTAGTAGTACAAGCCTCCCTCCCACATACAGCCCTCCATGACAAGATGGCTACCTACCTGTAAGTTTGTTTGTTGGGGATGTAATGGCTGACACATGCTTCTGGGTGGGGGAGTGCCCCATCCTGCTGAGGTGTGGGACAGGGGGCATGGTGGGAGTAGTAGTACAGGCCTCCACCCCAAACAGCCCTCCATGGCAAGATGGCTACTTACCTGTAAGTTTGTTTGTTGGGGATGTAATGGCTGACACATGCTTCTGGGTAGGGTGGGGGAGTGCTCCATCCTGCTGAGGTGTGGGACAGGGGGCATGGTGGGAGTAGTAGTACAGGCCTCCCTCCCACATACAGCCCTCCATGACAAGATGGCAACCTACCTGTAAGTTTGTTTGTTGGGATGTAATGGCTGACACATGCTTCTGGTTGGGGGGAGTGCCCCGTCCTGCTGAGGTGTGGGACAGGGGGCATGGTGGGAGTAGTAGTACAGGCCTCCACCCCAAACAGCCCTCCATGGCAAGATGGCTACCTACCTGTAAGTTTGTTTGTTGGGGATGTACTGGTGACACATGCTTCTGGGTGGGGGAGTGCTCCATCCTGCTGAGGTGTGGGACAGGGGGCATGGTGGGAGTAGTAGTACAGACCTCCCTCCCACATACAGCCCTCCATGACAAGATGGCTACCTACCTGTAAGTTTGTTTGTTGGGGATGTAATGGCTGACACATGCTTCTGGGTGGGGAGTGCCCCATCCTGCTGAGGTGTGGGACAGGGGGCATGGTGGGAGTAGTAGTACAGGCCTCCACCCCAAACAGCCCTCCATGGCAAGATGGCTACCTACCTGTAAGTTTGTTTGTTGGGGATGTAATGGCTGACACATGCTTATGGGTGGGGGAGTGCTCCATCCTGCTGAGGTGTGGGACAGGGGGCATGGTGGGAGTAGTAGTACAGGCCTCCCTCCCACATACAGCCCTTCATGACAAGATGGCTACCTACCTGTAAGTTTGTTTGTTGGGGATGTAATGGCTGACACATGCTTCTGGGTGGGGGAGTGCCCCATCCTGCTGAGGTGTGGGACAGGGGGCATGGTGGGAGTAGTAGTACAGGCCTCCACCCCAAACAGCCCTCCATGGCAAGATGGCTACCTACCTGTAAGTTTGTTTGTTGGGGATGTAATGGTGACACATGCTTCTGGGTGGGGTGGGGTAGTGCCCCATCCTGCTGAGGTGTGGGACAGGGGGCATGGTGGGAGTTGCAGTGCAGGCTGCCTGTGCACATGCACCCATGGTAATGTTGCTGGGTACATTGGTGGTGTTTGGGAGGGGGTGGATGTTGGATCTGTGAGACATGTTTTAGTGAGTGTGTGGTGCAGATGAATGGAATTGTTCTTAGGAGGTGTATCTTTGTAGTTGTGCAAGGCAATACATAGCAGTGTGGTGGTAGTCATTTGTTTGTACTTACCAGCCTCCACTCCCCCGGGTACTCCTGTGAGACTCTCTGGATGCAGTATGGCAAGCACCTTCTCCTGCAAAAAAGGGGGGTGACAATGTGCACTCCTGTTTCGTCCAAATTATTTCACCATTCAATTTATTCATAGTTTGAATTTTTCGGCATGCAGCCCGGGAACGTGGTCTGCCTTCCACGCATATATGAATACTATAGGAAAATTGAGCGAAGTTTCACTCCAAACCGGATGCACAGCACATTCCATGTTTAGTAAAGAAAATACCACAACTTTATCCACGTTTTGAACATTTATTCCACTTGTTTCAAAGTATAGATGATGCTTGTTTCCTTCTTTCATGTAACATGTGAGGCGCTTATGTATGACAAGCTTCTAATGCGGCAGATATGCCCATCCAGGCCTTTTCCGCAGCATGATACATACATAGTTCATCCTTAGTGATTGATCTTTTTGACCCAATGCATTTCGGCTTTTCAGTAAGCCTTCCTCAGGGGTTCACTACAAGTTTTAAAAAAACGACATTAAATTATAAATTCAGACTTCAACACATACTCAATGTTAAACAGGACGTCAAAGAAAATCATGCTGTCTTTTTACAATTCACCCCATTATCAACGTTATCCCTCTAAGCGCGTAACTACACGCTGTCAATAAGTGCCCAAAAACCTCTCTCCAAAATGTAACCCTTCTCCATTTTACCACACTAATCGGGAACTCCACGTGACCGTAACCCTTGAGCTCATATTAAACTGTATCCTCAATTGACCATTCCCCATCAGCCGAACGGAGTCAACTATCCCCCATACCTTCGTTCTCTGTTAATGTGATCTACTTCCCAGCAGCAGTGTTCCACTCACTGCTGACATCAGCCATATTAGCTCATGTGACTTAACGCCTCCCATCCAAATCAACCAATCACATTAAACTAGCCGTATGAGTTCACCTTCCTCATTACTACGAGTCCCTTAAAGCGCTGTTTATGTTGCCCCGGTCACCTTTTTTGAATTAACTAACCTGTTCCCTGTTGCCACAAGATTCCCTCGAGCACCTCTACTGAATTCCCCGCCCACCCGTAAATGGTTGTCACATACGTCGATGATAGAATGATGCATTTCTATTTTTCAAACTTAAAAATACTATTTCCAGCATGTTTTACATGTTAATAATACGTGCAGTTTAAGCACTCAGTATCAGTGTATAGTCCAAAACTAAACGATTGTCCGTGCGTTATCTTCAAAGCTGGTTTACAAACTCCCACCTCCAAAGGATCAGAAGTTTTATTATCGTCTCACATGCAACTGTGTTGGCCGTTTATATCATTGTTATCGCCTATCGTCCGTGGGTGCTACATGTCAAAAGGCAGTCTTTAATTCAATATGCAAAAAGGGGGGTGTTTCGTCCAAATTATTTCACCATTCAATTTATTCATAGTTTGAATTTTTCGGCGTGCAGCCCGGGAACGTGGTCTGCCTTCCACGCATATATGAATACTATAGGAAAATGGAGCGAAGTTTCACTCCAAACCGGACGCACAGCACATTCCATGTTTAGTAATGAAAATACCACAACTTTATCCACGTTTTGAACATTTATTCCACTTGTTTCAAAGTATAGATGATGCTTTGACCCAATGCATTTCGGATGTTGTCTTTTTACAATTCACCCCGAACGAAGGTATGGGGGATAGTTGACTCCGTTCGGCTGATGGGGAATGGTCAATTGAGGATACAGTTTAATATGAGCTCAAGGGTTACGGTCACGTGGAGTTCCCGATTAGTGTGGTAAAATGGAGAAGGGTTACATTTTGGAGAGAGGTTTTTGGGCACTTATTGACAGCGTGTAGTTACGCGCTTAGAGGGATAACGTTGATAATGGGGTGAATTGTAAAAAGACAGCATGATTTTCTTTGACGTCCTGTTTAACTTTGAGTATGTGTTGAAGTCTGAATTTATAATTTAATGTCGTTTTTTTAAAACTTGTAGTGAACCCCTGAGGAAGGCTTACTGAAAAGCCGAAATGCATTGGGTCAAAAAGATCAATCACTAAGGATGAACTATGTATGTATCATGCTCCGGAAAAAGGCCTGGATGGGCATATCTGCCGCATTAGAAGCTTGTCATACATAAGCGCCTCACATGTTACATGAAAGAAGGAAACAAGCATCATCTATACTTTGAAACAAGTGGAATAAATGTTCAAAACGTGGATAAAGTTGTGGTATTTTCATTACTAAACATGGAATGTGCTGTGCGTCCGGTTTGGAGTGAAACTTTGCTCCATTTTCCTATAGTATTCATATATGCGTGGAAGGCAGACCACGTTCCCGGGCTGCACGCCGAAAAATTCAAACTATGAATAAATTGAATGGTGAAATAATTTGGACGAAACAGGAGTGCACGTTGTCACCCCCCTTTTTTGCATATTGAATTAAAGACTGCCTTTTGACATGTAGCACCCACGGACGATAGGCGATAACAATGATATAAACGGCCATCACAGTTGCATGTGAGACGATAATAAAACTTCTGATCCTTTGGAGGTGGGAGTTTGTAAACCAGCTTTGAAGATAACGCACGGACAATCGTTTAGTTTTGGACTATACACTGATACTGAGTGCTTAAACTGCACGTATTATTAACATGTAAAACATGCTGGAAATAGTATTTTTAAGTTTGAAAAATAGAAATGCATCATTCTATCATCGACGTATGTGACAACCATTTACGGGTGGGCGGGGAATTCAGTAGAGGTGCTCGAGGGAATCTAGTGGCAACAGGGAACAGGTTAGTTAATTCAAAAAAGGTGACCGGGGCAACATAAACAGCGCTTTAAGGGACTCGTAGTAATGAGGAAGGTGAACTCATACGGCTAGATTAATGTGATTGGTTGATTTGGATGGGAGGCGTTAAGTCACATGAGCTAATATGGCTGATGTCAGCATTGAGTGGAACACTGCTGCTGGGAAGTAGATCACATTAACAGAGAACGAAGGTATGGGGGATAGTTGACTCCGTTCGGCTGATGGGGAATGGTCAATTGAGGATACAGTTTAATATGAGCTCAAGGGGTACGGTCACGTGGAGTTCCCGATTAGTGTGGTAAAATGGAGAAGGGTTACATTTTGGAGAGAGGTTTTTGGGCACTTATTGACAGCGTGTAGTTACGCGCTTAGAGGGATAACGTTGATAATGGGGTGAATTGTAAAAAGACAGCATGATTTTCTTTGACGTCCTGTTTAACATTGAGTATGTGTTGAAGTCTGAATTTATAATTTAATGTCGTTTTTTAAAACTTGTAGTGAACCCCTGAGGAAGGCTTACTGAAAAGCCGAAATGCATTGGGTCAAAAAGATCAATCACTAAGGATGAACTATGTATGTATCATGCTGCGGAAAAAGGCCTGGATGGGCATATCTGCCGCATTAGAAGCTTGTCATACATAAGCGCCTCACATGTTACATGAAAGAAGGAAACAAGCATCATCTATACTTTGAAACAAGTGGAATAAATGTTCAAAACGTGGATAAAGTTGTGGTATTTTCATTACTAAACATTGAATGTGCTGTGCGTCCGGTTTGAAGCACCTTCTCCTCCCATGGGGTGAATAGTTTTGGTGGTATGAGAGTGCCACCGCCAGTCCTGTCAGCCAGCTCACGGTTCTTGGTCCTCCTCTCTTTGACAACCCTCTTCAAGTCATGCCACCGCTTCATGATTTCCTTTCTGGATCTTGGGATGGTCCCTACTGCATTGACCTTCTGGACTATCCTTGCCCACATTTGAGTCCTTGTGGCTAATGGTTTCTGTTGGACCAGGCTACCAAACAGTTGTGGTTCCACTCTGACTATCTCATCTACCATTACCTTCAACTCACTCTCTGTGAATTTGGGCATTTTATGTGTTGACATGGTGTGTGATGTGCAGAGGTGTTGTAGGTGCAGGGGTGTAAGTGGTGGTGGTGATGTGTATGGTGTGTGATGTGCAAAGGGGTTAGGGGTGCAGGTGTGGAAGTGGTGGTGGTGCTGTGTGTGGTGTGAGGGGTGATGGGGTGTAGCTTTGCCTATCCTTTGTTCTCAGGGGTTGGGCCCTTCAGTTGTGGGTTAGTGCAGAGGATTGTGGTCAAGGAAGGGGCTGGTTTTATGCTCTGCTATGTGGGTGTGTCCACATGTGGGAATGCTCTCAGGTGTGTTGTGTGGGTTGTCCTTGTAAAAAAAAATTTGTGTGCAATGTTGTGTCATTGGGGTGTGTTTTCTGTTTTTGGGTGGCATGGCTACTTTGGTGTGGGCACTGTGTGACCTTATTGTGGGATTTTTGATTCGTCCGCCAAAATTGTCACAGAGCGTCCACGGCGGTGGCTTTGCTGCAGCTCTTCCGCATGCTCTCCCATTCATCACTGTTAGCGATCGCGGCGGTCGGAAAGAGCGGAACGTGCCGCGGGACCAGCGGGGATATCCTAATTTGACGTGCGGTGTCTCCGCTATCCTTGCGGAGGGTTGGTGTTTTTCCGCAGCAGATCCGTCTGCCGCGGACGTGTTTTGGCCATCTCCGCACGCTACGGGTGGTTTTTGTTACCCCCGTACCACCGCGGTCGGTGTTTTTTGGCGGTTGATCATAATTTGGCCGCCGGTTTCTTCACGGTGCCGGCGGGCGGTTGTTTTCCGCTTCCATGGCGGTCGGGGTGATTTTCCGACCGCCATCCTAATGAGCCCCTTAGTTTGTTTATTTTGTCTCTATTTTTATTTAATTGTTTAAAAAAAGATACTTACTATTTTTAGTTGATGTAGTTTATTTCGTTGATGTTGTTTTGTTGGTCTGTAGAAGCAATTAAAATAAAAGTATTTGTTAGTTATGATTTGCTTTATTAATAAATATTTTTGTTCTAATCAGTTAACTCTATTAGTTTGTTAAGATATATACTTTGTTTTATATTTTTTGTTAACCCCTTTGCTGCTAGGCCTTTTCCCCCCCTGTGCTAAGCCTTTTTTTGGCTATTTGGGGTAGTGCGCGCTTAGGCCCCTGTAACTTTTTGACCACATAAGGTATCCACGGCAAATTGGCGTCCTTTTTTTCTAACATCATGGGGATTGTAAAGGTACCCAGGGTTTGTGGATTCCCCTGGAGGGGACCCAGAAATTAGCCAAAATACAGCTAAATTTTGTTTTTTTTGGGAAAAATGCGAAAAAAGGGCTACAGATGAAAGCGTCTTGTTTTTTCCCTGCAAATGGCATCAAAAAAGGGGTTGTGGTGCTGAAATCACCATCTTCCCAGCTTTCAGGGACAAGCAGACTTTTGTCAGAAAACCAACTTTTTTACACAGTTTTGGCATTTTTCTGGGACATAGCCTATTTTTGCTATTTTTTGTGCTTTCAACCTCCTTCCAGTTAATGGTAGAAATGGGTATGAAAGCAATAATGGATCCTGGAAAGCTATACATTTCTGAAAAGTAGACAAAATTCTGAATTCAGCAAGGGGTCATTTGTGTAGATCCTTAAAGTTTTCCTTATAGAAACTAACAGTTAAATGAAGGAAAAATTGAAAAGTAGTTGAAAAAAACAGCCATTTGTGTCAACGTTTTCACCTGTAACTCCTTCTAATTATGACAGCTATTTGAAATCAATGTACTGTTATATCCGCTGGACCTTTCTGGTTGTGGGGATATATAGGACTTGTAGGTTCACCAAGAACCCGACGAACCCAGAGCCAATAACTGAGCAGCATCTTGCAATGGTTTTTTATTATGTACCGGGTATATAGCAATTATTTTGGGAAAATGTATACATGGAAAAATTGTTATGAAAGACACCTATGTATTTCTGAAATGGGAACAAAATGTAGATTTTAGAAACAGTAGATATTTGCACATTTCCGAAATTGGGAGTACCCATACTAGCATGAGAATTATAGGTCATTTTTCAAAATGACTTATTTTTTACACATTGTCTTTCATTTGGAAGGCAGAAATGCATCGAAAGTCAATAGGTAATAACAGTTGCTCTACAATTCTGTGTTACCCTAAGTCTCCCGATAAAAATGGTACCTCACTTGTGGGGGTAGGCCTTGTGCCCACAACAGGAAATGGCTCAAAATGCAACGTGGACGTACCACATTTGCACAATGAAAAATTACCCTTTTTTTGCAAAGTGCCTAGCTGTAGTTTTTGAACCCTAGCTATGCGGGCACTTAGGGAAACCTAGCAAACCTATACATTTTTGAAAACTAGACACCCAGGGGAATTCAGGACGGGGTGACTTGACTGGCTCTCACCAGGTTCTGTTACCCAGAATCCCTTGCAAACCTAAAGAATTGGTAAACAAAACACATTTTCCTCACTTTTCTGTGGTGGAAAGTTTTGGAATCTGCGCGGATCCACAAAATTCTACCCACCCCGCGTTCCCCAAGGTCTTCCGAAAACAATGGTACCTCACTTGTGTGGGTAGGCCTAGTGCCCGCGACAGGAAGCAGCGCAAAACGCTACGTGGACGCACCACATTTTCACAGTGAAAAATGACCCTTTTTTGCAAAGTGCCTAGCTGTAGTTTTTGAACCCTACCTCTGCCGGCACCTAGGGAAACCTAGCAAACCTATACATTTTTGGAAACTAGACACCCAGGGAATCCAGGATGGGGTGACTTGACTGCCTCCCACCAGGTTTCGTTACCCAGAATTCCTCGCAAACCTAAAAAATTGTCAAAAAAACACATTTTCCCCACATTTCTGTGGTGGAAAGTTCTGGAATCTGCGTGGATCCACAAATTTCCACCCACCCCGCGTTCCCCAAAGTCTTACGAGAAAAATGGTACCTCACTTGTGTGGGTCGGCCTAGTGCCTGCGACAGGAAACGGCGCAAAACGCAACGTGGTCACACCTCAATTTCGCAGTGAAAAATGACCCTTTTTTGGCAAAGTGCCTAGCTATAGTTTTTGAACCCTAGCTCTGCCGGCACCTAGGGAAACCTAGCAAACCTATACATTTTTGAAAACTAGACACCCAGGGGAATCCAGGATGGGGTGACTTGACTGCCTCCCACCAGGTTCTGTTACCCAGAATCCCTTGCAAACCTAAAGAATTGTCCAAAAAACACATTTTCCCCACATTTCTGTGGTGGAAAGTTCTGGAATCTGCGTGGATCCACAAATTTCCACTCACCCCGTGTTCCCCAAAGTCTTATGAGAAAAATGGTACCTCACTTGTGTGGGTCGGCCCAGTGCCTGCGACAGGAAACGGCGCAAAACGCAAGCGTGGTCACACCTCAATTTCGCAGTGAAAAATGACCCTTTTTTGGCAAACTGCCTAGCTGTAGTTTGTGAACCCTACCTCTGCCGGCACCTAGGGAAACCTAGCAAACCTATACATTTTTGAAAACTAGACACCCAGGGGAATCCAGGATGGGGTGACTTGACTGCCTCCCACCAGGTTATGTTACCCAGAATCCCTTGCAAACCTAAACAATTGTCCAAAAAATACATTTTCCCCACATTTCTGTGGTGGAAAGTTCTGGAATCTGCGTGGATCCACAAATTTCCACTCACCCGTGTTCCCCAAAGTCTTATGAGAAAAATGGTACCTCACTTGTGTGGGTCGGCCCAGTGCCTGCGACAGGAAACGGTGCAAAACGCAACGTGGTCACACCTCAATTTCGCAGTGAAAAATGACCCTTTTTTGGCAAAGTGCCTAGCTGTAGTTTTTGAACCCTAGCTCTGCCGGCACCCAGGGAAACCTAGCAAACCTATACATTTTTGAAAACTAGACACCCAGGGGAATCCAGGATGGGGTGACTTGACTGCCTCCCACCAGGTTCTGTTACCCAGAATCCCTTGCAAACCTAAACAATTGTCAAAACAACCACATTTTCCCCACAATTCTGTGGTGGAAAGTTCTGGAATCTGCGTGGATCCACAAATTTCCACCCACCCCGCGTTCCCCAAAGTCTTACGAGAAAAATGGTACCTCACTTGTGTGGGTCGGCCTAGTGCCTGTGACAGGAAACGGCGCAAACGCAACGTGGTCACACCTCACTTTCGCAGTGAAAAATGACCCTTTTTTGGCAAAGTGCCTAGCTGTAGTTTTTGAACCCTAGCTCTGCCAGCACCTAGGGAAACCTATCAAACCTATACATTTTTGAAAACTAGACACCCAGGGGAATCCAGGATGGGGTGACTGGACTGCCTCCCACCAGGTTCTATTACCCAGAATCCCTTACAAACCTAAAAAATTGTTTAAAAAAACACATTTTCCCCACATTTCTGTGGTGGAAAGTTCTGGAATCTGCGTGGATCCACAAATTTCCGCCCACCCCTCGTTCCCCAAAGTCTTACGAGAAAAATGGTACCTCACTTGTGTGGGTCGGCCTAGGTGCCCGCGACAGGAAACGGCGCAAAACGCAACGTGGTCACACCTCAATTTCGCAGTGAAAAATGACCCTTTTTTGGCAAAGTGCCTAGTTGTAGTTTGTGAACCCTAGCTCTGCCGGCACCTAGGGAAACCTACCAAACCCACACATTTCTGAAAAGTAGACACCCGGGGGCTTCCAGGGAGGTATGGCTTGCGTGGATCCCCCAACGTTTCCTTACCCAGAATCCCCTGCAAACCTCAATTTTAGCTGAAAAAATCACTTTTTTCACACATTTTTGTGTGGGAAAGTGTGGCATCACTGGCCTCACACAAATTTCCTACCACCCAGCGTTCCCCCAGGTCTCCCGATAAAAATGGTGCCTCACTTGTGTGGGAGGCCCAAGTACCCGTGACAGGCAAGGGCCCAAAACGTAGTGAGGCGACATCAAAATTGCCTATCTCAAAACCACCTGGTTTTGCAAGGGGGGTCACCTGGGTTTTTGGCCCCGTGCTCGGCGGCCATCTAGGGAAACCTACCAAACCCACACATTTCTGAAAAGTAGACACCCGGGGGCTTCCAGGGAGGTATGGCTTGCGTGGATACCCCAACGTTTCCTTACCCAGAATCCCCTGCAAACCTCAATTGTAGCTGAAAAAATCACTTTTTTCACACATTTTTGTGTGGGAAAGTGTGGCATCACTGGCCTCACACAAATTTCCTACCACCCAGCGTTCCCCCAGGTCTGCCGATAAAAATGGTGCCTCACTTGTGTGGGAGGCCCAAGTACCCGCGACAGGCAAGAGCCCAAAACGTAGTGAGGCGACATCAATATTGCCTATCTCAAAACCACCTGGTTTTGCAAGGGGGGTCACCTGGGTTTTTGGCCCCGTGCTCGGCGGCCATCTAGGGAAACCTACCAAACCCACACATTTCTGAAAAGTAGACACCCGGGGGCTTCCAGGGAGGTACGGCTTGCGTGGATCTCCCAACGTTTCCTTACCCAGAATCCCCTGCAAACCTCAATTTTAGCTGAAAAAATTACTTTTTTCACACATTTTTGTGTGGGAAAGTGTGGCATCACTGGCCTCACACAAATTTCCTACCACCCAGCGTTCCCCCAGGTCTCCCGATAAAAATTGTGCCTCACTTGTGTGGGAGGCCCAAGTACCCGCGGCAGGCAAGGGCCCAAAACGTAGTGAGGCGACATCAAAATTGCCTATCTCAAAACCACCTGGTTTTGCAAGGGGGGTCACCTGGGTTTTTGGCCCCGTGCTCGGCGGCCATCTAGGGAAACCTACCAAACCCACACATTTCTGAAAAGTAGACACCCGGGGCTTCCAGGGAAGTATGGCTTGTGTGGATCCCCCAACGTTTCCTTACCCAGAATCCCCTGCAAACCTCAATTTTAGCTGAAAAAATCACTTTTTCACACATTTTTGTGTGGGAAAGTGTGGCATCACTGGCCTCACACAAATTTCCTACCACCCAGCGTTCCCCCAGGTCTCCCGATAAAAATTGTGCCTCACTTGTGTGGGAGGCCCAAGTACCCGCGGCAGGCAAGGGCCCAAAACGTAGTGAGGCGACATCAAAATTGCCTATCTCAAAACCACCTGGTTTTGCAAGGGGAGTCACCTGGGTTTTTGGCCCCGTGCTCGGCGGCCATCTAGGAAACCTACCAAACCCACACATTTCTGAAAAGTAGACACCCGGGGCTTCCAGGGAGGTATGGCTTGCGTGGATACCCCAACGTTTCCTTACCCAGAATCCCCTGCAAACCTCAATTGTAGCTGAAAAAATCACTTTTTTCACACATTTTTGTGTGGGAAAGTGTGGCATCACTGGCCTCACACAAATTTCCTACCACCCAGCGTTCCCCCAGGTCTGCCGATAAAAATGGTGCCTCACTTGTGTGGGAGGCCCAAGTACCCGCGACAGGCAAGAGCCCAAAACGTAGTGAGGCGACATCAAAATTGCCTATCTCAAAACCACCTGGTTTTGCAAGGGAGTCACCTGGGTTTTTGGCCCCGTGCTCGGCGGCCATCTAGGGAAACCTACCAAACCCACACATTTCTGAAAAGTAGACACCCGGGGGCTTCCAGGGAGGTATGGCTTGCGTGGATCTCCCAACGTTTCCTTACCCAGAATCCCCTGCAAACCTCAATTTTAGCTGAAAAAATCACTTTTTTCACACATTTTTGTGTGGGAAAGTGTGGCATCACTAGCCTCACACAAATTTCCTACCACCCAGCGTTCCCCCAGGTCTCCCGATAAAAATTGTGCCTCACTTGTGTGGGAGGCCCAAGTACCCGCGGCAGGCAAGGGCCCAAAACGTAGTGAGGCGACATCAAAATTGCCTATCTCAAAACCACCTGATTTTGCCAGGGGGGTCACCTGGGTTTTTGGCCCCGTGCTCGGCGGCCATCTAGGGAAACCTACCAAACCCACACATTTCTGAAAAGTAGACACCCGGGGGCTTCCAGGGAGGTATGGCTTGTGTGGATCCCCCAACGTTTCCTTACCCAGAATCCCCTGCAAACCTCAATTTTAGCTGAAAAAATCACTTTTTTCACACATTTTTGTGTGGGAAAGTGTGGCATCACTGGCCTCACACAAAATTCTACCCACCCCGCGTTCCCCAAAGTCTTACGAGAAAAATGGTACCTCACTTGTGTGGGTCGGCCTAGTGCCTGCGACAGGAAACGGCGCAAAACACAACGTGGTCACACCTCAATTTCGCAGTGAAAAATGACCCTTTTTTGGCAAAGTGCCTAGCTATAGTTTTTGAACCCTAGCTCTGCCGGCACCTAGGGAAACCTAGCAAACCTATACATTTTTGAAAACTAGACACCCAGGGGAATCCAGGATGGGGTGACTTGACTGCCTCCCACCAGGTTCTGTTACCCAGAATCCCTTGCAAACCTAAAGAATTGTCCAAAAACACATTTTCCCCACATTTCTGTGGTGGAAAGTTCTGGAATCTGCGTGGATCCACAAATTTCCACTCACCCCGTGTTCCCCAAAGTCTTATGAGAAAAATGGTACCTCACTTGTGTGGGTCGGCCCAGTGCCTGCGACAGGAAACGGCGCAAAACGCAACGTGGTCACACCTCAATTTCGCAGTGAAAAATGACCCTTTTTGGCAAACTGCCTAGCTGTAGTTTGTGAACCCTACCTCTGCCGGCACCTAGGGAAACCTAGCAAACCTATACATTTTTGAAAACTAGACACCCAGGGAATCCAGGATGGGGTGACTTGACTGCCTCCCACCAGGTTATGTTACCCAGAATCCCTTGCAAACCTAAACAATTGTCCAAAAAAACACATTTTCCCCACATTTCTGTGGTGGAAAGTTCTGGAATCTGCGTGGATCCACAAATTTCCACTCACCCCGTGTTCCCCAAAGTCTTATGAGAAAAATGGTACCTCACTTGTGTGGGTCGGCCCAGTGCCTGCGACAGGAAACGGTGCAAAACGCAACGTGGTCACACCTCAATTTCGCAGTGAAAAATGACCCTTTTTTGGCAAAGTGCCTAGCTGTAGTTTTTGAACCCTAGCTCTGCCGGCACCCAGGGAAACCTAGCAAACCTATACATTTTTGAAAACTAGACACCCAGGGGAATCCAGGATGGGGTGACTTGACTGCCTCCCACCAGGTTCTGTTACCCAGAATCCCTTGCAAACCTAAACAATTGTCAAAACAACCACATTTTCCCCACAATTCTGTGGTGGAAAGTTCTGGAATCTGCGTGGATCCACAAATTTCCACCCACCCCGCGTTCCCCAAAGTCTTACGAGAAAAATGGTACCTCACTTGTGTGGGTCGGCCTAGTGCCTGTGACAGGAAACGGCGCAAAACGCAACGTGGTCACACCTCACTTTCGCAGTGAAAAATGACCCTTTTTGGCAAAGTGCCTAGCTGTAGTTTTTGAACCCTAGCTCTGCCAGCACCTAGGGAAACCTATCAAACCTATACATTTTTGAAAACTAGACACCCAGGGGAATCCAGGATGGGGTGACTGGACTGCCTCCCACCAGGTTCTATTACCCAGAATCCCTTGCAAACCTAAAAAATTGTTTAAAAAACACATTTTCCCCACATTTCTGTGGTGGAAAGTTCTGGAATCTGCGTGGATCCACAAATTTCCGCCCACCCCGCGTTCCCCAAAGTCTTACGAGAAAAATGGTACCTCACTTGTGTGGGTCGGCCTAGGTGCCCGCGACAGGAAACGGCGCAAAACGCAACGTGGTCACACCTCAATTTCGCAGTGAAAAATGACCCTTTTTGGCAAAGTGCCTAGTTGTAGTTTGTGAACCCTAGCTCTGCCGGCACCTAGGGAAACCTACCAAACCCACACATTTCTGAAAAGTAGACACCCGGGGGCTTCCAGGGAGGTATGGCTTGCGTGGATCCCCCAACGTTTCCTTACCCAGAATCCCCTGCAAACCTCAATTTTAGCTGAAAAAATCACTTTTTTCACACATTTTTGTGTGGGAAAGTGTGGCATCACTGGCCTCACACAAATTTCCTACCACCCAGCGTTCCCCAGGTCTCCCGATAAAAATGGTGCCTCACTTGTGTGGGAGGCCCAAGTACCCGTGACAGGCAAGGGCCCAAAACGTAGTGAGGCGACATCAAAATTGCCTATCTCAAAACCACCTGGTTTTGCAAGGGGGTCACCTGGGTTTTTGGCCCCGTGCTCGGCGGCCATCTAGGGAAACCTACCAAACCCACACATTTCTGAAAAGTAGACACCCGGGGGCTTCCAGGGAGGTATGGCTTGCATGGATACCCCAACGTTTCCTTACCCAGAATCCCCTGCAAACCTCAATTGTAGCTGAAAAAATCACTTTTTTCACACATTTTTGTGTGGGAAAGTGTGGCATCACTGGCCTCACACAAAATTCTACCCACCCCGCGTTCCCCAAAGTCTTACGAGAAAAATGGTACCTCACTTGTGTGGGTCGGCCTAGTGCCTGCGACAGGAAACGGCACAAAACGCAACGTGGTCACACCTCAATTTCGCAGTGAAAAATGACCCTTTTTTGGCAAAGTGCCTAGCTATAGTTTTTGAACCCTAGCTCTGCCGGCACCTAGGGAAACCTAGCAAACCTATACATTTTTGAAAACTAGACACCCAGGGGAATCCAGGATGGGGTGACTTGACTGCCTCCCACCAGGTTCTGTTACCCAGAATCCCTTGCAAACCTAAAGAATTGTCCAAAAAAACACATTTTCCCCACATTTCTGTGGTGGAAAGTTCTGGAATCTGCGTGGATCCACAAATTTCCACTCACCCCGTGTTCCCCAAAGTCTTATGAGAAAAATGGTACCTCACTTGTGTGGGTCGGCCCAGTGCCTGCGACAGGAAACGGCGCAAAACGCAACGTGGTCACACCTCAATTTCGCAGTGAAAAATGACCCTTTTTTGGCAAACTGCCTAGCTGTAGTTTGTGAACCCTACCTCTGCCGGCACCTAGGGAAACCTAGCAAACCTATACATTTTTGAAAACTAGACACCCAGGGGAATCCAGGATGGGGTGACTTGACTGCCTCCCACCAGGTTATGTTACCCAGAATCCCTTGCAAACCTAAACAATTGTCCAAAAAAACACATTTTCCCCACATTTCTGTGGTGGAAAGTTCTGGAATCTGCGTGGATCCACAAATTTCCACTCACCCCGTGTTCCCCAAAGTCTTATGAGAAAAATGGTACCTCACTTGTGTGGGTCGGCCCAGTGCCTGCGACAGGAAACGGTGCAAAACGCAACGTGGTCACACCTCAATTTCGCAGTGAAAAATGACCCATTTTTGGCAAAGTGCCTAGCTGTAGTTTTTGAACCCTAGCTCTGCCGGCACCCAGGGAAACCTAGCAAACCTATACATTTTTGAAAACTAGACACCCAGGGGAATCCAGGATGGGGTGACTTGACTGCCTCCCACCAGGTTCTGTTACCCAGAATCCCTTGCAAACCTAAACAATTGTCAAAACAACCACATTTTCCCCACAATTCTGTGGTGAAAAGTTCTGGAATCTGCGTGGATCCACAAATTTCCACCCACCCCGCGTTCCCCAAAGTCTTACGAGAAAAATGGTACCTCACTTGTGTGGGTCGGCCTAGTGCCTGTGACAGGAAACGGCGCAAAACGCAACGTGGTCACACCTCACTTTCGCAGTGAAAAATGACCCTTTTTTGGCAAAGTGCCTAGCTGTAGTTTTTGAACCCTAGCTCTGCCAGCACCTAGGGAAACCTATCAAACCTATACATTTTTGAAAACTAGACACCCAGGGGAATCCAGGATGGGGTGACTGGACTGCCTCCCACCAGGTTCTATTACCCAGAATCCCTTGCAAACCTAAAAAATTGTTTAAAAAAACACATTTTCCCCACATTTCTGTGGTGGAAAGTTCTGGAATCTGCGTGGATCCACAAATTTCCGCCCACCCCGCGTTCCCCAAAGTCTTACGAGAAAAATGGTACCTCACTTGTGTGGGTCGGCCTAGGTGCCCGCGACAGGAAACGGCGCAAAACGCAACGTGGTCACACCTCAATTTCGCAGTGAAAAATGACCCTTTTTTGGCAAAGTGCCTAGTTGTAGTTTGTGAACCCTAGCTCTGCCGGCACCTAGGGAAACCTACCAAACCCACACATTTCTGAAAAGTAGACACCCGGGGCTTCCAGGGAGGTATGGCTTGCGTGGATCCCCCAACGTTTCCTTACCCAGAATCCCCTGCAAACCTCAATTTTAGCTGAAAAAATCACTTTTTTCACACATTTTGTGTGGGAAAGTGTGGCATCACTGGCCTCACACAAATTTCCTACCACCCAGCGTTCCCCCAGGTCTCCCGATAAAAATGGTGCCTCACTTGTGTGGGAGGCCCAAGTACCCGTGACAGGCAAGGGCCCAAAACGTAGTGAGGCGACATCAAAATTGCCTATCTCAAAACCACCTGGTTTTGCAAGGGGGTCACCTGGGTTTTGGCCCGTGCTCGGCGGCCATCTAGGGAAACCTACCAAACCCACACATTTCTGAAAAGTAGACACCCGGGGCTTCCAGGGAGGTATGGCTTGCGTGGATACCCCAACGTTTCCTTACCCAGAATCCCTGCAAACCTCAATTGTAGCTGAAAAAATCACTTTTTTCACACATTTTGTGTGGGAAAGTGTGGCATCACTGGCCTCACACAAATTTCCTACCACCCAGCGTTCCCCCAGGTCTGCCGATAAAAATGGTGCCTCACTTGTGTGGGAGGCCCAAGTACCCGCGACAGGCAAGAGCCCAAAACGTAGTGAGGCGACATCAAAATTGCCTATCTCAAAACCACCTGGTTTTGCAAGGGGAGTCACCTGGGTTTTTGGCCCCGTGCTCGGCGGCCATCTAGGAAACCTACCAAACCCACACATTTCTGAAAAGTAGACACCCGGGGACTTCCAGGAGGTATGGCTTGCGTGGATCTCCCAACGTTTCCTTACCCAGAATCCCCTGCAAACCTCAATTTTAGCTGAAAAAATCACTTTTTCACACATTTTGTGTGGGAAAGTGTGGCATCACTAGCCTCACACAAATTTCCTACCACCCAGCGTTCCCCAGGTCTCCCGATAAAATTGTGCCTCACTTGTGTGGGAGGCCCAAGTACCGCGGCAGGCAAGGGCCCAAAACATAGTGAGGCGACATCAAAATTGCCTATCTCAAAACCACCTGGTTTTGCAAGGGAGTCACCTGGGTTTTGGCCCGTGCTCGGCGGCCATCTAGGGAAACCTACCAAACCCACACATTTCTGAAAAGTAGACACCCGGGGCTTCCAGGGAGGTATGGCTTGTGTGGATCCCCCAACGTTTCCTTACCCAGAATCCCCTGCAAACCTCAATTTTAGCTGAAAAAATCACTTTTTCACACATTTTGTGTGGGAAAGTGTGGCATCACTGGCCTCACACAAATTTCCTACCACCCAGCGTTCCCCCAGGTCTCCCGATAAAAATTGTGCCTCACTTGTGTGGGAGGCCCAAGTACCCGCGACATGCAATGACACAAAACGTTTTGAGGCAACATCAACATTGCCTATCAAAAAATGTTTTGGGCCCTTGCCTGTTGCGGTTACTTGGGCCTCCCACACGAGTGAGGCATCATTTTTATCGGGAGACCCGGGGGATCGCTGGGTGGTAGGAAATTTGTGTGAGCCCAGTGATGCCACACTTTCCCACACAAAATGTGTGAAAAAGTGATTTTTTCAGCTAAAATTGAGGTTTGCAGGGGATTCTGTAAGGAAACGTTGGGGGATCCACGCAAGCCATACCTCCCTGGAAGCCCCCAGGTGTCTCCTTTTCAGAAATGTGTGGGTTTGGTAGGTTTCCTAGATGGCCGCCGAGCACAGGGCCAAAACCCAGGTGACCCCCTGCAAAACCAGGTTGTTTTGTGAAAGGCCATTTTGAGGTCGCCTCAATAGGTTGTGGGCCCTTGCCTGTCGCGGGTACTTGGGCCTCCCACACAAGTGAGGCACCATTTTTATCGGGAGACCTGGGGAATGCTGGGTGGTAGGAAATTTGTGTGAGCCCGGTGATGCCACACTTTCCCACACAAACATTTCTGAAAAAGTGATATTTTCAGCTAAAATTGAGTTTTGCAGGGTATTCTGGGTAAGGAAACGTTGGGGGATCCACGCAAGCCATACCTCCCGGAAGCCCCGGGTGTCTACTTTTCAGAAATGTGTGGGTTTGGTAGGTTTCCTAGATGGCCGCCGAGCACAGGCCAAAACCCAGGTGACCCCCTGCAAAACCAGGTCGTTTTGTGAAAGGCCATTTTGAGGTCGCCTCAATACGTTGTCGGCCCTTTCCTGTCGCGGGTTCTTGGGCCTCCCACACAAGTGAGGCACCATTTTTATCGGGAGACCTGGGGGACGCTGGGTGGTATGAAATTTGTGTGAGCTCGTGATGCCACACTTTCCCACACAAAAATGTGTGAAAAAGTGATTTTTCAGCTAAAATTGAGGTTTGTAGGGATTCTGGGTAAGGAAACGTTGGGGGATCCACGCAAGCGATACCTCCCTGGAAGCCCCCGGGTGTCTACTTTTCAGAAATGTGTGGGTTTGGTAGGTTTCTCTAGATGGCCGCCGAGCACAGGGCCAAAACCCAGGTGACCCCTTGCAAAACCAGGTCGTTTTGTGAAAGGCCATTTTGAGGTCGCCTCAATACGTTGTGGGCCCTTGCCTGTCGCGGGTACTTGGGCCTCCCACACAAGTGAGGCACCATTTTTATCGGGAGACCTGGGGGAACGCTGGGTGGTAGGAAATTTGTGTGAGCCCGGTGATGCCACACTTTCCCACACAAACATTTCTGAAAAAAGTGATATTTTCAGCTAAAATTGAGTTTTGCAGGGTATTCTGGGTAAGGAAACGTTGGGGGATCCACGCAAGCCATACCTCCCCGGAAGCCCCCGGGTGTCTACTTTTCAGAAATGTGTGGGTTTGGTAGGTTTCCCTAGATGGCCGCCGAGCACAGGGCCAAAAACCCAGGTGACCCCCCTTGCAAAACCAGGTCGTTTTGTGAAAGGCCGTTTTGAGGTCGCCTCAATACGTTGTCGGCCCTTTCCTGTCGCGGGTACTTGGGCCTCCCACACAAGTGAGGCACCATTTTTATCGGGAGACCTGGGGGGACGCTGGGTGGTATGAAATTTGTGTGAGCCCGGTGATGCCACACTTTCCCACACAAAAATGTGTGAAAAAAGTGATTTTTTCAGCTAAAATTGAGGTTTGTAGGGGATTCTGGGTAAGGAAACGTTGGGGGATCCACGCAAGCCATACCTCCCTGGAATCCCCCGGGTGTCTACTTTTCAGAAATGTGTGGGTTTGGTAGGTTTCCCTAGGTGGCCGCCGAGCCCCGGGCCAAAACCCAGGTGACCCCCTTGCAAAACCAGGTCATTTTGAGATAATGTGTTGTTTATTTCTGCAGCGTGAAAATTTTGGCACAATATTGCAAGGAAAATGTGACAGACATTTTGAGGTTTGCAGGACATTGTGGGTACCATAACTTGTTGGGATCCACAAGAGAGATATCACCATGTACTCCCATGGGTGTTTCGTTTACGACAATATCTACAGTTGGTAGGTTATTCTTAGACGGAATGTACACCTTGGCAGACAGACTAAAAAGACAAAGATTACTGCACAGCCATCTATTCCTCAAGCACACACACATACTGGTTGGATTTGGCACGAGGGCAAGTGATGGTTCAGTATATACAATTTTATTAACAAGAGATTTCACAAAAATGAAATGCACTGTCAATAATTGAAAGGACAAAAAACTGAACCAGTGACTCGCAGCTCGTGAGCTGTAAAGCCACGTCAAGGCCCCAACCGCTTTACAGGCCATTCACACACCTTTCATACGTGATACACACAAGACCATTCACACCACCAGGCACGAATCAAACACATTACAACATTCACAAAAAGGGACAAGGTACACCCTGCTTGAGAAATACAAAAAAATATATTACTGCACAGCCATCTAATCCTCAAGCAGACACACATACTGGTTGGATTTGGCACGAGGGTGAGTGATGGTTCAGTATATACAATTGTATTAACAAGTGATTTCACAAAAATGAAATGCACTGTTAATAATTGAAAGGACGAGAAACTGAACCATTGACTCACAGCTCGTGAGCTGTAAAGCCACGACAAGGCACCAACCTCTTTACAGGCCATTCATACACCTTTCATACGTGTGACACATACAAAACCATTCACACCACCAGCCGCGGGCCCATCACATTACAACACTCACACCAGCAGACAGCGCCATTCAAGGGCCCATCACTTTCACACGCCCACATTTCTAACACAGCAACCACACAAGCTGATGGATTGCGTGGAGTGTCGCTCGGCTAACAGTGTGTGTAGTGACCAGCAGCAAGTCACTACTCACACACCGCCAGCCGAGCGCCAGTCCACGCACACCGCCAGCCAAGCGCCACTCCACGCACACCGCCAGCCAAGCGCCACTCCACGCACACCGCCAGCCAAGCGCCACTCCACACACACCGCCAGCCAAGAGCCACTCCACGCACACCGCCAGCCAAGCGCCACTCCACGCACACCGCCAGCCAAGCGCCACTCCACGCACACCGCCAGCCAAGCGCCACTCCACGCACACCACCAGCCAAGCGCCACTCCACGCACACCGCCAGCCAAGCACCACTCCACGCACACCACCATCACATTTAGGATTCTTTTTATAAAAATAAGAAAACACAAACAAATTGCAAATAGATACAAATCTACTAACACAACATCTGAAACTCAATACACTACAGAAATGCCAACCTTGAAACTGAACCAAAAATATTAAACAATAGAGGCCAGGCAGTTCACTTTACCACTCATGGATGCTCCCAAAAATTATTTTGCGTGTGGTACATTCTAAAACAAGCAGGCACACACAGCCCAGGGTTAGAAGGACACTCGGGGCAGTACATGCGAGTCTCCTTCCGCATACCTCTTCGCCAACAGACTCTACATCTCCTACTGGGAAAGTCTTTTGAGGGTGTGGGAGGAATGTGATCAGGAAAGTGGCGATCTTTCAATCTATCAACATCCTCCACCAATCCAACTCTAGGAACACTTGCCTGTTCCACTAAAACAAGGCTGCCTATAACAGACTCTTGAAACTTAGCAAAAGTCATCTTTGACTCAGGACAAGAATCCTGGAACACAACAAAAGCATTAAAGGTTGCCAAGTGGAAAAGATGGATAGCCAACTTCTTGTACCAAATGTAAGCCTTACGAAGAGCAGCGTAAGGTTCCAACCTCTGATCTACTCTGTCAACACCACCCATGTGCTTATTATAGTCTAAAATGCACACAGGTTTGCGCGCTTCAGCAACCTGACCCCAAACAGTCACAGGTGCAGTGCTTTCATCATGGATGGTAGACAGCATGTAGACATCTCTCCTGTCTGAAAACTTCACAGCTAGAAGCTCCTCGCAACGCAACGCACTGCACTGTCCCCGCACAAGCTTTTTACAAACAAGTTCTTTTGGGAAACCTTTACGGTTAGAGCGGATTGTGCCACAAGCAACAGTGTCCACTTTGGCCAATTCCCTGAACAACCGCACACCAGTGTAGAAGTTATCTACATATAAATGGTGACTTTTGTTAAAAAATCCTCTTCCAAGTTCCCACACAATTTTCTCAGTCACTCCAAAAGTGGACGGACAACCAGGGGGTTAATACTGGAATCCTTACCGGTGTACACTCTGAAATTAGAGACATATCCAGTCCTACTGTCACACAGCATATACAGCTTAATTCCATAGCGTGCCCTCTTACTAGGAATGTATTGCCTAAAAACCAAGCGGCCCTTGAACAACACCAAAGACTCATCCACTGCAATTTCTTTCCCTGGAGAATAGATCTCAGAAAATCGATCAACAAAGTGATCAATGACAGGCCGAATCTTAAAAAGACGGTCACATTCAGGGTGATCTCGTGGCAACGCTAAACCATTATCGACAAAATGCATCATCCGAAGCAGAGGCAAATACCTATCACGACTCATGACTGCCGGAAAAATAGCAGTTGCCATCAAGGGACTAGTAGACCAATATGAAGACATTGATGGCTTCCTTAGCAAGCCCATCAAAAAAGTTAAACCCAAGAACTTCTTCATCTCTTCCAGATTTGTGGGAGTCCACCGGGTAGCTCTAGAGTGGGGCTTAAGACTGGCACTGTTGTCCCTCAAAAACTGTTCGGCATACAAATTAGTCTGCTCAACAATCTCTGCCAAAAACACATCGTCCATAAACAACTGAAAAAAATGTATCGGCAAAAAGTTTTCAGTATTCACTCTACACCCTGGAACACCAGTAAAGTCTGGCAATGCCGGCTGCACCATGCCTGGGGCAACCCAGAGGTCAGCACTTTCAACGGGAAGCCTTGCAGCCCCATGCTGCAGCCCAGGTGCCTCTTGCCGCACTATACCAACGGGAAGCCTTGCTGCCCCAGATGCCTCTTGCCGCACTATATCAACGGGAAGCCTTGCAGCCGCAGGCTGCAGCCCAGATGCCTCTTGCCGCACTACACCAACCGAAAGCCTTACAGCCCCAGGCTGCAGCCCAGATGCCTCTTGCCGCACTAACGGCACATCAATCTCCTCCTCTAACACAGGCACTTCATCCGCACTAAGAGTATCTTCAGTATCCGATGATTCCATGTGGAGAGAAAACTCACTGCCTGAATCGTCCCCTGCCTCCTCTGCCTCAGATGCAGAGTCAGTCTCTGAACCATGGTCAGAGGAAGACTCAAAAAGCATACCAACAACCTGCTGAGCAGTAACCCTGCGGCTAGCCATTATCCTTACTAAGAAAGGAGACTGCACAAACAAGTCAACAACAACCAACACTGTGCAAAGCAAGTAAGTAAAAAAATGTGTGCCTTTATCACAAAGATCTATATACTCAAAAACTATACAATTCACTTACAAGAGACAGCTACACTCACCAGCACCTACTCTGCAGAGACACAGAAAAAACGATATCCCACTAGAAAGAAAAAAAACAAAACCAATTACAAGACAACAAAATACACATCGAGCACAAATGCAAAATGTTTTTGACACTCAAAAAACAGAAGCCAAACATACTGCTATTATTACACCATTTGCAAAAAACAAATTCATGCAGAGAAATGAAACTCATTTACATTGTACAAAAAACTCTCTTACCAAACACGTGCAACTACACAAACAGCAGAGCCACCAGTAACGAAACCGCAACCTGGAACAGTCTAAAGAGCAAAAGCCTTCAACTAGAACAAAAAGGAGAAATAAAGCATTACAATTGCAATTCACAAAAAATAAAACAATTAACATTATAACACGCTATGTTACTACCCAAATGGTCAATCGGCCGGATGGGCCTTCAAATAGGGCTGAGAAAAATAGGGGGTGATCTTGCCCAAGGGATCGGGTGAGGTTGTCTGCCAGGCCAATCTGCCCCCCAGGTGGGGCAGAAAACAGCAGACAGAAATTTGCCCCCTTGCAAAAGTAATAAATCCCTGGTGCCTAGTGGGGTTTTCTGCCCCCCCGGGGGCAGAAAGGGCAAAAACTAGGCTGATCTGCCCCCAGAGGGGGCAGAATACACATATAAAAAAATCTGCCCCCTGGAAGCGACCCTTGCCCAAGGGGTCGCTTCCATTTTTATTTAAACTACTTCCCTGGTGTCTAGTGGGGTTTCTGCCCTCCCCCCGGGGCAGAAAGGCAAAAAACAGGCCGATCTGCCCCCAGGGGGGCAGAATTCCTATTACAAAATAAAATGGCCCCCTGGAAGTGACCCTTGCCCAAGGGGTCACTCCCATCACAATTGAAATAAATCCCTGGTGCCTAGTGGGGTTTTCTGCCCCCCCCCCGGGGTCAGAAAGGGCAAAAAAACAGGCCGAACAAAGAAATATGCCCCCCTGGAAGCGACCCTTGCCCAAGGGGTCGCTTCAATTTCATTTACAAAATGAATCCCTGGATCTAGTGGGCTTTTCTGCCCCCCCTGGATCCAAAAACGGCCGAAAAAACGGTCGATCTGTCCCCAGGGGGGGCAGAAAAGTCTTAATAAAATTTTGGCCCCCTAGGAAGCGACCCTTGCCCAAGGGGTCGCTTCCATTTCATTACAAAATGGATCCCTGGATCTAGTGGGCTTTTCTGCCCCCCCTGGATCCAAAAACGGCCGAAAAAAACGGTCGATCTGTCCCCAGGGGGGGCAGAAAAGTCTTCATTACATTGTCGCCCCCTAGGAAGCGACCCTTGCCCAAGGGGTCGCTTCCTTTATTTTAAAAGGACATCCCTGGTGTCTAGTGGGGCATTCCTGCTCCACGATCGCGACGCTGTGCGCGATCGTGAAGCAGGAATACCCTGCATTGAGACATCAGGGGAGAGGAAATACTCTTTCCTCTCCCCCGATGCCTCAAGGCATCCTATTACGGCCCCCCCGCCCCACCGCAACAACAAACACTTACCCTCCCTCTGGACGCGCTGGAAAGAAATGATTTCCAGCGCGTCCAGCGCTTCCTGATGACGTCATGGGGAAGCGTGGGGGGGCCAGGGGTGGCAGCGGAAACTCTTCCGCTGCCATCCCCTCTGTGGGGGCAAGATCGATGCCCCAGGGGGAGCGCCAGCGCTTCCTCAGGGGCTGTGCTCATGACGGAGCGGTTCCGTCATAAGCACAGCCCAACCGATGCTCATGACGGAACCGTTCCGTCATGAGCATCGAAGGGGTTAATGTTGATTTTGTAGTTGTTTCGGAAGAAAATCGTTGTTTTGAATTTTCTAGGTGGAGTTTCAGTTAAGTTTAGTCTGTGAAATATAAAGGAAAACATATTATATTTTTAGTTAATTTGTTTGTATATTTTTTTAAGCTAATTTTATTTATTTATTGAAAAAGTTTAGTTCTTACCTTTAATGAGTTGTTCTGTTTAGTTGTTTGTGTAAATCTTTTTCGTTCTGTTGTCTGTCTCACAAAGTTTCGTCCTTCTGCAGTGTTTGTCCGTTTCACAGTAAATTTTGTGTTAATTATTTGATTGCTTTTATAGTGTTTATTTAATTAGTTAGAGTTTTCTATTGGTTTGTGTTGGTGTAGTTTAAATTCATTGGTTGAGATAGCTTTTTTTGAATTTTTTGGCAGTTATAATTTAATTTGTTTAATGTGAATTATGTTTATTTAATGTTTGTTTTTATTTTGTTTAGTAATATAATTAAAATATGCGCTAATAAATGTTATATATTTTTTATATATGTAATTTATATATGTCTGTTTATTTTTGATAGTTGTGATATTTTTATGTGTGGTGTTTATTTGTTTTTGATTTTTAAGTGTATTTGTTTGTGTTTTAGTTTTATTCATTTTTTGTGTGTTTATTTTTGATGTTTGATATATGCTATTTGTTAATATTATTGAAAATAGTTTATTTTTATGCTTAAATGTTTTTTTTGTATAGTTTATATGTAGTTTATCGATGTTTGTGTTGTTGATATTATGCATATCGATATTTTTGTTGTAATATATGTTATTTAATTTTTAAAAATATTTTTGTGTTTTTTTTGTTGTTGATATTTTTGTCATCGAAATGTTTTTGTACGATATTTTTTTATCGATGTTTGTGTTATTTTAGTTTTGTGTATTGGGTGTAGATATTTTTATATACGATATTAGTGACTCGATAATTTTGTAGTTCGATATTATAGGAGCCGATGTTGTGTCAGTGATCCGTTGGAATCATACCCCAACACCAATTCCGTGTGTTGGAGGTATGATCCCATGTACTGAGGGGCCCCTTACAGGAGCCCCATGTATTCTCAGTTACAGCCTTTCAGTGTCTGACAGCAAACTAGTGCTGCTGCTGACCACAGGCTCTGTTCTGCTTTCCTGCTGCTGAGCTCAACTCGAGCAGGGGAGGTAGAACAATAGGTTTCCTGTCACAGGGAGGTGTGACCACCACCCAGACAGGACTTAGTGTATTGGGCTGGGGGCTCTTTCCAGCGCCACCAGACTGCATTGAAGGGCACATTTGGTGCCCTCCTTGCATACACCGGTTTGAGCCAGCTCATGAACCCTTGGTTCCAACTCTGGCGCGAAACTGGACAAAGACAAGGGGAGTATCCTCCCCTCTGTCCAGCCCCTCCTCTGGGAGGGATCCCTAAGTTATTCCAACTCTTATCTTGGGTATTTAAGAACTCCCCTGTGGGTGGGTCCTCAGATTCGTCATGGGACAAGACTCATCTCCTGAACCAAGACACTCTTCGACCGTCTGGACACTTGGACTTCGCCTGGAACTGAGACTGCATCAAGGCAGACTCCTGCTGCTCCTGGTCTTGCTGTTCTGCAAGTATTCTGCCTCGTCTGTTTCTGTGCTTCGCTCAGGATCTCCAGGGCAGTAGTGGCTGGCAGGGAATGGAAGTGCTGGGGTGGGTGGTGGTCGCGGGGGGGAGAATTACAAAATAAAAACAAAACTTACCTCCTCGCTGTGTCTCTCCTCAGTTGTCTCTCCTACGCCGTGCCTCGTCATCTCTCCACCGGAACCAGGAAGCACACAGGCTCCCAATGCAGCGTTGTGATTGATCTGAGCGCCGTAGCTCGGCGCTCAGATGAGGAATGGGAGACTGGCCATGTTACCCATCAGTCTGCGTAATGTAGCCTGGTGGGGAACATGCAAAGTGCACAGGACTGCTTGACTAGCCCGAGAGGGCCGGCCAAGCAGTCCTACGCACTTTGGAGTGCAGCAACCACTCTTCCTCCCGGACGTCACGGGAGTCCTAACCCCGCCCAACCTGGCCAGAAAAAAAAATGATAATAACAGAAATAACTTCTGTTATTATCATTTTTTTTTTTTACACTGCTACGCGAGCAGTAGGGCGACGCTCGTCCGCCTTAGCGGAGTTGTCGCCAATGCTCCAGGGACCTGTGGGCATCAAGGACATCTGAAGTAATCTCCCTTGGAGTGAAGGAGTCACTGACCGGTCTGCTGCTCCTGTCATCCTACAGACTTCCTGAGGCTCAGCAACACAGGTGGCGCATCTGTGGTTACCCCGAGACCTGACCTGTCTTCCTTGCAATTTGACAGTATCCCTTAATCGAGATGCTGGGTCCAAACCCCAGGACACCGCGTTGACTTGCCGTTGCAAAGACTTGTTGGCTCTGTACACCAGAAATCTTCCAGCTACATTAAGCTCCAGCCTTCAGCATCCCATTCCTCGAAGAACAGCATCCTCCCTGCATCCCTTGCATCGTGGAACTTCATCTTTGGTGAGCTGCCTGAAGTCCTCTTGGGACTCCTGTGCCTTTGGCCTGTGGGGTCTCTTGAGGGTCTTCTTCTGCTTTGGTGGGCTCATTTGCTTGCTTGGGGCCTGCTCTCACTCTCCTGCATGTGGTGAGTTCCTTGGACCTTGCTGGTCCCAACGATTGCATCTTTTGTCTCCCATGCCAGTTGCAGCTACCAAGGCTTGTTGATGCTCCCGCCGACCCCCTGGACGCTGACATCTGACGTGGGACAGCTCATGTACAGCTCCTGGTCTTCCACAGCATTGCCATTCCCCACAGCTGCTGCGACAAGGTCCTAGTGAACTCTTCTGAACTTCCTTACAAGGGTGGGCATTGTGCTTCCATGCCTCCTGGCGACTTCCGAGTGGCATAGACTCTGTCCCCTCTACTTGCAGGTTCTCCTCTTCAAGAATCCACCCTTGGATTCCACCGGACATCTTCACAGACTTCCCCAGAGGCCTTTCTTCCCGAGTCACCCATTGTCGTCTACGAGAGGTTCTGACGTCAATTCACCCCTATGCACCAGCTACCCTGGTGCAGGTAACCTCATTCCTGGGGCATCCACAGGTGGGGTGGCTCTCCAACCTTCCGTCCTCCAAAGAGTTTCTTCGGGGTCCTCTGGGAAGGGTAATTTATCTTCACAACTGCAACCGTGACTTCTCCATTCACTTATATTGAACACGCGGCTGTGTTTCCACTCTGCACACAGCCTCCTTGGGGTTCCTGGGTACTTACCTTGGTGGTTCCTGGTTCTCCAAGCTCTTTTAAGTCCTTTGGTCTAAGTCCCGTTCTACTTTGCAGTTCACATTCCACTTATTCAGTATATGGTTTGGTCTCCCCCAGGAGACCAGTGTATAATTGTGCTACTTACCTGATTTCTTTGAAGTATTCTTATGTGTATTATTGATATCTCGGGCTAGGAGATATACCAAGTGATAGTTACTGTGTTGTGTAATAAATATACCTATTTTTCAAAAACACTGTGTGGTTCTTTCTCATCTATTCTACACTATTGATTAAATGTGGTAAATCAAGCTGCTTTAAACTCCTTCAAGATAAGCCTGAAGGCTGCTCTCCACAGCTACCCCTTTGAGAGCTTTTAAGGTTATCAAAGACCACTAAAATCACCATAAGGGTTGCCTGGATTAGTGCAAGGTGCATCACTCCTTTAAGTGTGCACCATATACTAAGCCAGCCTCCTACACTTACCCATACCTAATCCCTAAAATACCCTTCCCACCCAATACCCACCCCTAAAAACACCTTTACCACCCAATACCCTTACCCACTCCTAATCTCTAAAAACGCCCCTACCCTAATCCTATACACACACACACACACACTCACACACACATAAAGGAGCAGAGAACTCTGGGTAGTTCCCAAGTTTAGGTGGAGAGCAGCTTCTGTACAGAGCACCCTACAACCCCAGCAACACTCTGAATTTGCTCACCTCAAATGCCTGCTTTTCTATCAAAGTTTTTAAGCATAGGATTAGTACAGTGCCAGCCACACTGAGATAGAAAGGGACAAAGCCTTATGCCATTTCTACAGCAAAGTCTTTAAACATAGGATTAGAACAGTGCCATCCACGCCGAGCTGTAAAATGACAAAAACCTTATACCACTCCAGGAAACATTATTACAGCTTTGGATTGGTAAAATATCATCCAAGCCAACCTGAAATGAATAAAAGCAACCCCTGACACGTGTTTCACTATCATTATAGCACTTCAGAGAGGTTTAGCTTTGTCCAGACCCAAGGGAGCACCCAGTATAAAAGTTTAGGTAAAGAGCAGCTCCTGTATAGAGCACCCTACAAAACCAGCGACACTCCGAATTTGCTCACCTTGAATGCCTACTTTTCTATCAAAGTTTTTAAGCCTAGGATTAGTGCAGTGCCATCCACACCGAGACAGAAATGGACAAAGTATTTTGCCATTTCTACAGCAAAGTTTTTAAGCATAGGATTAGCACAATGCCATCTAGGCCGAACTGTAAAATGACAAAAGCCTTTTACCACTCCAGGCACAGTATTATAGCTTTGGATTGGTAAAATACCATCCAAGCCAACCTGAAATGAATAAAACCAACCCCTGAAAGGCATTTTTTGACTTGCCTGTATATTTGGCGCTGCTTGACTAATCTTCACAAACTTTTCCCAAAAAGTGTCATAATAGGTCTTGTTGTGTGGGAAAGTTTTGGGTGTTCAGTCAAGCAGGTGCCGAGAAAAAGGGGGGCACAAAAACGTGTTTTTCCAATGTTCATTTCCAGAGGGATCTTTGAACACAACTACAGCCCGAACTGCTGGACGGAATTACACGAAACTTGGCAGAAAGCTAGCTCTTGGTCCAGAAAGAGTGCTTTTGGTTACTTGGTGTAAATCCATTCAGCAGTTTTGGAGAAATTAAAAACAAAAACAGTCATATATCTAGGGACGCAGTCCCTGTGCTCAAATGTGATTGGCTGCCAACACTTTAACCAGGAAGTATTGGCAGCCATCTTGGAACTCAGTTTCAGCCAAATCTCCCAAAAAAAAGTTAAAAAAAGAGAAGGGGCAGGGTAGGAGTACCCTGACCCCCTAGGCCTCTTGGGGGGGGTGGTCCCGCAGGGCAAAAAAAGCATCTTTTAAAAAGAATGTAGGTGGAGACTGGCAGGATCTGCGGCTCCTGTTGAAAAATACATATAAAAAAAGCACAGTTCCCGCACTCCTATAATGTTGAGCTCCCAGGTGGGCCAGGTCACGGGAGCATTAGCAAATATATAAAGGAGGGGGCGCACATGGCCCCCCTCCTATGGCTTATGAAAGCCCCGGGGACTGCCACCTCCCTGGGGCACTTTTAAATATGTGTGTGTGGGCGGGCCTGCTAGGCCACCCTCTGCAGCCCCAGGGACGCCACCTCCCCAGGGCACTATAGAAATATGTGGCAGGGCCCGCCTGCACCTCGGGGACCACCACCTACTGAGGGCAAATCATGTAAAATGAATGTGAGGGGGATCGTACGGTCCTCCTGCAGCCCCGGGGACTGCCACCTCCCCGGGGCACAATGAAAATATACCTCCCGGCCCGGGGGCAAAACATATCAAATTGATGCGGGGCCCGCGCAGACCCTCAGCAACCCTGGGGACCAACCACTCACTGGCGCAATTTATTGAATTTAAGGGGGGTGCGCGGCCCCCTGCAGCCCACCACCTCCCCGGGGCACAATTTTACAATGGAGGGGGCCGCGAGGCCCCCCTTGTGGAGCCATTTGTGGCCCTGGGGACCACCACCCCCCAGGGCCGGGTCCTGCTCCCTCCCGAGGTGCCCACCCTCGGGCGGTAGCTGTTTGCTTTGGCATTGAAGCAAAAGCAAACATAAGCTCCGGCTTGCAGAAAGCAGAGTTTTTGTGTTTCCCTGCACGCAAAATGCCTTTCAGCAGCACCCTGTCTGTCAGAGCAATGCCGGCTCCCGAAGGAGGCGAGACACGGCTGGGACCAGGAGGCCTTGAGGCTCCCCCCATGGTCTCATTGCACACTGGATGCCCTAGGGGCACCCAGCTGACATGGCCAGGCCCCGGGGGATGTGCTCCCTGGGGCCGTTATCGGCCCTGGGAGAGGGACCGTGTGGCCCTCCTCCCCCATTTGTTAATGACCGGACCCCGGGGGATTTACAGTGGCAAAATGGTATACAGATGTCCTTTGGATTAAAGTCTGATAGCCCTGTTATAAACCTGCCAATAACTTTGCTGTCATATTACTTTCTTAGGAAAATGTCATAAGCACCCCACTCAAATCATTCATTACAGTTGAGTTTTGTCTTTACAAAATGAGCCCCTTGTAGAGGGTTGGAAAGCTCCCTCTCTGCACACGGTGATTAGGAGAGTCTGTACAGGTGGAAGCCTGACCAGGTGATGTAGGTGGCCAAGTGGCAGCACTGCCTCTTCCTTAGTATGCACACACAAAAGGGATTATTCAATCACTTTTGGCAATGCAATGAGAAGGAGGTCGGCGACAATGTCTGCAGACGCAGCCATTATGGGCCTAAGTGACAAGAGCCATATGACAAGGTCCAAGAGTGCAGTGTCTGTGGGGGTACCCACAGCCATCTTAGCTTGTGTGACACACCATCAGGATAGTGAGAAAAGGGGAGACCTAAGTGGCACAGTGCTAGCAGTGTTTCAGAAGTGTTTGCAGAGGATGGCATGAGACATGTTCCTTCTTAATTGGGGTTGTGACAGCAGCACATAGATTGTGATGGGTCAATAAAAATAATTGTTGAGTAAACTCCACCCCTCTAGTAGTAGGCAGGCATCAGGAAAAAGAAGAAGGAGTGGCTATGTGGCCATTCCATTTTTAAAATGGGTCTTGGAGCACTCTAGAATGCAAAGATATGGCCAGCAGGTGAGGCTAGAGGATGACAAGGTGTCAGTGAAATGGCATGGTCAGGGAGAGATGATATGGAGCCAATTACTATCCATGTTTCCATAGGAAAACCGTTTTTTTGACTTGGCTATATCTTTGGCGCAGCTTGAAGATTCTTCATGAAATTCCAGAGGAGGAAAACGGCGGGAGAAGGGAAACAGCAGGAAGAGGGGGGAAACGGGCAGAAAGAGGCAAAATGAAGGTCAGAAATGAGCAGAAAGAGGCAAAATAAAGGTCAGAAACGAGCAGAAAGAGGCAGAATAGAGGTCAGAAAGGAGCAGAAAAAGGCAGAATAAAGGACAGCAACGAGCAAAAAGAGGCAAGATAAGGGTGACAAATGAGCAGAAAGACGCAAAATAAAGGTGACAAATGAGCAGAAAGAGGCAAAATAAGGTCAGAAACGAGCAGAAAGAGGCAAAATAAAGGTCAGAAAAGAGCAGGAAGAGGCAAAATAGAGATCAGAAATGAACAGAAAGAGGCAAAATAAAGGTCAGAAACAAGCAGAAAAAAGCATAAAACAAGCAGAACCCACTCAGGCACTCTCACAGCCACTCACAGACCCATTTAGACACTTATGCACCTATATACAGACCCAGACACTCATGCACCCACTTACTTATACTCTCTCTCACCCACTCATAGACCTACTCAGAGACTCATGCACCGACTCAAAGACCCAGTCAGAGACTCACGCACCCACTGACAGACCCACTCAGACACTCACTTACAGACTCACTTAGACATACACGCATCCAATCCCAGTGTCGGGGTTGAGTACCTGAACCTTGCTTCCACGGGATCAGAAGAACTTTTCCCAACTCCTCAACTCCACTGCAGCTGAAATAAATTCAACTCGCAGTAAAGAGGGGGAAAGGGGAATGGAAGTAAAGAGAGACTGCCACTGCGGTGTCTGTTCTACTGGAATACCTGTCTAGAGGGGGCTTCCATACACCTGTAACACAAAGCACAAGATTACTAGTTCTCACTAGGCTGAAACCACCTTCCAAATCTTATTATCAACGAGCCCTCCCTCACGACCAGAATTCCTTCAAACCTTTTACCTGTAAATACAGTGGTGATAGCTTCTCTCTTATTATCTTTATTCTAAAAAATGGTTGATGATGCAAGTCTTTTGAATGTACTTAATTCAGTCTCTGTCTTTTCCAGATGCTGACTTGAACACTCCAGGATTCAATTGATGACAGTTGGTAAGTATAAATATATATATTTATATCTACTGTTCTTTATTTTTATTCCTGACTGAATGGTTTGAAAGACAAGAAAAAAATGTTTGCGCAGCAATAGTTCAAACAACAGGTGCACATTGAGTTCAACTGACTGCAGAGCGAAGTTAAGTCTTGTAAGTGCCCTTGAAGTAATTGGTACTGCTCAGAAGCTATGCTGCTGAAGTCAAAGTTGAATTGGTAAATGACCCAACTCTCAAAAGCAATGTCCTTGCAGAGAAGCTACTGAACTCGACTGAAATGGTAGCTCACAGAAGAAACAGCTACTTGCAGCTCAAGACACTGCCTCAAAACGAAAATACCTGGAAATCCAGCGAAGGGGTCACAAGGGAAAAATAACTGCCTGACGACTTCTAGACAAGCAGTTCAGAAACGGAAGAGTCCAAGAATCAACTGGTGTTCCCTCTGGTTTCCCTGACTGGTAGAAGACGGCGAGCAGGAAAAAATATTCTGTCTCCTCAATCCGAATGACGGTTGAAGTGCGCAGTGCTCCTAGAGCGCGAGCACGATGACCGCTACACTTCAAAAATAACCTAACCCACTAGAACGCTGACCTTGCTAAAGTAGCGGCCGCCATCTTGGAATTCCGCGAGAGCGGTGGCCGCATTTCTTTTAAATAACCAGGAATCTCTGAGCCACCAGTTGTCTCCAAGTAAGCGGCGATTTCTCCTGCCAAACCTTTAAGCCTGACCTGACGCCACAATGTATGGGACCTGAACCTGAGCCACATTGACCAGTCCTGACACCCAGACCTATTCAGAGACTCATGTACTCACTCTCAGACCCATCAGAGACTCATGCACCCACGCAGATACTTACGCACTTACTCACAGACCCACTTAGACACTCACAGACCCACTAAGAGACTCACACACCCACTCACTCACTCATGCACCCACTCAGAAACTCATGAATTTACTCACAGACCCAGTCGGACACTCACACACCCAGTGAGACACTTATGCAGGTACACCCAGACCCACTTAGACACTCACACACCCATTGAGTCACTCACACACTCAGTCACACACCCACTGAGACACTCTAGTACTCACTCACACACTCATTTTCAAAGGTTACAGATTACAGTAAGGAAATAGAATTTAAAAATCCTTAGAAATTCACTGAAAAAAACACAGGTTACAGGGACGTTATAGTAAGAAAATAGATTTAAAAAAACCTTAGAAAGTCACTGAAAAAAACCAAAGGTTACCCGGACATTAGTTAGGCTTAGATTTCACTCATATAAAACCAGTGAAAATTCAGCAGTTATAGTTACCTGAGCTAACTATAACTTACGCCCCACAATGCACTGCTTATGACCTCATATATTACATCACTCATGACATGGTCAGTGACATCACTGATGACATATCAAGTGAGTGTAAGTGTTTATGAGTGGTAAACATATATACTAACCTACTACAAAAACGAAATTAGTACACTAGGTGTACTACTAATAAGTGATACTATTTCTAACATGTGATCTGAGTGGCTGTGTGACTATCAGTGTGTGAGTGGGTGTCTGAGTGGCAGTATGGGTGTGTGAGTAGGTGCATGAGTGATGTGTATGGGTGAGTGAGCGGCTTTCTGACTAGCTTTGTGGATGTGTGAGTGGTTCTACGGGTATGTGAGTAGGTATCTGAGTGGTTGTATGGGTGTGTGAGTAGTTTTGTGGGTGTGTGAGTGGCTGCACGGGTGTGTGAGTAGCTGTATGGGTATATAAGTGGGTTGTGTGAGTAGCTATGTGGGTGAGTGAGTGGCTGTGTGAGTGGGTGTATGAGTGACTATATTTGTGAGTGAGTGGCTATGGGAGTGACTGTATTGGTGTGTGTGTCAGTGACTATGTGGGTGACTGAGTGGGTGTCTGAATGGCTGTATGGGTATGATACCTTCAGGTCGAGTTTGCGCTATATAAAACTCGCCCCATAAAAAACCAAGATGGAAGCTGTCTGTCACTCATTCAGTGTTTCCCCCAGCACACGTCCTCTTCCCACAAGCTCCACAGAATAAGCTGCCGTGTATTAGAATAATCTTTACTGTTATTGTTCTAGTCATTGTGAACTTCTCTACCTCGGATGTAACTGGCAACATAATATTATGTCTTCCGCTCCTTCAATGAAATCTATTCTTTCAAATAGTGTGACACTGGAAATGTAACTAGTTCGAACATCTTCGGATGGTATTAGCATAGAGGATGCTGAACAATTATTTAAGAAAGTGTGATAGTGCTTAGGTGTTAAGGTAATGATGTTAATTTTTCATATACTCTAATTTGTTGAAGAAATTACACATTTGTTTACACTAAGATGATTCGGCAAAAGTTCTTTTTTCCTATGCAAAAATTGTGTATAAAAACCCCTTGATTTTGGAGGTGAGCCACAGCTTTCCTTAATGCTGCTAGGGATGTTGTCCGTTTGTTTTCTGATTTTGCTTCCCATTAGGACTTAGAACATTTTCTGATTTATACATACTCTGTATAACTCTGCATTTGAGAGCCATCATGGCATTGACATTGTACCAATTATTTTTTAATTCTGTAATAAAACTATAGCTTTCAATTGATCGAGAACTCAGTAATGGAGTGAGCCCAAATCATTCTTAAATTGTAATTATTTCATGACATTACATTTTTATTGATTTTGGTGTTCTGGGAGGGGCCTTTGAGTAGGAACACATTGCCTCGTGAAATTGAGGTTTAACACCGTCTCTAATCCAGTAAATTGTGGAAGGTCTAGTTAAAGTAAATTTTGGGGTGTCTCAAACTTGGGGTACCCTCAATTTGCTCCCACAGATCTTTGGTCGCAAAGTATGGTTGCACGTTAAAGAGCACCTGCATTTGCTACAGGGGATCCCTCTTTTCCCCTTGCGCCCAATTCATAGAGATAATTGATTTTCTCTTGTGGAGTTTCCAAGGTTGAGATTTTGTTGAGGAACCTGACTTGTAGAGTAAACATGAACAGGGCGGAATGATTTTGATGACTGAGAATGATTCTAGTGTGTTTACGGTGTGTTGCTGAAATTTGTATGTGACATGGATTGTTATGCTATATGTTAGGTATTTGGTTATGCAATGCTGATTTTGGGTTCGATTGGTGGTTTGATCACAGTTGTTTTGATGTATTATTCTTATTTGTGATCTTGTTTGATAAAAGTTTTGTTTTATTATTAAGTAGGTTTGGTTATCGGATTCAACAAATTCGAAGATCTCGAGATACTGTGGTTTACTTGTCTGCGGTGTCTAAACAAAATATTGATCTAAAAATATCGGGAGGCTAGGTTTGTAGGGGTCTAGACTGGGAAGTTAGTTAAGTAATAATTAATTAACAATTAATTATTAATTAATTGTTTAATTGATTTTAAATATGTAAATTATGGAAACCCTATTTTTTAAGTTATATTTTAGGTGTGGACTGCTAGGTTTGTAGGTGTATAGGGTGGGAAGTTAATTAATTAATAATTGAATAACAATTGTTTATTAATTGATAATTACTTATTTTAATAAATAGTAATTTTGCAAATTGATTGATTTTTATTCCATTTATATATATTTTATATTAATGTATAATTTGTATATTAAGAGTTTAATATGTTTTCTACATTCATGTTGTTACTTATATATGATGTACTCGAAAGTGAAGTACTTTCCCAACTCTTGTTTAAGCTGAAGTAGGAGTGGTAAAATTAACCTCTTTGCAATTGGACACTTTCCCTACTGTCGTGCTGTTTGCAATGGAAATAGTAAATTTTACTCCTACGAAATCCAAAACTTTCCCTACTGTGGCACAGACTGGAATGAGAACTAAAAGAATGTACCCCTCCAAAGTCCAATACTTTCCCTACCTTTCCATAAACTACAGTCGGAATAGTATTTTTAATAGTCTTAGGGCCTGATTTAAATCTTGGCAGCAACGGTTTCGCTGTCGATTTTCCGTCGGATTTCCCGTCCATCGACTTAGTGGTCCACCTGCCCGATTTAGATGTTGGCGATCCTATAGACGAAAGGCTGCCGACGAACCACCTTCACCGCCATGAATCACTGCCTGTGTCGATGGTGCCATAAGCAAAAGTGGCTGGTGGCAGGACTTCAGTCCCTTTTTCAACTGAGCCAATCATGATGTGCATTCCTGCCAACTTAACTGTGGCGGGCAAGCCACCACACCTGGGTCGGCGGATTGGGAGGGTTATAAGCACGAAACTTCCCTTTTTTCTAATTTTCTCATTTCCTGCTGCCATGAATCCGATTATACAAGTCCTGCTGTTGCTGCTGCTCCGGGACCAAGAAGAAAATAAACTCTGCCATCGCTGGAACAGAAGGTTTGTCAGTGTTTTAACTGTCATCCTCGGAATTATAGCTGTACATTAGCACTGAACTTGAGCATGTTCAAGAAATACATGCAATCAATACTGCAATGATGTGCAATGCATCTGTAATGTCGTACTTAGAAAAATGTTTAAAAGCACACCTCGAGATATAAGTAACACCCACCAATCTGGTACTAACTGCCTTCATGGCAATGGACACCAAGACAAAAAGTCACAGCAATCACAAATAGAAATGTGTCCATACAGGTGTGTGCAATATTTTTCCCTGAACTACCATATCATATACATAAACAATACACCCAATAGGACCAACTCAAATCCATGATAATGTAGCAATTGCAGTGCACAATACTACAAGTGGGTGTACACAGAATGTACAAACAATTTTACCTCTAAACTACAAACATGTTAGAGATGTATGAAGGTCACATGTCCTCTTGGTCTGTGCAATTAATGACAAACATTAAAGTGTAAAGTGTCAGGTTCCCTCTGTAATGCATATGTGCATATTATTGACACATCATGTTAAAATAAACACACATGCATTATCCATTCATATTAAAAGAAACACATATCCAACTTCACGGTACTTGGCGACCTCAATCTCCATCTTGATGATCCATCTAACAAGATGGCCAATGAGCTGATGGGGAATCTCCAGGCACTTCAATTTAGTGAGATAGTTTCTAGACCCACCCACTCCAAAGGCCATTTATTGGACCCCGTATTCAGTAATTGTGATAAACTTAATGCTGGACCTCCCCTTCCTCTCCCTTGGTCAGACCACTTTCTGATCCCCCTAACCTGGAACCTTCCCTTACCCCCTCTCCCCCCTACATAATGCACGTGCAGGAACGGAACTGGTCGAATCTTCCCATAGAACAGTGGAAACTAGTCCTGGTGGCCACACGACCAGCCAGCGCCCCTAACCTCAACGTAGCCATTAAGAACTTTAACCTTTGGATTGAAGATTCCCTGGAAGCTGTACTCCCAAAAAAATGTAAATATAAAATCAGCAGGCAGAATTCCTCCCCATGGTTCACCCCCAAACTGAGAGAACTAAAACAATTATGTAGACGGTCCGAAAGGAAATGGAGAAAGGACTACTCTGACCTCTCCAAATCAGAATATAGGGAGGCAATCAGATCATATAAAAGGGAAATTAGAACTGCTCAAGCCGTTTTTTATGATAGTAAGATCAGCTTATCAGCCAATTCCCCAAGGAAATTTTCCACATTGCCAAAACCCTCACTAAATTGCCTGTGAAACTGCCTTCACCTGAGGGTGCACTCACACGCTGCAATAGTTTGGCAGAATTCTTTCTACAGAAAATTCAAAACATATACATGTCCTTCCCTTCCTCACATAACCTTCATAGTATGTCACCCGTGCCAGAACCACAACTTGAAATCCAACCCTCTCTGAATCAATTCCCCTCCTTGATTCGGCACTGATGAGCCCAATCTTGACCAAACTGAAATCAGGCTCCCCACAGACCCGGCCCCCCACAGACCCTCACACTAGCCGCCGACTTTATATGCCCGGTTATTCTTGACCTTGTTAATTCCTCCATTTCATCAGGCCTAGTCCCCCGGCATGGAAATGCGCTATGGTCAAAGCCCTCTTAAAGAAACCCAATCTTAATCAGGATGACTTCTCTAACTACCGCCCTATCTCTCTCCTGCCCTGGGTGAGTAAGATCTTGGAGAAGCACATTAACAACATCCTGGTGAACTTCTTGGAAACCAATGATTTACTCCACCCCTCTCAGACTGGCTTCCGTCCCCAGTTTGGGACGGAAAACGCCCTCCTCGCAGCAACCGAGGAAGCGAGGACAATCATGGATCAGGGGGGTAATGTAGCGATTATCCTCCTTGACCTCAGTGCCGCCTTCGACACTGTCAATCATAAAACTCTGATTGTCCGACTTAGAAATCTTGGAGTTTCCGGTAGCGCCCATACCTGGTTACAATCCTTTTTGAGTGAGCGATCCGTTAAAGTTTTTGAAGGAGAAGTTGTTTCCAACCAGCTGCCCCTCAATTGTGGGGTTCCTCAGGGCTCCTCCCTGAGCCCCACACTATTTAACATCTATATGAGACCCCTCGCTGACATTGTCCATCCATTTGGCATAAAAATCGTCACCTACGCAGATGACACGCAGCTCGTGGTGGCATTAAACCACCCGAGAGGTCATCTTGCACCTTCGGCCGCTGCCTAGAGGAGGTTGCCAAATGGATGGAACTCTCACGCCTTAAACTCAATGGGGACAAGACGGAGCTTATGCTCCTGGGCAACGCCCCCTCATTCAACTCTGCCTCACTCTGGCCTAATTGCCTCGGACCTGCCCCAGCTCCGAAAGACCAGATAAAAAGTCTTGGCATCTGGATGGACCGCTCCCTCACCTTTAACCATCAAGCAGTTAAACTTGCGGCCACCTGCTTTGGACTACTCAGGATGCTGCGTAAGATCCTTCCCAGCTAGACGGATCATGGTCCAGGCTTTAATCCTCTCCCGCCTGGACTATGGTAACGTCCTCTACCTGGGAGCCCCCCAATATACCATCAACAAGCTTCAGACCATCCAGAATTGCGCCGCTCGCCTGCTTCTACAGCTCCCCCGCCGACAGTCCGCCAAACCTGCGCTTGTGTCCTTGCACTGGCTGCCAATAAGGGAAAGGATTCAGTTCAAAGCCATGTGCGTGGCCCACAAAGCCTACTGGAAGAAGGGTCCAGCCATAGTCCAATCTTTGATTACCCCCCATCAGTCTAGAGGAAACCTTCGCTCATCTACTGCCTTTCTTTCTTCACCCCCCAAAATCTCTAGAGCCAGATGTGGTGGACGGTCCTTCGCCCACAATGCTGCCATACTCTGGAATGCCCTCCCACTTCAAGTTCGCAGTCAGCCCAATTTGCAGGCTTTCCGAAAATCTCTAAAAACATACCTCTTCAGGAATGGTGTCTAACTGTGCCTGCTTGGTCTTTTGCTGTTTCCGTCCGTAGCGCTGGGAGGCCTCAGGGTAGCCATCGCGCTTTACAAATATCATTTCATTCATTCATTCATTCATATACATTTGATGTAAGTGTCCAGTAACATGAGGAATGGTTGCACCAAAATTAACATGCCCATCACAAATGTACAACACTAATGTATGCATTTAAAAAAAGATATAATATACAACCTGTGCTTGTCACTGTCACCAATTAGTGAAAGTACATGGCACACACATTAGTAGAAATAACATCATCATCATACATTTTGTAACAATCCAAAAATAAGGCCAGGACAAAGGTATTCTCAGATCTAATTTGTTTTATAAGTATGAGATGACTCTCTTATATATTCTTTAAGATTCCATTGAAAAAAAACTTCAAAGGCACTAGGCCAGAAAGTTAAAAGTCTGGTTTGCCTGCCCATACCTTGCCTCCTATTTAAACTGCCAAAATAGACCTCCTTTGGAAGGGGCATATATGGGGCAGAGAGCAGGCACCTCAATAATCTGACTTGGGGGAGGGTGACCCTAGGGTTTGGGGGGGTGAACTTGGGTTTAGGAGGGGTGTGTTTGGATTTGGGAGGGGTGGGTTTGGATTTAGGAGGGATGTGTTTGGTTTGGGAAGGGTGGGTTTGGAATTGGGAGGGGTGGGTTTGGATTTGGGATGGGTTGGGGGGGCATGTGGAAGGGGTGTCAAGACCTTTGGGTGGTGTGGACTTACATTTGTGAGAGATGGTCTGGGATGAGGAAGGAGTCAGTGTAGGAAGCTGGCTCTGTATCTACTATACCAAAGTAAGGTATAGTGTGCACAGAGTCCAGTGGGTCCCCAAAGGCTTACAGAGGTAAAAATAGATAATACCTTACTCTCTATTTGTGGTAGTGTGGGCAAACAGTAAGGCTTTATCAGAGGGTAGTGTTAAGCATTTATTTTACACACTTAGGCAAGAAATGATGTCACACACTGAGACCAATTGTTTGTAAAAATATTTCTTTGTTGTATTTTATTTTATAGGATCAAGCAAAGCTTGACACAGGTAAATAGTATGGTACTTTTCAAGGCAGGTTATTCATAAGCTAGCTGAATGAATAATGACTTTTTTACAGGATAGTAAAATGTGCAAATACAGTTGTAATTACTTTTGGATTACTTTTCGGGATTACTTTTTCTACTCAGTGTGATAGACCTGGCTTGGCAGTTCGGGCTGGACTGTTCCCATGAGGCACAGGGTCAAGACTGATTTGCACATAGCTGGGTCTGAACTGAGGTGGCGAAGTGAGCTAAAGAATGATGACTGGGGATGAGTGTCTGACATGTTTCAGCGCTCCCTCCATTATCTTCTTGTGTTTGCTTTGTTTGCCCTAAGTTGGCAGGGTATGCTCAGACGTGGGTCCCTTGCTCACTTTGCCACTGGATTTAAGCTAGCCTGGCTGATGAAGGGTGTTACCCAGAAACTGCTCCCAGGATGCTTGTTTCCGGTTCAGAGAAGACCTGGCTTGGCAGTTCGGGCTGGACTGTTCCCATGAGGCACAGGGTCAAGACTGATTTGCATATAGCTGGGTCTGAACTGAGGTGGCAAAGTGAGCTGAAGAATGATGATGGATTCAACCCAGATCTGTGACTGGGGGTGAGTATCTGAAAAGTTTCAGTGCTCCGTCCATTATCTCCTTGTGTTTGCTTTGTTTGCCCTAAGTTGGCAGGGTATGCCCAGACGTGGGTCCCTTGCTCACTTTGCCACTGGATTCAAGCTAGCCTGGCTGATGAAGGGTGTTACCCAGAAACTGGTTCCAGGATGCTTGTTTCTGGTTCAGGGAAGACCTGGATTGGCAATTCGGGCTGGACTGTTCCCATGAGGCACAGGGTCAAGACTGATTTGCATATAGCTGGGTCTGAACTGAGGTGGCGAAGTGAGCTAAAGAATGATGATGGATTCAACCCAGATCTGTGACTGGGGGTGAGTGTCTGAAAAGTTTCAGCGCTCCGTCCATTATCTCCCTGTGTTTGCTTTGTTCGCCCTAAGTTGGCAGGGTATGCCCAGACGTGGGTCCGTTGCTCACTTTGCCACTGGATTCAAGCTAGCCTGGGTGATGAAGGGTGTTGCCCAGAAACTGGTCCCAGGATGCTTGTTTCCGGTTCAGGGAAGACCTGGCTTGGCAGTTCGGGCTGGACTGTTCACATGAGTCACAGGGTCAAGACTGATTTGCATATAGCTGGGTCTGAACTGAGGTGGCGAAGTGAGCTAAAGAATGATGATGGATTCAACCCAAATCTGTGACTGGAGGTGAGTGTCAGCAACGTTTTAGCGCTCCGTCCATTATCTCCTTGTGTTTGCTTTGTTTGCCCTAAGTTGGCAGGGTATGCTCAGACGTGGGTCCCTTGCTCACTTTGCCACTGGATTCAAGCTAGCCTGGCTGATAAAGGGTGTTACCCAGAAACAGGTCCCAGGATGCTTGTTTCCGGTTTAGGGAAGACCTGGCTTGGCAGTTTGGGCTGGACTGTTCCCATGAGGCACAGGGTCGAGACTGATTTGCATATAACTGGGTCTGAACTGAGGTGGCGAAGTGAGCTAAAGAATGATGATGGATTCAACCCAGATCTGTGACTGGGGGTGAGAGTCTGAATAGTTTCAGCGCTCCGTCAATTATTTCCTTGTGTTTGCTTTGTTCGCCCTAAGTTGGCAGGGTATGGCCAGACGTGGGTCCGTTGCTCACTTTGCCACTGGATTCAAGCTAGCCTGGCTGATGAAGGGTGTTTCCCAGAAACTGGTCCGAGGATGCTTGTTTCCGGTTAGGGAAGACCTGGCTTGGCAGTTCGGGCTGGAATGTTCCCATGAGGCAGAGGGTCAAGACTGATTTGCATACAGCTGGGTCTGAACTGAGGTGGTGAAGTGAGCTAAAGAATGATGATGTATTCAACCCAGATCTGTGACTGGGGGTGCGTGTCTGAAAAGTTTCAGCGCTCCGTCCATAATCTCCTTGTGTTTGCTTTGTTTGCCCTAAGTTGGCAGAGTAGGCCCAGACGTGGGTCTCTTGCTCACTTTGCCACTGGATTCAAGCTAGCCTGGCTGATGAAAGGTGTTACCCAGAAACTGGTACAAGGATGCTTGTTTCCGGTTAGGGAAGACCTGGCTTGGCAGTTCGGGCTGGAATGTTCCCATGAGGCAGAGGGTCAAGACTGATTTGCATACAGCTGGGTCTGAACTGAGGTGGTGAAGTGAGCTAAAGAATGATGATGTATTCAACCCAGATCTGTGACTGGGGGTGAGTATCTGAAAAGTTTCAGCGCTCCGTCCATTATCTCCTTGTGTTTGCTTTGTTTGCCCTAAGTTGGCAGGGTATGCCCAGACGTGGGTCCCTTGCTCACTTTGCCACTGGATTCAAGCTAGCCTGGCTGATGAAGGGTGTTACCCAGAAACTGGTCCCAGGATGCTTGTTTCCGGTTTAGGGAAGACCTGGCTTGGCATTCGTGCTGGACTGTTCCCATGAGGCACAGGGTCGAGACTGATTTGCATATAGCTTGGTCTGAACTGAGGTGGCGAATTGAGGTAAAGAATGATGATGGATTCAACCCAGATCTGTGACTGGGGGTGAGTGTCTGAAAAGTTTCAGCACTCCATCAATTATCTCCTTGTGTTTGCTTTGTTCGCCCTAAGTTGGCAGGGTATGCTCAGACGTGGGTCCCTTGCTCACTTTGCCACTGGATTCAAGCTAGCCGGGCTGATGAAGGGTGTTACCCAGAAACTGGTTCCAGGATGCTTGTTTCTGGTTCAGGGAAGACCTGGATTGGCAATTCGGGCTGGACTGTTCCCATGAGGCACAGGGTCGAGACTGATTTGCATATAGCTTGGTCTGAATTGAGGTGGCGAGTTGAGGTAAAGAATGATGATGGATTCAACCCAGATCTGTGACTGGGGGTGAGTGTCTGAAAAGTTTCAGCGCTCCATCCATTATCTCCTTGTGTTTGCTTTGTTCGCCCTAAGTTGGCAGGGTGTGCCCAGAAGTGGGTCCCTTGCTCACTTTGCCACTGGATTCAAGCTAGCCTGGCTGTTGAAGGGTGTTACCCAGAAACTGGTCCCAGGATGCTTGTTTCCGGTTCAGGGAAGACCTGGCTTGGCAGTTCGGGCTGGACTGTTCCCATGAGGCACAGGGTCAAGACTGATTTACATATAGCTGGGTCTGACCTGAGGTGGCGAAGTGAGCTAAAGAATGATGATGGATTCAACCCAGATCTGTGACTGGGGGTGAGTGTCTGCAAAGTTTTAGCGCTCCGTCCATTATCTCCTTGTGTTTGCTTTGTTTGCCCTAAGTTGGCAGGGTATGCTCAGACGTGGGTCCCTTGCTCACTTTGGGGGCGATTCACAGAACTAATCTGAGATAAAATCCTAAACTTACTACTTTTGGTATTCACAGAAGGCATTTAGCAGTAGTAAAGTTAGGACTCCTAACTTTACTACTACTAAACTGAGATAAAATCCTAAACTTACTACTTTGGTACTCACAGAACGCATTTAGTAGTAGTAAAGTTAGGACTCCTAACTTTACTACTACTAAATGCCTTCTGTGAATACCAAAAGTAGTACGTTTAGGATTTTATCTCAGATTAGTTCTGTGAATCATCCTCACAGCCACTGGATTCAAGCTAGCCTGGCTGATGAAGGGTGTTATCCAGAAACTGGTCCCAGGATGCTTGTTTCCGGTTTAGGGAAGACCTGGCTTGGTATTCGGGCTGGACTGTTCCCATGAGGCACAGGGTCGAGACTGATTTGCATATAGCTTGGTCTGAACTGAGGTGGCGAGTGAGGTAAAGAATGATGATGGATTCAACCCAGATCTGTGACTGGGGGTGAGTGTCTGAAAAGTTTCAGCGCTCCATCCATTATCTCCTTGTGTTTGCTTTGTTCGCCCTAAGTTGGCAGGGTGTGCCCAGACGTGGGTCCCTTGCTCACTTTGCCACTGGATTCAAGCTAGCCTGGCTGTTGAAGGGTGTTACCCAGAAACTGGTCCCAGGATGCTTGTTTCCGGTTTAGGGAAGACCTGGCTTGGCAGTTCGGGCTGGACTGTTTCCATGAGGCACAGGGTCAAGACTGATTTGCATATAGCTGGGTCTGAGCTGAGGTGGTGAAGTGAGCTAAAGAATGATGATGGATTCAACCCAGTTCTGTGACGGTGGATGAGTATCTGAAAAGTTTCAGTGCTCCGTCCATTATCTCCTTGTGTTTGCTTTGTCGCCCTAAGTTGTCAGGGTATGCCCAGACATGGGTCCCTTGCTCACTTTGCCCCTGGATTCAAGCTAGCCTGGCTGATGAAGGGTGTTACCCAGAAACTGGTCCCAGGATGCTTGTTTCCGGTTTAGGGAAGACCTGGCTTGGCAGTTTGGGCTGGACTGTTCCCATGAGGCACAGGGTTGAGACTGATTTGCATATAGCTGGGTCTGAACTGAGGTGGCGAAGTGAGCTAAAGAATGATGATGGATTCAACCCAGATCTGTGACTGGAGGTGAGTGTCTGCAAAGTTTTAGCGCTCCGTCCATTATCTCCTTGTGTTTGCTTTGTTTGCCCTAAGTTGGCAGGGTATGCTCAGACGTGGGTCCCTTGCTCACTTTGCCACTGTATTCAAGCTAGCCTGGCTGATAAAAGGTGTTACCCAGAAACAGGTCCCAGGATGCTTGTTTCCGGTTTAGGGAAGACCTGGCTTGGCAGTTTGGGCTGGACTGTTCCCATGAGGCACAGGGTCGAGACTGATTTGCATATAGCTGGGTCTGAACTGAGGTGGCGAAGTGAGCTAAAGAATGATGATGGATTCCACCCAGATCTGTGACTGGGGGTGAGTGTCTGAAACATTTCAGCGCTCCGTCCATTATCTCCCTATGTTTGCTTTGTTCGCCCTAAGTTGGCAAGGTATGCCCAGACGTGGGTCCCTTGCTCACTTTTCCACTGGATTCAAGCTAGCCTGGCTGATAAAGGGTGTTACCCAGAAACAGGTCCCAGGATGCTTGTTTCCGGTATAGGGAAGACCTGGCTTGGCAGTTTGGGCTGGACTGTTCCCATGAGGCACAGGGTCGAGACTGATTTGCATATAGCTGGGTCTGAACTGAGGTGGCGAAGTGAGCTAAAGAATGATGATGGATTCCACCCAGATCTGTGACTGGGGGTGAGTGTCTGAAAAGTTTCAGCGCTCCGTCCATTATCTCCCTATGTTTGCTTTGTTCGCCCTAAGTTGGCAAGGTATGCCCAGACGTGGGTCCTTTGCTCACTTTGCCACTGGATTCAAGCTAGCCTGGCTGATGAAGGGTGTTACCTAGAAACTGGTCCCAGGATGCTTGTTTCCGGTTCAGGGAAAACCTGGCTTGGCAGTTCGGGCTGGATTGTTCCCATGAGGCACAGAGTCAAGACTGATTTGCATATAGCTGGGTCTGCACTGAGGTGGCGAAGTGAGCTAAAGAATGATGATGGATTCAACCCAGATCTGTGACTGGGGGTGAGTGTCTGAAAAGTTTCAGCGCTCCGTCCATTATCTCCTTGTGTTTGCCCTAAGTTGGCAGGGTATGCCCAGACGTGGGTCCCTTGCTCACTTTGCCACTGGATTCAAGCTAGCCTGGCTGATGAAGGGTGTTACCCAGAAACTGGTCCCAGGATGCTTGTTTCCGGTTTAGGGAAGACCTGGCTTGGCATTCGGGCTGGACTGTTCCCATGAGGCACAGGGTCGAGACTGATTTGCATATAGCTTGGTCTGAATTGAGGTGGCGAATTGAGGTAAAGAATGATGATGGATTCAACCCAGATCTGTGACTGGGGGTGAGTGTCTGAAAAGTTTCAGCGCTCCATCCATTATCTCCTTGTGTTTGCTTTGTTCGCCCTAAGTTGGCAGGGTGTGCCCAGAAGTGGGTCCCTTGCTCACTTTGCCACTGGATTCAAGCTAGCCTGGCTGTTGAAGGGTGTTACCCAGAAACTGGTCCCAGGATGCTTGTTTCCGGTTCAGGGAAGACCTGGCTTGGCAGTTCGGGCTGGACTGTTCCCATGAGGCACAGGGTCAAGACTGATTTGCATATAGCTGGGTCTGACCTGAGGTGGCGAGTGAGCTAAAGAATGATGATGGATTCAACCCAGATCTGTGACTGGGGGTGAGTGTCTGCAAAGTTTTAGCGCTCCGTCCATTATCTCCTTGTGTTTGCTTTGTTTGCCCTAAGTTGGCAGGGTATGCTCAGACGTGGGTCCCTTGCTCACTTTGGGGCGATTCACAGAACTAATCTGAGATAAAATCCTAAACTTACTACTTTTGGTATTCACAGAAGGCATTTAGCAGTAGTAAAGTTAGGACTCCTAACTTTACTACTACTAACTGAGATAAAATCCTAAACTTACTACTTTGGTACTCACAGAACGCATTTAGTAGTAGTAAAGTTAGGACTCCTAACTTTACTACTACTAAATGCCTTCTGTGAATACCAAAAGTAGCACGTTTAGGATTTTATCTCAGATTAGTTCTGTGAATCAGCCTCACAGCCACTGGATTCAAGCTAGCCTGGCTGATGAAGGGTGTTATCCAGAAACTGGTCCCAGGATGCTTGTTTCCGGTTTAGGGAAGACCTGGCTTGGTATTCGGGCTGGACTGTTCCCATGAGGCACAGGGTCGAGACTGATTTGCATATAGCTTGGTCTGAACTGAGGTGGCGAATTGAGGTAAAGAATGATGATGGATTCAACCCAGATCTGTGACTGGGGGTGAGTGTCTGAAAAGTTTCAGCGCTCCATCCATTATCTCCTTGTGTTTGCTTTGTTCGCCCTAAGTTGGCAGGGTGTGCCCAGACGTGGGTCCCTTGCTCACTTTGCCACTGGATTCAAGCTAGCCTGGCTGTTGAAGGGTGTTACCCAGAAACTGGTCCCAGGATGCTTGTTTCCGGTTTAGGGAAGACCTGGCTTGGCAGTTCGGGCTGGACTGTTTCCATGAGGCACAGGGTCAAGACTGATTTGCATATAGCTGGGTCTGAGCTGAGGTGGTGAAGTGAGCTAAAGAATGATGATGGATTCAACCCAGTTCTGTGACGGTGGATGAGTATCTGAAAAGTTTCAGTGCTCCGTCCATTATCTCCTTGTGTTTGCTTTGTCGCCCTAAGTTGTCAGGGTATGCCCAGACATGGGCCCCTTGCTCACTTTGCCCCTGGATTCAAGCTAGCCTGGCTGATGAAGGGTGTTACCCAGAAACTGGTCCCAGGATGCTTGTTTCCGGTTTAGGGAAGACCTGGCTTGGCAGTTTGGGCTGGACTGTTCCCATGAGGCACAGGGTTGAGACTGATTTGCATATAGCTGGGTCTGAACTGAGGTGGCGAAGTGAGCTAAAGAATGATGATGGATTCAACCCAGATCTGTGACTCGGGGTGAGTGTCTGAAAAGTTTCAGCGCTCCGTCCATTATCTCCTTGTGTTTGCTTTGTTCGCCCTAAGTTGGCAGGGTATGCTCAGACGTGGGTCCCTTGCTCACTTTGCCACTGGAGTCAAGCTAGCCTGGCTGATGAAGGGTGTTACCCAGAAACTGGTCCCAGGATGCTTGTTTCCGGTTCAGGGAAGACCTGGATTGGCAGTTCGGGCTGGACTGTTCCCATGAGGCACAGGGTCAAGACTGATTTACATATAGCTGGGTCTGAACTGAGGTGGCGAAGTGAGCTAAAGAATGATGATGGATTCAACCCAGATCTGTGACTGGGGGTGAGTGTCTGAAACGTTTCAGCGCTCCGTCCAATATCTCCTTGTGTTTGCTTTGTTCGCCCTAAGTTGGCAAGGTATGCCCAGACGTGGGTCCCTTGCTCACTTTGCCACTGGATTCAAGCTAGCCTGGGTGATGAAGGGTGTTGACCAGAAACTGGTCCCAGGATGCTTGTTTCCGGTTCAGGGAAGACCTGGCTTGGCAGTTCGGGCTGGACTGTTCCCATGAGTCACAGGGTCAAGACTGATTTGCATATAGCTGGGTCTGAACTGAGGTGGCGAAGTGAGCTAAAGAATGATGATGGATTCAACCCAGATCTGTGACTGGAGGTGAGTGTCTGCAAAGTTTTAGCGCTCCGTCCATTATCTCCTTGTGTTTGCTTTGTTTGCCCTAAGTTGGCAGGGTATGCTCAGACGTGTGTCCCTTGCTCACTTTGCCACTGGATTCAAGCTAGCCTGGCTTATAAAGGTGTTACCCAGAAACAGGTCCCAGGATGCTTGTTTCCGGTTTAGGGAAGACCTGGCTTGGCAGTTTGGGCTGGACTGTTCCCATGAGGCACAGGGTCGAGACTGAGTTTGCATATAGCTGGGTCTGAACTGAGGTGGCGAAGTGAGCTAAAGAATGATGATGGATTCCACCCAGATCTGTGACTGGGGGTGAGTGTCTGAAACATCTCAGCGTTCCGTCCATTATCTCCCTATGTTTGCTTTCTTCGCCCTAAGTTGGCAAGGTATGCCCAGACGTGGGTCCCTTGCTCACTTTGCCACTGGATTCAAGCTAGCCTGGGTGATGAAGGGTGTTGCCCAGAAACTGGTCCCAGGATGCTTGTTTCCGGTTCAGGGAAGACCTGGCTTGGCAGTTCGGGCTGGACTGTTCCCATGAGTCACAGGGTCAAGACTGATTTGCATATAGCTGGGTCTGAACTGAGGTGGCGAAGTGAGCTAAAGAATGATGATGGATTCAACCCAGATCTGTGACTGGGGGTGAGTGTCTGAAAAGTTTCAGCGCTCCATCCATTATCTCCTTGTGTTTGCTTTGTTCGCCCTAAGTTGGCAGGGTGTGCCCAGAAGTGGGTCCCTTGCTCACCTTGCCACTGGATTCAAGCTAGCCTGGCTGTTGAAGGGTGTTACCCAGAAACTGGTCCCAGGATGCTTGTTTCCGGTTCAGGGAAGACCTGGCTTGGCAGTTCGGGCTGGACTGTTCACATGAGTCACAGGGTCAAGACTGATTTGCATATAGCTGGGTCTGAACTGAGGTGGCGAAGTGAGCTAAAGAATGATGATGGATTCAACCCAAATCTGTGACTGGAGGTGAGTGTCAGCAACGTTTTAGCGCTCCGTCCATTATCTCCTTGTGTTTGCTTTGTTTGCCCTAAGTTGGCAGGGTATGCTCAGACGTGGGTCCCTTGCTCACTTTGCCACTGGATTCAAGCTAGCCTGGCTGATAAAGGGTGTTACCCAGAAACAGGTCCCAGGATGCTTGTTTCCGGTTTAGGGAAGACCTGGCTTGGCAGTTTGGGCTGGACTGTTCCCATGAGGCACAGGGTCGAGACTGATTTGCATATAACTGGGTCTGAACTGAGGTGGCGAAGTGAGCTAAAGAATGATGATGGATTCAACCCAGATCTGTGACTGGGGGTGAGAGTCTGAATAGTTTCAGCGCTCCGTCAATTATTTCCTTGTGTTTGCTTTGTTCGCCCTAAGTTGGCAGGGTATGGCCAGACGTGGGTCCGTTGCTCACTTTGCCACTGGATTCAAGCTAGCCTGGCTGATGAAGGGTGTTTCCCAGAAACTGGTCCGAGGATGCTTGTTTCCGGTTAGGGAAGACCTGGCTTGGCAGTTCGGGCTGGAATGTTCCCATGAGGCACAGGGTCGAGACTGATTTGCATATAGCTTGGTCTGAACTGAGGTGGCGAATTGAGGTAAAGAATGATGATGGATTCAACCCAGATCTGTGACTGGGGGTGAGTGTCTGAAAAGTTTCAGCGCTCCATCCATTATCTCCTTGTGTTTGCTTTGTTCGCCCTAAGTTGGCAGGGTGTGCCCAGACGTGGGTCCCTTGCTCACTTTGCCACTGGATTCAAGCTAGCCTGGCTGTTGAAGGGTGTTACCCAGAAACTGGTCCCAGGATGCTTGTTTCCGGTTTAGGGAAGACCTGGCTTGGCAGTTCGGGCTGGACTGTTTCCATGAGGCACAGGGTCAAGACTGATTTGCATATAGCTGGGTCTGAGCTGAGGTGGTGAAGTGAGCTAAAGAATGATGATGGATTCAACCCAGTTCTGTGACGGTGGATGAGTATCTGAAAAGTTTCAGTGCTCCGTCCATTATCTCCTTGTGTTTGCTTTGTCGCCCTAAGTTGTCAGGGTATGCCCAGACATGGGCCCCTTGCTCACTTTGCCCCTGGATTCAAGCTAGCCTGGCTGATGAAGGGTGTTGCCCAGAAACTGGTCCCAGGATGCTTGTTTCCGGTTTAGGGAAGACCTGGCTTGGCAGTTTGGGCTGGACTGTTCCCATGAGGCACAGGGTTGAGACTGATTTGCATATAGCTGGGTCTGAACTGAGGTGGCGAAGTGAGCTAAAGAATGATGATGGATTCAACCCAGATCTGTGACTCGGGGTGAGTGTCTGAAAAGTTTCAGCGCTCCGTCCATTATCTCCTTGTGTTTGCTTTGTTCGCCCTAAGTTGGCAGGGTATGCTCAGACGTGGGTCCCTTGCTCACTTTGCCACTGGAGTCAAGCTAGCCTGGCTGATGAAGGGTGTTACCCAGAAACTGGTCCCAGGATGCTTGTTTCCGGTTCAGGGAAGACCTGGATTGGCAGTTCGGGCTGGACTGTTCCCATGAGGCACAGGGTCAAGACTGATTTACATATAGCTGGGTCTGAACTGAGGTGGCGAAGTGAGCTAAAGAATGATGATGGATTCAACCCAGATCTGTGACTGGGGGTGAGTGTCTGAAACGTTTCAGCGCTCCGTCCAATATCTCCTTGTGTTTGCTTTGTTCGCCCTAAGTTGGCAAGGTATGCCCAGACGTGGGTCCCTTGCTCACTTTGCCACTGGATTCAAGCTAGCCTGGGTGATGAAGGGTGTTGACCAGAAACTGGTCCCAGGATGCTTGTTTCCGGTTCAGGGAAGACCTGGCTTGGCAGTTCGGGCTGGACTGTTCCCATGAGTCACAGGGTCAAGACTGATTTGCATATAGCTGGGTCTGAACTGAGGTGGCGAAGTGAGCTAAAGAATGATGATGGATTCAACCCAGATCTGTGACTGGAGGTGAGTGTCTGCAAAGTTTTAGCGCTCCGTCCATTATCTCCTTGTGTTTGCTTTGTTTGCCCTAAGTTGGCAGGGTATGCTCAGACGTGTGTCCCTTGCTCACTTTGCCACTGGATTCAAGCTAGCCTGGCTTATAAAGGTGTTACCCAGAAACAGGTCCCAGGATGCTTGTTTCCGGTTTAGGGAAGACCTGGCTTGGCAGTTTGGGCTGGACTGTTCCCATGAGGCACAGGGTCGAGACTGATTTGCATATAGCTGGGTCTGAACTGAGGTGGCGAAGTGAGCTAAAGAATGATGATGGATTCCACCCAGATCTGTGACTGGGGGTGAGTGTCTGAAACATCTCAGCGTTCCGTCCATTATCTCCCTATGTTTGCTTTCTTCGCCCTAAGTTGGCAAGGTATGCCCAGACGTGGGTCCCTTGCTCACTTTGCCACTGGATTCAAGCTAGCCTGGGTGATGAAGGGTGTTGCCCAGAAACTGGTCCCAGGATGCTTGTTTCCGGTTCAGGGAAGACCTGGCTTGGCAGTTCGGGCTGGACTGTTCCCATGAGTCACAGGGTCAAGACTGATTTGCATATAGCTGGGTCTGAACTGAGGTGGCGAAGTGAGCTAAAGAATGATGATGGATTCAACCCAGATCTGTGACTGGGGGTGAGTGTCTGAAAAGTTTCAGCGCTCCATCCATTATCTCCTTGTGTTTGCTTTGTTCGCCCTAAGTTGGCAGGGTGTGCCCAGAAGTGGGTCCCTTGCTCACCTTGCCACTGGATTCAAGCTAGCCTGGCTGTTGAAGGGTGTTACCCAGAAACTGGTCCCAGGATGCTTGTTTCCGGTTCAGGGAAGACCTGGCTTGGCAGTTCGGGCTGGACTGTTCCCATGAGGCACAGGGTCAAGACTGATTTGCATATAGCTGGGTCTGACCTGAGGTGGCGAGTGAGCTAAAGAATGATGATGGATTCAACCCAGATCTGTGACTGGGGGTGAGTGTCTGCAAAGTTTTAGCGCTCCGTCCATTATCTCCTTGTGTTTGCTTTGTTTGCCCTAAGTTGGCAGGGTATGCTCAGACGTGGGTCCCTTGCTCACTTTGGGGGCGATTCACAGAACTAATCTGAGATAAAATCCTAAACTTACTACTTTTGGTATTCACAGAAGGCATTTAGCAGTAGTAAAGTTAGGACTCCTAACTTTACTACTACTAAATGCCTTTTATGAATACTAAAAGTCTTAAAGATTAGGATTTTGTCTCAGTTTAATAGTAGTAAAGTTAGGAGTCCTAACTTTACTACTACTAAATGCCTTCTGTGAATACCAAAAGTAGTACGTTTAGGATTTTATCTCAGATTAGTTCTGAGAATCAGCCTCACAGCCACTGGATTCAAGCTAGCCTGGCTGATGAAGGTGTTATCCAGAAACTGGTCCCAGGATGCTTGTTTCCGGTTTAGGGAAGACCTGGCTTGGTATTCGGGCTGGACTGTTCCCATGAGGCACAGGGTCGAGACTGATTTGCATATAGCTTGGTCTGAACTGAGGTGGCGAATTGAGGTAAAGAATGATGATGGATTCAACCCAGATCTGTGACTGGGGGTGAGTGTCTGAAAAGTTTCAGCGCTCCATCCATTATCTCCTTGTGTTTGCTTTGTTCGCCCTAAGTTGGCAGGGTGTGCCCAGACGTGGGTCCCTTGCTCACTTTGCCACTGGATTCAAGCTAGCCTGGCTGTTGAAGGGTGTTACCCAGAAACTGGTCCCAGGATGCTTGTTTCCGGTTTAGGGAAGACCTGGCTTGGCAGTTCGGGCTGGACTGTTTCCATGAGGCACAGGGTCAAGACTGATTTGCATATAGCTGGGTCTGAGCTGAGGTGGTGAAGTGAGCTAAAGAATGATGATGGATTCAACCCAGTTCTGTGACGGTGGATGAGTATCTGAAAAGTTTCAGTGCTCCGTCCATTATCTCCTTGTGTTTGCTTTGTCGCCCTAAGTTGTCAGGGTATGCCCAGACATGGGTCCCTTGCTCACTTTGCCCCTGGATTCAAGCTAGCCTGGCTGATGAAGGGTGTTACCCAGAAACTGGTCCCAGGATGCTTGTTTCCGGTTTAGGGAAGACCTGGCTTGGCAGTTTGGGCTGGACTGTTCCCATGAGGCACAGGGTTGAGACTGATTTGCATATAGCTGGGTCTGAACTGAGGTGGCGAAGTGAGCTAAAGAATGATGATGGATTCAACCCAGATCTGTGACTCGGGGTGAGTGTCTGAAAAGTTTCAGCGCTCCGTCCATTATCTCCTTGTGTTTGCTTTGTTCGCCCTAAGTTGGCAGCATATGCTCAGGCGTGGAGTCGCTTGCTCACTTTGCCACTGGAGTCAAGCTAGCCTGGCTGATGAAGGGTGTTACCAGAAACTGGTCCCAGGATGCTTGTTTCCGGTTCAGGGAAGACCTGGATTGGCAGTTCGGGCTGGACTGTTCCCATGAGGCACAGGGTCAAGACTGATTTACATATAGCTGGGTCTGAACTGAGGTGGCGAAGTGAGCTAAACAATGATGATGGATTCAACCCAGATCTGTGACTGGGGGTGAGTGTCTGAAACGTTTCAGCGCTCCGTCCAATATCTCCTTGTGTTTGCTTTGTTCGCCCTAAGTTGGCAAGGTATGCCCAGACGTGGGTCCCTTGCTCACTTTGCCACTGGATTCAAGCTAGCCTGGGTGATGAAGGGTGTTGCCCAGAAACTGGTCCCAGGATGCTTGTTTCCGGTTCAGGGAAGACCTGGCTTGGCAGTTCGGGCTGGACTGTTCCCATGAGTCACAGGGTCAAGACTGATTTGCATATAGCTGGGTCTGAACTGAGGTGGCGAAGTGAGCTAAAGAATGATGATGGATTCAACCCAGATCTGTGACTGGAGGTGAGTGTCTGCAAAGTTTTAGCGCTCCGTCCATTATCTCCTTGTGTTTGCTTTGTTTGCCCTAAGTTGGCAGGGTATGCTCAGACGTGTGTCCCTTGCTCACTTTGCCACTGGATTCAAGCTAGCCTGGCTGATAAAAGGTGTTACCCAGAAACAGGTCCCAGGATGCTTGTTTCCGGTTTAGGGAAGACCTGGCTTGGCAGTTTGGGCTGGACTGTTCCCATGAGGCACAGGGTCGAGACTGATTTGCATATAGCTGGGTCTGAACTGAGGTGGCGAAGTGAGCTAAAGAATGATGATGGATTCCACCCAGATCTGTGACTGGGGGTGAGTGTCTGAAACATCTCAGCGTTCCGTCCATTATCTCCCTATGTTTGCTTTCTTCGCCCTAAGTTGGCAAGGTATGCCCAGACGTGGGTCCCTTGCTCACTTTGCCACTGGATTCAAGCTAGCCTGGGTGATGAAGGGTGTTGCCCAGAAACTGGTCCCAGGATGCTTGTTTCCGGTTCAGGGAAGACCTGGCTTGGCAGTTCGGGCTGGACTGTTCCCATGAGTCACAGGGTCAAGACTGATTTGCATATAGCTGGGTCTGAACTGAGGTGGCGAAGTGAGCTAAAGAATGATGATGGATTCAACCCAGATCTGTGACTGGAGGTGAGTGTCTGCAAAGTTTTAGCGCTCCGTCCATTATCTCCTTGTGTTTGCTTTGTTTGCCCTAAGTTGGCAGGGTATGCTCAGACGTGTGTCCCTTGCTCACTTTGCCACTGGATTCAAGCTAGCCTGGCTGATAAAGGTGTTACCCAGAAACAGGTCCCAGGATGCTTGTTTCCGGTTTAGGGAAGACCTGGCTTGGCAGTTTGGGCTGGACTGTTCCCATGAGGCACAGGGTCGAGACTGATTTGCATATAGCTGGGTCTGAACTGAGGTGGCGAAGTGAGCTAAAGAATGATGATGGATTCCACCCAGATCTGTGACTGGGGGTGAGTGTCTGAAACATCTCAGCGTTCCGTCCATTATCTCCCTATGTTTGCTTTCTTCGCCCTAAGTTGGCAAGGTATGCCCAGACGTGGGTCCCTTGCTCACTTTGCCACTGGATTCAAGCTAGCCTGGGTGATGAAGGGTGTTGCCCAGAAACTGGTCCCAGGATGCTTGTTTCCGGTTCAGGGAAGACCTGGCTTGGCAGTTCGGGCTGGACTGTTCCCATGAGTCACAGGGTCAAGACTGATTTGCATATAGCTGGGTCTGAACTGAGGTGGCGAAGTGAGCTAAAGAATGATGATGGATTCAACCCAGATCTGTGACTGGAGGTGAGTGTCTGCAAAGTTTTAGCGCTCCGTCCATTATCTCCTTGTGTTTGCTTTGTTTGCCCTAAGTTGGCAGGGTATGCTCAGATGTGGGTCCCTTGCTCACTTTGCCACTGGATTCAAGCTAGCCTGGCTGATAAAGGTGTTACCCAGAAACAGGTCCCAGGATGCTTGTTTCCGGTTTAGGGAAGACCTGGCTTGGCAGTTTGGGCTGGACTGTTCCCATGAGGCACAGGGTCGAGACTGATTTGCATATAGCTGGGTCTGAACTGAGGTGGCGAAGTGAGCTAAAGAATGATGATGGATTCCACCCAGATCTGTGACTGGGGGTGAGTGTCTGAAACATCTCAGCTTTCCGTCCATTATCTCCCTATGTTTGCTTTCTTCGCCCTAAGTTGGCAAGGTATGCCCAGACGTGGGTCCCTTGCTCACTTTGCCACTGGATTCAAGCTAGCCTGGCTGATAAAGGTTGTTACCCAGAAACAGGTCCCAGGATGCTTGTTTCCGGTTTAGGGAAGACCTGGCTTGGCAGTTTGGGCTGGACTGTTCCCATGAGGCACAGGGTCGAGACTGATTTGCATATAGCTGGGTCTGAACTGAGGTGGCGAAGTGAGCTAAAGAATGATGATGGATTCCACCCAGATCTGTGACTGGGGGTGAGTGTCTGAAAAGTTTCAGCGCTCCGTCCATTATCTCTCTATGTTTGCTTTGTTCGCCCTAAGTTGGCAAGGTATGCCCAGCCGTGGGTCCTTTGCTCACTTTGCCACTGGATTCAAGCTAGCCTGGCTGATGAAGGGTGTTACCTAGAAACTGGTCCCAGGATGCTTGTTTCCGGTTCAGGGAAAACCTGGCTTGGCAGTTCGGGCTGGATTGTTCCCATGAGGCACAGAGTCAAGACTGATTTGCATATAGCTGGGTCTGTACTGAGGTGGCGAAGTGAGCTAAAGAATGATGATGGATTCAACCCATATCTGTGACTGGGGTGAGTGTCTTAAAAGTTTCAGTGCTTCGTCCATTATCTCCTTGTGTTTGCTTTGTTCGCCATAAGTTGGAAGGGTATGCCCAGACGTGGGTCTGTTGCTCACTTTGCCACTGGATTCAAGCTAGCCTGGGTGATGAAGGGTGTTACCCAGAAACTGGTCCCAGGATGCTTGTTTCCGGTTCAGGGAAGACCTGGCTTGGCAGTTCGGGCTGGACTGTTCCCATGAGGCCCAGGGTCAAGACTGATTTGCATATAGCTGGGTCTGAACTGAGGTGGCGAAGTGAGCTAAAGAATGATGATGGATTCAACCCAGATCTGTGACTGGAGGTGAGTGTCTGCAAAGTTTTAGCGCTCCGTCCATTATCTCCTTGTGTTTGCTTTGTTTGCCCTAAGTTGGCAGGGTATGCTCAGACGTGTGTCCCTTGCTCACTTTGCCACTGGATTCAAGCTAGCCTGGCTGATAAAGGTGTTACCCAGAAACAGGTCCCAGGATGCTTGTTTCCGGTTTAGGGAAGACCTGGCTTGGCAGTTTGGGCTGGACTGTTCCCATGAGGCACAGGGTCGAGACTGATTTGCATATAGCTGGGTCTGAACTGAGGTGGCGAAGTGAGCTAAAGAATGATGATGGATTCCACCCAGATCTGTGACTGGGGGTGAGTGTCTGAAACATCTCAGCGTTCCGTCCATTATCTCCCTATGTTTGCTTTCTTCGCCCTAAGTTGGCAAGGTATGCCCAGACGTGGGTCCCTTGCTCACTTTGCCACTGGATTCAAGCTAGCCTGGGTGATGAAGGGTGTTGCCCAGAAACTGGTCCCAGGATGCTTGTTTCCGGTTCAGGGAAGACCTGGCTTGGCAGTTCGGGCTGGACTGTTCCCATGAGTCACAGGGTCAAGACTGATTTGCATATAGCTGGGTCTGAACTGAGGTGGCGAAGTGAGCTAAAGAATGATGATGGATTCAACCCAGATCTGTGACTGGAGGTGAGTGTCTGCAAAGTTTTAGCGCTCCGTCCATTATCTCCTTGTGTTTGCTTTGTTTGCCCTAAGTTGGCAGGGTATGCTCAGACGTGTGTCCCTTGCTCACTTTGCCACTGGATTCAAGCTAGCCTGGCTGATAAAGGTGTTACCCAGAAACAGGTCCCAGGATGCTTGTTTCCGGTTTAGGGAAGACCTGGCTTGGCAGTTTGGGCTGGACTGTTCCCATGAGGCACAGGGTCGAGACTGATTTGCATATAGCTGGGTCTGAACTGAGGTGGCGAAGTGAGCTAAAGAATGATGATGGATTCCACCCAGATCTGTGACTGGGGGTGAGTGTCTGAAACATCTCAGCGTTCCGTCCATTATCTCCCTATGTTTGCTTTCTTCGCCCTAAGTTGGCAAGGTATGCCCAGACGTGGGTCCCTTGCTCACTTTGCCACTGGATTCAAGCTAGCCTGGGTGATGAAGGGTGTTGCCCAGAAACTGGTCCCAGGATGCTTGTTTCCGGTTCAGGGAAGACCTGGCTTGGCAGTTCGGGCTGGACTGTTCCCATGAGTCACAGGGTCAAGACTGATTTGCATATAGCTGGGTCTGAACTGAGGTGGCGAAGTGAGCTAAAGAATGATGATGGATTCAACCCAGATCTGTGACTGGAGGTGAGTGTCTGCAAAGTTTTAGCGCTCCGTCCATTATCTCCTTGTGTTTGCTTTGTTTGCCCTAAGTTGGCAGGGTATGCTCAGATGTGGGTCCCTTGCTCACTTTGCCACTGGATTCAAGCTAGCCTGGCTGATAAAAGGTGTTACCCAGAAACAGGTCCCAGGATGCTTGTTTCCGGTTTAGGGAAGACCTGGCTTGGCAGTTTGGGCTGGACTGTTCCCATGAGGCACAGGGTCGAGACTGATTTGCATATAGCTGGGTCTGAACTGAGGTGGCGAAGTGAGCTAAAGAATGATGATGGATTCCACCCAGATCTGTGACTGGGGGTGAGTGTCTGAAAAGTTTCAGCGCTCCGTCCATTATCTCTCTATGTTTGCTTTGTTCGCCCTAAGTTGGCAAGGTATGCCCAGACGTGGGTCCTTTGCTCACTTTGCCACTGGATTCAAGCTAGCCTGGCTGATGAAGGGTGTTACCTAGAAACTGGTCCCAGGATGCTTGTTTCCGGTTCAGGGAAAACCTGGCTTGGCAGTTCGGGCTGGATTGTTCCCATGAGGCACAGAGTCAAGACTGATTTGCATATAGCTGGGTCTGTACTGAGGTGGCGAAGTGAGCTAAAGAATGATGATGGATTCAACCCATATCTGTGACTGGGGTGAGTGTCTTAAAAGTTTCAGTGCTTCGTCCATTATCTCCTTGTGTTTGCTTTGTTCGCCATAAGTTGGAAGGGTATGCCCAGACGTGGGTCTGTTGCTCACTTTGCCACTGGATTCAAGCTAGCCTGGGTGATGAAGGGTGTTACCCAGAAACTGGTCCCAGGATGCTTGTTTCCGGTTCAGGGAAGACCTGGCTTGGCAGTTCGGGCTGGACTGTTCCCATGAGGCCCAGGGTCAAGACTGATTTGCATATAGCTGGGTCTGAACTGAGGTGGCGAAGTGAGCTAAAGAATGATGATGGATTCAACCCAGATCTGTGACAGGGGGTGAGTGTCTGCAAAGTTTTAGCGCTCCGTCCATTATCTCCTTGTGTTTGCTTTGTTTGCCCTAAGTTGGCAGGGTATGCTCAGACGTGGGTCCCTTGCTCACTTTGGGGCTGATTCACAGAACTAATCTGAGATAAAATTCTAAACTTACTACTTTTGGTATTCACAGAAGGCATTTAGTAGTAGTAAAGTTAGGACTCCTAACTTTACTACTACTAAACTGAGATAAAATCCTAAACTTACTACTTTGGTACTCACAGAAGGCATTTAGTAGTAGTAAAGTTAGGACTCCTAACTTTACTACTACTAAATGCCTTTTGTGAATACCGAAAGTCTTAAAGTTAGGATTTTGTCTCAGTTTAGTAGTAGTAAAGTTAGGAGTCCTAACTTTACTACTACTAAATGCCTTCTGTGAATACCAAAAGTAGTACGTTTAGGATTTTATCTCAGATTAGTTCTGTGAATCGACCTCACAGCCACTGGATTCAAGCTAGCCTGGGTGATGAAGGGTGTTATCCAGAAACTGCTCCCAGGATGCTTGTTTCCGGTTCAGAGAAGACCTGGCTTGGCAGTTCGGGTTGGACTGTTCCCATGAGGCACAGGGTCAAGACTGATTTTCATATAGCTGGGTCTGAACTGAGGTGGTGAAGTGAGCTAAAGAATGATGATGTATTCAACCCAGATCTGTGACTGGGGGTGAGTGTCTGAAAAGTTTCAGCGCTCCGTCCATTATCTCCTTGTGTTTGCTTTGTTCGCCCTAAGTTGGCAGGGTATGCCCAGACGTGGGTCCTTTGCTCACTTTGCCACTGGATTCAAGCTAGCCTGGCTGATGAAGGGTGTTACCTAGAAACTGGTCCTAGGATGCTTGTTTCCAGTTCAGGGAAGACCTGGCTTGGCAGTTCGGGCTGGACTGTTCCCATGAGGCACAGGGTCAAGACTGATATGCAAATAGCTGGGTCTGAACTGAGGTGGTGAAGCGAGCTAAAGAATGATGATGGATTCAACCCAGATCTGTGACTGGGGGTGAGTGTCTGCAAAGTTTTAGCGCTCCGTCCATTATCTCCTTGTGTTTGCCTTGTTTGCCCTAAGTTGGCAGGGTATGCTCAGACGTGGGTCCCTTGCTCACTTTGGGGCCGATTCACAGAACTAATCTGAGATAAAATCCTAAACTTACTACTTTTGGTATTCACAGAAGGCATTTAGTAGTAGTAAAGTTAGGACTCCTAACTTTACTACTACTAAACTGAGATAAAATCCTAAACTTACTACTTTTGGTACTCACAGAAGGCATTTAGTAGTAGTAAAGTTAGGACTCCTAACTTTACTACTACTAAATGCCTTTTGTGAATACCGAAAGTCGTAAAGTTAGGATTTTGTCTCAGTTTAGTAGTAGTAAAGTTAGGAGTCCTAACTTACTACTACTAAATGCCTTCTGTGAATACCAAAAGTAGTAAGTTTAGGATTTTATCTCAGATTAGTTCTGTGAATCAGCCTCACAGCCACTGAATTTAAGCTAGCTTGGCTGATGAAGGGTGTTACCCAGAAACTGGTCCCAGGATGCTTGTTTCCGGTTTAGGGAAGACCTGGCTTGGCATTCGTGCTGGACTGTTCCCATGAGGCACAGGGTCGAGACTGATTTGCATATAGCTTGGTCTGAACTGAGGTGGCGAATTGAGGTAAAGAATGATGATGGATTCAACCCAGATCTGTGACTGGAGGTGAGTGTCTGCAAAGTTTTAGCGCTCCGTCCATTATCTCCTTGTGTTTGCTTTGTTTGCCCTAAGTTGGCAGGGTATGCTCAAACGTGGGTCCCTTGCTCACTTTGCCACTGGATTCAAGCTAGCCTGGCTGATAAAGGGTGTTACCCAGAAACAGGTCCCAGGATGCTTGTTTCCGGTTTAGGGAATACCTGGCTTGGCAGTTTGGGCTGGACTGTTCCCATGAAGCACAGGGTCGAGACTGATTTGCATATAGCTGGGTCTGAACTGAGGTGGCGAAGTGAGCTAAAGAATGATGATGGATTCCACCCAGATCTGTGACTGGGGGTGAGTGTCTGAAAAGTTTCAGCGCTCCGTCCATTATCTCCCTATGTTTGCTTTGTTCGCCCTAAGTTGGCAAGGTATGCCCAGACATGGGTCCTTTGCTCACTTTGCCACTGGATTCAAGCTAGCCTGGCTGATGAAGGGTGTTACCTAGAAACTGGTCCCAGGATGCTTGTTTCCGGTTCAGGGAAAACCTGGCTTGGCAGTTCGGGCTGTATTGTTCCCATGAGGCACAGAGTCAAGACTGATTTGCATATAGCTGGGTCTGCACGGAGGTGGCGAAGTGAGCTAAAGAATGATGATGGATTCAACCCAGATCTGTGACTGGGGTGAGTGTCTTAAAAGTTTCAGTGCTTCGTCCATTATCTCCTTGTGTTTGCTTTGTTCGCCCTAAGTTGGAAGGGTATGCCCAGACGTGGGTCTGTTGCTCACTTTGCCACTGGATTCAAGCTAGCCTGGGTGATGAAGGGTGTTACCCAGAAACTGGTCCCAGGATGCTTGTTTCCGGTTCAGGGAAGACCTGGCTTGGCAGTATGGGCTGGACTGTTCCCATGAGGCACAGGGTCAAGACTGATTTGCATATAGCTGGGTCTGACCTGAGGTGGCGAAGTGAGCTAAAGAATGATGATGGATTCAACCCAGATCTGTGACTGGGGGTGAGTGTCTGCAAAGTTTTAGCGCTCCGTTCATTATCTCCTTGTGTTTGCTTTGTTTGCCCTAAGTTGGCAGGGTATGCTCAGACGTGGGTCCCTTGCTCACTTTGGGGCCGATTCACAGAACTAATCTGAGATAAAATCCTAAACTTACTACTTTTGGTATTCACAGAAAGCATTTAGTAGTAGTAAAGTTAGGACTCCTAACTTTACTACTACTAAACTGAATAAAATCCTAAACTTACTACTTTGGTACTCACAGAACGCATTTAGTAGTAGTAAAGTTAGGACTCCTAACTTTACTACTACTAAATGCCTTTGTGAATACCAAAAGTCTTAAAGTTAGGATTTTGTCTCAGTTTAGTAGTAGTAAAGTTAGGAGTCCTAACTTACTACTACTAAATGCCTTCTGTGAATACCAAAAGTAGTACGTTTAGGATTTTATCTCAGATTAGTTCTCTGAATCAGCCTCACAGCCACTGGATTCAAGCTAGCCTGGCTGATGAAGGGTGTTATCCAGAAACTGGTCCCAGGATGCTTGTTTCCGGTTCAGAGAAGACCTGGCTTGGCAGTTCGGGCTGGACTGTTCCCATGAGGCACAGGGTCAAGACTGATTTGCATATAGCTGGGTCTGAACTGAGGTGGCAAAGTGAGCTGAAGAATGATGATGGATTCAATCCAGATCTGTGACTGGGGGTGAGTATCTGAAAAGTTTCAGCGCTCCGTCCAGTATCTCCTTGTGTTTGCCCTAAGTTGGCAGGGTATGCCCAGACGTGGGTCCCTTGCTCACTTTGCCACTGGATTCAAGCTAGCCTAGGCTGATGAAGGGTGTTGCCCAGAAACTGGTCCCAGGATGCTTGTTTCCGGTTCAGGGAAGACCTGGCTTGGCAGTTTGGGCTGGACTGTTCCCATGAGGCACAGGGTCAAGACTGATTTGCATATAGCTGGGTCTGAACTGAGGTGGCGAAGTGAGCTAAAGAATGATGATGGATTCAACCCAGATCTGTGACTCGGGGTGAGTGTCTGCAAAGTTTTAGCGCTCCGTCCATTATCTCCTTGTGTTTGCTTTGTTCGCCCTAAGTTGGCAGGGTATGCTCAGACGTGGGTCCCTTGCTCACTTTGCCACTGGATTCAAGCTAGCCTGGCTGATGAAGGGTGTTACCCAGAAACTGGTCCCAGGATGCTTGTTTCCGGTTCAGGGAAGACCTGGATTGGCAGTTCGGGCTGGACTGTTCCCATGAGGCACAGGGTCAAGACTGATTTACATATAGCTGGGTCTGAACTGAGGTGGCGAAGTGAGCTAAAGAATGATGATGGATTCAACCCAGATCTGTGACTGGAGGTGAGTGTCTGCAAAGTTTTAGCGCTCCGTCCATTATCTCCTTGTGTTTGCTTTGTTTGCCCTAAGTTGGCAGGGTATGCTCAGATGTGGGTCCCTTGCTCACTTTGCCACTGGATTCAAGCTAGCCTGTCTGATAAAAGGTGTTACCCAGAAACAGGTCCCAGGATGCTTGTTTCCGGTTTAGGGAAGACCTGGCTTGGCAGTTTGGGCTGGACTGTTCCCATGAGGCACAGGGTCGAGACTGATTTGCATATAGCTGGGTCTGAACTGAGGTGGCGAAGTGAGCTAAAGAATGATGATGGATTCCACCCAGATCTGTGACTGGGGGTGAGTGTCTGAAACATCTCAGCGTTCCGTCCATTATCTCCCTATGTTTGCTTTCTTCGCCCTAAGTTGGCAAGGTATGCCCAGACGTGGGTCCCTTGCTCACTTTGCCACTGGATTCAAGCTAGCCTGGCTGATAAAGGTTGTTACCCAGAAACAGGTCCCAGGATGCTTGTTTCCGGTTTAGGGAAGACCTGGCTTGGCAGTTTGGGCTGGACTGTTCCCATGAGGCACAGGGTCGAGACTGATTTGCATATAGCTGGGTCTGAACTGAGGTGGCGAAGTGAGCTAAAGAATGATGATGGATTCCACCCAGATCTGTGACTGGGGGTGAGTGTCTGAAAAGTTTCAGCGCTCCGTTCATTATCTCTCTATGTTTGCTTTGTTCGCCCTAAGTTGGCAAGGTATGCCCAGACGTGGGTCCTTTGCTCACTTTGCCACTGGATTCAAGCTAGCCTGGCTGATGAAGGGTGTTACCTAGAAACTGGTCCCAGGATGCTTGTTTCCGGTTCAGGGAAAACCTGGCTTGGCAGTTCGGGCTGGATTGTTCCCATGAGGCACAGAGTCAAGACTGATTTGCATATAGCTGGGTCTGTACTGAGGTGGCGAAGTGAGCTAAAGAATGATGATGGATTCAACCCAGATCTGTGACTGGGGTGAGTGTCTTAAAAGTTTCAGTGCTTCGTCCATTATCTCCTTGTGTTTGCTTTGTTCGCCATAAGTTGGAAGGGTATGCCCAGACGTGGGTCTGTTGCTCACTTTGCCACTGGATTCAAGTTAGCCTGGGTGATGAAGGGTGTTACCCAGAAACTGGTCCCAGGATGCTTGTTTCCGGTTCAGTGAAGACCTGGCTTGGCAGTTCGGGCTGGACTGTTCCCATGAGGCCCAGGGTCAAGACTGATTTGCATATAGCTGGGTCTGAACTGAGGTGGCGAAGTGAGCTAAAGAATGATGATGGATTCAACCCAGATCTGTGACAGGGGGTGAGTGTCTGCAAAGTTTTAGCGCTCCGTCCATTATCTCCTTGTGTTTGCTTTGTTTGCCCTAAGTTGGCAGGGTATGCTCAGACGTGGGTCCCTTGCTCACTTTGGGGCTGATTCACAGAACTAATCTGAGATAAAATTCTAAACTTACTACTTTTGGTATTCACAGAAGGCATTTAGTAGTAGTAAAGTTAGGACTCCTAACTTTACTACTACTAAACTGAGATAAAATCCTAAACTTACTACTTTGGTACTCACAGAAGGCATTTAGTAGTAGTAAAGTTAGGACTCCTAACTTTACTACTACTAAATGCCTTTGTGAATACCGAAAGTCTTAAAGTTAGGATTTTGTCTCAGTTTAGTAGTAGTAAAGTTAGGAGTCCTAACTTTACTACTACTAAATGCCTTCTGTGAATACCAAAAGTAGTACGTTTAGTATTTTATCTCAGATTAGTTCTGTGAATCGGCCTCACAGCCACTGGATTCAAGCTAGCCTGGGTGATGAAGGGTGTTATCCAGAAACTGCTCCCAGGATGCTTGTTTCCGGTTCAGAGAAGACCTGGCTTGGCAGTTCGGGCTGGACTGTTCCCATGAGGCACAGGGTCAAGACTGATTTTCATATAGCTGGGTCTGAACTGAGGTGGTGAAGTGAGCTAAAGAATGATGATGTATTCAACCCAGATCTGTGACTGGGGGTGAGTGTCTGAAAAGTTTCAGCGCTCCGTCCATTATCTCCTTGTGTTTGCTTTGTTCGCCCTAAGTTGGCAGGGTATGCCCAGACGTGGGTCCTTTGCTCACTTTGCCACTGAATTCAAGCTAGCCTGGCTGATGAAGGGTGTTACCTAGAAACTGGTCCTAGGATGCTTGTTTCCGGTTCAGTGAAGACCTGGCTTGGCAGTTCGGGCTGGACTGTTCCCATGAGGCACAGGGTCAAGACTGATATGCAAATAGCTGGGTCTGAACTGAAGTGGCGAAGTGAGCTAAAGAATGATGATGGATTCAACCCAGATCTGTGACTGGGGGTGAGTGTCTGAAAAGTTTTAGCTCTCCGTCCATTATCTCCTTGTGTTTGCTTTGTTTGCCCTAAGTTGGCAGGGTATGCTCAGACGTGGGTCCCTTGCTCACTTTGGGGCTGATTCACAGAACTAATGTGAGATAAAATCCTAAACTTACTACTTTTGGTATTCACAGAAGGCATTTAGTAGTAGTAAAGTTAGGACTCCTAACTTTACTACTACTAAAGTGAGATAAAATCCTAAACTTACTACTTTGGTACTCACAGAAGGCATTTAGTAGTAGTAAAGTTAGGACTCCTAACTTTACTACTACTAAATGCCTTTTGTGAATACCGAAAATCTTAAAGTTAGGATTTTGTCTCAGTTTAGTAGTAGTAAAGTTAGGAGTCCTAACTTTACTACTACTAAATGCCTTCTGTGAATACCAAAAGTAGTACGTTTAGGATTTTATCTCAGATTAGTTCTGTGAATCGGCCTCACAGCCACTGGATTCAAGCTAGCCTGGCTGATGAAGGGTGTTATCCAGAAACTGGTCCCAGGATGCTTGTTTCCGGTTTAGGGAAGACCTGGCTTGGCATTCGTGCTGGACTGTTCCCATGAGGCACAGGGTCGAGACTGATTTGCATATAGCTTGGTCTGAACTGAGGTGGCGAATTGAGGTAAAGAATGATGATGGATTCAACCCAGATCTGTGACTGGAGGTGAGTGTCTGCAAAGTTTTAGCGCTCCGTCCATTATCTCCTTGTGTTTGCTTTGTTTGCCCTAAGTTGGCAGGGTATGCTCAAACGTGGGTCCCTTGCTCACTTTGCCACTGGATTCAAGCTAGCCTGGCTGATAAAGGGTGTTACCCAGAAACAGGTCCCAGGATGCTTGTTTCCGGTTTAGGGAAGACCTGGCTTGGCAGTTTGGGCTGGACTGTTCCCATGAAGCACAGGGTCGAGACTGATTTGCGTATAGCTGGGTCTGAACTGAGGTGGCGAAGTGAGCTAAAGAATGATGATGGATTCCACCCAGATCTGTGACTGGGGGTGAGTGTCTGAAACGTTTCAGCGCTCCGTCCATTATCTCCCTATGTTTGCTTTGTTCGCCCTAAGTTGGCAAGGTATGCCCAGACATGGGTCCTTTGCTGACTTTGCCACTGGATTCAAGCTAGCCTGGCTGATGAAGGGTGTTACCTAGAAACTGGTCCCAGGATGCTTGTTTCCGGTTCAGGGAAAACCTGGCTTGGCAGTTCGGGCTGGATTGTTCCCATGAGGCACAGAGTCAAGACTGATTTGCATATAGCTGGGTCTGCACGGAGGTGGCGAAGTGAGCTAAAGAATGATGATGGATTCAACCTAGATCTGTGACTGGGGTGAGTGTCTTAAAAGTTTCAGTGCTTCGTCCATTATCTCCTTGTGTTTGCTTTGTTCGCCCTAAGTTGGAAGGGTATGCCCAGACGTGGGTCTGTTGCTCACTTTGCCACTGGATTCAAGCTAGACTGGGTGATGAAGGGTGTTACCCAGAAACTGGTCCCAGGATGCTTGTTTCCGGTTCAGGGAAGACCTGGCTTCGCAGTATGGGCTGGACTGTTCCCATGAGGCACAGGGTCAAGACTGATTTGCATATAGCTGGGTCTGACCTGAGGTGGCGAAGTGAGCTAAAGAATGATGATGGATTCAACCCAGATCTGTGACTGGGGGTGAGTGTCTGCAAAGTTTTAGCGCTCCGTCCATTATCTCCTTGTGTTTGCTTTGTTTGCCCTAAGTTGGCAGGGTATGCTCAGACGTGGGTCCCTTGCTCACTTTGGGGCCGATTCACAGAACTAATCTGAGATAAAATCCTAAACTTACTACTTTGGTACTCACAGAAGGCATTTAGTAGTAGTAAAGTTAGGACTCCTAACTTTACTACTACTAAATGCCTTTTGTGAATACCGAAAGTCTTTAAGTTAGGATCTTGTCTCAGTTTAGTAGTAGTAAAGTTAGAAGTCCTAACTTTACTCCTACTAAATGCCTTCTGTGAATACCAAAAGTAGTACGTTTAGGATTTTATCTCAGATTAGTTCTGTGAATCGGCCTCACAGCCACTCGATTCAAGCTAGCCTGGCTGATGAAGGGTGTTATCCAGAAACTGCTCCCAGGATGCTTGTTTCCGGTTCAGAGAAGACCTGGCTTGGCAGTTCGGGCTGGACTGTTCCCATGAGGCACAGGGTCAAGACTGATTTGCATATAGCTGGGTCTGAACTGAGGTGGCAAAGTGAGCTGAAGAATGATGATGGATTCAACCCAGATCTGTGACTGGGGGTGAGTATCTGAAAAGTTTCAGCGCTCCGTCCAGTATCTCCTTGTGTTTGCCCTAAGTTGGCAGGGTATGCCCAGACGTGGGTCCCTTGCTCACTTTGCCACTGGATTCAAGCTAGCCTGGCTGTTGAAGGGTGTTACCCAGAAACTGGTCCCAGGATGCTTGTTTCCGGTTTAGGGAAGACCTGGCTTGGCAGTTCGGGCTGGACTGTTTCCATGAGGCACAGGGTCAAGACTGATTTGCATATAGCTGGGTCTGAACTGAGGTGGCGAAGTGAGCTAAAGAATGATGATGGATTCAACCCAGTTCTGTGACGGTGGATGAGTATCTGAAAAGTTTCAGCGCTCCGTCCATTATCTCCTTGTGTTTGCTTTGTTTGCCCTAAGTTGGCAGGGTATGCCCAGACGTGGGTCCCTTGCTCACTTTGCCACTGGATTCAAGCTAGCCTGGCTGATGAAGGGTGTTACCCAGAAACTGGTCCCAGGATGCTTGTTTCCGGTTTAGGGAAGACCTGGCTTGGCATTCGTGCTGGACTGTTCCCATGAGGCACAGGGTCGAGACTGATTTGCATATAGCTTGGTCTGAACTGAGGTGGCGAATTGAGGTAAAGAATGATGATGGATTCAACCCAGATCTGTGACTGGGGGTGAGTGTCTGAAAAGTTTCAGCGCTCCATCAATTATCTCCTTGTGTTTGCTTTGTTCGCCCTAAGTTGGCAGGGTATGCTCAGACGTGGGTCCCTTGCTCACTTTGCCACTGGATTCAAGCTAGCCTGGCTGATGAAGGGTGTTACCCAGAAACTGGTTCCCGGATGCTTGTTTCTGGTTCAGGGAAGACCTGGATTGGCAATTCGGGCTGGACTGTTCCCATGAGGCACAGGGTCAAGACTGATTTGCATATAGCTGGGTCTGAACTGAGGTGGCGAAGTGAGCTAAAGAATGATGATGGATTCAACCCAGATCTGTGACTGGGGGTGAGTGTCTGAAAAGTTTCAGCGCTCCGTCCATTATCTCCCTGTGTTTGCTTTGTTCGCCCTAAGTTGGCAGGGTATGCCCAGACGTGGGTCCGTTGCTCACTTTGCCACTGGATTCAAGCTAGCCTGGGTGATGAAGGGTGTTGCCCAGAAACTGGTCCCAGGATGCTTGTTTCCGGTTCAGGGAAGACCTGGCTTGGCAGTTCGGGCTGGACTGTTCCCATGAGTCACAGGGTCAAGACTGATTTGCATATAGCTGGGTCTGAACTGAGGTGGCGAAGTGAGCTAAAGAATGATGATGGATTCAACCCAGATCTGTGACTGGAGGTGAGTGTCAGCAAAGTTTTAGCGCTCCGTCCATTATCTCCTTGTGTTTGCTTTGTTTGCCCTAAGTTGGCAGGGTATGCTCAGACGTGGGTCCCTTGCTCACTTTGCCACTGGATTCAAGCTAGCCTGGCTGATAAAGGGTGTTACCCAGAAACAGGTCCCAGGATGCTTGTTTCCGGTTTAGGGAAGACCTGGCTTGGCAGTTTGGGCTGGACTGTTCCCATGAGGCACAGGGTCGAGACTGATTTGCATATAACTGGGTCTGAACTGAGGTGGCGAAGTGAGCTAAAGAATGATGATGGATTCAACCCAGATCTGTGACTGGGGGTGAGTGTCTGAATAGTTTCAGCCCTCCGTCAATTATTTCCTTGTGTTTGCTTTGTTCGCCCTAAGTTGGCAGGGTATGCCCAGACGTGGGTCCGTTGCTCACTTTGCCACTGGATTCAAGCTAGCCTGGGTGATGAAGGGTGTTGCCCAGAAACTGGTCCCAGGATGCTTGTTTCCGGTTCAGGGAAGACCTGGCTTGGCAGTTCGGGCTGGACTGTTCCCATGAGTCACAGGGTCAAGACTGATTTGCATATAGCTGGGTCTGAACTGAGGTGGCGAAGTGAGCTAAGAATGATGATGGATTCAACCCAGATCTGTGACTGGAGGTGAGTGTCAGCAAAGTTTTAGCGCTCCGTCCATTATCTCCTTGTGTTTGCTTTGTTTGCCCTAAGTTGGCAGGGTATGCTCAGACGTGGGTCCCTTGCTCACTTTGCCACTGGATTCAAGCTAGCCTGGCTGATAAAGGGTGTTACCCAGAAACAGGTCCCAGGATGCTTGTTTCCGGTTTAGGGAAGACCTGGCTTGGCAGTTTGGGCTGTACTGTTCCCATGAGGCACAGGGTCAAGACTGATTTGCATACAGCTGGGTCTGAACTGACGTGGTGAAGTGAGCTAAAGAATGATGATGTATTCAACCCAGATCTGTGACTGGGGGTGAGTGTCTGAAAAGTTTCAGCGCTCCGTCCATTATCTCCTTGTGTTTGCTTTGTTTGCCCTAAGTTGGCAGAGTAGGCCCAGACGTGGGTCTCTTGCTCACTTTGCCACTGGATTCAAGCTAGCCTGGCTGATGAAAGGTGTTACCCAGAAACTGGTACAAGGATGCTTGTTTCCGGTTCAGGGAAGACCTGGCTTGGCAGTTCGGGCTGGACTGTTCCCATGAGTCACAGGGTCAAGACTGATTTGCATATAGCTGGGTCTGAACTGAGGTGGCGAAGTGAGCTAAAGAATGATGATGGATTCAACCCAGATCTGTGACTGGAGGTGAGTGTCTGCAAAGTTTTAGCGCTCCGTCCATTATCTCCTTGTGTTTGCTTTGTTTGCCCTAAGTTGGCAGGGGTATGCTCAGACGTGGGTCCCTTGCTCACTTTGCCACTGGATTCAAGCTAGCCTGGCTGATAAAAGGTGTTACCCAGAAACAGGTCCCAGGATGCTTGTTTCCGGTTTAGGGAAGACCTGGCTTGGCAGTTTGGGCTGGACTATTCCCATGAGGCACAGGGTCGAGACTGATTTGCATATAGCTGGGTCTGAACTGAGGTGGCGAAGTGAGCTAAAGAATGATGATGGATTCCACCCAGATCTGTGACTGGGGGTGAGTGTCTGAAAAGTTTCAGCGCTCCATCCATTATCTCCCTATGTTTGCTTTGTTTGCCCTAAGTTGGAAGGGTATGCCCAGACGTGGGTCCGTTGCTCACTTTGCCACTGGATTCAAGCTAGCCTGCGTGATGAAGGGTGTTACCCAGAAACTGGTCCCAGGATGCTTGTTTCCGGTTCAGGGAAGACCTGGCTTGGCAGTTCGGTCTGGACTGTTCCCATGATGCACAGGGTCAAGACTGATTTGCATATAGCTGGGTCTGAACTGAGGTGGCGAAGTGAGCTAAAGAATGATGATGGATTCAACCCAGATCTGTGACTGGGGGTGAGTGTCTGAAAAGTTTTAGCTCTCCGTCCATTATCTCCTTGTGTTTGCTTTGTTTGCCCTAAGTTGGCAGGGTATGCTCAGACGTGGGTCCCTTGCTCACTTTGGGGCTGATTCACAGAACTAATGTGAGATAAAATCCTAAACTTACTACTTTTGGTATTCACAGAAGGCATTTAGTAGTAGTAAAGTTAGGACTCCTAACTTTACTACTACTAAAGTGAGATAAAATCCTAAACTTACTACTTTGGTACTCACAGAAGGCATTTAGTAGTAGTAAAGTTAGGACTCCTAACTTTACTACTACTAAATGCCTTTTGTGAATACCGAAAATCTTAAAGTTAGGATTTTGTCTCAGTTTAGTAGTAGTAAAGTTAGGAGTACTAACTTTACTACTACTAAATGCCTTCTGTGAATACCAAAAGTAGTACGTTTAGGATTTTATCTCAGATTAGTTCTGTGAATCGGCCTCACAGCCACTGGATTCAAGCTAGCCTGGCTGATGAAGGGTGTTATCCAGAAACTGCTCCCAGGATGCTTGTTTCCGGTTCAGAGAAGACCTGGCTTGGCAGTTCGGGCTGGACTGTTCCCATGAGGCACAGGGTCAAGACTGATTTGCATATAGCTGGGTCTGAACTGAGGTGGTGAAGTGAGCTAAAGAATGATGATGTATTCAACCCAGATCTGTGACTGGGGGTGAGTGTCTGAAAAGTTTCAGCGCTCCGTCCATTATCTCCTTGTGTTTGCTTTGTTCGCCCTAAGTTGGCAGGGTATGCTCAGACGTGGGTCCCTTGCTCACTTTGGGGCCGAATCACAGAACTAATCTGAGATAAAATCCTAAACTTACTACTTTTGGTATTCACAGAAGGCATTTAGTAGTAGTAAAGTTAGGACTCCTAACTTTACTACTACTAAACTGAGATAAAATCCTAAACTTACTACTTTTGGTACTCACAGAAGGCATTTAGTAGTAGTAAAGTTAGGACTCCTAACTTTACTACTACTAAATGCCTTTGTGAATACCGAAAGTCGTAAAGTTAGGATTTTGTCTCAGTTTAGTAGTAGTAAAGTTAGGAGTCCTAACTTTACTACTACTAAATGCCTTCTGTGAATACCAAAAGTAGTAAGTTTAGGATTTTATCTCAGATTAGTTCTGTGAATCAGCCTCACAGCCACTGAATTTAAGCTAGCTTGGCAGATGAAGGGTGTTACCCAGAAACTGGTCCCAGGATGCTTGTTTCCGGTTTAGGGAAGACCTGGCTTGGCATTCGTGCTGGACTGTTCCCATGAGGCACAGGGTCGAGACTGATTTGCATATAGCTTGGTCTGAACTGAGGTGGCGAATTGAGGTAAAGAATGATGATGGATTCAACCCAGATCTGTGACTGGAGGTGAGTGTCTGCAAAGTTTTAGCGCTCCGTCCATTATCTCCTTGTGTTTGCTTTGTTTGCCCTAAGTTGGCAGGGTATGCTCAAACGTGGGTCCCTTGCTCACTTTGCCACTGGATTCAAGCTAGCCTGGCTGATAAAGGGTGTTACCCAGAAACAGGTCCCAGGATGCTTGTTTCCGGTTTAGGGAAGACCTGGCTTGGCAGTTTGGGCTGGACTGTTCCCATGAAGCACAGGGTCGAGACTGATTTGCGTATAGCTGGGTCTGAACTGAGGTGGCGAAGTGAGCTAAAGAATGATGATGGATTCCACCCAGATCTGTGACTGGGGGTGAGTGTCTGAAACGTTTCAGCGCTCCGTCCATTATCTCCCTATGTTTGCTTTGTTCGCCCTAAGTTGGCAAGGTATGCCCAGACATGGGTCTTTTGCTCACTTTGCCACTGGATTCAAGCTAGCCTGGCTGATGAAGGGTGTTACCTAGAAACTGGTCCCAGGATGCTTGTTTCCGGTTCAGGAAAAACCTGGCTTGGCAGTTCGGGCTGGATTGTTCCCATGAGGCACAGAGTCAAGACTGATTTGCATATAGCTGGGTCTGCACGGAGGTGGCGAAGTGAGCTAAAGAATGATGATGGATTCAACCCAGATCTGTGACTGGGGTGAGTGTCTTAAAAGTTTCAGTGCTTCGTCCATTATCTCCTTGTGTTTGCTTTGTTCACCCTAAGTTGGAAGGGTATGCCCAGACGTGGGTCTGTTGCTCACTTTGCCACTGGATTCAAGCTAGCCTGGGTGATGAAGGGTGTTACCCAGAAACTGGTCCCAGGATGCTTGTTTCCGGTTCAGGGAAGACCTGGCTTGGCAGTATGGGCTGGACTGTTCCCATGAGGCACAGGGTCAAGACTGATTTGCATATAGCTGGGTCTGACCTGAGGTGGCGAAGTGAGCTAAAGAATGATGATGGATTCAACCCAGATCTGTGACTGGGGGTGAGTGTCTGCAAAGTTTTAGCGCTCCGTCCATTATCTCCTTGTGTTTGCTTTGTTTGCCCTAAGTTAGCAGGGTATGCTCAGACGTGGGTCCCTTGCTCACTTTGGGGCCGATTCACAGAACTAATCTGAGATAAAATCCTAAACTTACTACTTTTGGTATTCACAGAAAGCATTTAGTAGTAGTAAAGTTAGGACTCCTAACTTTACTACTACTAAACTGAGATAAAATCCTAAACTTACTACTTTGGTACTCACAGAAGGCATTTAGTAGTAGTAAAGTTAGGACTCCTAACTTTACTACTACTAAATGCCTTTTGTGAATACCGAAAGTCTTTAAGTTAGGATCTTGTCTCAGTTTAGTAGTAGTAAAGTTAGGAGTCCTAACTTACTCCTACTAAATGCCTTCTGTGAATACCAAAAGTAGTACGTTTAGGATTTTATCTCAGATTAGTTCTGTGAATCGACCTCACAGCCACTGGATTCAAGCTAGCCTGGCTGATGAAGGGTGTTATCCAGAAACTGCTCCCAGGATGCTTGTTTCCGGTTCAGAGAAGACCTGGCTTGGCAGTTCGGGCTGGACTGTTCCCATGAGGCACAGGGTCAAGACTGATTTGCATATAGCTGGGTCTGAACTGAGGTGGCAAAGTGAGCTGAAGAATGATGATGGATTCAACCCAGATCTGTGACTGGGGGTGAGTATCTGAAAAGTTTCAGCGCTCCGTCCAGTATCTCCTTGTGTTTGCCCTAAGTTGGCAGGGTATGCCCAGACGTGGGTCCCTTGCTCACTTTGCCACTGGATTCAAGCTAGCCTGGCTGTTGAAGGGTGTTACCCAGAAACTGGTCCCAGGATGCTTGTTTCCGGTTTAGGGAAGACCTGGCTTGGCAGTTCGGGCTGGACTGTTTCCATGAGGCACAGGGTCAAGACTGATTTGCATATAGCTGGGTCTGAACTGAGGTGGCGAAGTGAGCTAAAGAATGATGATGGATTCAACCCAGTTCTGTGACGGTGGATGAGTATCTGAAAAGTTTCAGCGCTCCGTCCATTATCTCCTTGTGTTTGCTTTGTTTGCCCTAAGTTGGCAGGGTATGCCCAGACGTGGGTCCCTTGCTCACTTTGCCACTGGATTCAAGCTAGCCTGGCTGATGAAGGGTGTTACCCAGAAACTGGTCCCAGGATGCTTGTTTCCGGTTTAGGGAAGACCTGGCTTGGCATTCGTGCTGGACTGTTCCCATGAGGCACAGGGTCGAGACTGATTTGCATATAGCTTGGTCTGAACTGAGGTGGCGAATTGAGGTAAAGAATGATGATGGATTCAACCCAGATCTGTGACTGGAGGTGAGTGTCTGCAAAGTTTTAGCGCTCCGTCCATTATCTCCTTGTGTTTGCTTTGTTTGCCCTAAGTTGGCAGGGTATGCTCAAACGTGGGTCCCTTGCTCACTTTGCCACTGGATTCAAGCTAGCCTGGCTGATAAAGGGTGTTACCCAGAAACAGGTCCCAGGATGCTTGTTTCCGGTTTAGGGAAGACCTGGCTTGGCAGTTTGGGCTGGACTGTTCCCATGAAGCACAGGGTCGAGACTGATTTGCGTATAGCTGGGTCTGAACTGAGGTGGCGAAGTGAGCTAAAGAATGATGATGGATTCCACCCAGATCTGTGACTGGGGGTGAGTGTCTGAAACGTTTCAGCGCTCCGTCCATTATCTCCCTATGTTTGCTTTGTTCGCCCTAAGTTGGCAAGGTATGCCCAGACATGGGTCTTTTGCTCACTTTGCCACTGGATTCAAGCTAGCCTGGCTGATGAAGGGTGTTACCTAGAAACTGGTCCCAGGATGCTTGTTTCCGGTTCAGGGAAAACCTGGCTTGGCAGTTCGGGCTGGATTGTTCCCATGAGGCACAGAGTCAAGACTGATTTGCATATAGCTGGGTCTGCACGGAGGTGGCGAAGTGAGCTAAAGAATGATGATGGATTCAACCCAGATCTGTGACTGGGGTGAGTGTCTTAAAAGTTTCAGTGCTTCGTCCATTATCTCCTTGTGTTTGCTTTGTTCACCCTAAGTTGGAAGGGTATGCCCAGACGTGGGTCTGTTGCTCACTTTGCCACTGGATTCAAGCTAGCCTGGGTGATGAAGGGTGTTACCCAGAAACTGGTCCCAGGATGCTTGTTTCCGGTTCAGGGAAGACCTGGCTTGGCAGTATGGGCTGGACTGTTCCCATGAGGCACAGGGTCAAGACTGATTTGCATATAGCTGGGTCTGACCTGAGGTGGCGAAGTGAGCTAAAGAATGATGATGGATTCAACCCAGATCTGTGACTGGGGGTGAGTGTCTGCAAAGTTTTAGCGCTCCGTCCATTATCTCCTTGTGTTTGCTTTGTTTGCCCTAAGTTAGCAGGGTATGCTCAGACGTGGGTCCCTTGCTCACTTTGGGGCCGATTCACAGAACTAATCTGAGATAAAATCCTAAACTTACTACTTTTGGTATTCACAGAAAGCATTTAGTAGTAGTAAAGTTAGGACTCCTAACTTTACTACTACTAAACTGAGATAAAATCCTAAACTTACTACTTTGGTACTCACAGAAGGCATTTAGTAGTAGTAAAGTTAGGACTCCTAACTTTACTACTACTAAATGCCTTTTGTGAATACCGAAAGTCTTTAAGTTAGGATCTTGTCTCAGTTTAGTAGTAGTAAAGTTAGGAGTCCTAACTTTACTCCTACTAAATGCCTTCTGTGAATACCAAAAGTAGTACGTTTAGGATTTTATCTCAGATTAGTTCTGTGAATCGGCCTCACAGCCACTGGATTCAAGCTAGCCTGGCTGATGAAGGGTGTTATCCAGAAACTGCTCCCAGGATGCTTGTTTCCGGTTCAGAGAAGACCTGGCTTGGCAGTTCGGGCTGGACTGTTCCCATGAGGCACAGGGTCAAGACTGATTTGCATATAGCTGGGTCTGAACTGAGGTGGCAAAGTGAGCTGAAGAATGATGATGGATTCAACCCAGATCTGTGACTGGGGGTGAGTATCTGAAAAGTTTCAGCGCTCCGTCCAGTATCTCCTTGTGTTTGCCCTAAGTTGGCAGGGTATGCCCAGACGTGGGTCCCTTGCTCACTTTGCCACTGGATTCAAGCTAGCCTGGCTGTTGAAGGGTGTTACCCAGAAACTGGTCCCAGGATGCTTGTTTCCGGTTTAGGGAAGACCTGGCTTGGCAGTTCGGGCTGGACTGTTTCCATGAGGCACAGGGTCAAGACTGATTTGCATATAGCTGGGTCTGAACTGAGGTGGCGAAGTGAGCTAAAGAATGATGATGGATTCAACCCAGTTCTGTGACGGTGGATGAGTATCTGAAAAGTTTCAGCGCTCCGTCCATTATCTCCTTGTGTTTGCTTTGTTTGCCCTAAGTTGGCAGGGTATGCCCAGACGTGGGTCCCTTGCTCACTTTGCCACTGGATTCAAGCTAGCCTGGCTGATGAAGGGTGTTACCCAGAAACTGGTCCCAGGATGCTTGTTTCCGGTTTAGGGAAGACCTGGCTTGGCATTCGTGCTGGACTGTTCCCATGAGGCACAGGGTCGAGACTGATTTGCATATAGCTTGGTCTGAACTGAGGTGGCGAATTGAGGTAAAGAATGATGATGGATTCAACCCAGATCTGTGACTGGGGGTGAGTGTCTGAAAAGTTTCAGCGCTCCATCAATTATCTCCTTGTGCTTGCTTTGTTCGCCCTAAGTTGGCAGGGTATGCTCAGACGTGGGTCCCTTGCTCACTTTGCCACTGGATTCAAGCTAGCCTGGCTGATGAAGGGTGTTACCCAGAAACTGGTTCCCGGATGCTTGTTTCTGGTTCAGGGAAGACCTGGATTGGCAATTCGGGCTGGACTGTTCCCATGAGGCACAGGGTCAAGACTGATTTGCATATAGCTGGGTCTGAACTGCGGTGGCGAAGTGAGCTAAAGAATGATGATGGATTCAACCCAGATCTGTGACTGGGGGTGAGTGTCTGAAAAGTTTCAGCGCTCCGTCCATTATCTCCCTGTGTTTGCTTTGTTCGCCCTAAGTTGGCAGCGTATGCCCAGACGTGGGTCCGTTGCTCACTTTGCCACTGGATTCAAGCTAGCCTGGGTGATGAAGGGTGTTGCCCAGAAACTGGTCCCAGGATGCTTGTTTCCGGTTCAGGGAAGACCTGGCTTGGCAGTTCGGGCTGGACTGTTCCCATGAGTCACAGGGTCAAGACTGATTTGCATATAGCTGGGTCTGAACTGAGGTGGCGAAGTGAGCTAAAGAATGATGATGGATTCAACCCAGATCTGTGACTGGGGGTGAGTGTCTGAAAAGTTTTAGCTCTCCGTCCATTATCTCCTTGTGTTTGCTTTGTTTGCCCTAAGTTGGCAGGGTATGCTCAGACGTGGGTCCCTTGCTCACTTTGGGGCTGATTCACAGAACTAATGTGAGATAAAATCCTAAACTTACTACTTTTGGTATTCACAGAAGGCATTTAGTAGTAGTAAAGTTAGGACTCCTAACTTTACTACTACTAAAGTGAGATAAAATCCTAAACTTACTACTTTGGTACTCACAGAAGGCATTTAGTAGTAGTAAAGTTAGGACTCCTAACTTTACTACTACTAAATGCCTTTTGTGAATACCCAAAATCTTAAAGTTAGGATTTTGTCTCAGTTTAGTAGTAGTAAAGTTAGGAGTCCTAACTTTACTACTACTAAATGCCTTCTGTGAATACCAAAAGTAGTACGTTTAGAATTTTATCTCAGATTAGTTCTGTGAATCGGCCTCACAGCCACTGGATTCAAGCTAGCCTGGCTGATGAAGGGTGTTATCCAGAAACTGCTCCCAGGATGCTTGTTTCCGGTTCAGAGAAGACCTGGCTTGGCAGTTCGGGCTGGACTGTTCCCATGAGGCACAGGGTCAAGACTGATTTGCATATAGCTGGGTCTGAACTGAGGTGGTGAAGTGAGCTAAAGAATGATGATGTATTCAACCCAGATCTGTGACTGGGGGTGAGTGTCTGAAAAGTTTCAGCGCTCCGTCCATTATCTCCTTGTGTTTGCTTTGTTCGCCCTAAGTTGGCAGGGTATGCTCAGACGTGGGTCCCTTGCTCACTTTGGGGCCGATTCACAGAACTAATCTGAGATAAAATCCTAAACTTACTACTTTTGGTATTCACAGAAGGCATTTAGTAGTAGTAAAGTTAGGACTCCTAACTTTACTACTACTAAACTGAGATAAAATCCTAAACTTACTACTTTTGGTACTCACAGAAGGCATTTAGTAGTAGTAAAGTTAGGACTCCTAACTTTACTACTACTAAATGCCTTTTGTGAATACCGAAAGTCGTAAAGTTAGGATTTTGTCTCAGTTTAGTAGTAGTAAAGTTAGGAGTCCTAACTTTACTACTACTAAATGCCTTCTGTGAATACCAAAAGTAGTAAGTTTAGGATTTTATCTCAGATTAGTTCTGTGAATCAGCCTCACAGCCACTGAATTTAAGCTAGCTTGGCTGATGAAGGGTGTTACCCAGAAACTGGTCCCAGGATGCTTGTTTCCGGTTTAGGGAAGACCTGGCTTGGCATTCGTGCTGGACTGTTCCCATGAGGCACAGGGTCGAGACTGATTTGCATATAGCTTGGTCTGAATTGAGGTGGCGAATTGAGGTAAAGAATGATGATGGATTCAACCCAGATCTGTGACTGGGGTGAGTGTCTGAAAAGTTTCAGCGCTCCATCCATTATCTCCTTGTGTTTGCTTTGTTCGCCCTAAGTTGGCAGGGTGTGCCCAGAAGTGGGTCCCTTGCTCACTTTGCCACTGGATTCAAGCTAGCCTGGCTGTTGAAGGGTGTTACCCAGAAACTGGTCCCATGATGCTTGTTTCCGGTTCAGGGAAGACCTGGCTTGGCAGTTCGGGCTGGACTGTTCCCATGAGGCACAGGGTCAAGACTGATTTGCATATAGCTGGGTCTGACCTGAGGTGGCGAAGTGAGCTAAAGAATGATGATGGATTCAACCCAGATCTGTGACTGGGGGTGAGTGTCTGCAAAGTTTTAGCGCTCCGTCCATTATCTCCTTGTGTTTGCTTTGTTTGCCCTAAGTTGGCAGGGTATGCTCAGACGTGGGTCCCTTGCTCACTTTGGGGCCGATTCACAGAACTAATCTGAGATAAAATCCTAAACTTACTACTTTTGGTATTCACAGAAGGCATTTAGCAGTAGTAAAGTTAGGACTCCTAACTTACTACTACTAAACTGAGATAAAATCCTAAACGTACTACTTTGGTACTCATAGAACGCATTTAGTAGTAGTAAAGTTAGGACTCCTAACTTTACTACTACTAAATGCCTTTTGTGAATACCAAAAGTCTTAAAGTTAGGATTTTGTCTCAGTTTAGTAGTAGTAAAGTTAGGAGTCCTAACTTTACTACTACTAAATGCCTTCTGTGAATACCAAAAGTAGTACGTTTAGGATTTTATCTCAGATTAGTTCTGTGAATCAGCCTCACAGCCACTGGATTCAAGCTAGCCTGGCTGATGAAGGGTGTTATCCAGAAACTGGTCCCAGGATGCTTGTTTCCGGTTTAGGGAAGACTGTTAGGATTTCGGCAGCAGATGCCCTTGTAGGAGAAATGTCGGTACCTTGATGCATGTGTACTTCCCTCGTTAGTTCACAGAGTGAGTTCTTTTGTGACGACCCCTACCTGCTATAAGAGGCCGTCTCACCCAATTGCCAATGCTTGACTTACTATCCCTAACTAGTGACCACGCCCCCTTCGAGCTCGGAGTTGAGTACCTGCTCTTTGGATTGATTCCTGGTATCCGGCTTGAACTCTTCTATCCCGAGTTGCCTTGTCTACTTCTGCTACCCATCAGAAGTTCTGTTCCTTCCCTGACGAGCGTGTGTCTCGCTGATCCGCTCCTCTCCCCCACGGAGCCGGCCAGCGTGCCACGCCTTCCTTTGCTGACCTGCCTTCGTGAAAGCGTGTGTGCCGCTGATCCGCTCCTTTCCCCACGGAGCCGGCCAGCGCGTCACGCCATCTATTGCCGACCCACCTTCGAGAAAGCGTGTGCGCCTCTGATCCGCTCCTCTCCCTACGGAGCCGGCCAGCGCGCCACGCCATCTTGTCCTGTCCCGCTTTCTTGAAAGCGTGTGCGCCGCTGATCCGCTCCTCTCTCTACGGAGCCGGCCAGCGCGCCACGCCATCTTTTCCAGTCCCGCTTTCTTGAAAGCGTGTGCGCCGCTGATCCGCTCCTCTCCCTACGGAGCCGGCCAGCGCGCCACGCCGTCTTTTCCTCTCCCGCTTTCGTGAAAGCGTGAGTGCCGCTGATCCGCTCCTTTCCCTACGGAGCCGGTCAGTAATTCTTGGAATCCCCGCTCCCCTTAACAAGCTAGGGGACTCTCCTCTTTGAATCACCCAACGTGACCTTGAGTGGTTGTGGAAGTGAGTGGTTGTGTTTGTCGTCCCTTAGTAGTTCATCTTCTCAGTATTCCCTTACCTGCACTTCCTGGTCTTTCATCGATTGGGCCTGGGTTATGCGCTCATAGGACGCTGAGAAATATCAGAATATCCTGGGACTCTATCACTGGTAAGTGAACTGCATATGTTGGGAAGTGACATGCATTAATGTTCTTGACTACTGTTTAGTTCTTGAGGAGTAAAGCCAGTCTTATTTGTTATCTCTTTTGTTTAGCTTCTCTGTGGAACCAGCTCCCCACTACCACGCTACCTGATGTCATCTCTGGGGAAAGAGTGGTGGTCACTCTATGCGTTATTCCCCTTACTTTTGGTTAGCAGCGTCTTGTGAGTGAGTTACTATACCTCCTCCAGGAGTTGTTGTCTAAAGGTGGGGGGAACTAATTTCTTTGCTCCTGTGGAATCTCACGTGGATTGGACTTCAGACCCGACAGAAAGTCAAGCCCAAGAGTTATTTCCACCTGAGCAAAGATGAATACTGACGGGGCTAGCGCCCCTCTAGATCCCTCTCTCCACTCATCTTTATTAGGTCCCTCAGTAGAGGAACTTGCGGCAGTTCTAGTTGAATTGCAATCGGAGGTAGAGAGGTTAAGGTCTGAAAATCAGAGATTACAGACAGAGTTACTACAATCAAAGTCACAGAATTCATTAGACCCTAGGAACCCTGGTACCCTTCCAAAGACCCGGAAAAGTTACATTCAGCCTGCGCATTTTTCAGTTCCGTCCCATAGTCCCAATTCCTCCACAAGGGTAGATAGCAACATACCTCCTGTTCACTTTACTGTTCATACTCCCAGCCCAGTTCCACTAGCTATGCCAGAGAGGTTCAACGGAGACAGTGCTAGATTTAGCGTCTTCATGAACCAATGTCAGCTACAGTTCCTGTGTAAGGCGGCATCGTTTCCAGACGACGCTGCTAAAGTAGCCTTTGTTATCTCTTATTTAGCAGGCAATGCTGCAGATTGGGCTGTTCCATTGGTAGAAAACAACGATCCATTATTATATGACTTTATGCTATTTCAGGATAAGATGAAGAGTCTTTTTCAAAACATACCTTTATGCAGGCCAGCGATAATGCTCTTCTCAATCTTAGGCAGGGATCCAAGGACCTACTTACGTATATAACTAACTTTAATAGGCTGGTAGCTGAAACGCATTGGCCTGAGGAAAAAGAACCTCTCTGTTTTATCGAGGGTTAAACGATGAACTTAAAGATTTGTTGTCTCAAATAGTAGATCCTCCCGATGACTGCTCTGCCTTCATAGATATAACGGTCAAGTTGGATCATAGACTCCATGAAAGGAAAGGGGAAAAATCACGTCTTACTCCTTCTAAATATATGATGTTAAAACCTGAAAAGAAAGACATTAAAGACATTGCTGAGCCTATGCAGATTGGAGGACTGAGGAGTCCGCTGTCTGCTGAAGAAAAAGACAAGAGGAGAAAGAACAATCTCTGTTTATATTGCGGGAAAGGAGGACATTATGCTCGTGAGTGTCCAATCAGACCTCGTTCCGTTGCTAAGAAAATCGCAAGTAGTCTTCTTCCTACTTATATGGAGGAAAACTAGAAGACTTGAAGAAAGCAGAGACCAATTCTTCAAGTGTTGTCTTTTCTACGGTCTCTACCACAAAGAAAATCTTTCCCCTAGTACCAAGACACTTTACCTTGTCCATTACTTTGGTGATATCTCCTCAATGTCGAAAGAACATGTCTATATTATTGGACTCAGGGGCCACAGGGAATTTTCTTGATATTCAGTTGGCCCGAGATGTCGGAATCCCTTTCTTATTGAAACCTCATCCTGAACCGGTGAGAGCGGTAGATGGGTCTGAGTTATCATCTGGATTGATTACCTATCAGACTCCCCCGATTGTAATGGTGTGTAATAACGGACATTCAGAATCTATAGTCTTTGATCTTATAGACACCCCCAATTTCGGCGCTATCCTGGGGGTTCCCTGGCTACAAGTTCACAATCCCCAAATAGACTGGGTGACTCGAACAGTGACACTAAAATCTCATCATTGCATGATAAACTGTTACCAAGAAGCAAGTGAATGGAATAGTTCGCTTTGCTGTGCGGTACATATAATGTCCACAGTTCCTGACCTTCCGGCGCACTATGAGGAATACCTAACTGTCTTTGACGAAGTTAAAGCCTCTGCCTTACCTCCGCACAGAAGCTATGATTGTCGCATTGATTTAGTACCCGGAGCCTCCTTGCCAGTTAGTCGTATTTATGCCCTAACTGCACCTGAAACTGAATACTTGCAGAAATACATCGAAGAAATGCTGGAGAAAGGGTTCATACGTCACTCTACATCTCCAGTGTCCTCTCCCATCTTTTTTATTCCAAAGCGAGAAGGGGGTCTTCGAGCGTGTTTGGATTATCGCGCCCTTAACAAAGTCACCATAAAGAATAAATATCCCCTACCACTTATTTCAGTTCTTTTGGATCAGGTACGAGGAGCTAAGATCTTTACCAAAATAGATCTTAGAGGAGCCTACCATCTCATTCGTATTAAACATGGAGATGAATGGAAAACAGCATTCCGTACCAAATTTGGGTTATTTGAGTACTGCGTAATGCCGTTTGGTCTTTGTAATGCTCCAGCGGCATTTCAATTTTTTGTTAACGAAATACTAAGAGAATACCTTGATGTCTTCGTGATCGTCTATATCGACAATATCCTGATTTATTCACAAACAGAACAAGATCATATTATCCACGTTACAAAAATCTTGAAAACACTGAAGGAAAACCAATTATTCGCCAAACTTGACAAGAGCACCTTCCATACCACCAGAGTGGAGTTTCTAGGATTTGTGATATCTCCTGAAGGCGTACATATGGACCCCAAAAAGATAGAAGCCTTGGTTAACTGGTCTAGTCCCTGTACAGTAAAAGAGGTGCAATCTTTTATAGGCTTTGCCAATTTTTACCGCAGATTTATAGATCACTTTTCTGAATTATTAACACCCATTACTCGACTTCTGCGGAAAGGAGTACAGTTTGAATGGAATCAAGAAGCAGAACGAGCCTTCTGCATTTTAAAGGAACGATTCACTACCACTCCTGTCATCAAACATGCTGATAATACGCAACCTTATTACGTTGAAGCAGACGCTTCTCAGTATGCGGTGGGAGGAGTTCTCTCTCAGAGAGATACTAACACAGGACGCTTGCATCCTGTTGCTTACTATTCTAAAACCCTATTGCCTGCTGAACAGAACTACACAATTGGAGAACGTGAACTATTGGCCATCAAGCTTGCCTTCCAGGAGTGGAGACACTATTTGTTAGGATCCCCACATATAGTTACCATCTACTCTGATCATAGAAACCTCCAATATTTTCGGTCAGCACGAGCACTCACTCCCCGTCAAATGAGATGGGTTTCATTCTTTAGTGAGTATGATTTCGTTATCACTTATCGCCCTGGATCTCAACATGGCAAGGCAGATGCACTCTCTCGACTTGGTCCAGGGAAAGTTGCCTCTCCTGAATGTTATCCCCCTTTTTTTTCTGACAAAAAGATTATAGGGGTAGAATGCCATGGGGACGTCACTCCCTTGGGGTTTATAGACAAACTAAAAGAATACTACCGTACCATCCCTTCTGAAGAATGGGAAAACGATCCCCTGAATCAGATCAGAGACCAGTTGTATTATCACGAAAACAAATTATACATACCAACTGTTGCATTGCAAAAAACAACTATTGCTCTGGTGCCACAATAGCTCACTGGCCGGACATCCAGGGAGTAGCAAAACCCTCAAGATCTGTCAGAGATGGTTTTGGTGGGAAGAAATGGCCAAAGATATTATAGCCTTTGTCAATTCGTGTTCCACCTGTGCTCGACAAAAGCCTCACATTGTGCTCCGGCCGGGTTATTGAGAACCACTGCTGTTCCCCTTCCCCTGGCATTCCATTAGCATGGATTTTATTACAGATCTCCCGAGAAGTCAGGGATACAACACCATCTTTGTTGTGGTAGATATGTTAACCAAGATGGCCCATTTTGTCCCTCTAAAAAACTTACCCACATCCAAAGAATTAGTGCATATTTTTCTAGAACATGTAATCAGATTACATGGTCTTCCTTCGATAATCATTTCAGACAGAGGGGCCCAATTTGTGTCCAAATTTTGGCAAGGCATGTGTAAGACACTGGGTATAGATCACAGACTCTCCACCGCTTATCATCCCCAAACCGATGGTCAAACCGAAAGAACGAACCAGACTTTAGAACAATATTTACGTTGTCTGTTAGCCACAATCACAAGTGACTGGTCCCGAGCTCTCCCTATGGCTGAATTTGCCTATAACAATTCCACACATTCTTCTACTGGTGTGTCTCCTTTCTTTTCACACTAGCACAACACCCTAAATTCCTGCCTATTTCTCTTCCCTCAGAATTAGAGAGTATCCCTGCTCTTAAAGATCATCACAAAGTTCTTTTGTCCAACTGGGACAACGCAAAGAAAGAATTACAACGAGCCAAAGAAGCCATGAAACTACAGGCTGATAAACACAGACGTCCTGAACCTGCTTATCAAGTAGGAGACAAGGTGTGGTTATCAACTAGAAATCTGAGATTGAGAGGCTCTAAAAAATTACAACCTAGATACATAGGTCCTTATCTGGTAAAGAGAGTAATAACACCTGTTACAGTACACCTGCAGTTGCCAGACGACATGCAAATACACCCTGTATTTCATTGCTCCTTAGTCAAAAGATACATACCCCCTCTAGTCCCTGAGAAGCCTCCTCCCCCAATAATCATAGAGGGTGAAGAGGAATATGAAGTGAACATGATTTTAGATTCCCGCAAACACAGAGGCAAAATACAGTACCTCATTGATTGGGTAGGCTATGCCCCAGAGGATAGGTCCTGGGAACCTGCTGAAAATATTCATGCCCCTGTGTTGATTCGCAGATTCCATGCACTCCATCCTTCAAAACCCCGCCCCAGGAATAGGCCTTTGGGTGGGAGAACTGTTAGGATTTCGGCAGCAGATGCCCTTGTAGGAGAAATGTCGGTACCTTGATGCATGTGTACTTCCCTCGTTAGTTCACAGAGTGAGTTCTTTTGTGACGACCCCTACCTGCTATAAGAGGCCGTCTCACCCAATTGCCAATGCTTGACTTACTATCCCTAACTAGTGACCACGCCCCTTCGAGCTCGGAGTTGAGTACCTGCTCTTTGGATTGATTCCTGGTATCCGGCTTGAACTCTTCTATCCCGAGTTGCCTTGTCTACTTCTGCTACCCATCAGAAGTTCTGTTCCTTCCCTGACGAGCGTGTGTCTCGCTGATCCGCTCCTCTCCCCCACGGAGCCGGCCAGCGTGCCACGCCTTCCTTTGCTGACCTGCCTTCGTGAAAGCGTGTGTGCCGCTGATCCGCTCCTTTCCCCACGGAGCCGGCCAGCGCGTCACGCCATCTATTGCCGACCCACCTTCGAGAAAGCGTGTGCGCCTCTGATCCGCTCCTCTCCCTACGGAGCCGGCCAGCGCGCCACGCCATCTTGTCCTGTCCCGCTTTCTTGAAAGCGTGTGCGCCGCTGATCCGCTCCTCTCTCTACGGAGCCGGCCAGCGCGCCACGCCATCTTTTCCAGTCCCGCTTTCTTGAAAGCGTGTGCGCCGCTGATCCGCTCCTCTCCCTACGGAGCCGGCCAGCGCGCCACGCCGTCTTTTCCTCTCCCGCTTTCGTGAAAGCGTGAGTGCCGCTGATCCGCTCCTTTCCCTACGGAGCCGGTCAGTAATTCTTGGAATCCCCGCTCCCCTTAACAAGCTAGGGGACTCTCCCTCTTTTGAATCACCCAACGTGACCTTGAGTGGTTGTGGAAGTGAGTGGTTGTGTTTGTCGTCCCTTAGTAGTTCATCTTCTCAGTATTCCCTTACCTGCACTTCCTGGTCTTTCATCGATTGGGCCTGGGTTATGCGCTCATAGGACGCTGAGAAATATCAGAATATCCTGGGACTCTATCACTGGTAAGTGAACTGCATATGTTGGGAAGTGACATGCATTAATGTTCTTGACTACTGTTTAGTTCTTGAGGAGTAAAGCCAGTCTTATTTGTTATCTCTTTTGTTTAGCTTCTCTGTGGAACCAGCTCCCCACTACCACGCTACCTGATGTCATCTCTGGGGAAAGAGTGGTGGTCACTCTATGCGTTATTCCCCTTACTTTTGGTTAGCAGCGTCTTGTGAGTGAGTTACTATACCTCCTCCAGGAGTTGTTGTCTAAAGGTGGGGGGGAACTAATTTCTTTGCTCCTGTGGAATCTCACGTGGATTGGACTTCAGACCCGACAAAGACCTGGCTTGGTATTCGGGCTGGACTGTTCCCATGAGGCACAGGGTCGAGACTGATTTGCATATAGCTTGGTCTGAACTGAGGTGGCGAATTGAGGTAAAGAATGATGATGGATTCAACCCAGATCTGTGACTGGGGGTGAGTGTCTGAAAAGTTTCAGCGCTCCATCCATTATCTCCTTGTGTTTGCTTTGTTCGCTCCTAAGTTGGCAGGGTGTGCCCAGACGTGGGTCCCTTGCTCACTTTGCCACTGGATTCAAGCTAGCCTGGCTGTTGAAGGGTGTTACCCAGAAACTGGTCCCAGGATGCTTGTTTCCGGTTTAGGGAAGACCTGGCTTGGCAGTTCGGGCTGGACTGTTTCCATGAGGCACAGGGTCAAGACTGATTTGCATATAGCTGGGTCTGAGCTGAGGTGGCGAAGTGAGCTAAAGAATGATGATGGATTCAACCCAGTTCTGTGACGGTGGATGAGTATCTGAAAAGTTTCAGTGCTCCGTCCATTATCTCCTTGTGTTTGCTTTGTCGCCCTAAGTTGTCAGGGTATGCCCAGACATGGGTCCCTTGCTCACTTTGCCCCTGGATTCAAGCTAGCCTGGCTGATGAAGGGTGTTACCCAGAAACTGGTCCCAGGATGCTTGTTTCCGGTTTAGGGAAGACCTGGCTTGGCAGTTTGGGCTGGACTGTTCCCATGAGGCACAGGGTCGAGACTGATTTGCATATAGCTGGGTCTGAACTGAGGTGGCGAAGTGAGCTAAAGAATGATGATGGATTCAACCCAGATCTGTGACTCGGGTGAGTGTCTGAAAAGTTTCAGCGCTCCGTCCATTATCTCCTTGTGTTTGCTTTGTTCGCCCTAAGTTGGCAGGGTATGCTCAGACGTGGGTCCCTTGCTCACTTTGCCACTGGATTCAAGCTAGCCTGGCTGATGAAGGGTGTTACCCAGAAACTGGTCCCAGGATGCTTGTTTCCGGTTCAGGGAAGACCTGGATTGGCAGTTCGGGCTGGACTGTTCCCATGAGGCACAGGGTCAAGACTGATTTACATATAGCTGGGTCTGAACTGAGGTGGTGAAGTGAGCTAAAGAATGATGATGGATTCAACCCAGATCTGTGACTGGGGGTGAGTGTCTGAAACGTTTCAGCGCTCCGTCCAATATCTCCTTGTGTTTGCTTTGTTCGCCCTAAGTTGGCAAGGTATGCCCAGACGTGGGTCTCTTGCTCACTTTGCCACTGGATTCAAGCTAGCCTGGGTGATGAAGGGTGTTGCCCAGAAACTGGTCCCAGGATGCTTGTTTCCGGTTCAGGGAAGACCTGGCTTGGCAGTTCGGGCTGGACTGTTCCCATGAGTCACAGGGTCAAGACTGATTTGCATATAGCTGGGTCTGTACTGAGGTGGAGAAGTGAGCTAAAGAATGATGATGGATTCAACCCAGATCTGTGACTGGGGGTGAGTGTCTGCAAAGTTTTAGCGCTCCGTCCATTATCTCCTTGTGTTTGCTTTGTTTGCCCTAAGTTGGCAGGGTATGCTCAGACGTGGGTCCCTTGCTCACTTTGCCACTGGATTCAAGCTAGCCTGGCTGATAAAGGGTGTTACCCAGAAACAGGTCCCAGGATGCTTGTTTCCGGTTTAGGGAAGACCTGGCTTGGCAGTTTGGGCTGGACTGTTCCCATGAGGCACAGGGTCGAGACTGATTTGCATATAGCTGGGTCTGAACTGAGGTGGCGAAGTAAGCTAAAGAATGATGATGGATTCCACCCAGATCTGTGACTGGGGGTGAGTGTCTGAAAAGTTACAGCGCTCCGTCCATTATCTCCCTATGTTTGCTTTGTTCGCCCTAAGTTGGCAAGGTATGCCCAGACGTGGGTCCTTTGCTCACTTTGCCACTGGATTTAAGCTAGCCTCGCTGATGAAGGGTGTTACCTAGAAACTGGTCCCAGGATGCTTGTTTCCGGTTCAGGGAAGACCTGGCATGGCAGTTCGGGCTGGACTGTTCCCATGAGGCACAGGGTCAAGACTGATTTGCATATAGCTGGGTCTGACCTGAGGTGGCGAAGTGAGCTAAAGAATGATAATGGATTCAACCCAGATCTGTGACTGGGGGTGAGTGTCTGTAAAGTTTTAGCGCTCCGTCCATTATCTCCTTGTGTTTGCTTTGTTTGCCCTAAGTTGGCAGGGTATGCTCAGACGTGGGTCCCTTGCTCACTTTGGGGCCGATTCACAGAACTAATCTGAGATAAAATCCTAAACTTACTACTTTTGGTATTCACAGAAGGCATTTAGCAGTAGTAAAGTTAGGACTCCTAACTTTACTACTACTAAACTGAGATAAAATCCTAAACTTACTACTTTGGTACTCACAGAACGCATTTAGTAGTAGTAAAGTTAGGACTCCTAACTTTACTACTACTAAATGCCTTTTGTGAATACCAAAAGTCTTAAAGTTAGGATTTTGTCTCAGTTTAGTAGTAGTAAAGTTAGGAGTCCTAACTTTACTACTACTAAATGCCTTCTGTGAATACCAAAAGTAGTACGTTTAGGATTTTATCTCAGATTAGTTCTGTGAATCAGCCTCACAGCCACTGGATTCAAGCTAGCCTGGCTGATGAAGGGTGTTATTCAGAAACTGGTCCCAGGATGCTTGTTTCCGGTTTAGGGAAGACCAGGCTTGGTATTCGGGCTGGACTGTTCCCATGAGGCACAGGGTCGAGACTGATTTGCATATAGCTTGGTCTGAACTGAGGTGGCGAATTGAGGTAAAGTATGATGATGGATTCAACCCAGATCTGTGACTGGGGGTGAGTGTCTGAAAAGTTTCAGCGCTCCATCCATTATCTCCTTGTGTTTGCTTTGTTCGCCCTAAGTTGGCAGGGTGTGCCCAGACGTCGGTCCCTTGCCACTTTGCCACTGGATTCAAGCTAGCCTGGCTGTTGAAGGGTGTTACCCAGAAACTGGTCCCAGGATGCTTGTTTCCGGTTTAGGGAAGACCTGGCTTGGCAGTTCGGGCTGGACTGTTTACATGAGGCACAGGGTCAAGACTGATTTGCATATAGCTGGGTCTGAGCTGAGGTGGCGAAGTGAGCTAAAGAATGATGAAGGATTCAACCCAGTTCTGTGACGGTGGATGAGTATCTGAAAAGTTTCAGTGCTCCGTCCATTATCTCCTTGTGTTTGCTTTGTCGCCCTAAGTTGTCAGGGTATGCCCAAACATGGGTCCCTTGCTCACTTTGCCCCTGGATTCAAGCTAGCCTGGCTGATGAAGGGTGTTACCCAGAAACTGGTCCCAGGATGCTTGTTTCCGGTTTAGGGAAGACCTGGCTTGGCGGTTTGGGCTGGACTGTTCCCATGAGGCACAGGGTCGAGACTGATTTGCATATAGCTGGGTCTGAACTGAGGTGGCGAAGTGAGCTAAAGAATGATGATGGATTCAACCCAGATCTGTGACTCGGGGTGAGTGTCTGAAAAGTTTCAGCGCTCCGTCCATTATCTCCTTGTGTTTGCTTTGTTCGCCCTAAGTTGGCAGGGTATGCTCAGACGTGGGTCCCTTGCTCACTTTGCCACTGGATTCAAGCTAGCCTGGCTGATGAAGGGTGTTACCCAGAAACTGGTCCCAGGATGCTTGTTTCCGGTTCAGGGAAGACCTGGATTGGCAGTTCGGGCTGGACTGTTCCCATGAGGCACAGGGTCAAGACTGATTTACATATACCTGGGTCTGAACTGAGGTGGCGAAGTGAGCTAAAGAATGATGATGGATTCAACCCAGATCTGTGACTGGAGTTGAGTGTCTGCAAAGTTTTAGCGCTCCGTCCATTATCTCCTTGTGTTTGCTTTGTTTGCCCTAAGTTGGCAGGGTATGCTCAGACGTGGGTCCCTTGCTCACTTTGCCACTGGATTCAAGCTAGCCTGGCTGATAAAAGGTGTTACCCAGAAACAGGTTCCAGGATGCTTGTTTCCGGTATTGGGAAGACCTGGCTTGGCAGTTTGGGCAGGACTGTTCCCATGAGGCAGAGGGTCGAGACTGATTTGCATATAGCTGGGTCTGAACTGAGGTGGCGAAGTGAGCTAAAGAATGATGATGGATTCCACCCAGATCTGTGACTGGGGGTGAGTGTCTGAAACATCTCAGCGTTCCGTCCATTATCTCCCTATGTTTGCTTTCTTCGCCCTAAGTTGGCAAGGTATGCCCAGACGTGGGTCCCTTGCTCACTTTGCCACTGGATTCAAGCTAGCCTGGCTGATAAAGGCTGTTACCCAGAAACAGGTCCCAGGATGCTTGTTTCCGGTTTAGGGAAGACCTGGCTTGGCAGTTTGGGCTGGACTGTTCCCATGAGGCACAGGGTCGAGACTGATTTGCATATAGCTGGGTCTGAACTGAGGTGGCGAAGTGAGCTAAAGAATGATGATGGATTCCACCCAGATCTGTGACTGGGGGTGAGTGTCTGAAAAGTTTCAGCGCTCCGTCCATTATCTCCCTATGTTTGCTTTGTTCGCCCTAAGTTGGCAAGGTATGCCCAGACGTGGGTCCTTTGCTCACTTTGCCACTGGATTCAAGCTAGCCTGGCTGATCAAGGGTGTTACCTAGAAACTGGTCCCAGATGCTTGTTTCCGGTTCAGGGAAAACCTGGCTTGGCAGTTCGGGCTGGATTGTTCCCATGAGGCACAGAGTCAAGACTGATTTGCATATAGCTGGGTCTGCACTGAGGTGGCGAAGTGAGCTAAAGAATGATGATGGATTCAACCCAGATCTGTGACTGGGGTGAGTGTCTTAAAAGTTTCAGTGCTTCGTACATTATCTCCTTGTGTTTGCTTTGTTCGCCCTAAGTTGGCAGGGTGTGCCCAGACGTGGGTCCCTTGCTCACTTTGCCACTGGATTCAAGCTAGCCTGGCTGTTGAAGGGTGTTACCCAGAAACTGGTCCCAGGATGCTTGTTTCCGGTTTAGGGAAGACCTGGCTTGGCAGTTCGGGCTGACTGTTTCCATGAGGCACAGGTTCAAGACTGATTTGCATATAGCTGGGTCTGAACTGAGGTGGCGAAGTGAGCTAAAGAATGATGATGGATTCAACCCAGTTCTGTGACGGTGGATGAGTATCTGAAAAGTTTCAGTGCTCCGTCCATTATCTCCTTGTGTTTGCTTTGTCGCCCTAAGTTGTCAGGGTATGCCCAGACATGGGTCCCTTGCTCACTTTGCCCCTGGATTCAAGCTAGCTTGGCTGATGAAGGGTGTTACCCAGAAACTGGTCCCAGGATGCTTGTTTCCGGTTTAGGGAAGACCTGGCTTGGCAGTTTGGGCTGGACTGTTCCCATGAGGCACAGGGTCGAGACTGATTTGCATATAGCTGGGTCTGAACTGAGGTGGCGAAGTGAGCTAAAGAATGATGATGGATTCAACCCAGATCTGTGACTGGGGGTGAGTGTCTGAAAAGTTTCAGCGCTCCGTCCATTATCTCCTTGTGTTTGCTTTGTTCGCCCTAAGTTGGCAGGGTATGCTCAGACGTGGGTCCCTTGCTCACTTTGCCACTGGATTCAAGCTAGCCTGGCTGATGAAGGGTGTTACCTAGAAACTGGTCCCAGATGCTTGTTTCCGGTTCAGGGAAAACCTGGCTTGGCAGTTCGGGCTGGATTGTTCCCATGAGGCACAGAGTCAAGACTGATTTGCATATAGCTGGGTCTGCACTGAGGTGGCGAAGTGAGCTAAAGAATGATGATGGATTCAACACAGATCTGTGACTGGGGTGAGTGTCTTAAAAGTTTCAGTGCTTCGTCCATTATCTCCTTGTGTTTGCTTTGTTCGCCATAAGTTGGAAGGGTATGCCCAGACGTGGGTCTGTTGCTCACTTTGCCACTGGATTCAAGCTAGCCTGGGTGATGAAGGGTGTTACCCAGAAACTGGTCCCAGGATGCTTGTTTCCGGTTCAGGGAAGACCTGGCTTGGCAGTTCGGGCTGGACTGTTCCCATGAGGCCCAGGGTCAAGACTGATTTGCATATAGCTGGGTCTGATCTGAGGTGGCGAAGTGAGCTAAAGAATGATGATGGATTCAACCCAGATCTGTGACAGGGGGTGAGTGTCTGCAAAGTTTTAGCGCTCCGTCCATTATCTCCTTGTGTTTGCTTTGTTTGCCCTAAGTTGGCAGGGTATGCTCAGACGTGGGTCCCTTGCTCACTTTGGGGCTGATTCACAGAACTAATCTGAGATAAAATTCTAAACTTACTACTTTTGGTATTCACAGAAGGCATTTAGTAGTAGTAAAGTTAGGACTCCTAACTTTACTACTACTAAACTGAGATAAAATCCTAAACTTACTACTTTGGTACTCACAGAAGGCATTTAGTAGTAGTAAAGTTAGGACTCCTAACTTTACTACTACTAAATGCCTTTGTGAATACCGAAAGTCTTAAAGTTAGGATTTTGTCTCAGTTTAGTAGTAGTAAAGTTAGGAGTCCTAACTTTACTACTACTAAATGCCTTCTGTGAATACCAAAAGTAGTACGTTTAGGATTTTATCTCAGATTAGTTCTGTGAATCGGCCTCACAGCCACTGGATTCAAGCTAGCCTGGCTGATGAAGGGTGTTATCCAGAAACTGCTCCCAGGATCCTTGTTTCCGGTTCAGAGAAGACCTGGCTTGGCAGTTCGGGCTGGACTGTTCCCATAAGGCACAGGGTCAAGACTGATTTGCATATAGCTGGGTCTGAACTGAGATGGCAAAGTGAGCTGAAGAATGATGATGGATTCAACCCAGATCTGTGACTGGGGGTGAGTGTCTGAAAAGTTTCAGCGCTTCATCCATTATCTCCTTGTGTTTGCTTTGTTCGCCCTAAGTTGGCAGGGTGTGCCCAGACGTGGGTCCCTTGCTCACTTTGCCACTGGATTCAAGCTAGCCTGGCTGTTGAAGGGTGTTACCCAGAAACTGGTCCCAGGATGCTTGTTTCCGGTTTAGGGAAAACCTGGCTTGGCAGTTCGGGCTGGACTGTTTCCATGAGGCACAGGTTCAAGACTGATTTGCATATAGCTGGGTCTGAACTGAGGTGGCGAAGTGAGCTAAAGAATGATGATGGATTCAACCCAGTTCTGTGACGGTGGATGAGTATCTGAAAAGTTTCAGTGCTCCGTCCATTATCTCCTTGTGTTTGCTTTGTCGCCCTAAGTTGTCAGGGTATGCCCAGACATGGGTCCCTTGCTCACTTTGCCCCTGGATTCAAGCTAGCTTGGCTGATGAAGGGTGTTACCCAGAAACTGGTCCCAGGATGCTTGTTTCCGGTTTAGGGAAGACCTGGCTTGGCAGTTTGGGCTGGACTGTTCCCATGAGGCACAGGGTAGAGACTGATTTGCATATAGCTGGGTCTGAACTGCGGTGGCGAAGTGAGCTAAAGAATGATGATGGATTCAACCCAGATCTGTGACTGGGGGTGAGTGTCTGAAAAGTTTCAGCGCTCCGTCCATTATCTCCTTGTGTTTGCTTTGTTCGCCCTAAGTTGGCAGGGTATGCTCAGACGTGGGTCCCTTGCTCACTTTGCCACTGGATTCAAGCTAGCCTGGCTGATGAAGGGTGTTACCCAGAAACTGGTCCCAGGATGCTTGTTTCCGGTTCAGGGAAGACCTGGATTGGCAGTTCGGGCTGGACTGTTCCCATGAGGCACAGGATCAAGACTGATTTACATATAGCTGGGTCTGAACTGAGGTGGCGAAGTGAGCTAAAGAATGATGATGGATTCAACCCAGATCTGTGACTGGGGGTGAGTGTCTGAAACGTTTCAGCGCTCCGTCCAATATCTCCTTGTGTTTGCTTTGTTCGCCCTAAGTTGGCAAGGTATGCCCAGACGTGGGTCCCTTGCTCACTTTGCCCCTGGATTCAAGCTAGCCTGGCTGATGAAGGGTGTTACCCAGAAACTGGTCCCAGGATGCTTGTTTCTAGTTCAGGGAAGACCTGGATTGGCAATTCGGGATGGCATGTTCCCATGATGCACAGGGTCAAGACTGATTTGCATCTAGCAGAGTCTGAACTGAGGTGGCGAAGTGAGCTACAGAATGATGATGGATTCAACCCAGATCTGTGACAGGGGGTGAGTGTCTGAAAAGTTTCAGCGCTCCGTCCATTTTCATCCTGTGTTTGCTTTGTTCGCCCTAAGTTGGCAGGGTATGCCCAGACATGGGTCCATTGCTCACTTTGCCACTGGATTCAAGCTAGCCTGGGTGATGAAGGGTGTTGCCCAGAAACTGGTCCCAGGATGCTTGTTTCCGGTTCAGGGAAGACCTGGCTTGGCAGTTCGGGCTGGACTGTTCCCATGAGTCACAGGGTCAAGACTGATTTGCATATAGCTGGGGCTGAACTGAGGTGGCGAAGTGAGCTGAAGAATGATGATGGATTCAACCCAGATCTGTGACTGGAGGTGAGTGTCTGCAAAGTTTTAGCGCTCCGTCCATTATCTCCTTGTGTTTGCTTTGTTTGCACTAAGTTGGCAGGGTATGCTCAGACGTGGGTCCCTTGCTCACTTTGCCACTGGATTCAAGCTAGCCTGGCTGATAAAAGGTGTTACCCAGAAACAGGTCCCAGGATGCTTGTTTCCGGTTTAGGGAAGACCTGGCTTGGCAGTTTGGGCTGGACTGTTCCCATGAGGCACAGGGTCGAGACTGATTTGCATATAGCTGGGTCTGAACTGAGGTGGCGAAGTGAGCTAAAGAATGATGATGGATTCAACCCAGATGTGTGACTGGGGTGAGTGTCTTAAAAGTTTCAGTGCTTCGTCCATTATCTCCTTGTGTTTGCTTTGTTCGCCATAAGTTGGAAGGGTATGCCCAGACGTGGGTCTGTTGCTCACTTTGCCACTGGATTCAAGCTAGCCTGGGTGATGAAGGGTGTTACCCAGAAACTGGTCCCAGGATGCTTGTTTCCGATTCAGGGAAGACCTGGCTTGGCAGTTCGGGCTGGACTGTTCCCATGAGGCCCAGGGTCAAGACTGATTTGCATATAGCTGGGTCTGACCTGAGGTGGCGAAGTGAGCTAAAGAATGATGATGGATTCAACCCAGATCTGTGACTGGGGGTGAGTGTCTGCAAAGTTTTAGCGCTCCGTCCATTATCTCCTTGTGTTTGCTTTGTTTGCCCTAAGTTGGCAGGGTATGCTCAGACGTGGGTCCCTTGCTCACTTTGGGGCCGATTCACAGAACTAATCTGAGATAAAATTCTAAACTTACTACTTTTGGTATTCACAGAAGGCATTTAGTAGTAGTAAAGTTAGGACTCTTAACTTTACTACTACTAAACTGAGATAAAATCCTAAACTTACTACTTTGGTACTCACAGAAGGCATTTAGTAGTAGTAAAGTTAGGACTCCTACCTTTACTACTACTAAATGCCTTTTGTGAATACCGAAAGTCTTAAAGTTAGGATTTTGTCTCAGTTTAGTAGTAGTAAAGTTAGGAGTCCTAACTTTACTACTACTAAATGCCTTCTGTGAATACCAAAAGTAGTACGTTTAGGATTTTATCTCAGATTAGTTCTGTGAATCGGCCTCACAGCCACTGGATTCAAGCTAGCCTGGCTGATGAAGGGTGTTATCCAGAAACTGCTCCCAGGATGCTTGTTTCCGGTTCAGAGAAGACCTGGCTTGGCAGTTCGGGCTGGACTGTTCCCATAAGGCACAGGGTCAAGACTGATTTGCATATAGCTGGGTCTGAACTGAGATGGCAAAGTGAGCTGAAGAATGATGATGGATTCAACCCAGATCTGTGACTGGGGGTGAGTGTCTGAAAAGTTTCAGCGCTCCATCCATTATCTCCTTGTGTTTGCTTTGTTCGCCCTAAGTTGGCAGGGTGTGCCCAGACGTGGGTCCCTTGCTCACTTTGCCACTGGATTCAAGCTAGCCTGGCTGTTGAAGGGTGTTACCCAGAAACTGGTCCCAGGATGCTTGTTTCCGGTTTAGGGAAGACCTGGCTTGGCAGTTCGGGCTGGACTGTTCCCATGAGGCACAGGGTCAAGACTGATTTGCATATAGCTGGGTCTGAACTGAGGTGGCGAAGTGAGCTAAAGAATGATGATGGATTCAACCCAGATCTGTGACTGGGGGTGAGTGTCTGAAAAGTTTCAGCGCTCCGTCCATTATCTCCTTGTGTTTGCTTTGTTCGCCCTAAGTTGGCAGGGTATGCTCAGACGTGGGTCCCTTGCTCACTTTGCCACTGGATTCAAGCTAGCCTGGCTGATGAAGGGTGTTACCCAGAAACTGGTCCCAGGATGCTTGTTTCCGGTTCAGGGAAGACCTGGATTGGCAGTTCGGGCTGGACTGTTCCCATGAGGCACAGGATCAAGACTGATTTACATATAGCTGGGTCTGAACTGAGGTGGCGAAGTGAGCTAAAGAATGATGATGGATTCAACCCAGATCTGTGACTGGGGGTGAGTGTCTGAAAAGTTTCAGCGCTCCGTCCATTTTCATCCTGTGTTTGCTTTGTTCGCCCTAAGTTGGCAGGGTATGCCCAGACATGGGTCCATTGCTCACTTTGCCACTGGATTCAAGCTAGCCTGGGTGATGAAGTGTGTTGCCCAGAAACTGGTCCCAGGATGCTTGTTTCCGGTTCAGGGAAGACCTGGCTTGGCAGTTCGGGCTGGACTGTTCCCATGAGTCACAGGGTCAAGACTGATTTGCATATAGCTGGGTCTGAACTGAGGTGGCGAAGTGAGCTAAAGAATGATGATGGATTCAACCCAGATCTGTGACTGGAGGTGAGTGTCTGCAAAGTTTTAGCGCTCCGTCCATTATCTCCTTGTGTTTGCTTTGTTTGCCCTAAGTTGGCAGGGTATGGTCAGACGTGGGTCCCTTGCTCACTTTGCCACTGGATTCAAGCTAGCCTGGCTGATAAAAGGTGTTACCCAGAAACAGGTCCCAGGATGCTTGTTTCCGGTTTAGGGAAGACCTGGCTTGGCAGTTTGGGCTGGACTGTTCCCATGAGGCACAGGGTCGAGACTGATTTGCCTATAGCTGGGTCTGAACTGAGGTGGCGAAGTGAGCTAAAGAATGATGATGGATTCAACCCAGATCTGTGACTGGGGTGAGTGTCTTAAAAGTTTCAGTGCTTCGTCCATTATCTCCTTGTGTTTGCTTTGTTCGCCATAAGTTGGAAGGGTATGCCCAGACGTGGGTCTGTTGCTCACTTTGCCACTGGATTCAAGCTAGCCTGGGTGATGAAGGGTGTTACCCAGAAACTGGTCCCAGGATGCTTGTTTCCGGTTCAGGGAAGACCTGGCTTGGCAGTTTGGGCTGGACTGTTCCCATGAGGCACAGGGTCAAGACTGATTTGCATATAGCTGGGTCTGACCTGAGGTGGCGAAGTGAGCTAAAGAATGATGATGGATTCAACCCAGATCTGTGACTGGGGGTGAGTGTCTGCAAAGTTTTAGCGCTCCGTCCATTATCTCCTTGTGTTTGCTTTGTTTGCCCTAAGTTGGCAGGGTATGCTCAGACATGGGTCCCTTGCTCACTTTGGGGCCGATTCTACAGAACTAATCTGAGATAAAATCCTAAACTTACTACTTTTGGTATTCACAGAAAGCATTTAGTAGTAGTAAAGTTAGGACTCCTAACTTTACTACTACTAAACTGAGATAAAATCCTAAACTTACTACTTTGGTACTCACAGAAGGCATTTAGTAGTAGTAAAGTTAGGACTCCTAACTTTACTACTACTAAATGCCTTTTGTGAATACCGAAAGTCTTTAAGTTAGGATCTTGTCTCAGTTTAGTAGTAGTAAAGTTAGGAGTCCTAACTTTACTCCAACTAAATGCCTTCTGTGAATACCAAAAGTAGTACGTTTAGGATTTTATCTCAGATTAGTTCTGTGAGTCAGCCTCACAGCCACTGAATTTAAGCTAGCTTGGCTGATGAAGGGTGTTACCCAGAAACTGGTCCCAGGATGCTTGTTTCAGGTTTAGGGAAGACCTGGCTTGGCATTCGTGCTGGACTGTTCCCATGAGGCACAGGGTCGAGACTGATTTGCATATAGCTTGGTCTGAACTGAGGTGGCGAATTGAGGTAAAGAATGATGATGGATTCAACCCAGATCTGTGACTGGAGGTGAGTGTCTGCAAAGTTTTAGCGCTCCGTCCATTATCTCCTTGTGTTTGCTTTGTTTGCCCAAAGTTGGCAGGGTATGCTCAAACGTGGGTCCCTTGCTCACTTTGCCACTGGATTCAAGCTAGCCTGGCTGATAAAGGGTGTTACCCAGAAACAGGTCCCAGGATGCTTGTTTCCGGTTTAGGGAATACCTGGCTTGGAAGTTCGGGCTGGACTGTTCCCATGAGGCACAGGGTCAAGACTGATATGCAAATAGCTGGGTCTGAACTGAGGTGGCGAAGCGAGCTAAAGAATGATGATGGATTCCACCCAGATCTGTGACTGGGGGTGAGTGTCTGAAAAGTTTCAGCGCTCCGTCCATTATCTCCCTATGTTTGCTTTGTTCGCCCTAAGTTGGCAAGGTATGCCCAGACATGGGTCCTTTGCTCACTTTGCCACTGGATTCAAGCTAGCCTGGCTGATGAAGGGTGTTACCTAGAAACTGGTCCCAGGATGCTTGTTTCCGGTTCAGGGAAAACCTGGCTTGGCAGTTCGGGCTGGATTGTTCCCATGAGGCACAGAGTCAAGACTGATTTGCATATAGCTGGGTCTGCACTGAGGTGGCGAAGTGAGCCAAAGAATGATGATGGATTCAACCCAGATCTGTGACTGGGGTGAGTGTCTTAAAAGTTTCAGTGCTTCGTCCATTATCTCCTTGTGTTTTCTTTGTTCGCCCTAAGTTGGAAGGGTATGCCCAGACGTGGGTCTGTTGCTCACTTTGCCACTGGATTCAAGCTAGCCTGGGTGATGAAGGGTGTTACCCAGAAACTGGTCCCAGGATGCTTGTTTCCGGTTCAGGGAAGACCTGGCTTGGCAGTTTGGGCTGGACTGTTCCCATGAGGCACAGGGTCAAGACTGATTTGCATATAGCTGGGTCTGACCTGAGGTGGCGAAGTGAGCTAAAGAATGATGATGGATTCAACCCAGATCTGTGACTGGGGGTGAGTGTCTGCAAAGTTTTAGCGCTCCGTCCATTATCTCCTTGTGTTTGCTTTGTTTGCCCTAAGTTGGCAGGGTATGCTCAGACGTGGGTCCCTTGCTCACTTTGGGGCCGATTCACAGAACTAATCTGAGATAAAATCCTAAACTTACTACTTTTGGTATTCAAAGAAAGCATTTAGTAGTAGTAAAGTTAGGACTCCTAACTTTACTACTACTAAACTGAGATAAAATCCTAAACTTACTACTTTGGTACTCACAGAAGGCATTTAGTAGTAGTAAAGTTAGGACTCCTAACTTTACTACTACTAAATGCCTTTTGTGAATACCGAAAGTCTTAAAGTTAGGATCTTGTCTCAGTTTAGTAGTAGTAAAGTTAGGAGTCCTAACTTTACTCCTACTAAATGCCTTCTGTGAATACCAAAAGTAGTACGTTTAGGATTTTATCTCAGATTTGTTCTGTGAATCGGCCTCACAGCCACTGGATTCAAGCTAGCCTGGCTGATGAAGGGTGTTATCCAGAAACTGCTCCCAGGATGCTTGTTTCCGGTTCAGAGAAGACCTGGCTTGGCAGTTCGGGCTGGACTGTTCCCATGAGGCACAGGGTCAAGACTGATTTGCATATAGCTGGGTCTGAACTGAGGTGGCAAAGTGAGCTGAAGAATGATGATGGATTCAACCCAGATCTGTGACTGGGGGTGAGTATCTGAAAAGTTTCAGCGCTCCGTCCATTATCTCCTTGTGTTTGCCCTAAGTTGGCAGGGTATGCCCAGACGTGGGTCCCTTGCTCACTTTGCCACTGGATTCAAGCTAGCCTGGCTGATGAAGGGTGTTGCCCAGAAACTGGTCCCAGGATGCCTGTTTCCGGTTCAGGGAAGACCTGGCTTGGCAGTTCGGGCTGGACTGTTCCCATGAGTCACAGGGTCAAGACTGATTTGCATATAGCTGGGTCTGAACTGAGGTGGCGAAGTGAGCTAAAGAATGATGATGGATTCAACCCAGATCTGTGACTGGAGGTGAGTGTCTGCAAAGTTTTAGCGCTCCATCCATTATCTCCTTGTGTTTGCTTTGTTCGCCCTAAGTTGGCAGGGTGTGCCCAGACGTGGGTCCCTTGCTCACTTTGCCACTGGATTCAAGCTAGCCTGGCTGTTGAAGGGTGTTACCCAGAAACTGGTCCCAGGATGCTTGTTTCCGGTTTAGGGAAGACCTGGCTTGGCAGTTCGGGCTGGACTGTTTCCATGAGGCACAGGGTCAAGACTGATTTGCATATAGCTGGGTCTGAACTGAGGTGGCGAAGTGAGCTAAAGAATGATGATGGATTCAACCCAGTTCTGTGACGGTGGATGAGTATCTGAAAAGTTTCAGTGCTCCGTCCATTATCTCCTTGTATTTGCTTTGTCGCCCTAAGTTGTCAGGGTATGCCCAGACATGGGTCCCTTGCTCACTTTGCCCCTGGATTCAAGCTAGCCTGGCTGATGAAGGGTGTTACCCAGAAACTGGTCCCAGGATGCTTGTTTCCGGTTTAGGGAAGACCTGGCTTGGCAGTTCGGGCTGGACTGTTCCCATGATGCACAGGGTCAAGACTGATTTGCATATAGCTGGGTCTGAACTGAGGTGGCGAAGTGAGCTAAAGAATGATGATGGATTCAACCCAGATCTGTGACTGGGGGTGAGTGTCTGAAAAGTTTTTGCGCTCCGTCCATTATCTCCTTGTGTTTGCTATGTTTGCCCTAAGTTGGCAGGGTATACTCAGACGTGGGTCCCTTGCTCAGTTTGGGGCCGATTCACAGAACTAATCGGAGATAGAATCCTAAACTTACTACTTTTGGTATTCACAGAAGGCATTTAGTAGTAGTAAAGTTAGGACTCCTAACTTTACTACTACTAAACGCCTTTCGTGAATACCGAAAATCTTAAAGTTAGGATTTTGTCTCAGTTTAGTAGTAGTAAAGTTAGGAGTCCTAACTTTACTACTACTAAATGCCTTCTGTGAATACCAAAAGTAGTACGTTTAGGATTTTATCTCAGATTAGTTCTGTGAATCGGCCTCACAGCCACTGGATTCAAGCTAGCCTGGCTGATGAAGGGTGTTATCCAGAAACTGCTCCCAGGATGCTTGTTTCCGGTTCAGAGAAGACCTTGTTTGGCAGTTCGGTCTGGACTGTTCCCATGAGGCACAGGGTCAAGACTGATTTGCATATAGCTGGGTCTGAACTGAGGTGGCAAAGTGAGCTGAAGAATGATGATGGATTCAACCCAGATCTGTGACTGGGGGTGAGTATCTGAAAAGTTTTAGCGCTCCGTCCATTATCTCCTTGTGTTTGCTTTGTTTGCCCTAAGTTGGCAGGGTATGCCCAGACGTGGGTCCCTTGCTCACTTTGCCACTGGATTCAAGCTAGCCTGGCTGATGAAGGGTGTTACCCAGAAACTGGTCCCAGGATGCTTGTTTCCGGTTTAGGGAAGACCTGGCTTGGCATTCGGGCTGGACTGTTCCCATGAGGCACAGGGTCGAGACTGATTTGCATATAGGTTGGTCTGAACTGAGGTGGCGAATTGAGGTAAAGAATGATGATGGATTCAACCCAGATCTGTGACTGGGGGTGAGTGTCTGAAAAGTTTCAGCGCTCCATCCATTATCTCCTTGTGTTTTCTTTGTTTGCCCTAAGTTGGCAGGGTGTGCCCAGACGTGGGTCCCCTGCTCACTTTGCCACTGGAATCAAGCTAGCCTGGGCGATGAAGGGTGTTACCCAGAAACTGTTCCCAGGATGCTTGTTTCCGGTTCAGGGAAGACCTGGCTTGGCAGTTCGGGCTGGACTGTTTCCATGAGGCACAGGGTCAAGACTGATTTGCATATAGCTGGGTCTGAACTGAGGTGGCGAAGTGAGCTAAAGAATGATGATGGACTCAACCCAGATCTGTGACTGGGGGTGAGTGTGAGTGTCTGAAAAGTTTCAGCGCTTCGTCCATTATCTCCTTGTGTTTGCCCTAAGTTGGCAGGGTATGCCCAGACGTGGGTCCCTTGCTCACTTTGCCACTGGATTCAAGCTAGCCTGGGTGATGAAGGGTGTTACCCAGAAACTGGTCCCAGGATGCTTGTTTCCGGTTCAGGGAAGACCTGGCTTGGCAGTTTGGGCACGACTGTTCCCATGAGGCACAGGGTCAAGACTGATTTGCATATAGCTGGGTCTGACCTGAGGTGGCGAAGTGAGCTAAAGAATGATGATGGATTCAACCCAGATCTGTGACTGGGGGTGAGTGTCTGCAAAGTTTTAGCGCTCCGTCCATTATCTCCTTGTGTTTGCTTTGTTTGCCCTAAGTTGGCAGGGTATGCTCAGACGTGGGTCCCTTGCTCACTTTGGGGCCGATTCACAGAACTAATCTGAGATAAAATCCTAAACTTACTACTTTTGGTATTCACAGAAAGCATTTAGTAGTAATAAAGTTAGGACTCCTAACTTTACTACTACTAAACTGAGATAAAATCCTAAACTTACTACTTTGGTACTCACAGAAGGCATTTAGTAGTAGTAAAGTTAGGACTCCTAACTTTACTACTACTAAATGCCTTTTGTGAATACCGAAAGTCTTAAAGTTAGGATCTTGTCTCAGTTTAGTAGTAGTAAAGTTAGAGTCCTAACTTTACTACTACTAAATGCCTTCTGTGAATACCAAAAGTAGTACGTTTAGGATTTTATCTCAGATTAGTTCTGTGAATCGGCCTCACAGCCACTGGATTCAAGCTAGCCTGGCTGATGAAGGGTGTTATCCAGAAACTGCTCCCAGGATGCTTGTTTCCGGTTCAGAGAAGACCTGGCTTGGCAGTTCGGGCTGGACTGTTCCCATGAGGCACAGGGTCAAGACTGATTTGCATATAGCTGGGTCTGAACTGAGGTGGCAAAGTGAGCTGAAGAATGATGATGGATTCAACCCAGATCTGTGACTGGGGGTGAGTATCTGAAAAGTTTCAGCGCTCCGTCCATTATCTCCTTGTGTTTGCCCTAAGTTGGCAGGGTATGCCCAGACGTGGGTCCCTTGCTCACTTTGCCACTGGATTCAAGCTAGCCTGGCTGATGAAGGGTGTTGCCGAGAAACTGGTCCCAGGATGCTTGTTTCCGGTTCAGGGAAGACCTGGCTTGGCAGTTCGGGCTGGACTGTTCCCATGAGTCACAGGGTCAAGACTGATTTGCATATAGCTGGGTCTGAACTGAGGTGGCAAAGTGAGCTAAAGAATGATGATGGATTCAACCCAGATCTGTGACTGGAGGTGAGTGTCTGCAAAGTTTTAGCGCTCCATCCATTATCTCCTTGTGTTTGCTTTGTTCGCCCTAAGTTGGCAGGGTGTGCCCAGACGTGGGTCCCTTGCTCACTTTGCCACTGGATTCAAGCTAGCCTGGCTGTTGAAGGGTGTTACCCAGAAACTGGTCCCAGGATGCTTGATTCCGGTTTAGGGAAGACCTGGCTTGGCAGTTCGGGCTGGACTGTTTCCATGAGGCACAGGGTCAAGACTGATTTGCATATAGCTGGGTCTGAACTGAGGTGGCGAAGTGAGCTAAAGAATGATGATGGATTCAACCCAGTTCTGTGACGGTGGATGAGTATCTGAAAAGTTTCAGTGCTCCGTCCATTATCTCCTTGTGTTTGCTTTGTCGCCCTAAGTTGTCAGGGTATGCCCAGACATGGGTCCCTTGCTCACTTTGCCCCTGGATTCAGCTAGCCTGGCTGATGAAGGGTGTTACCCAGAAACTGGTCCCAGGATGCTTGTTTCCGGTTTAGGGAAGACATGGCTTGGCAGTTTGGGCTGGACTGTTCCCATGAGGCACAGGGTCGAGACTGATTTGCATATAGCTGGGTCTGAACTGAGGTGGCGAAGTGAGCTAAAGAATGATGATGGATTCAACCCAGATCTGTGACTGGGGGTGAGTGTCTGAAAAGTTTCAGCGCTCCGTCCATCATCTCCTTGTGTTGGCTTTGTTCGCCCTAAGTTGGCAGGGTATGCTCAGACGTGGGTCCCTTGCTCACTTTGCCACTGGATTCAAGCTAGCCTGGCTGACGAAGGGTGTTTCCCAGAAACTGGTCCCAGGATGCTTGTTTCCGGTTCAGGGAAGACCTGGATTGGCAGTTCGGGCTGGCCTGTTCCCATGAGGCACAGGGTCAAGACTGATTTACATATAGCTGGGTCTGAACTGAGGTGGCGAAGTGAGCTAAAGAATGATGATGGATTCAACCCAGATCTGTGACTGGGGGTGAGTGTCTGAAACGTTTCAGCGCTCCGTCCAATATCTCCTTGTGTTTGCTTTGTTCGCCCTAAGTTGGCAAGGTATGCCCAGACGTGTGTCCCTTGCTCACTTTGCCCCTGGATTCAAGCTAGCCTGGCTGATGAAGGGTGTTACCCAGAAACTGGTCCCAGGATGCTTGTTTCTGGTTCAGGGAAGACCTGGATTGGCAATTCGGGCTGGACTGTTCCCATGATGCACAGGGTCAAGACTGATTTGCATATAGCTGGGTCTGAACTGAGGTGGCGAAGTGAGCTACAGAATGATGATGGATTCAACCCAGATCTGTGACTGGGGGTGAGTGTCTGAAAAGTTTCAGCGCTCCATCCATTTTCATCCTGTGTTTGCTTTGTTCGCCCTAAGATGGCAGGGTATGCCCAGACGTGGGTCCATTGCTCACTTTGCCACTGGATTCAAACTAGCCTGGGTGATGAAGGGTGTTGCCCAGAAACTGGTCCCAGGATGCTTGTTTCCGGTTCAGGGAAGACCTGGCTTGGCAGTTCGGGCTGGACTGTTCCCATGAGTCACAGGGTCAAGACTGATTTGCATATAGCTGGGTCTGAACTGAGGTGGCGAAGTGAGCTAAAGAATGATGATGGATTCAACCCAGATCTGTGACTGGAGGTGATTGTCTGCAAAGTTTTAGCGCTCAGTCCATTATCTCCTTGTGTTTGCTTTGTTTGCCCTAAGTTGGCAGGGTATGCTCAGATGTGGGTCCCTTGCTCACTTTGCCACTGGATTCAAGCTAGCCTGGCTGATAAAAGGTGTTACCCAGAAACAGGTCCCAGGATGCTTGTTTCCGGTTTAGGGAAGACCTGGCTTGGCAGTTTGGGCTGGACTGTTCCCATGAGGCACAGGGTCGAGACTGATTTGCATATAGCTGGGTCTGAACTGAGGTGGCGAAGTGAGCTAAAGAATGATGATGGATTCAACCCAGATCTGTGACTGGGGGTGAGTATCTGAAAAGTTTCAGCGCTCCGTCTATTATCTCCTTGTGTTTGCCCTAAGTTGGCAGGGCATGCCCAGACGTGGGTCCCTTGCTCACTTTGCCACTGGATTCAAGCTAGCCTGGCTGATGAAGGGTGTTGCCGAGAAACTGGTCCCAGGATGCTTGTTTCCGGTTCAGGGAAGACCTGGCTTGGCAGTTCGGGCTGGACTGTTCCCATGAGTCACAGGGTCAAGACTGATTTGCATATAGCTGGGTCTGAACTGAGGTGGCAAAGTGAGCTAAAGAATGATGATGGATTCAACCCAGATCTGTGACTGGAGGTGAGTGTCTGCAAAGTTTTAGCGCTCCATCCATTATCTCCTTGTGTTTGCTTTGTTCGCCCTAAGTTGGCAGGGTGTGCCCAGACGTGGGTCCCTTGCTCACTTTGCCACTGGATTCAAGCTAGCCTGGCTGATAAAAGGTGTTACCCAGAAACAGGTCCCAGGATGCTTGTTTCCGGTTTAGGGAAGACCTGGCTTGGCCTTTTGGGCTGGACTGTTCCCATGAGGCACAGGGTCGAGACTGATTTGCATTTAGCTGGGTCTGAACTGAGGTGGCGAAGTGAGCTAAAGAATGATGATGGATTCCACCCAGATCTGTGACTGGGGGTGAGTGTCTGAAAAGTTTCAGCGCTCCGTCCATTATCTCCCTATGTTTGTTTTGTTCGCCCTAAGTTGGCAAGGTATGCCCAGACGTGGGTCCTTTGCTCACTTTGCCACTGGATTCAAGCTAGCCTGGCTGATGAAGGGTGTTACCTAGAAACTGGTCCCAGGATGCTTGTTTCCGGTTCAGGGAAAACCTGGCTTGGCAGTTCGGGCTGGATTGTTCCCATGGGGCACAGAGTCAAGACTGATTTGCATATAGCTGGGTCTGCACTGAGGTGGCGAAGTGAGCTAAAGAATGATGATGGATTCAACCCAGATCTGTGACTGGGGTGAGTGTCTTAAAAGTTTCAGTGCTTCGTCCATTATCTCCTTGTGTTTGCTTTGTTTGCCCTAAGTTGGAAGGGTATGCCCAGACGTGGGTCCGTTGCTCACTTTGCCACTGGATTCAAGCTAGCCTGGGTGATGAAGGGTGTTACCCAGAAACTGGTCCCAGGATGCTTGTTTCCGGTTCAGGGAAGACCTGGCTTGGCAGTTCGGGCTGGACTGTTCCCATGATGCACAGGGTCAAGACTGATTTGCATATAGCTGGGTCTGAACTGAGGTGGCGAAGTGAGCTAAAGAATGATGATGGATTCAACCCAGATCTGTGACTGGGGGTGAGTATCTGAAAAGTTTCAGCGCTCCGTCCATTATCTCCTTGTGTTTGCCCTAAGTTGGCAGGGTATGCCCAGACGTGGGTCCCTTGCTCACTTTGCCACTGGATTCAAGCTAGCCTGGCTGATGAAGGGTGTTGCCGAGAAACTGGTCCCAGGATGCTTGTTTCCGGTTCAAGGAAGACCTGGCTTGGCAGTTCGGGCTGGACTGTTCCCATGAGTCACAGGGTCAAGACTGATTTGCATATAGCTGGGTCTGAACTGAGGTGGCAAAGTGAGCTAAAGAATGATGATGGATTCAACCCAGTTCTGTGACGGTGGATGAGTATCTGAAAAGTTTCAGTGCTCCGTCCATTATCTCCTTGTGTTTGCTTTGTCGCCCTAAGTTGTCAGGGTATGCCCAGACATGGGTCCCTTGCTCACTTTGCCCCTGGATTCAGCTAGCCTGGCTGATGAAGGGTGTTACCCAGAAACTGGTCCCAGGATGCTTGTTTCCGGTTTAGGGAAGACCTGGCTTGGCAGTTTGGGCTGGACTGTTCCCATGAGGCACAGGGTCGAGACTGATTTGCATATAGCTGGGTCTGAACTGAGGTGGCGAAGTGAGCTAAAGAATGATGATGGATTCAACCCAGATCTGTGACTGGGGGTGAGTGTCTGAAAAGTTTCAGCGCTCCGTCCATTATCTCCTTGTGTTGGCTTTGTTCGCCCTAAGTTGGCAGGGTATGCTCAGACGTGAGTCCCTTGCTCACTTTGCCACTGGATTCAAGCTAGCCTGGCTGACGAAGGGTGTTTCCCAGAAACTGGTCCCAGGATGCTTGTTTCCGGTTCAGGGAAGACCTGGATTGGCAGTTCGGGCTGGCCTGTTCCCATGAGGCACAGGGTCAAGACTGATTTACATATAGCTGGGTCTGAACTGAGGTGGCGAAGTGAGCTAAAGAATGATGATGAATTCAACCCAGATCTGTGACTGGGGGTGAGTGTCTGAAACGTTTCAGCGCTCCGTCCAATATCTCCTTGTGTTTGCTTTGTTCGCCCTAAGTTGGCAAGGTATGCCCAGACGTGTGTCCCTTGCTCACTTTGCCCCTGGATTCAAGCTAGCCTGGCTGATGAAGGGTGTTACCCAGAAACTGGTCCCAGGATGCTTGTTTCTGGTTCAGGGAAGACCTGGATTGGCAATTCGGGCTGGACTGTTCCCATGATGCACAGGGTCAAGACTGATTTGCATATAGCTGGGTCTGAACTGAGGTGGCGAAGTGAGCTACAGAATGATGATGGATTCAACCCAGATCTGTGACTGGGGGTGAGTGTCTGAAAAGTTTCAGCGCTCCATCCATTTTCATCCTGTGTTTGCTTTGTTCGCCCTAAGTTGGCAGGGTATGCCCAGACGTGGGTCCATTGCTCACTTTGCCACTGGATTCAAGCTAGCCTGGGTGATGAAGGGTGTTGCCCAGAAACTGGTCCCAGGATGCTTGTTTCCGGTTCAGGGAAGACCTGGCTTGGCAGTTCGGGCTGGACTGTTCCCATGAGTCACAGGGTCAAGACTGATTTGCATATAGCTGGGTCTGAACTGAGGTAGCGAAGTGAGCTAAAGAATGATGATGGATTCAACCCAGATCTTTGACTGGAGGTGATTGTCTGCAAAGTTTTAGCGCTCAGTCCATTATCTCCTTGTGTTTGCTTTGTTTGCCCTAAGTTGGCAGGGTATGCTCAGATGTGGGTCCCTTGCTCACTTTGCCACTGGATTCAAGCTAGCCTGGCTGATGAAGGGTGTTACCCAGAAACTGGTCCCAGGGTGCTTGTTTCCGGATTAGGGAAGACCTGGCTTGGCAGTTTGGGCTGGACTGTTCCCATGAGGCACAATGTCGAGACTGATTTGCATATAGCTGGGTCTGAACTGAGGTGGCGAAGTGAGCTAAAGAATGATGATGGATTCCACCCAGATCTGTGACTGGGGGTGAGTGTCTGAAACGTTTCAGCGCTCCGTCCATTATCTCCCTATGTTTGCTTTGTTCGCCCTAAGTTGGCAAGGTATGCCCAGACGTGGGTCCTTTGCTCACTTTGCCACTGGTTTCAAGCTAGCCTGGCTGATGAAGGGTGTTACCTAGAAACTGGTCCCAGGATGCTTGTTTCCGGTTCAGGGAAAACCTGGCTTGGCAGTTCTTGCTGGATTGTTCCCATGAGGCACAGAGTCAAGACTGATTTGCATATAGCTGGGTCTGCACTGAGGTGGCGAAGTGAGCTAAAGAATGATGATGGATTCAACCCAGATCTGTGACTGGGGGTGAGTGTCTGCAAAGTTTTAGCGCTCCGTCCATTATCTCCTTGTGTTTGCTTTGTTTGCCCTAAGTTGGCAGGGTATGCTCAGACGTGGGTCGATTGCTCACTTTGGGGCCGATTCACAGAACTAATCTGAGATAAAATCCTAAATTTACTACTTTTGGTATTCACAGAAGGCATTTAGTAGTAGTAAAGTTAGGACTCCTAACTTTACTACTACTAAACTGAGATAAAATCCTAAACTTACTACTTTTGGTACTCACAGAAGGCATTTAGTAGTAGTAAGTTAGGACTCCTAACTTTACTACTACTAAATGCCTTTGTGAATACGAAAGTCTTAAAGTTACGATTTTGTCTCAGTTTAGTAGTAGTAAAGTTAGGAGTCCTAACTTTACTACTACTAAATGCCTTCTGTGAATACCAAAAGTAGTAAGTTTAGGATTTTATCTCAGATTAGTTCTGTGAATAGGCCTCACAGCCACTGGATTCAAGCTAGCCTGGCTGATGAAGGGTGTTATCCAGAAACTGCTCCCAGGATGCTTGTTTCCGGTTCAGAGAAGACCTGGCTTAGCAGTTCGGGCTGGACTGTTCCCATGAGGCACAGGGTCAAGACTGATTTCCATATAGCTGGGTCTGAAATGAGGTGGCAAAGTGAGCTGAAGAATGATGATGGATTCAACCCAGATCTGTGACTGGGGGTGAGTATCTGAAAAGTTTTAGCGCTCCGTCCATTATCTCCTTGTGTTTGCTTTGTTTGCCCTAAGTTGGCAGGGTATGCCCAGACGTGGGTCCCTTGCTCACTTTGCCACTGGATTCAAGCTAGCCTGGCTGATGAAGGGTGTTACCCAGAAACTGGTCCCAGGATGCTTGTTTCCGGTTTAGGGAAGACCTGGCTTGGCAGTTTGGGCTGGACTGTTCCCATGAGGCACAGGGTCGAGACTGATTTGCATATAGCTTGGTCTGAACTGAGGGGGCCAATTGAGGTAAAGAATGATGATGGATTCAACCCAGATCTGTGACTGGGGGTGAGTGTCTGAAAAGTTTCAGCGCTCCATCAATTATCTCCTTGTGTTTGCTTTGTTCGCCCTAAGTTGGCAGGGTATGCTCAGACGTGGGTCCCTTGCTCACTTTGCCACTGGATTCAAGCTAGCCTGGCTGATGAAGGGTGTTACCCAGAAACTGGTCCGAGGATGCTTGTTTCCGGTTTAGGGAAGACCTGGCTTGGCATTCGTGCTGGACTGTTCCCATGAGGCACAGGGTCGAGACTGATTTGCATATAGCTTGGTCTGAACTGAGGTGGCCAATTGAGGTAAAGAATGATGATGGATTCAACCCAGATCTGTGACTGGGGGTGAGTGTCTGAAAAGTTTCAGCGCTCCATCAATTATCTCCTTGTGTTTGCTTTGTTCGCCCTAAGTTGGCAGGGTATGCTCAGACGTGGGTCCCTTACTCACTATGCCACTGGATTCAAGCTAGCCTGGCTGATGAAGGGTGTTACCCAGAAACTGGTCCCAGGATGCTTGTTTCTGGTTCAGGGAAGACCTGGATTGGCAATTCGGGCTGGACTGTTCCCATGAGGCACAGGGTCAAGACTGATTTGCATATAGCTGGGTCTGAACTGAGGTGGCGAAGTGAGCTAAAGAATGATGATGGGTTCAACCCAGATCTGTGACTGGGGGTGAGTGTCTGAAAAGTTTCAGCGCTCCGTCCATTATCTCCTTGTGTTTGCTTTGTTTGCCCTAAGTTGTCAGGGTATGCCCAGACATGGGTCCCTTGCTCACTTTCACTGGATTCAAGCTAGCCTGGCTGATGAAGGGTGTTACCCAGAAACTGGTCCCAGGGTGCTTGTTTCCGGATTAGGGAAGACCTGGCTTGGCAGTTTGGGCTGGACTGTTCCCATGAGGCACAATGTCGAGACTGATTTGCATATAGCTGGGTCTGAACTGAGGTGGCGAAGTGAGCTAAAGAATGATGATGGATTCCACCCAGATCTGTGACTGGGGGTGAGTGTCTGAAATGTTTCAGCGCTCCGTCCATTATCTCCCTATGTTTGCTTTGTTCGCCCTAAGTTGGCAAGGTATGCCCAGACGTGGGTCCTTTGCTCACTTTGCCACTGGATTCAAGCTAGCCTGGCTGATGAAGGGTGTTACCTAGAAACTGGTCCCAGGATGCTTGTTTCCGGTTCAGGGAAAACCTGGCTTGGCAGTTCTTGCTGGATTGTTCCCATGAGGCACAGAGTCAAGACTGATTTGCATATAGCTGGGTCTGCACTGAGGTGGCGAAGTGAGCTAAAGAATGATGATGGATTCAACCCAGATCTGTGACTGGGGGTGAGTGTCTGCAAAGTTTTAGCGCTCCGTCCATTATCTTCTTGTGTTTGCTTTGTTTGCCCTAAGTTGGCAGGGTATGCTCAGACGTGGGTCCCTTGCTCACTTTGGGGCCGATTCACAGAACTAATCTGAGATAAAATCCTAAATTTACTACTTTTGGTATTCACAGAAGGCATTTAGTAGTAGTAAAGTTAGGACTCCTAACTTTACTACTACTAAACTGAGATAAAATCCTAAACTTACTACTTTTGGTACTCACAGAACGCATTTAGTAGTAGTAAAGTTAGGACTCCTAACTTTACTACTACTAAACTGAGATAAAATCCTAAACTTACTACTTTGGTACTCACAGAAGGCATTTAGTAGTAGTAAAGTTAGGACTCCTAACTTTACTACTACTAAATGCCGTTTGTGAATACGAAAGTCTTAAAGTTAGGATTTTGTCTCAGTTTAGTAGTAGTAAAGTTAGGAGTCCTAACTTTACTACTACTAAATGCCTTCTGTGAATACCAAAAGTAGTAAGTTTAGGATTTTATCTCAGATTAGTTCTGTGAATAGGCCTCACAGCCACTGGATTCAAGCTAGCCTGGCTGATGAAGGGTGTTATCCAGAAACTGCTCCCAGGATGCTTGTTTCCGGTTCAGAGAACACCTGGCTTAGCAGTTCGGGCTGGACTGTTCCCATGAGGCACAGGGTCAAGACTGATTTCCATATAGCTGGGTCTGAACTGAGGTGGCAAAGTGAGCTGAAGAATGATGATGGATTCAACCCAGATCTGTGACTGGGCGCGAGTATCTGAAAAGTTTCAGCGCTCCGTCCATTATCTCCTTGTGTTTGCTTTGTTTGCCCTAAGTTGGCAGGGTATGCTCAGACGTGGGTCGATTGCTCACTTTGGGGCCGATTCACAGAACTAATCTGAGATAAAATCCTAAATTTACTACTTTTGGTATTCACAGAAGGCATTTAGTAGTAGTAAAGTTAGGACTCCTAACTTTACTACTACTAAACTGAGATAAAATCCTAAACTTACTACTTTTGGTACTCACAGAAGGCATTTAGTAGTAGTAAAGTTAGGACTCCTAACTTTACTACTACTAAATGCCTTTGTGAATACGAAAGTCTTAAAGTTAGGATTTTGTCTCAGTTTAGTAGTAGTAAGTTAGGAGTCCTAACTTTACTACTACTAAATGCCTTCTGTGAATACCAAAAGTAGTAAGTTTAGGATTTTATCTCAGATTAGTTCTGTGAATAGGCCTCACAGCCACTGGATTCAAGCTAGCCTGGCTGATGAAGGGTGTTATCCAGAAACTGCTCCCAGGATGCTTGTTTCCGGTTCAGAGAAGACCTGGCTTAGCAGTTCGGGCTGGACTGTTCCCATGAGGCACAGGGTCAAGACTGATTTCCATATAGCTGGGTCTGAAATGAGGTGGCAAAGTGAGCTGAAGAATGATGATGGATTCAACCCAGATCTGTGACTGGGGGTGAGTATCTGAAAAGTTTTAGCGCTCCGTCCATTATCTCCTTGTGTTTGCTTTGTTTGCCCTAAGTTGGCAGGGTATGCCCAGACGTGGGTCCCTTGCTCACTTTGCCACTGGATTCAAGCTAGCCTGGCTGATGAAGGGTGTTACCCAGAAACTGGTCCCAGGATGCTTGTTTCCGGTTTAGGGAAGACCTGGCTTGGCAGTTTGGGCTGGACTGTTCCCATGAGGCACAGGGTCGAGACTGATTTGCATATAGCTTGGTCTGAACTGAGGGGGCCAATTGAGGTAAAGAATGATGATGGATTCAACCCAGATCTGTGACTGGGGGTGAGTGTCTGAAAAGTTTCAGCGCTCCATCAATTATCTCCTTGTGTTTGCTTTGTTCGCCCTAAGTTGGCAGGGTATGCTCAGACGTGGGTCCCTTGCTCACTTTGCCACTGGATTCAAGCTAGCCTGGCTGATGAAGGGTGTTACCCAGAAACTGGTCCGAGGATGCTTGTTTCCGGTTTAGGGAAGACCTGGCTTGGCATTCGTGCTGGACTGTTCCCATGAGGCACAGGGTCGAGACTGATTTGCATATAGCTTGGTCTGAACTGAGGTGGCCAATTGAGGTAAAGAATGATGATGGATTCAAGCCAGATCTGTGACTGGGGGTGAGTGTCTGAAAAGTTTCAGCGCTCCATCAATTATCTCCTTGTGTTTGCTTTGTTCGCCCTAAGTTGGCAGGGTATGCTCAGACGTGGGTCCCTTACTCACTATGCCACTGGATTCAAGCTAGCCTGGCTGATGAAGGGTGTTACCCAGAAACTGGTCCCAGGATGCTTGTTTCTGGTTCAGGGAAGACCTGGATTGGCAATTCGGGCTGGACTGTTCCCATGAGGCACAGGGTCAAGACTGATTTGCATATAGCTGGGTCTGAACTGAGGTGGCGAAGTGAGCTAAAGAATGATGATGGGTTCAACCCAGATCTGTGACTGGGGGTGAGTGTCTGAAAAGTTTCAGCGCTCCGTCCATTATCTCCTTGTGTTTGCTTTGTTTGCCCTAAGTTGTCAGGGTATGCCCAGACATGGGTCCCTTGCTCACTTTCACTGGATTCAAGCTAGCCTGGCTGATGAAGGGTGTTACCCAGAAACTGGTCCCAGGGTGCTTGTTTCCGGATTAGGGAAGACCTGGCTTGGCAGTTTGGGCTGGACTGTTCCCATGAGGCACAATGTCGAGACTGATTTGCATATAGCTGGGTCTGAACTGAGGTGGCGAAGTGAGCTAAAGAATGATGATGGATTCCACCCAGATCTGTGACTGGGGGTGAGTGTCTGAAATGTTTCAGCGCTCCGTCCATTATCTCCCTATGTTTGCTTTGTTCGCCCTAAGTTGGCAAGGTATGCCCAGACGTGGGTCCTTTGCTCACTTTGCCACTGGATTCAAGCTAGCCTGGCTGATGAAGGGTGTTACCTAGAAACTGGTCCCAGGATGCTTGTTTCCGGTTCAGGGAAAACCTGGCTTGGCAGTTCTTGCTGGATTGTTCCCATGAGGCACAGAGTCAAGACTGATTTGCATATAGCTGGGTCTGCACTGAGGTGGCGAAGTGAGCTAAAGAATGATGATGGATTCAACCCAGATCTGTGACTGGGGGTGAGTGTCTGCAAAGTTTTAGCGCTCCGTCCATTATCTTCTTGTGTTTGCTTTGTTTGCCCTAAGTTGGCAGGGTATGCTCAGACGTGGGTCCCTTGCTCACTTTGGGGCCGATTCACAGAACTAATCTGAGATAAAATCCTAAATTTACTACTTTTGGTATTCACAGAAGGCATTTAGTAGTAGTAAAGTTAGGACTCCTAACTTTACTACTACTAAACTGAGATAAAATCCTAAACTTACTACTTTTGGTACTCACAGAACGCATTTAGTAGTAGTAAAGTTAGGACTCCTAACTTTACTACTACTAAACTGAGATAAAATCCTAAACTTACTACTTTGGTACTCACAGAAGGCATTTAGTAGTAGTAAAGTTAGGACTCCTAACTTTACTACTACTAAATGCCGTTTGTGAATACGAAAGTCTTAAAGTTAGGATTTTGTCTCAGTTTAGTAGTAGTAAAGTTAGGAGTCCTAACTTTACTACTACTAAATGCCTTCTGTGAATACCAAAAGTAGTAAGTTTAGGATTTTATCTCAGATTAGTTCTGTGAATAGGCCTCACAGCCACTGGATTCAAGCTAGCCTGGCTGATGAAGGGTGTTATCCAGAAACTGCTCCCAGGATGCTTGTTTCCGGTTCAGAGAACACCTGGCTTAGCAGTTCGGGCTGGACTGTTCCCATGAGGCACAGGGTCAAGACTGATTTCCATATAGCTGGGTCTGAACTGAGGTGGCAAAGTGAGCTGAAGAATGATGATGGATTCAACCCAGATCTGTGACTGGGCGCGAGTATCTGAAAAGTTTCAGCGCTCCGTCCATTATCTCCTTGTGTTTGCTTTGTTCGCCCTAAGTTGTCAGGGTATGCCCAGACATGAGTCCCTTGCTCACTTTGCCACTGGATTCAAGCTAGCCTGGCTGATGAAGGGTGTTACCCAGAAACTGGTCCCAGGATGCTTGTTTCCGGTTTAGGCTAAGACCTGGCTTGGCATTCGGGCTGGACTGTTCCCATGAGGCACAGGGTTGAGACTGATTTGCATATAGCTTGGTCTGAACTGAGGTGGCGAATTGAGGTAAAGAATGATGATGGATTCAACCCAGATCTGTGACTCGGGGTAAGTGTCAGAAAAGTTTCAGCGCTCCATCCATTATCTCCTTGTGTTTGCTTTGTTCGCCCTTAGTTGGTAGGGTGTGCCCAGATGTGGGTCCCCTGCTCACTTTGCCACTGGATTCAAGCTAGCCTGGGTGATGAAGGGTGTTACCCAGAAACTGGTCCCAGGATGCTTGTTTTCGGTTCAGGGAAGACCTGGCTTGGCAGTTCGGGCTGCACTGTTTCCATGAGGCACAGGGTCAAGACTGGTTTGCATATAGCTGGGTCTGAACTGAGATGGCGAAGTGAGCTAAAGAATGATGATGGATTCCACCAAGATCTGGGACTGGGGGTGAGTGTCTGAAACGTTTCAGCGCTCCGTCCATTATATCCCTATGTTTGCTTTGTTCGCCCTAAGTTGGCAAGGTATGCCCAGACGTGGGTCCTTTGCTCACTTTGCCACTGGATTCAAGCTAGCCTGGCTGATGAAGGGTGTTACCTAGAAACTGGTCCCAGGATGCTTGTTTCCGGTTCAGGAAAAACCTGGCTTGGCAGTCCTTGCTGGATTGTTCCCATGAGGCACAGAGTCAAGACTGATTTGCATATAGCTGGGTCTGCACTGAGGTGGCGAAGTGAGCTAAAGAATGATGATGGATTCAACCCAGATCTGTTACTGGGGGTGAGTGTCTGCAAAGTTTTAGCACTCTGTGCATTATCTCCTTGTGTTTGCTTTGTTTGCCCTAAGTTGGCAGGGTATGCTCAGACGTGGGTCCCTTGCTCACTTTGGGGCCGATTCACAGAACTAATCTGTGATAAAATCCTAAATTTACTACTTTTGGTATTCACAGAAGGCATTTAGTAGTAGTAAAGTTAGGACTCCTAACTTTACTACTACTAAACTGAGATAAAATCCTAAACTTACTACTTTTGGTACTCACAGAAGGCATTTAGTAGTAGTAAAGTTAGGACTCCTAACTTTACTACTACTTAACGCCTTTTGTGAATACCGAAAGTCTTAAAGTTAGGATCTTGTCTCAGTTTAGTAGTAGTAAAGTTAGGAGTCCTAACTTTACTACTACTAAATGCCTTCTGTGAATACCAAAAGTAGTACGTTTAGGATTTTATCTCAGATTAGTTCTGTGAATCGGCCACACAGCCACTGGATTCAAGCTAGCCTGGCTGATGAAGGGTGTTATCCAGAAACTGCTCCCAGGATGCTTGTTTCCGGTTCAGAGAAGACCTGGCTTGGAAGTTCGGGCTGGACTGTTCCCATGAGGCACAGGGTCAAAACTGATTTGCATATAGCTGGGTCTGAACTGAGGTGGCAAAGTGAGCTGAAGAATGATGATGGATTCAACCCAGATCTGTGACTGGGGGTGAGTATCTGAAAAGTTTCAGCGCTCCGTCCATTATCTCCTTGTGTTTGCCCTGAGTTGGCAGGGTATGCCCAGACGTGGGTCCCTTGCTCACTTTGCCACTGGATTCAAGCTAGCCTGGCTGATGAAGGGTGTTGCCCAGAAACTGGTCCCAGGATGCTTGTTTCCGGTTCAGGGAAGACCTGGCTTGGCAGTTCGGGCTGGACTGTTCCCATGAGTCACAGGGTCAAGACTGATTTGCATATAGCTGGGTCTGAACTGAGGTGGCGAAGTGAGCTAAAGAATGATGATGGATTCAACCCAGATCTGTGACTGGAGGTGAGTGTCTGCAAAGTTTTAGCGCTCCATCCATTATCTCCTTGTGTTTGCTTTGTTCGCCCTAAGTTGGCAGGGTGTGCCCAGACGTGGGTCCCTTGCTCACTTTCCACTGGATTCAAGCTAGCCTGGCTGTTGAAGGGTGTTACCCAGAAACTGGTCCCAGAATGCTTGTTTCCGGTTTAGGGAAGACCTGGCTTGGCAGTTCGGGCTGGACTGTTTCCATGAGACACAGGGTCAAGACTGATTTGCATATAGCTGGGTCTGAACTGAGGTGGCGAATTGAGCTAAAGAATGATGATGGATTCAACCCAGTTCTGTGACGGTGGATGAGTATCTGAAAAGTTTCAGTGCTCCGTCCATTATCTCCTTGTGTTTGCTTTGTCGCTCTAAGTTGTCAGGGTATGCCCAGACATGGGTCCCTTGCTCACTTTGCCCCTGGATTTAAGCTAGCCTGGCTGATGAAGGGTGTTACCCAGAAACTGGTCCCAGGATGCTTGTTTCCGGTTTAGGGAAGACCTGGCTTGGCAGTTTGGGCTGGACTGTTCCCATGAGGCACAGGGTCGAGACTGATTTGCATATAACTGGGTCTGAACTGAGGTGGCGAAGTGAGCTAAAGAATGATGATGGATTCAACCCAGATCTGTGACTGGGGGTGAGTGTCTGAAAAGTTTCAGCGCTCCGTCCATTATCTCCTTGTGTTTGCTTTGTTCGCCCTAAGTTGGCAGGGTATGCTCAGTCGTGTGTCCCTTGCTCACTTTGCCCCTGGATTCAAGCTAGCCTGGCTGATGAAGGGTGTTACCCAGAAACTGGTCCCGGGATGCTTGTTTCTGGTTCAGGGAAGACCGGGATTGGCAATTCGGGCTGGACTGTTCCCATGATGCACAGGGTCAAGACTGATTTGCATATAGCTGGGTCTGAACTGAGGTGGCGAAGTGAGCTACAGAATGATGATGGATTCAACCCAGATCTGTGACTGGGGGTGAGTGTCTGAAAAGTTTCAGCGCTCCGTCCATTTTCATCCTGTGTTTGCTTTGTTCGCCCTAAGTTGGCAGGGTATGCCCAGACGTGGGTCCATTGCTCACTTTGCCACTGGATTCAAGCTAGCCTGGGTGATGAAGGGTGTTGCCCAGAAACTGGTCCCAGGATGCTTGTTTCAGGTTCAGGGAAGACCTGGCTTGGCAGTTCGGGCTGGACTGTTCCCATGAGTCACAGGGTCAAGACTGGTTTGCATATAGCTGGGTCTGAACTGAGATGGCGAAGTGAGCTAAAGAATGATGATGGATTCCACCCAGATCTGGGACTGGGGGTGAGTGTCTGAAAGGTTTCAGCGCTCCGTCCATTATATCCCTATGTTTGCTTTGTTCGCCCTAAGTTGGCAAGGTATGCCCAGACGTGGGTCCTTTGCTCACTTTGCCACTGGATTCAAGCTAGCCTGGCTGATGAAGGGTGTTACCTAGAAACTGGTCCCAGGATGCTTGTTTCCGGTTCAGGAAAAACCTGGCTTTGCAGTCCTTGCTGGATTGTTCCCATGAGGCACAGAGTCAAGACTGATTTGCATATAGCTGGGTCTGCACTGAGGTGGCGAAGTGAGCTAAAGAATGATGATGGATTCAACCCAGATCTGTTACTGGGGGTGAGTGTCTGCAAAGTTTTAGCACTCTGTGCATTATCTCCTTGTGTTTGCTTTGTTTGCCCTAAGTTGGCAGGGTATGCTCAGACGTGGGTCCCTTGCTCACTTTGGGGCCGATTCACAGAACTAATCTGTGATAAAATCCTAAATTTACTACTTTTGGTATTCACAGAAGGCATTTAGTAGTAGTAAAGTTAGGACTCCTAACTTTACTACTACTAAACTGAGATAAAATCCTAAACTTACTACTTTTGGTACTCACAGAAGGCATTTAGTAGTAGTAAAGTTAGGACTCCTAACTTTACTACTACTTAACGCCTTTTGTGAATACCGAAAGTCTTAAAGTTAGGATCTTGTTCAGTTTAGTAGTAGTAAGTTAGGAGTCCTAACTTTACTACTACTAAATGCCTTCTGTGAATACCAAAAGTAGTACGTTTAGGATTTTATCTCAGATTAGTTCTGTGAATCGGTCTCACAGCCACTGGATTCAAGCTAGCCTGGCTGATGAAGGGTGTTATCCAGAAACTGCTCCCAGGATGCTTGTTTCCGGTTCAGAGAAGACCTGGCTTGGCAGTTCGGGCTGGACTGTTCCCATGAGGCACAGGGTCAAGACTCATTTGCATATAGCTGGGTCTGAACTGAGGTGGCAAAGTGAGCTGAAGAATGATGATGGATTCAACCCAGATCTGTGACTGGGGGTGAGTATCTGAAAAGTTTCAGCGCTCCGTCCATTATCTCCTTGTGTTTGCCCTGAGTTGGCAGGGTATGCCCAGACGTGGGTCCCTTGCTCACTTTGCCACTGGATTCAAGCTAGCCTGGCTGATGAAGGGTGTTGCCCAGAAACTGGTCCCAGGATGCTTGTTTCCGGTTCAGGGAAGACCTGGCTTGGCAGTTCGGGCTGGACTGTTCCCATGAGTCACAGGGTCAAGACTGATTTGCATATAGCTGGGTCTGAACTGAGGTGGCGAAGTGAGCTAAAGAATGATGATGGATTCAACCCAGATCTGTGACTGGAGGTGAGTGTCTGCAAAGTTTTAGCGCTCCATCCATTATCTCCTTGTGTTTGCTTTGTTCGCCCTAAGTTGGCAGGGTGTGCCCAGACGTGGGTCCCTTGCTCACTTTCCACTGGATTCAAGCTAGCCTGGCTGTTGAAGGGTGTTACCCAGAAACTGGTCCCAGGATGCTTGTTTCCGGTTTAGGGAAGACCTGGCTTGGCAGTTCGGGCTGGACTGTTTCCATGAGACACAGGGTCAAGACTGATTTGCATATAGCTGGGTCTGAACTGAGGTGGCGAAGTGAGCTAAAGAATGATGATGGATTCAACCCAGTTCTGTGACGGTGGATGAGTATCTGAAAAGTTTCAGTGCTCCGTCCATTATCTCCTTGTGTTTGCTTTGTCGCCCTAAGTTGTCAGGGTATGCCCAGACATGGGTCCCTTGCTCACTTTGCCCCTGGATTTAAGCTAGCCTGGCTGATGAAGGGTGTTACCCAGAAACTGGTCCCAGGATGCTTGTTTCCGGTTTAGGGAAGACCTGGCTTGGCAGTTTGGGCTGGACTGTTCCCATGAGGCACAGGGTCGAGACTGATTTGCATATAGCTGGGTCTGAACTGAGGTGGCGAAGTGAGCTAAAGAATGATGATGGATTCAACCCAGATCTGTGACTGGGGGTGAGTGTCTGAAAAGTTTCAGCGCTCCGTCCATTATCTCCTTGTGTTTGCTTTGTTCGCCCTAAGTTGGCAGGGTATGCTCAGTCGTGTGTCCCTTGCTCACTTTGCCCCTGGATTCAAGCTAGCCTGGCTGATGAAGGGTGTTACCCAGAAACTGGTCCCGGGATGCTTGTTTCTGGTTCAGGAAAGACCGGGATTGGCAATTCGGGCTGGACTGTTCCCATGATGCACAGGGTCAAGACTGATTTGCATATAGCTGGGTCTGAACTGAGGTGGCGAAGTGAGCTACAGAATGATGATGGATTCAACCCAGATCTGTGACTGGGGGTGAGTGTCTGAAAAGTTTCAGCGCTCCGTCCATTTTTATCCTGTGTTTGCTTTGTTCGCCCTAAGTTGGCAGGGTATGCCCAGACGTGGGTCCATTGCTCACTTTGCCACTGGATTCAAGCTAGCCTGGGTGATGAAGGGTGTTGCCCAGAAACTGGTCCCAGGATGCTTGTTTCCGGTTCAGGGAAGACCTGGCTTGGCAGTTCGGGCTGGACTGTTCCCATGAGTCACAGGGTCAAGACTGATTTGCATATAGCTGGGTCTGAACTGAGGTGGCGAAGTGAGCTAAAGAATGATGATGGATTCAACCCAGATCTGTGACTGGAGGTGATTGTCTGCAAAGTTTTAGCGCTCAGTCCATTATCTCCTTGTGTTTGCTTTGTTTGCCCTAAGTTGGCAGGGTATGCTCAGATGTGGGTCCCTTGCTCACTTTGCCACTGGATTCAAGCTAGCCTGGCTAATATAAGGTGTTACCCAGAAACAGGTCCCAGGATGCTTGTTTCCGGTTTAGGGAAGACCTGGCTTGGCAGTTTGGGCTGGACTGTTCCCATGAGGCACAGGGTCGAGACTGATTTGCATATAGCTGGGTCTGAACTGAGGTGTCGAAGTGAGCTAAAGAATGATGATGGATTCCACCCAGATCTGTGACTGGGGGTGAGTGTCTGAAAAGTTTCAGCGCTCCGTCCATTATCTCCCTATGTTTGCTTTGTTCGCCCTAAGTTGGCAAGGTATGCCCAGACGTGGGTCCTTTGCTCACTTTGCCACTGGATTCAAGCTAGCCTGGGTGATGAAGGGTGTTACCTAGAAACTGGTCCCAGGATGCTTGTTTCCGGTTCAGGGAAAACCTGGCTTCGCAGTTCGGGCTGATTGTTCCCATGGGGTACAGGGTCAAGACTGATTTGCATATAGCTGGGTCTGAACTGAGGTGGCGAAGTAAGCTAAAGAATGATGATGGATTCAACCCAGATCTGTGACTGGGGGTGAGTGTCTGAAAAGTTTTTGCGCTCCGTCCATTATCTCCTTGTGTTTGCTTTGTTTGCCCTAAGTTGGCAGGGTATGCTCAGACGTGGGTCCCTTGCTCACTTTGGGGCCGATTCACAGAACTAATCTGAGATAAAATCCTAAACTTACTACTTTTGGTATTCACAGAAGGCATTTAGTAGTAGTAAAGTTAGGACTCCTAACTTTACTACTACTAAACTGAGATAAAATCCTAAACTTACTACTTTGGTACTCACAGAAGGCATTTAGTAGTAGTAAAGTTAGGACTCCTAACTTTACTACTACTAAATGCCTTTCGTGAATACTGAAAATCTTAAAGTTAGGATTTTGTCTCAGTTTAGTAGTAGTAAAGTTAGGAGTCCTAACTTTACTACTACTAAATGCCTTCTGTGAATACCAAAAGTAGTACGTTTAGGATTTTATCTCAGATTAGTTCTGTGAATCGGCCTCACAGCCACTGGATTCAAGCTAGCCTGGCTGATGAAGGGTGTTATCCAGAAACTGCTCCCAGGATGCTTGTTTCCGGTTCAGAGAAGACCTGGCTTGGCAGTTCGGGCTGGACTGTTCCCATGAGGCACAGGGTCAAGACTGATTTGCATATAGCTGGGTCTGAACTGAGGTGGCAAAGTGAGCTGAAGAATGATGATGGATTCAACCCAGATCTGTGACTGGGGGTGAGTGTCTGAAAAGTTTCAGCGCTCCATCCATTTTCTCCTTGTGTTTGCTTTGTTCGCCCTAAGTTGGCAGGGTGTGCCCAGACGTGGGTCCCCTGCTCACTTTGCTACTGGATTCAAGCTAGCCTGGGCGATGGAGGGTGTTACCCAGAAACTGGTCCCAGGATGCTTGTTTCCGGTTCAGGGAAGACCTGGCTTGGCAGTTCGGGCTGGACTGTTTCCATGAGGCACAGGGTCAAGACTGATTTGCACATAGCTGGGTCTGAACTGAGGTGGCGAAGTGAGCTAAAGAGTGATGATGGATTCAACCCAGTTCTGTGACTGGGGGTGAGTATCTGAAAAGTTTCAGTGCTCCGTCCATTATCTCCTTGTGTTTGCTTTGTTTGCCCTAAGTTGTCAGGGTATGCCCAGACATGGGTCCCTTGCTCACTTTGCCACTGGATTCAAGCTAGCCTGGCTGATGAAGGGTGTTACCTAGAAACTGGTCCCAGGATGCTTGTTTCCAGTTCAGGGAAAACCTGGCTTGGCAGTTCGGGCTGGATTGTTCCCATGAGGCATAGAGTCAAGACTGATTTGCATATAGCTGGGTCTGCACTGAGGTGTCGAAGTGAGCTAAAGAATTATGATGGATTCAACCCAGATCTGTGACTGGGATGAGTGTCTCAAAAGTTTCAGTGCTTCGTCTATTATCTCCTTGTGTTTGCTTTGTTCGCCCTAAGTTGGAAGAGTATGCCCAGACGTGGGTCCGTTGCTCGCTTTGCCACTGGATTCAAGCTAGCCTGGGTGATGAAGGGTGTTACCCAGAAACTGGTCCCAGGATGCTTGTTTCCGGTTCAGGGAAGACCTGGCTTGGCAGTTCGGGCTGGACTGTTCCCATGAGACACAGGGTCAAGACTGATTTGCATATAGCTGGGTCTGAACTGAGGTGGCGAAGTGAGCTAAAGAATGATGATGGATTCAACCCAGATCTGTGACTGGGGGTGAGTGTCTGCAAAGTTTTAGCGCTCCGTCCATTATCTCCTTGTGTTTGCTTTGTTTGCCCTAAGTTGGCAGGGTATGCGCAGACGTGGGTCCCTTGCTCACTTTGGGGCCGATTCACAGAACTAATCTGAGATAAAATCCTAAATTTACTACTTTTGGTATTCACAGAAGGCATTTAGTAGTAGTAAAGTTAGGACTCCTAACTTTACTACTACTAAACTGAGATAAAATCCTAAACTTACTACTGTTGGTACTCACAGAAGGCATTTAGTAGTAGTAAAGTTAGGACTCCTAACTTTACTACTACTAAATGCCTTTTGTGAATACGAAAGTCTTAAAGTTAGGATTTTGTCTCAGTTTAGTAGTAGTAAAGTTAGGAGTCCTAACTTTACTACTACTAAATGCCTTCTGTGAATACCAAACGTAGTAAGTTTAGGATTTTACCTCAGATTAGTTCTGTGAATCGGCCTCACAGCCACTGGATTCAAGCTAGCCTGGCTGATGAAGGGTGTTATCCAGAAACTGCTCCCAGGATGCTTGTTTCCGGTTCAGAGAAGACCTGGCTTGGCAGTTCGGGCTGGACTGTTCCCATGAGGCACAGGATCAAGACTGATTTGCATATAGCTGGGTCTGAACTGAGGTGGCAAAGTGAGCTGAAGAATGATGATGGATTCAACCCAGATCTGTGACTGGGGGTGAGTATCTGAAAAGTTTCAGCGCTCCGTCCATTATCTCCTTGTGTTTGCTTTGTTTGCCCTAAGGTGGCAGGGTATGCCCAGACGTGGGTCCCTTGCTCACTTTGCCACTGGATTCAAGCTAGCCTGGCTGATGAAGGGTGTTACCCAGAAACTGGTCCCAGGATGCTTGTTTCCAGTTTAAGGAAGACCTGGGTTGGCATTCGGGCTGGACTGTTCCCATGAGGCACAGGTTCGAGACTGATTTGCATATAGCTTGGTCTGAACTGAGGTGGCGAATTGAGGTAAAGAATGATGATGGATTCAACCCAGATCTGTGACTGGGGGTGAGTGTCTGAAAAGTTTCAGCGCTCCATCCATTATCTCCTTGTGTTTGCTTTGTTCGCCCTAAGTTGGCAGGGTGTGCCCAGACGTGGGTCCCGTGCTCACTTTGCCACTGGATTCAAGCTAGCCTGGGCGATGAAGGGTGTTACCCAGAAACTGGTCCCAGGATGCTTGTTTCCGGTTCAGGGAAGACCTGGCTTGGCAGTTCGGGCTGGACTGTTTCCATGAGGCACAGGGTCAAGAATGATTTGCATATAGCTGGGTCTGAACTGAGGTGGCGAAGTGAGCTAAAGAATGATGATGGATTCAACCCAGTTCGGTGACTGGGGGTGAGTATCTGAAAACTTTCAGTGCTCCGTCCATTATCTCCTTGTGTTTGCTTTGTTCGCCCTAAGTTGTCAGGGTATGCCCAGACATGGGTCCCTTGCTCACTTTGCCACTGGATTCAAGCTAGCCTGGCTGATGAAGGGTGTTACCCAGAAACTGGTCCCAGGATGCTTGTTTCTGGTTTAGGGAAGACCTGGCTTGGCAGTTTGGGCTGGACTGTTCCCATGAGGCACAGGGTCGAGACTGATTTGCATATAGCTGGGTCTGAACTGAGGTTGCGAAGTGAGCTAAAGAATGATGATGGATTCAACCCAGATCTGTGACTGGGGGTGAGTGTCTGCAAAGTTTTAGCGCTCCGTCCATTATCTCCTTGTGTTTCCTTTGTTTGCCCTAAGTTGGCAGGGTATGCTCAGATGTGGGTCCCTTGCTCACTTTGCCACTGGATTCAAGCTAGCCTGGCTGATAAAGGGTGTTACCCAGAAACAGGTCCCAGGATGCTTGTTTCCGGTTTAGGGAAGACCTGGCTTGGCAGTTTGGGCTGGACTGTTCCCATGAGGCACAGGGTCGAGACTGATTTGCATATAGCTCGGTCTGAACTGAGGTGGCGAAGTGAGCTAAAGAATGATGATGGATTCAACCCAAATCTGTGACTGGGGGTGAGTGTCTGAAATGTTTCAGCGCTCCATCCATTATCTCCTTGTGTTTGCTTTGGTCGCCCTAAGTTGGCAGGGTATGCCCAGACATGAGTCCCTTGCTCACTTTGCCATTGGATTCAAGCTAGCCTGGCTGATGAAGGGTGTTACCCAGAAACTGGTCCCAGGATGCTTGTTTCCGGTTCAGGGAAGACCTGGCTTGGCAGTTCGGGCTGGACTGTTCCCATTAGGCACAGGGTCAAGACTGATTTGCATATAGCTGGGTCTGAACTGAGGTGGCGAAGTGAGCTAAAGAATGATGATGGATTCAACCCAGATCTGTGACTGGGGGGTGAGTGTCTGAAAAGTTTCAGCGCTCCGCCCATTATCTCCTTGTGTTTGCTATAACTGCTTACTATGCCATGTCAGCAGGAATAGGGCCTACATTACCTACCCACATGTGTGATGGAGCATCACACCTGACCCAATCCTCAAATGTATTAAATAGAACAAACGGTTCTGTCGGGTTTATACAATTGCTTATAATATATTTACTTTAACGAACCAAAACGTATTTATAGTACATACAGAGAAACGGACACACCGACAAGAGAGATAGAATCAATCATATATTGTAAAGGGTATTGAATTCCACTGGCTGTCACAGATACAAATTAAATTGCAGCAAGACAATGAGTGACTGTGGTGAGAACGTGACATATAGTGAATAGTGAAATGAACAGTACACTATATATATGACAGATACATTGGTGACATGAAAAAGGAAAAAATTATTTCTTTAACGTATTGTCCTAAATGATTTTACACATGTAATGCAAGACTCATTGATGAATCAAATAGTGATCAAGAGAACTGTGTGAACATATGTTAAATGTCGACGCTTCGACTCTGGAGGCAGCGACACTGGCATGCGATGACGGTCTTCAGGACTGTGAACGGAGGAGCGACAGCCACAAAGCAGACTCTTCAATGAATGAGATCAGGAATTTGAGGTGTGAATCAATTCCAGGTTAAACTTCACTATTGTTCAAGTTCAGTAGTAGTACGCAATCAGGGAGTTCAGGAATTTGAGGCATGAATCACTCCAAGGTAAAACTTCACTATTGTTCAAGTTCAGTAGTGTCGCAATCAGGAGAGTTCTCTAACTGCAATGGCTCTGTTGCTCAGAGAATCTTCACCAGCCGGTTGAGTCTCTTCTATGGGCTCACTGACATCCACTCAGCCGGTTGGAGTCATGTGTTGGGAGCCTTCACTAAATCTTCAGTGACGACAAATTAGTCGTATTTCTTCGGAGCAGCGCGCGTCCGTCTGAAATGCCATTAACTCGTCTAAGAAACTTTCAGACGGACGCGCGCTGCTCCCCGAAGAAATACGACTAATTTGTCCTCACTGAAGATTTAGTGAAGGCTCCCAACACATGACTCCAACCGGCTGGTGGATGTCAATTGAGCCCATAGAAGAGACTCCAACCGGCTGGTGGAGATTCTCTGAGCAACAGAGCCATTGCAGTTAGGAAGAACTCTCCTGATTGTGGTACCACTACTGAACTTGAACAATAATGAAGTTTTACCTTGGAATTGATTCATGCCTCAAATTCCTGAACTCCCTGATTGCGGTACTACTACTGAACTTGAACAATAGTGAAGTTTAACCTTGGAATTGATTCACACCTCAAATTCCTGATCTCATTCATTGAAGAGTCTGCTTTGTGGCTGTCCGCTCCTCCGTTCACAGTCCTGAGGAAGACCCGCTCTGATGCATACCAGTGTGCGCTGCCTCCAGGGTCGAAACGTCGACATTTAACATATGTTCACACAGTTCTCTTGATCACGATTTGATTCATCAATGGGTCTTGCATTACATGTGTAAAATCATATAGGACAATACGTTAAAGAAATATTTTTTTTCCCTTTTTTTCATGTCACCAATGTATCTGTCATGTATATAGTCAGACCCCCCAGGATATTGCGGCATGGATTAGCAAATTTAGCGGCACAAATATGGAAATTTAGCGGCACAAATATGGAAATTTAGCGGCATTTTTGCGGCACTTTATTTTACTCATAATCATTCATTTTCAGCCTGAAATCAATGGAAACTGTTTTAGCAGAGTATTCCACTTTGCAATATGCATGTTTAAAGTGTCTGCAGCTCTGCGGAAGCACAGCTCCATGTCCTAACCTCGTGGGAGGGTGCTGTATTTCTCCCTGGGATGTTCAAGTGCCCATGAATGCACCCCTGTCGGGGCACCGCTACCTCCCAGATCCGTGAGGCAGGACACCTCTTCCTCAGGCACCCTAGGGCGCAGGATAGTAGTGGCTGATCCAAATAAGTGAGACAGACTGCATAGGGAGGTCACCTCCTGCTTACTCACTGTTCGGACATGAGTAATCAGATATGGTAGAAAAAGGTAAGGAGTGAAACCATCTACTATTTGATAAATTGTGTCCAGAGTTTCATGGACCTTGAATTATAGGGGTGATCAGATCCTCTCATGTTTCGAAAGCTGGTTTCAGTTCCCCCTTGAAGGTGGAGACGTAATCATTAGCTCATCAAGATTCCATTTGGATGCAGGCAGGAGGAGTTTTGTGATGGGAGTAAACAATGTAAGGATTCTGCCATGCATGGGGTGATTCCCAGGAGTCAGACTAACCCATTACCTCCCTCAATAACATCTTACCCAATCCTTCCCTCAGTAACATCTTGCCCAAAACCTCCCTCAGTAACATCTTGCCCAAAACCTCCCTCAGTAACATATCACCCAATACCTATTTCAGTAACACCACCCCCTAAGTAACACCTTACCTTTTACATCTCTCTGTAATATCTTACCCTATACCTCCGCTTTCTCCAGCAAACATAGAAAGAGGAAAAAGGCCTCTCTAGATTGTTTTTGTGCAGGAAGGTGCCCCTTCCTGCACAAAAACAATCCTGCAGGCAACACAGACACCCTTGCACCATGGTGCAAGGGTGCCTGTGATGGCGCTAGGCAGCAATTTGTGCGCCAGCGCAGGGGGAAAGACCTGCCCTTTCACATTGGCGTAGGGCAGCGCAGCAAGAAGACTTGCGGTGCTGCCCTGTGCCAATTCCCTATAAATGAGACCCTGAGTGCTCAAATCTATTCTTCTCCAGGTTTAAGCTTATTTGTTTGTAACATAGCTTTCCCCCTGGAGTCAGTGAAAACTGTAATGATTTTGAGTTGTGTAACTTTGCAACTTAATCAACTTAAGTGTAACCCTGAAAAGTCAGAAATTATGTTTTTTGGATGTCCCCCATGTGTCGACTGGAGCTTATGGTGGCCGTGCGACATGTCTCCTGCTGCTCCAGTCGGCACAGTAAAAAACTTGGGAGTTAAGTTGGACACTAGTCTATCAATGAAGTCCCATATCCAAACTGTTGCTGGTACTTGTATCGGACTGATTAGAATGGCAAAAAACTTTCTTCCTCTACTCCCGGTTGAATCCCGGAAGATCGTAGTGCAAGCCTTAATTACATCCAGATTGGATTACGTAAATATCTTGTATCTGGGGCTCCCTGAATACTTGCTCAATCGGCTGCAGGTTGTTCAGAATGCCGCAGCCAGAGCTATTCTTATGGTAAGCCCCAAAACGCGCATGTCGCCTCACCTGAAAGCACTACACTGGCTCCCGGTGAGAAAGAGGATTCAGTTTAAGGCTTTGGTGTTTGCCTATCGTGCTTTCTACGATACGGGTGCGGTTTATCTGAGAAGTAGGATCCAGCACTATCAGCCTCAACGTGTCTTAAGGTCCTCGGGACAATCCCTGATGGTGATTCCCAAATTCACTCGATCTCGGATTGGAGGTCGTTCCTTCCAGGTTCAAGCGGCCTGCCTATGGAACAACCTGCCCCTTCATCTCAGATTGACTCAGGACTTGCTGTCCTTTAGGAGACAACTTAAAACATGGCTGTTCCAACAATAATACGATGGCAGGTGGGTTGGGGTCTTGCCTGGTGGTTTTTAGAGATTAGCGCCGGGACACTCTTATGCCTACAGACGCAAGTGTCTCAGCGATTGATCGTGCCATATAATGTCCTTTCCTATAGATGTGCGTCAACAGAAAAAAGAAAATCTAATTTCTGGAGGAAGTGCTAAATCAAGGAGTGAATCCCCAGGAGGCTCCCCTCGCTATTTTGATAGTATGTGAGAGGAACTTCCTGAAGTGGATGTAGTATTCAGATATTGGATTTTTTTTTTTTACCAACTAACTCTAAACCATGCCTTTAAGAGATGCTGGAGCATTTTTTTTCTAAACAAAATAAAATAGATAATTATTATGTTACAGCAACCTGCTCAGCATAAAAGCAAGACCGGTTCCGATATAAGGAGAATTAAACTTTAAATGGAATATTTAACATGGCAACTGTCTATTTCATAAAAGAAGCACATTTTCTACAGTATGAAAAGACAACAATAGTGAATGGAGCCTGCAAACCTTGAGAAAAACTATGCAGTCACGCCTTCTTTCAAAATGCGCATCAAGAGCAGGATAAAGGTCATTCTACATTTTTGCCCTAACAGGCAATAAAATAGCAAAGGTATACATGATGAAAGAGTAGGAAAATACTGAGAATGGCTGACGTGTGTAACATATCTGTTTGAAATGCTTTTGCAAGGACATTAACGGGATGAAGAAAAAAAACTTCCAGATGCTAACAAAAAACACAAAAGAGATACCCCTCATCCCAAGTAAATGAAGACAGGATGAACAGCTAAAATTACTAATTGGTTTACTGATCAGTTGTACCTTGTTCGATTGATTTGCAATTAATTCTGGTTTGTGGGGCATTAAAGAGGAAGGTTGGCCCCTACCTTCGAGGCTGGTGATACACAATACCCACCGGGAGCATGACGGGGCTGAATATCAATATTCCGCTCTGTGCCAGGTCCTGAAGTTATGCCACTTGAGTTCCCTACTTCCACCAGGGCTCCAGGGGCTGTAAGGCTATATTCTATCCACATTTCCATAGGTTTAAAAAAGACAGGCCTCGCAATAAGCAGTAGGTTTATAAAGAAGGTAAACATTGTTTATCCGCGGTTATTTGGTTCTTTTAAAAGTGAAAGGTGTATTGTGACTGAAACATTTCGTCCGGTTCGAAGGGCTGCTTTGCTGCTGGCTGATTGTTACTTGCTTACTGGAGGAGCATTTTCTGAAGCCTCCAGCCACTCTCACCTCACTGCAAACCCTGCACCGCCCAGCCCATCACTGTTCTATTTATACAGCCTCTAAATTTTCCACATTTCGCGGGTAGTTTTGTAGAAATCGCGGCATTTTTAGAAAACTGCCGATTTCGCGATTTTTTTGCAAATCGCGAAATCCTGGAGGGTCTGTATAGTGTACTGTTCATTTCACTATTCACTATATGTCACGTTCTCACCACAGTCACTCATTGTCTTGCTGCAATTTAATTTGTATCTGTGACAGCCAGTGGAATTCAATACCCGTTACAATATATGATTGATTCTATCTCTCTTGTCGGTGTGTTCGTTTCTCTGTATGTACTATAAATACGTTTTGGTTCGTTAAAGTAAATATATTACTCTAAGCAATTGTATAAACCCGTCAGAACCGTTTGTTCTATTTAATACTAATACCCAGGTTCTGAGGGACACCGGGTCGCCCCATTATTTCGAACATTCAACCAATCCTCAAATGTGGCATGTTTGGTCAGTTGTCCCTGATAACATGGAGAAAATGCAGGTACCCCTTTTCTTGCATCCAGCCATGTGTCTGCTCAAAACAGTACTTGGATTGTGATGAGGAATCTAGTGACAACCATTAGCACAAGAAAATACACCAAACACAGCATCAGACACAGTCTGAAACAGGTACACCTCCAGAAATCCTCGTCTGCGTTGGATGTGTGACAACCGTCATGTTGATGCCAAACAACATTGCTGTAGATTAAAAAGGTTAAAGCAGATTAGCTTCAAACAATGACTCACCCACTTGATGCTGCTGTTGGGCCTTCAACCGCCCATCAAGTTCCGGGTAGGCCATTGCAAGGATGCTGGCCATTAGCGGGGTCAGGGTGCGGCGCATGCGCTTGCCTTGTTGGGAGGTCTAGCTGAGCTGAACTTCTGCTGACTTCCTAGACCAGCTTCGGACGTCCTCCCACCTCTTCCTGCAATGCAGGCTGCGCCGCTTAAAGATCCCCAAGGTTCCCACAGTCTTCGCGATGGCCTTCCACAAATCCCGCTTCTGATGGGCATTGACCTGTATGGATGACACGTTTCATGTAGTGAGACCCACGCCAGATTAGTCCAGCTCATTATGAGCTACTAAAGGCTAAACAACCTGTACATTATTTGCACATAACCACACTCATAGCTAGTTTCTTCATGCCTAACCTTCTAAGAGTCAGATACTATAGTGTGCACCACATACAGTGACTGAGTCTCTGAGTGGGTGCGTGAATATCTGAGTGGGTCTGTGAGTCGGTGCGTGAGTGTCTGGGTAAGTCTGACTGGGTACATTAGTCTGTGAGTGGGTGCATGCGTCTGTGAGTGGGTGCATGAGTCTTTGATTGGGTCTGTGAGTGGATACATGAGTCTCTGAGTGGGTCTGTGAGTGGGTGCATGAGTCTCTGAGTGGGTCTGTGAGTAGATGTGTGAGTCTCTGAGTGGGTCCGTGAGTGCTTAAATGGATCTGTGAGTGGGCACATGAGTGTGTGAGTGGGTTTGAGTGCATACGTGAGTTTGAGTTAGTCTCTCAGTGGGTGCATGGTAAAAATAAGTAGGGGAGCACACAGGAGCAGGTCCTTGTGCCAGCTCCCCCTGTGACGGTCCTCCTGTCTAGCTTGCCCGCAGTCCGCTACCTTCGGTTTTGTCTCCTCTGCTCACTTTCTGCTCGTTTTTCTGATTCTTCTCTGCTCGCTCCTGCCCTCTATTTTGCCTTTTTCTGCTCGTTCTGCCCATTATTTTGCCTCTTTCTGCTCACTCCTGATCTTTATTCTGCCTCTTGCTGCTGGCTTCGGACCTCTATTTTGCCTCTTGCTGCCTGTTTTTGGCCTCTATCGGCTCATTCTGCCAATTATTTTGCCTTTTCTGCTCGCTCCTGACCTCTATTTTGCCTCTTTCTGCTGGTTTCTGACCTATAGTCTGACACTTGTTGCTGGTTTTTTACCTCTATTTTGCCTCTTTCTCTTTCTGCTCGTTTCTCACCTTTATTCTGCCTCTTTCTGGTAATTTTTTACCTTAATTTTGCCTCTTTTTGCTTGTTTCTCACCTTTATTCTACCTCTTTCTGCTAATTTCTAACTTTTATTCTGCCTCTTTCTGCTCGTTTCTGACCTTTATTCTGCCTCTTTGTCGTTTCTGATCTTTAATCTGCCTCTTTCGGCTCGTTTCTGACCTTTATTCTGCCTCTTTCTGCTCGTTTCTCACCTTTATTTTGCCTCTTCCTGCTTGTTTCTGACCTTTATTCTGCCTCTTTCTTTTCGTTTCTCACCTTTATTTTGCCTCTTTCTGCTCATTGCTAACCTTTATTCTGGCTCTTGCTGCTCGTTTCTCACCTTTATTTTGCCTCTTTCTGTTCGTTTCTCACCTTTATTTTGCCTCTTTCTGCTCATTGCTAACCTTTATTCTGGCTCTTGCTGCTCGTTTCTCACCTTTATTCTGCCTCTTTCTGCTTTCTTTTCCCCGGGGACCGCGAGGGTAGCCTCAAGGCCCCGCAGTCCCAGCTGGCTCCCCGCCTCCTGCGGGAGTCAGCATTGCTCTCGCACGAAGAGAGCTGCTAGAAATACAGCTCCCTGTGTGCGAGAGCAATTGTTTCATCTCTTTCCCTGCCCACATGTCTGCTGGCAGGGAAGGAGATGAAACCTGTGCTTCCAGCTGGTGGGTGTTTGACAACTCACGCCCGCTGGAACTAGAGTGTTTGCTTCCGCCTAGCGAAAACAAACAGCTGTGTCCCAGGGATAGCAGGAGCCGGCCCTGAGGGGTGGCAGTCCCAAGGGCTACGATTGGCTCCAGGAGGAGGCCTGCCCAGCCCCCCTCCTTTGATCTGCACAGGTCGTCTCTGAGGAGGCGGTGGTCCCCGGGGCTGTTTTTGGCCCAGAAGGTGGGCACGCGTCACCTCGCTAACTTCTATTTATGTTGTAGGCCCCGGGGTGGTAGTGGTCTCCGGGGCTCGGGAGGTCCTTGTGGCTCCCCTCTAATTTTATTTTGCTCCGGGGAGGTGGTGATCCCCAGGGCATCAAACAGCCCCAGGAGGGGGATCCATGCACCCCCCTCCTTTTAAAAAATAAAGCCCCGGGGAGATAGTGGTCCCCGGGGCTCGCTTGAGTCCGTGGAGGGGTTCTGTGCTGCCCCTTCTGTTATAATAATAAAGCCCCAGGTAGGTGGTGGTTCCCAAGGCTAATAAGACCCGAGGAGGGGGGCCCTGCGGGCCCTCCTCATTTTCTTTTTTTAATGCCCACATGCCCCCGGACCTGGCCCACCCGGGGGCTAAATGTAAACAAGCGTGGGAGACCGTGCTTGTTTTATTTCTCAATTTTGCTGCAAATTCGTGGATCCACTCACAAATTTGCATCAAAATTGCAACAAAAATTATGTTTTTAATCCACAGCAGGGTCCCTGTGGTACCCCACCACCACACCTAAGGGTAAGGGTATTCCTACCCTGCTCCATTTTTTTTATTGTAAACGTTTTTGTGGGACTCAGGTCCCAAGATGGCTGCCAACACTTTCTGGTTGAAATGTTGGCAGTGTATTAGATTTCAGCAAGGGGACTGTCGGATCAGCGGAAGATCCGTGCCCCCAGATATACAAATTTGGGTTTTGGTTAATATCTCTAACACTACTGAACTGATTTACACCAAGCTACCCAAAACCACTACCCTGACCAAGATCTAGCTTTCTGTCAAATTTGATATAATTCCGTTCAGTGGTTCGGGCTGTAGTCCTATTCAAAAACCTTATGGGAATTAACATGGGGAAAACGCATTTTGGGACCACCCCCCCTTTTCTTGGCCCCTGCTTCACAGATCACCCCGAAACTTTCCAGACGGCAGCTGAAGTGAGCGTAAATTGTTAGGGAAAATTTGGTGACGATTCGTCAACCGGCGCCAAAGATATAGGCAAGTCAAAAAATGTTTTTCCTATGGAAACTAGGTCCTAACTATAACTACCTACAGGTGTGTTTATATAAGTATATATTGTATTAAATATTAGAGAAATATATTTGATTTACATTATATTAAAATTATATATGAAAATATTTAACATTTACTACTTTAAGCTCAATTTATATTTAAAAATCAACATTTTTGTCTATCTTTGGACGATATTAGTATCAACGATATTTTTTTCAGACATTTGTGTACTTACCATTAATAAGTATTGTATCACAATATTATGGTAAATTATATTTTTGCCAGAATCTTTTGGTCAATGATATTGTTTGCCACAATATTGCATCATTGATTCTTGTCTTCATAATGTAGTTTGTCTTGTGAGGCGCCATATACACATAGATAGGGGTTTCTGAATTAATGAGTTTTCATTTTCGAGAGACTGTTTGTCTAATTTAAGTTGGTGCTTTTGTAATCCCACCCACTCAACCTCCAAATTGTTAAGTGAAGTTGAAGAAGTCTTCTGTGATAGAAGAGGAAATGCCAGAGGAGATTAAACTACGTGGACATATTTCTGCAAAAGAAGAGGGTTGAGTTAATAATCCTGAAATGTAGGGAAGTAGGTGAACATGAGTAAATGTATAAGCCAGGGTAGATTGCCGCTGGACTGGGGTCTGCCTAGTGTGAATTGAGTTGAATTGGTACCGAAAGGGTGCCGCTCTTAATTTCTTATTGTTTGTGAGAATGGCTTTACTTTAACTTGCCTACTCCTTCCTATTTAGGTTGAGCAGACAGGGTTTATTTTGATTTATGTTCAATGAGAAATGGGCTTGCAATTCTTTTCTTTATTTGCAGAGAAGCTGCACTGTGATTGGTTAGTCAGCCAGGGAGCTGCGCTTGGATTGGTGAAACGTCACCACAAAGCCACGCTATCATAGGTTTGTTGTTGACATAGCCGCAATGTGATAGGGTGATCTTTGACAGAGCCTGGATTGGTTGCTGTTCCTTGTTTTGTGATTTATTTTGTAGGATTTTGAGATCACTGTGAGTGAAAATAATGGGTACTGTCTTGAAAAAGCCTAATGTATCTGTAGTACCTTCTACTGATAGTCAGATATTAGCTGCTGAGCGAACGCCTGAATACAAAATGATGACGGACACTGGGTTTTATATGTGTACTTGGAGGTATGAATGGCATGTGCATACTGCTTCTGATACTGACTTACAGTTTCCTTTAGAGGGTACCTATAACATTAGAACAGTAGATTTCTTGAGACAGACTATGTACCACAGAAAGTTGTTACCTAGACCCACACACTTTGAGGAGCTGTACAAATGGGTTCACTGAGAAAGAAAGAAAGAAAATGACAAAGCAAGTGAAAGGCTCATTTAGACAATTGTTAGAAAACAATTGGGATCAACAGGAAGAATGTTGGTGGGTTGATACGATGAATGAAGTGAGAGTTTTCCCTGCAATAGTCAAAGAAATGCCAGATAAAAAGAAATCTAATGAGGGAGAAAAGCTGAATCAAGATTCAGATGAGGAGGATAACTTCTTAAATGAACTTTTGAATTCCATATCTTCACCATATACTGATAGGGGACTGGCCCTGGTTCTAGTGAAGTACCAGATATTGGTTTAGCAGGAGATAGCATTGGTGTTCAAACACAGGTTCCAGCCACATCTGTGGTTGTGAGTATAACAGGGAGTTCCCCATCTGAAATTGCAATAGCAGCATTACCGAGTGCCAGTAGAGTTCCTACATCTGTTTCTCTAGTTTCAGCTGACTCTCCAGTGGTTATCGAGAAACCTCCTAAAGAGAGAGTTATTAAAGTTGGACTTGTAAACATTTAATTTGGAGAAATATTTTGAAAGGGACAATAGATTTAAACATATTATTGACAGACTCTGTTAATGAAGTGAGATACTTGATCAAAGAAGCAGCCAGATGTGCAAATGAGGCACATGATAAACTGGAAGAATGAGCTGATGAATGTGATGTTGACATCAGCTAAATGAAAAATGTGAGAAATAGATTTCTAAAACGATTTGACTCATGATGAGTTAAAGGAATTGGGGTTAATGACTCTAAGAGCTCACATTAAAGATGTAATTGAAAACATGAGGCTGGGTCAGTTAGTGATTCAGAAACAGGGAGAATTTTAAAGTTTCCATTGAGAGAAGTACATTGAGGGAATTGTGTGCAAGTGCCTTGGACGAAGACTGATCGTTATGCCTTTATTGCAAACCTTCCAAAATTGAGAGAAGAGCCTGAAAGGTGGTAGAAGGAATTTTATAGGTTGATTACGATTTTGCAAATGCTGAAGACTGATATGAATTTGTTGTTTGAAATTGTGGTTCCTAGTGATTTGTGGTTGGAATGTAAAGTTGCTGTTGTGTGGCCAAAATAAGAACCAGCTAGGATTGCACCTAATAATGCTCCTCCTGATAAGGTCACTAACAAATATAGACACATGATTGAACATTTGAAATGGTGCTTAAAAAGGATAATAAATAGGCAAAGATTTTGAGAACTTCACAAGAGCCAAAAGAGTCAGTGCAGCTTCAGTATGAGAGACTTATGCAGATGTTTAAGCACAACTTATTACCCACCTAGAGCAAAGTAAAATGTGTTGTCAGACAAAGAGTATAGATGACATTTTGATGATTGCCAAATACAGTAGTAATTGGTTTGATGCAAAGCAAAAGAAAATCAAGGAGAAGCTGATTGTTGCCCAGATGAAGCAATATGATAGGAGAGCCTGGAATCAGTGAATGGATTCAGATTTGGGTTCTTTGCAACCTGGAAATGCTGGACTGAGTGGCATTCCCTCAATACAGGGAATGAAAATGGGAAATGGAGCAATGTAGATGGAAGGTCATGGAAAAGGGATAGTGAATAATTATGGAATGAATGTGAACATTGAGATTTTTAAGAACAACACTGCTTGTCATTTCTGTGGTAGAATTGGCCCTGGAAGCAGGAATGTAGACACAATCCAGATAGTATTCAGAAAGAATTTGTTCCCCAGATGCAGAAAGACACATTGTCAATTATCCCAGCCCAACTGACTTCTGTGTAGTGTGTGCAGGATAAGATACAGTTTTGCATGACAGTGCCTACAGCCCCAGTATTGCAGCAAAGTATTAAGAACAAAATGCAATGTAGTCCAGAGTACCTCAGTTTTCTTCAGGAAATAATTCACAATGGCGGTGCCTGAGAGTGAAGGAGGATTGCCCACTTGGAGCAACCCTGGAGGTAGACCAAAGTGGGCCATACGTTTATGGTGAAGTCAATGACTACCTTGTTTCTTTTTTGATGCATACAGGAGCTACCCGTTCTACAGGTCGTTCTGTGGAGGACCCACACCTACCCCTCTCTGGAAGAGAAGTCCCAGCTGAAGGAATCAGTAATAAACCAATTGTTAACCTAGGTGACAGCAGATGTCCCAGTTAAAATAGGGCCAATGGAAAATAAACATCAGTTAATTTAGTGTGATTCAGGTCCTGTGAATTTATTGGGCAGAGACTTGTTATGCAAGATGAACTAGGTGATTTACTGCACATCGGATGGTATTGCAATTGAAACCCAAGAAGAGGACTTACTGTTTAATATTAAATCACAGGATTCAAGATTTCAATTGTTCCCAGCTTTGACTGAACATGACTTACCTCTGGATTCAAGACAGGCTGTCAAAGAAGAGGTGTGAGATTTCTCTGGTAACTGGCAGGGACTAATAAAAAGTGCTAAGCCTGTAAAAATTAGAGTGAAGGCTAATGCTCTTTTCCCCAGAATTAAACAGTATAAACTTTCAAACAGACAGAAGAAGGAATAAAGCCAGTAGTTGAAGCAATGATAGAGCAGGGGATTCTTCAGGAAATGCTTGGTAGGCCTTGCGATTCTCCCGTGATGGGGATAAAGAAACCGAGTAGCACATGGAGAATAGTGCAGGATTTAAGAAAAATGAACAAAATAGTTATTTCCTGTTGTACAGTGGTACCAAATCCAAGAGTAATCCTGTTCCAAATTCCACCAGATTGCTTTGCTGAATCATTTAGCTGACAAGGGTCACACGGTTTCCCCAACAACGATGCAGTATTGTAAAAAAAGAAGTAATCTATTTTGGTCATCATATTCAGACGGGAGCAAGGAGAGTCTTGAAAGAACTCGTTTCTGCAATTCTGAAAATGAATTCTTCTATCACCCAGAGGGAGGTGAGGATGTTCCTATGAATTGTTGGCTTCTATCGAGAATGGATTCCAAACTTTTCCTTGGTTGCAAAACTTTTATTAGGGTTGACCCATCTGACGAAGAATGTTCAGAGGAGGTCCAAGAATTAAGATATAGTTTTTATAATGCACCTGCCCTTGGAATGCCTGACTACAATTTGAATTTCTTACTTAATTGGCGTGAGTAAGGTGGGTGTGCACTATTGATACTTACTCAGAAACATGGAGGAGCAATGAGGCCTGTGGCCTACCTTTCAGTTGTGGTGGATCCAGTAGCAGTAAGTCTTCCAGGTTATTTGAAATCAGTTGAAGCTGTTTGCATTACAATTGAACAAAGTGAGGGGATTGTGATGAGACATATATGTCCCACATTCAGTTGAGATTTTATGGACACAAACCCACCATGTAACAAATAATCGATTGACCAGGTATGACAAAGTCCTACTGGTAGCTGCGACAATCTCGATTAGGAGGTGCAATTTGTTGAACCCAGCAACACTGCTTACAATTTTAAACAAAAATGGTGAAGACAGGGAAAATGATGATGGTGATGATAATAACAAGCCTGAACATGACTGCTTTGAAGTTACAGAATTATGTACCAGATATCAAAGAAATACCTCTCGGAATGGTTGATCTGATTTTGTTTATTGATTATTTTTGCTTGATGGATCAATATTGAGCACTGAAGGCTGCCTATGCAGTATGTTCCATTTTTGAAATTTTTAAAGCATCTGCTGAATGGAACTTCAGCACAAGTGGCAGGGTTGGCTGCATTGACAAGAGCTTTTTTACATGTCAGAATTTTAAATGTGACAATATATATAGACATCCAATTTGCTTTTGGAGTGGTGCATGATTTTAGTCAACTGTGGTTACATAGGAGTTTTTTAATTTTTTATTTTTTTATTTTAACATTTCGACAGAGGGTACAGTATTTTCAAGAGAAATATACAGAAGGAGAAAAAAAAGAGAAAGAAAACTATAACAAAGTACAATACATTTAAAAAAAATATATATATATATATATATATATATATATATTAAATCCTGCTCGACAGTTATTAAAACAAAGATGTCAATAAATGTATCTAAATCAGAATAACCACCTCCTTCAATCAAAAAATTGCCATATTCGACCAAATCTTTGCAATGAGCGTATAGTTCTTGTTTTGGCTAATGCTCGTTCTCTTTCATATATGTCTTTCATAAAAATCAACCATTCATGAAAAGTAGGAAGATTCGACGAGATCCATTCTCTCGCAATGCAAAGACGGGCAGCTACTAGTACAACAGATAAAAAAACTCCTAGTAGCAAGGTTATCACAAGCCTTTAGCCCCAAAATTATCTCTTTAGTAGTAAAAAATAAACTAATTCCTACACATTGACCAGCATATTGTATAACCTTCTCCCAAAAGTCCCGTAACATAGAGCAAGTATAAAACATATGAAGAATATCAGCAGCCCTTTACCCACATTTAGGACAGCATGTTTTATCCACCCCTGCTCGAAAAAGTCCCTGTAATGGTTGCTGCCACTTACTGATTTTCTCAGGGGTATAATATAGCATACAAATAGTGCGAAATTGTTGCAATGAATAGTTATTTAGTGTCTCCAAAGCTGCCACAATCTCAGAAGTATCCGTGGGTATACCAAGTATCTGCCTCCATTTATTAGCTAAGTGAGCAGTATCAGCACTTTTCAAATTACAAAGCTGTATATATGTTGTGCTGATTCTAGCTTTCAGTGTGAGGTTTAATAAGTATGTTAAAAATTCATGAGAATGTGGGAGTTGCAACAGTTGCTGTTTTAAAAAATAATCTCTGTTAGACCTGGCATCCTTGGCGTGGGTCTCCCTTCCATTTTTTATGATGCCTCCTATGTTACCGATCCATTTTTGCTGGCGTTAGATGCTTTGGGCACTGTGCCACTGCTATTCAGTGCCACAGTGCAAGTGCTCCCTATGATAAATTGTGTTATGTATTAGTGGCTCCATGATTGGATGATTGGTTTACTTGTCAGTCCCTAGTACAGTGCACTGAGTGTGCCCAGGGCTTGTAAATCCAATGCCGCTGGTGGGCTTGCAGCACTGGTTGTGCCACCCACAGAAGCGGCTTGTAAAATGTGTCTCAGGCCTGCCATCGCAGAACCTGTGTGCAGCCTAGGGCTGCCATGTCGACTTGGTGAGTACACCCACTTACCAGTCCCTAAACCTTCCCTTTACTACATGTTGGTCACCCCTAAAGTAGGCCCTAGGGCAGGGTGCATTGTAAGTATAAGGTAGGACATGCCCTGGTGTGTGTGGCATGTCCTAATAGTGAATTGAAGCCATTTTCGTTTTTCACTATTGCAAGGCTACCTGCTCCCCATAGGCCAGAATGGGCAGACTGACTATTACACCTTATAGTCAGAACTGACCCAGGGAACATGGTAGAAAAACGAATTTAGTATGCCTGAACTCAGAATGATAAAATACATCTTTTAGTAAAGTTGGTTTTAACATTCTGTGTTTGAAAATACCACTTTTAGAAAGTGGGTATTTTCTTGCCTAAACTTCCAAGCCTGCCTCTGCTAGGTTGTGTATTCCTTGTCTGGAGATTGAGTGACAGGGGCTGGGGGTGGCTACAGGAGACAGGGTGAGTCAGCACCGGGCTGAATAGAAAGATCTGCATCCAGAGTGGAGGGAGGAGTTGCACCTGGGTCTGAATAGGGCTGTGCCTGCCTTCCACAATGCTGGCTCCACCTCCTGCCGGGCGGCTGAGCACCCTGCCCCACATTCTGAAAGGAAAGAAGGAGTCAGAAAAACAAAGTGCTCCAGGACTGACCAGAACTGGTTTTGACTAGGCAGAGGCCTCTCTGCCTTCAGAGAACAAAGGAAAACTGTGTATAAAAAGGGGACCCAGACCCCTAGGAAACTAGATCACTTTGGGAAAACAAGAAGAAACCTTTGCTGAGGAGCGGAACCAAGAAGGAACTGAGGAGAAGACTATCCCTAAGCTAGAGGGATCTGCCTGCAGTGGTTGCCTGACTGCCAAAGGAAGGAGAAAGGACTTTGTGTGCACTTTTATTCAACTTGTAAAGTATCTCCAAGGGCTTGAGAAAAGAGCTTGCCTCCTGCTGAAGTCTCAGGGACAACAGACTTCAACCACCAGCTCCCCAAGAATCCTTTGGAAGTGCCTGCTGCTGTTTTGGGCCTTCTGAAGGGACTGCGTGTCGCAAGGAGCTGGAAGCGCGACTCAAGAGGAAGAAGCGTGTCGCCGTCGCTGCTGCTGCCGTCGCAACTCCGAAGGAGGGTGTCGCCGCTGTAGCTGTCGTATTGCACCGCATCGAGAGAAGCGTCCCGCAACGAAGAGGAAGCGTGTCGCCGTCGCTGCTGCTGCCGTCGCAACTCCGAAGGAGGGTGTCGCCGCTGTAGCTGTCGCATTGCACCGCATCAAGAGAAGAGTCTCGCATCGAGGAAGAAGCGTGTCGCCGTCGCAGCCGCTGCCGTCGCAACTCCGAAGGAGGGTGTCGCCGCTGTAGCTGTCGCATTGCTCCGCATCAAGAGAAGCGCCTCGCATCCACGGAGAAGCGTGCCGCCGTCGGAGCTGCTGCCGTCGCATCACGAAACAAGGGTGTCGCCGCTGCAGTTGTCGCATCGAGCGGAAGCGTCTCGCAACGTCGGAGAAGAGTGTCGCAGCCGAAGCTGCTGCCGTCGCATCGCTGGAACAAGGGTGTCGCCGCTGCAGCTGGACGCATCGAATCGAGACTTCTCGCAACCTCGGAGAAGCGTGCCGCATCAGGAAGAACTTGACGTCTTTATTTCTTTGCACCAGAACTTTGTCGCATTTCCATCGCTGCAACATTGCTTGTTGTGGAAGCGTCCCGCATCGTAAGGTACATTGACTTAAAGTGTCGCATCTTAAGAACTGAACTGAACTAAGCTAAAACTACCATTTTAAGTACAGTATTCTGGATTTTTGTCGTTTATGGTCTTGTGTTAAAACTATATAAAGAATACTTATTTTTGATATAAACCTTGTGTGGTGTCCATCTGTAGTGTGTCACTAGATTACTGTATGTGTTCACAAATGCTTTACACACTGCCTCTGAGATAAGCCTGTCTGCTCGTGCCAAGCTACCAAGGGGGTGAGCAGGGGTTATTTTAGGAGTGTACCCCTTTACCCTGACTAGAGGCGAGGGTCCCTATTTGTTACAAGTACCTACCTGTGCCAACTAGAGACCCCCAATTCTAACATTGGTGGTCAGCGGTGGGGATTCTGGACTTGCATTTGTGACTCATGTACAGTGATTGGTGAACACTACTAGTGAGTGCAGACCAAAACGCGACCACATACTGTTGGTAGATTTGTTTTTCTAGGACGTTCCATTTTTGCCAAGTTCAGCCATCATGAAACCAGCATCCATAGCATCTGTTGATTTTGATTGGGAAGAGGAGAAACTAGAATGCTACAATGCGAAGCAGCTGAAGCACTTCTGCAAAAGATTTAATGTTGCAATTACCGGGCTCACCAAGAGGGATGAGTTCTACAAGGCGCTGAGGGCCTGGGTAGAAGCAAGGAAACCCCTGAGATTGAGGAAGGGGATAATAATGCAGATGTGCAGCTGGAAGGGCCAGTGGGCCCAGGGGAAAGGAAAGCACCTTGCCTAATAGGTAGCAGTGTTTCTGCTAAAGGCCTGTCCCCAGAAGAGCTGGAGGACAGGGAGAGAAATAGGATGCATGAGTTAGAGCTGGCCAAAATGAGTGGGCAATTGGAAATTAGGAAACTGGCCCTAGAAGAAAAGAAAATACAGCTTGAGCATGATAGAAGTTTGAGGGAGTTGGATTTGAAAGCTAGGAGCTTAGAAATTACTCCCTCTGGTGGCAGCACACCGTCAATGCCTGTGGAATCTAGAGTATATATTCCTAAAGATGTGGTCAGAGAGTTTTTTAAAAATGATGACATTGGGCAGTGGTTCAAGGCCTATGAGGTAGCCATGTCTTCCCACCGGGTCCCTGAGAAGGATTGGGGAGCGGGGTTGTGGGGACGGTTCCTTAGTGAGGGGCGGGACACACTGCTAGATTTGCCTTCTGATGTCCATAATTCATATCGCCACATGAAGGATGCTTTAATGTCTAGGTATGGTTTAACTCCTGAATTGTATAGGCAGAGGTTCAGGGGTTGCACGAAGATAGAGAACAGTACCTGGGTTGAATATGTCACTTTTTTCTGCAGAGCATTGGATGGTTGGGTGAAGGGTAGCAAAGTTGATGATTTTCAGGGGCTCCTTGATTTGATTGCATGGGAGCACTTGTCAAGTAACTGTTTTCCAGAGCTACGCCAGCACCTGATAGATAGCAAGCTGACTATCCCTAGGAAGCTTGCTGAGGAGGCGGACCGCTGGGTCAGTACCAGGGTCCACAAGGGTCACGTGGGAGACTCAGCCAAGGGTGGGCAGGGTCCCCAGCAGAAGAGTGGGGGGACAAGGGTAAACAGAGGGAGTTCCAAAGAAGGCCCCAAAGTAGTCCCCAAGGGAACCAAGGGAAAGGTTCCCATGCCTCCCCCGAAACCCGCAGGGGCCCCGACAGGTCCACCTGTTCAAAGGGGACCCCTGAGATGCTACAAATGTGGGGACCTGGGTCATATAGCGAGTGATCCCAGGTGCCGCCAGTTTGGAAAGACCGCACCCCTGGTGCAGCCCCCGGCAGATGGCTAGTGTAGCCCTGGGGGAGGAGATGGATGCCCCAGAGGGGTGGGGTCCCGCACAGATGTCCCTTGTCTCATTAGGAGACTGTGAGATGGTCCCCAAGACCCAGCTGCCTGATAACACTAAGAAATACAGGCAGTGGGTGACCATCAATGGCCATAGGGTGGAGGCTCTTAGAGATACAGGAGCCAGTGTGACAGCTGTCAAGTGTCACCTGGTGTCTCAAGAGCAGGTTGTCCCCCATGCATTCTATCCAGTTGTTGCCGCTGACAACACAGAGTCACTGCAAAGTGGCTCAGGTTCCCTTTGAGTGGGGGGGGGTCTCTGGTACTCTTCAGGTAGCTGTGAGGCCCGCCATGCCTGTGGACTGTTTGTTAGGGAACGACTTGGAGAGCTCACCTTGGGCGAAGGTGGAGCGAAGTGCTCATTTAGAGATGTTGGGTTTGCCTGACTGGGCGTGTGTGACCACCCGGTCCATGGCAGCAAGTAAAGGTGCTCAGGAGGACCTGGAGCCTGAGAGGGAGGCCCAGGTACCTGCCGTCACGAGAAGAGGCAGGGGCGCGGGAAACCGGCCCCCGAAGTTCCCACGGTCCAGGAGGAGGCAGACCTTGAGGGGGATGCCCTGGAGCCTACAGGGGAACAGGTAGCTGAACTGGGGGACCTGCCTGAGCTGACCCATTGGCAGCAAGAAGGAGGACCCTCCAGGGAAGAATTCTGCAAGGAGCAGAAAGAATGCCCTTCTCTGGTGGGTCTGCGGCAACAGGCTGCAGACCAGGCAACAGGTGATCAGTCTGGGTCACATTGGGTCTATTGGGAGAATGATCTCCTGTATACTGAGCCTAAGGTTGCTGAGCCTGGGTCAGCCCGTGTGCTGGTGGTACCCCAGTGCCTCAGAGCCTTCCTACTGGGGCTGGCTCATGATGTTCCATTGGCAGGACATTTGGGGCAGGACAAGACCTTTGAGAGGCTTGTCACCCACTTTTATTGGCCCCAAATGCGCAGGAGTTCAGACACTCACTGCAGGACATGTCAGACTTGCCAGGCAAGTGGAAAGAGTGGGAGGAAGCGCAAGGCTCCTCTCCAGCCATTCCCTGTAGTCAGCACCCCCTTTGAACGGGTGGGTATTGACATTGTGGGGCCACTGGACCCCAAGACAGCCATGGGCAACAGGTTCATCCTGGTCTTGGTGGACCATGCCACCTGGTACCCGGAAGCCATACCTCTGAGGACAGTGACGGCCCCCGTGGTGGGACGAGCACTGATGGGAATTTTCTCCCGAGTGGGATTCCCTAGCGAGGTAGTGTCTGACCGGGGGACCAACTTCATTTCCAAGTATATGAAGTCCCTGTGGCAGGAGTGTGGGGTAACCTACAAGTTTACCACTCCTTACCACCCCCAAGGAAATGGATTGGTTGAAAGGTTCAACCGAACCCTCAAAGGCATGATTATGGGTCTTGAGGAACCTATGAGGCGTAAGTGGGACGTCCTCTTACCATGCCTGCTCTTTGCTTACCGTGAGGTGCCACAGAAATCTCTAGGGTTCAGTCCCTTTGAGCTTCTCTATGGACACCCAGTAAGAGGACCTCTAAGTTTGGTCAAAGAAGGCTGGGAGCAATCTCCCAGGAAACCTCCCCAGGATGTATACAGTTACATGCTGGCCTTTAGGAACCAAACTAGGCGTTTCAGGCAACTCGCTGAGGCGAATCTGGAAGCCAGCCAGGAGGAGATGAAGCGGTGGTACGACCAGAATGCCACTCTGGTAGAGCTTCAGCCTGGTCAGAAAGTGTGGGTCATGGCCCCAGTGGAGCCCTGCGCGCTCCAGGATAAGTGGACCGGACCCTTTGAGGTTGTAGAGCGCAAAAGTCCGGTTACCTACTTGGTGGACTTGCGGTCTCCCAGGAACCCTTTGAGGGTCCTGCATGTCAACCGCCTGAAGCCCCACTTGGAGAGGTCCCAAGTGGGCATGCTCTTAGCGACAGATGCTGGGATGGAGGAGGAGACTGAGCCTCTTCCTGACCTCCTGTCAGCAACAGAGCAAGATGGGTCAGTGGATGGTGTCAGCCTCTCTTCCACCCTGACCCCTGAGCAACAGAATGACTGCCGCCAGTTGCTGGGACAGTTTTCTGATCTGTTCTCCCTGGTTCCCGGTGTCACAGATTGGTGCATCCATGATGTGGACACTGGGGACAGTACGCCTGTGAAGCACAAATCTTACAGGGTGACTGACAGGGTGAGAGCTTGCATCAAGGAGGAGGTCTCCAAAATGCTTGCGTTAGGGGTGATTGAGTCCTCTAACAGTCCTTGGGCCAGCCCAGTGGTCTTGGTCCCAAAGGCTGCCGCACCGGGTGCCACACCAGAACTCCGGTTCTGTGTGGACTACCGAGGACTCAATTCAGTCACCAGGACTGACGCGCACCCCATCCCCAGAGCTGATGAGCTCATAGATCGGCTAGGGGCTGCACGGTACCTCAGCACATTTGACTTAACGTCTGGGTACTGGCAGATCGCCTTGACTGATGGGGCAAGAGAGAGGTCAGCATTCTCCACCCCAGATGGGCACTACCAGTTCCGGGTGATGCCCTTTGGGATGAAGAATGCCCCTGCCACCTTCCAGAGGTTGGTCAACCAGGTGTTGGCTGGACTGGACTCGTTCAGTGCCGCCTACCTGGATGACATCGCGGTGTTCAGCGCCAGTTGGGAAGAACATCTGCGCCACCTCTGGGAAGTGTTGATGGCGCTGCGGAGGGCAGGCCTCACGATCAAGGCGAGTAAGTGCCAGATCGGGCAGGGTTCCGTGGTGTACTTGGGACACCAAGTGGGGAGCGGCCAGGTGGCGCCCCTACAACCCAAAATCGAAACCATCCTGAATTGGGAACCCCCAAAACCCAGACAGAGGTGAGAGCCTTCTTAGGACTCACGGGTTACTACAGGAGGTTTGTCAAGGGGTATGGCAGCATCGTTGCACCCCTGACAGAGCTGACTTCCAAGAAGCAGCCCAGGAAAGTGATTTGGACTGACACCTGTCAGAAAGCTTTTGAGGCCCTGAAAACCGCCATGTGCACGGCGCCCGTGCTCCTGGCACCCAACTTCTCCAAAGAGTTCGTAGTACAAACAGACGCTTCAGAGCATGGTGTGGGGGCTGTTCTGTCACAGATGAATGAGGAGGGCCTAGATCAACCCGTAGCCTTCATCAGTAGGAGGTTACTACCACGGGAACAGAGGTGGAGTGCTATTGAGCGTGAGGCATTTGCTGTGGTCTGGGCACTGAAGAAGCTGAGACCATACCTGTTTGGGACTCACTTCCGGGTTCAGACAGACCACAGGCCCCTCAGATGGTTGATGCAGATGAGGGGTGAGAATCCAAAGCTGTTGAGGTGGTCCATTTCCCTACAGGGGATGGATTTCACGGTGGAACACCGCCCTGGTACAGAACACGCCAATGCTGATGGTCTGTCCAGATTTTTCCGCCTTAGTGAAGAGAGCTCCCCTGAGGTAGGGTAGTTCTCCCCACATTTCAGCTGGAGGGGACACGTGTTAGACCTGGCATCCTTGGCGTGGGTCTCCCTTCCATTTTTTATGATGCCTCCTATGTTACCGATCCGTTTTTGCTGGCGTTAGATGCTTTGGGCACTGTGCCACTGCTATTCAGTGCCACAGTGCAAGTGCTCCCTATGATAAATTGTGTTATGTATTAGTGGCTCCATGATTGGATGATTGGTTTACTTGTCAGTCCCTAGTACAGTGCACTGAGTGTGCCCAGGGCTTGTAAATCCAATGCCGCTGGTGGGCTTGCAGCACTGGTTGTGCCACCACAGAAGCGGCTTGTAAAATGTGTCTCAGGCCTGCCATCGCAGAACCTGTGTGCAGCCTAGGGCTGCCATGTCGACTTGGTGAGTACACCCACTTACCAGTCCCTAAACCTTCCCTTTACTACATGTTGGTCACCACTAAAGTAGGCCCTAGGGCAGGGTGCATTGTAAGTATAAGGTAGGACATGCCCTGGTGTGTGTGGCATGTCCTAATAGTGAATTGACAGCCATTTTCGTTTTTCACTATTGCAAGGCTACCTGCTCCCCATAGGCCAGAATGGGCAGACTGACTATTACACCTTATAGTCAGAACTGACCCAGGGAACATGGTAGAAAAACGAATTTAGTATGCCTGAACTCAGAATGATAAAATACATCTTTTAGTAAAGTTGGTTTTAACATTCTGTGTTTGAAAATACCACTTTTAGAAAGTGGGTATTTTCTTGCCTAAACTTCCAAGCCTGCCTCTGCTAGGTTGTGTATTCCTTGTCTGGAGATTGAGTGACAGGGGCTGGGGGTGGCTACAGGAGACAGGGTGAGTCAGCACAGGGCTGAATAGAAAGATCTGCATCCAGAGTGGAGGGAGGAGTTGCACCTGGGTCTGAATAGGGCTGTGCCTGCCTTCCACAATGCTGGCTCCACCTCCTGCCGGGCGGCTGAGCACCCTGCCCCACATTCTGAAAGGAAAGAAGGAGTCAGAAAAACAAAGTGCTCCAGGACTGACCAGAACTGGTTTTGACTAGGCAGAGGCCTCTCTGCCTTCAGAGAACAAAGGAAAACTGTGTATAAAAAGGGGACCCAGACCCCTAGGAAACTAGATCACTTTGGGAAAACAAGAAGAAACCTTTGCTGAGGAGCGGAACCAAGAAGGAACTGAGGAGAAGACTATCCCTAAGCTAGAGGGATCTGCCTGCAGTGGTTGCCTGACTGCCAAAGGAAGGAGAAAGGACTTTGTGTGCACTTTTATTCAACTTGTAAAGTATCTCCAAGGGCTTGAGAAAAGAGCTTGCCTCCTGCTGAAGTCTCAGGGACAACAGACTTCAACCACCAGCTCCCCAAGAATCCTTTGGAAGTGCCTGCTGCTGTTTTGGGCCTTCTGAAGGGACTGCGTGTCGCAAGGAGCTGGAAGCGCGACTCAAGAGGAAGAAGCGTGTCGCCGTCGCTGCTGCTGCCGTCGCAACTCCGAAGGAGGGTGTCGCCGCTGTAGCTGTCGTATTGCACCGCATCGAGAGAAGCGTCCCGCAACGAAGAGGAAGCGTGTCGCCGTCGCTGCTGCTGCCGTCGCAACTCCGAAGGAGGGTGTCGCCGCTGTAGCTGTCGTATTGCACCGCATCGAGAGAAGAGTCTCGCATCGAGGAAGAAGCGTGTCGCCGTCGCAGCCGCTGCCGTCGCAACTCCGAAGGAGGGTGTCGCCGCTGTAGCTGTCGCATTGCACCGCATCAAGAGAAGCGCCTCGCATCCACGGAGAAGCGTGCCGCCGTCGGAGCTGCTGCCGTCGCATCACGAAACAAGGGTGTCGCCGCTGCAGTTGTCGCATCGAGCGGAAGCGTCTCGCAACGTTGGAGAAGAGGGTCGCAGCCGAAGCTGCTGCCGTCGCATCGCTGAACAAGGGTGTCGCCGCTGCAGCTGGACGCATCGAATCGAGACTTCTCGCAACCTCGGAGAAGCGTGCCGCATCAGGAAGAACTTGACGTCTTTATTTCTTTGCACCAGAACTTTGTCGCATTTCCATCGCTGCAACATTGCTTGTTGTGGAAGCGTCCCGCATCGTAAGGTACATTGACTTAAAGTGTCGCATCTTAAGAACTGAACTGAACTAAGCTAAAACTACCATTTTAAGTACAGTATTCTGGATTTTTGTCGTTTATGGTCTTGTGTTAAAACTATATAAAGAATACTTATTTTTGATATAAACCTTGTGTGGTGTCCATCTGTAGTGTGTCACTAGATTACTGTATGTGTTCACAAATGCTTTACACACTGCCTCTGAGATAAGCCTGTCTGCTCGTGCCAAGCTACCAAGGGGGTGAGCAGGGGTTATTTTAGGAGTGTACCCCTTTACCCTGACTAGAGGCGAGGGTCCCTATTTGTCACAAGTACCTACCTGTGCCAACTAGAGACCCCCAATTCTAACAATCTCTAATTTGCAAATATTTTAAAAATGACTGATGTGGGAGACCAAAAGAAGATTGTAAAGATGCAAAAGAAGAAAAACCATTGTGATCATACAGCTGGCCCAATCTTTCAAACCCAAATCCTGCCCAGCTACAAGCAGAGATATCATGAAATATGCTCGGGAGAAATGGATTATTCCACAGTTTAAGTTGATCGTGTTTTGTGAGGTTTTCAAAAGTAAGTGATAAATAGCCGAGTATTTCATGCCAAATACGAACCATATCTCTAATAGTCTTGAACCGTACTCTCTTATAATAATTGGGATCGTTAATCCTGTACAAGAACATTTTACTATCTGTGCCAAGTGCAAGAGTGAGGCCGAAATATGGTTGTTTATCAGTTAAAAGGCTTTGCAGGCGCCCCGTAAATGCTGCCCAAAAATAAAGTTTAAAGTCGGCGAGTTGCAAGCCTCCAAACTTGTAGGGAAATTTGAGAAATCGTATATCCCGGCGTGCTTGCTTATGCCCCAAATAAAACTACTAATTACACCTTTAAGTTTTTGAAAAAAATTGTTTGGGACTCGTATGGGAATAGCACGAAATAAATATAAAAATTTAGGTAAAATTGTCATTTTAATTATATTGACTCTAGCCATAATAGTAATTGGAAGATTATTCCAGCTCCTTAGTTTTTTTATAACCAATTGAAGTAATGTTTCATAGTTAAGTCGCCATATTTGTTCCACAGTAGCAGAGATCCGAACCCCCAAATACGTTGCCACAGTGCAGCCTCCAGTTATAGGTGCTGTTAATTCTATATTATGCAAAACTTGAGTTTTATGTGTGTTTAATTTATATCCTGAAAAGGACCCAAATATTTTCGCCTCCTCCTGTATTACTTTCAATGTTATTCTTGGGTTAGATGTAAATACCGCGATATCGTCAGCTTATGCAACAGCCTTAAGTTGGTACGTTCCGTTGATAAATGGGGCAATATGGATATTCCGATTTAATGTATTAATAAATGGTTCTATATAAAAGGCGAACAGTAAAGGAGAAAGTGGGCACCCCTGTCTTGTTCCACGCTGTATCGGAAATGGAGCAGAATGCAAGTTAGCATATAAAAGTTGAGCCTGTGGGCTAATATACAACGCCTGAATCCATTTCAAAAATCGACCTGGCAGAGCATTACTAATCAGTATCTTCCATAGCGCATCCCATACCACCCGATCAAATGCTTTTTCAGCATCCAACAGGATCATCCCCAGGTTTCGGGATGTCCTGTTTGCAATATCAAAAGCAGTGAAAGCTGTGTTAACATGTGCAGTAGTATCCCTCCCAGTGATAAATCTGTGTTGATGTTCAGATACTAGATTAGGCATATAAGGTGCCAGGCGATTAGCCAGCACTTTAGCAAAAATTTTAGCATCAGAGTTGATGAGTGATATAGGTCGATAAGACCCACAATCATCCGCTGCCATCCCCTTTTTAAGAAAAAAAACAATATTAGTTAGATCCCAAGATCTAGGAGCTTCCATACATGCCCCGATCTGATGTATAACCAGACTAAGTAGAGGAAGAATAGTGCCTTTAAAAGTTTTATAAAATTCAATTGGTAATGTATCATCCCTGCCGCCTTACCAGATGGCAGTGCTGTTATAGCAGATGAAATTTCTTCTTCAGTAATATCTTGTTGAAGATATTCAGCAGCCTCCAAATTAAGAGAGCGTGGATTACCTAATTGTAAGTATTCTTCCACTAAAGTTACATCAACAGCATCTGGCAGAGTATATAGGTCCATATACAAATGGGTAAATTGTTCCAAAATAGTATCAGTGGAAGTATATAATCGGCCATCTCTGCCCCTAATTGAATCAATCCGAGTTTTAGCTTTTTTATCTGCAATCTGGTAAGCTAATACCTTCCCAACCTGCTCCCCGTACTCGTATTGGTTAGCACGATTTCTATTGTATACTGCTGTGCTCTTTTCTTTAAGCTTCCTGGTCAAAAGCATCCATGTATTTATTAAAGAAATATATATTGACTCGCTATTTGAACCATTAGTCATAAGCTCCTCCGCATGTGCTAGCTCTAATTTTTTTAATGTATCACAAGCTTCATTCAAGCTATTTGTGAATTCTTGTTTAGATGATATATTACTGCTGAGTAGAACCACGTATATAAGCTTTCATTGCATCCCATATTATAATGGCGATGCAGTATCCATATTAAATTGTAAAAACTCATTAAGGGCTCCTTTAATATGTGTAACATATTGAAGATCAGACAGCAGATACCTTGGGAATGAAAAGAGCCGGCTACTCTTATCCTCAAGTGGTAACTGGAAACAAGTCAGAAGCGGGTTGTGATCAGATGTTATCCGTGGACAAACCTCCATTCGTGCTGTTGCTAAGATGCTACTGCTCACAAAGACTAAATCTATTCTTGAGTAATGTCGATGGGGCCCGGAATAGTATGTGTAGCCTGGTACTGTAGGATGTAAGGTACACCATAAATCTAATAACCCATGAAGCCGCGCCAATTCATAAATTGACTTTCGAACCCTCCTCATTCTCGGGGAAGCAAAACGATTTGTTGAATCAATAGCATAGTTTAAAGTACAGTTAAAATCCCCCATAATGATTATTTCTCCCTGCCATTCAAGCAGTTCCAACATCAACCTGTTGAAAATAGTAGGGTCATCCAAATTTGGTCCATTTAATGCACAGAGGACCAATTTTTTATTGTAGATTTCAAGCTGCAGAATGACCCGTCTGCCACCTGGGTCAGAAGCTTTTTTAACGTTTTTACAGACCAAGCGTTTATCTTATCTCCTTACTTACTTTTAGCTTAACCTGCACCCCCTGTTTTTTACACCCCCGATACCAGTGCATTTCTATTTTCCAAACATTGATAAACTGAAAGTCAGCCCCTACCCCCACCCCTGAATCGAAACCGATTCCCCACCCTCCCACCCAGTATTCTAGAAAAGGAATCACCCCCCCCACTAACCTGCTGTCGATCTAAGACAGCAAAAAGAGAGGCAGTGCCCTCCGAGAGCCTCCCAACTTAGATAGAAATAAAGCAGTTTGTTAAACCAATCCAAAAGATTTGAAAATGCAAATGCAAGGAGAAATAGCACCCAAGATATCATAACATAAGCATAAGCAAAATACCAAGCATCCCAACAAAAGCTGCTTAAATCTTTCTGTTCAGATTACTATTTGGGGCTCTGTTGCAGTTTAGAGAGCGCCAATTTAGCCTCCTTGTCCGAATGATAGATCTGGGAGCGGCCATCCCTGATGACCTTTAGTCGAGCGGGCTCTTGCAAGTAGACCAGAGCGCCAAGAGCTTTCCAAGGATCAATAAGCTGCTGCATCCTCCATCTCTTTTCCATTGTACTTTTCCATAGATCTGATCTTGCAGTGATGGAAATTGACTCAACTGTCACCGGCGTAGTAGGCCGAGCTTTAATAGCAATGGCTTGGCGCAGCAAGAAGTTTCCTACATAGATCAAAATTGGTCTAGGTCGGTGCGAGTTAGACTGGTCTGTTTGATTGTAAAAAGCTGGTACTCGGTGAGCTCGCTGGATTTGGGAATCCCAATCCCAATCTGCCAGATCTGGGAAGGCCTTCCGAAATAATTGAATAATAAATGCTGGTCGATCCGAGCCTTCTTTTCCCTCCGGTATCCCAAATATTTTCAAATTATTTCAGAGTTGCGATTCTCTAAATCTTCGGCCTTTTCCTGTAGTGCATTTAGTTGAATATCATGCTCTCAAAGTAGCTTAGTGGAGTGTGACACTGCGTCTTCATTATCAGACAATCTTTGCTGTAATGTCGTCAACTCGGTAGTAAGCTCAGCAACCTTACCATTTACTGCAGCCAGTGATTGCTGAATGATAGCATTGTCCGCTCTAAGCTGCGTGTAATATTCCTGTGCTTCAGACCTCTGCGCAGTTAATACCTGCATAATTGAGGCTAAAGAAGGTTCTGGCGGTGATACCGCTCCTGGTGTATTTGCAGCTACTGGTGCTGGTACTAGTACTGGTACGCTCGCTTGTCCAGAAACCTCCTTTGACGATTGTGTTGAGTTAGTAACATGATAACCCCATTAGCACTAGCATTTTTTAGCCCGCTCTCCAATGAAAGCTGGGGAGAAGAATTAATCTGGCCTCCAGTAGATACCAGATTTGGCCCAGAGCCAGATAGCCGGGAAACAATCGCTTTTACTTCCCCCTTCGAGGCTACCCATTTGCATAGAGGGCTATCCTGGTTTTTAACTTTAGCTTTTGAATGAGCAGTTGACAACGCAGTGCCTTGCTTTTGAGATATTTTACCACTACTACTGAGTTCTGTGGCTTTCTGTCCGATTCTGATTTGTTTGGCAGCTTTAGAATTGCGTTTTTTCATCTTAGCAGACATGAAGTTGGTATCTTCTTCGAGTGAGTTACCATCTAATTCGTCGACATCCTTTAGTGACAAAGAATAAGATGATATATCAGTTGTATTAATTTGTAACTCGACATCCTCACTATGCTGTTTAGCACTTCCTGATTCAAATACTTCCGCCGTTTCCTGTGCATTCAGTTGCAGAGGCTCTGACAAGTATGTTTCCCCCGGTCGAGTTAATTCCATTTCGGGATTTACAAAATCAGTTAATGAGCTACTCGTAGAATGTAAGTTAATTTTCCAGCCTTCGCCTAAACCACCAGTACCAGAATCCTCTTTATCTGCTACTATCAAAATGGGAGAGCCTGCAGCAGATCCAACATCGTCATTCCCCACACCACATTGAGATGAAAACATTCCTATATCGGATACCTGTTGTAAAGACTTCCGAGCTCCAGCTGTAAGTCCCTCATCGGATTGCACCTCAGCAGCACTTCGTAAGGCATTCTCCGGCTCTACTCCTTTCGCCGAGTTGCTCAAGTCCTCAGGTGAGCCTCCAAGTCCGCTTCGACGTTGAACTGCCTCCATAACCAACTCCGCCATATCGGCTTCAGGGGCGGCGGCAAGAAAACCTGTAGCCTTCCTGGAGTTAAGCAGTTTCATCACCGGTCTTCCAACCCGTGGTGCAGATTTTTTACATACGCCGTCAATCAAATCCGTGGCACAGCTAACAACAGGGGCTGCTGCAGAATTGCGGGTCACACGACCAACCCGTGGTAAAGTCGGCTTAATCGGTTTAGGTGGAGCCATAAGCTGCCGGGCTATGAGAGAGCAGACAAACAAACCGGGCCAGTGAAGCACAGAGCACCGCTGGCCACTCCGGTGAAGTACGCAGCTTCGGGTGTTCCCAAAGATGATTAAGCGCTGGGCATCTCTTCGGAGCATTGAAAGTAAGTTGTACTATTTTACTATCTTTCTGCTGCTTTCTACTAATTTATCTGCGTTTCAAGAATCAGGAGAAAGAAGGGTGCTCAGTCCTCGCCATTTATCGATTGCTCAGCGGTATATTATTCTGCATTCAGCATTCTGTTCTCAACGCAGTCAGGAGCACACGTCGGACACTGCCTCTCACGGCGGAGTCAATCCGCCATCTTCTGGTCACATAGGAGTTTTATGATATCTTCTGGAGCTCCCATCAAGAATAGTCTCTATAAACATGATTTATTGAAAGTAGTACAGCAGCCAAAAGAAATTGCTGCAGTTTGGAGTGCTATCCACAAGGCTGGAAAAGATATGGTCATCCATGGAAACAATTATGCTGATGAGGTGGCTATGTACTGTGAACTTAAAAATGAAACAGTGATTCAAGAAACTGAACAAGAAAAATTGAGAATAAATTCTATGCAAATTACAGAAAAAGTGAATTGTTTCTTCTTAAGTTCAAGTCAAGCTTCTTTGAGCGAATTGAGAGACCTTCAGGAGAAAGATACAGATGAGAACAATAAATGGAAAAAGTTGAGTAACAAGAAAACTCATCAGGAGTTTTATGTCACCTCTGAACATAGGTATATTTTGCTGAGTTAAATGATGTGTTCCATAGTATGCTATTTACATGGACAATCAAACTCAGGGATGGATTCCACCCACAGGAAACATTGCGAAATAAACATTTTTAGAAATATTGCTGATGTTTACACTGTTTAGTCTGTAAAAGGAATAATCAAGGAAAGAAAACCATTACAGTAATGAATCACACTGGCAAATCAGAGAGCCCATTTACAAGATTGTAGAAATTCCAGTATACAATGGCTTGAAATGCATTCATTCTTGTGATTGTCTGCTTGTTTTCTAAATGGGTTGAGGATTTTCCCACCCTGAGATCAGACAGCCTGACAGTTGCCAAACTTTTGTTGGGGGAACTGATACCTTTACTTGGTTTTCCAACTTATTATCAGAGTTTTCATTTTGGCTATCGTCCTCAATTTCTGAAATGGTTAAGTGGATGAATGATCAAGAATAAACTGGCCAAAGATTTTCCTTCTACTGGTTTGAAGAGGCCAGATGCTCTTCCTCTTGTCTTCATGATTATTAGATGTACAAAAAAACTGGTCCATCACCCCATGAAGTAATCATGGGCAAAACAATGAGACTGGCATATATTCCTTTAGCTGCACTTGTTTCAATTATTGACGACATAGTTCTTGATTACTGTAAAGGTCTGCCTCATATGGTGAAACCTTCTCACCTAGTGAACTGGGCAACCAAAGCAACAAAAGAAGACAGTACCATTATCCGAGCCCTGGTGATTGGATAGTTGTCAAAAGATTTCATGCTGCTCATACAAAAAGAGTGAAGGCAGTGGAGGGGGAAGTGGTGATAACAACCACTGATTCACAGAGTGAAGCTCAAGTTTGCAGCATGGATCTAGAGGGGAGTGAAAATGTTCAAAGGGAAACTGGTAAATATAACTAGATCATAGAAGTTCAGGTCGGTGAAAGTGAAAATCCTGGTGATGGTACAAGTAGTGTTGTCCAGTTTCAAGGCAAGCATCAGCGTGAAGAGCTATTGCAATGTAAAAGTCAAAGGCATGAGTGGCAGCAAGAAGAATTAGTCTCTGATCCAAACAATGAAAGGCTTCAGTTGAAAACCAGAGTCATGAGAACCCCCAGGGGAAGAAAACACTTCACAGTGAATCGTGCAGTTGAAATTGATCATCGTTCAAGTCCATCAGTGAACGGAAAATGTACAACGGTAGGTGAAAAAGAAAGAATTGAAGAAAATAAGTCACTGTAAGTAAGTCCGTTTTTATATAGCGCAGCTACTCACCCTTACGGGTCTCAAGGCGCTGGGGGCCGTCGTGGAAATTAAGTGAGCTATTGCCCAGAGTCACATGGTGCTGAGCTAAGCTGCAGTTGGAGCCGGGGATCGAACCGTGAACCCTGTGCTCCGAAGTCAGCTGCCCTGGCCGCTGCACCACACCTCTCCACTGTAAGAACATGCAAAAGAAAGAACTATCAACAAGAAAGATTACAGTCAATCCATGAAGACTCTGAAGTAATTGAGTTAGATTAAGAAAGCAGTGAAAGTGAATCACCAGTTGCTAAAAGACCAGTAAGAATGAGAACTCCAAATAGAAAATATGTGTCACCTGAATAGGTTTATCTAGCAACTGTGTCTTGGGAAGAAGACTTAGAACCAGAGAAATACAGTCCGGTAAACTGTTGTTGTTAGAAATGGGGTCTCTGGTTGTCAGAGTATGCACCCTGTACAAGCAGGAACCACCAATCTAGTCAGGGTAAGCTAGATACACACTAAAAGATAACCTGTGCTCACCGTCTGGTACCAGTATCAACTGGTACTGATTGCTTGACTGGATTTACTTTCTCTACGGAAGGAAGTAGATGCCCAACATAGCGTGCAGCACGACATAGCTCCGCCCACTCTCCTCAATGCTGCGTCTTACTACAGCCGCCGGACCGTGATTATGGGGGGGCTACGGGAGGCTGCTGAGAGGCCACTGGAACCGGTTCAAGCCTGTCGCTCGTCTCCAGAGCCAGCACCTGCCCTGGTAATTTCCCACATCTGGAGCTCAAACTGCACGGCAGCTGGGGGCCGGCACATCTTTTACGCAGCGACGGTGGCAGCAACGAGCTCTCACCAAATCAGGTGAGGTTGGGTGAAGTGAGTGAGCCAAGGTAGCACTGAGGAGCATTGGGGAGTGATAATCAGCCCAGCAGGGTGTCCATAGGGTGTAGGCCTGCCTCTTACCCTGACCTCGACCAGCTTGGGCAAGGGGCAGGCAAGCCGTAGCATTTTGCCCTACGGGGCGTGTGGGGGTTAGTGCTCCCTCCTAAGGGTAGAGCTTGTGGGGGGCAGAAACGGCCCAGCTAGCTCCGTGGTGTGGGTTGCTCTTCACAGCATGCTCCCCCGCACCAGACCAGGCTACCCCAGGACCTAAGGCCTAAGTACAGCTCCCAGCATTCACCAACGTCAAGGACTACCCTAAGGTAGGCCCCAGGGGCTGCACCAGTAACTACAGAACTGTAGCAACGGCAACACCTACACCACAGCTGGTGACCTGGGAAACCCTGGGAGCTCTTTGTCGGGTGACCCACCCAACCATCCAGTGTGGGAAGCACTGGGAAGTCTCCCTGCGTGTCCCATGCTCGGGCCTTTCCCCTCAGTGCCCCGTAGAGCACACTTGCTGACTGGGAAGAAAGGTGGCGCCACCATCATCTTCTTTTACAAAACCCAGCCAAAAATCTCATAAATCAGCACCCAAGTCAAGTAAAGCACCCAGCACAGACCCAGCGTTATGCCCAAAAGAAAAGCCTTGCCTCGGATAAAAGCCAATGCTCTCCCAGATGATTCCTTTTCACCATCACTGCCATCCGCCCCCAGGAGTCCGACCTTTGCGCCTCCTCCCTCAACATGCTGAGTAACCAAGGGGCAAATGAGATCAGCCAAGGAGGTACACTTATGACCTCACTTACCGCCACAAAACCTGATCCAAATGTGTCTCAGGGGCTGACCAGCCAAGACTTTTACAAGACCCCTGTCCAAAGAACCCAAGCACCATCTCAGGAGCTGATCAGTGAATACTTTTACAAAGGCCCTCTCAAGGGAACAAATTCACCATCCCAATTAGGTCCATGGGAGTCCGATAAGCTTTCGTCGACCCTATACAGTGAATGTCAAGAGGCTCCGCCAGATACTGGGCCAAAACCCCACAGATCGTATTCCCGCCCAGGGTTACACTGGGAGGACCAATGCAGTGAGAAGATATCTCAACCTTTACCCTCTACCAGTTACAGGGAGATGCCGATTCAGGGAATTGCCCCCGAGATAGCAGCAACGGAGGGAGAAAAACACCCCCCAGCCCACCGAGCACATACGCTTGGGAAACGGCAATGGAGGAAGTGCTGCCCAGCAGACAGTGCCTGCAACCGGTAACAGTGACCGCACAAGTGCATGTAAACATGACTGCCCCTTTGCCTCAGACAACACCACCAAAACAAGAGTTGGAAAAAAACACACAAGAGGCTAGTTCCACCCAGTTGCCCTCAAAGAAGCCCAGGAGAGAAAGCATACCAGTTCAGAAACTGGGCAACGTATTGGACCGTTTACTTGCTACACTGGACGCCCAAATCGGAGCATCACTAGCACAAACCCCAGTGTTTGGCATAGACTATCAATGCAGCCCCTCAGCCCCATACATACAGCGGCTCCCGCATCTCCCCTTACTGGACCCCCAGACCCTCTCTGGCCTCCATTAGCATCAAGCCACACATGATTGCCAGGGCACTCTTATGGCAGTCTCTTCAGAGACTTAATCCAATCCATTGCCTCGAGCTCAGCAGACCTGGGGCTTAGACTAAGCTCATTGGGAAATCGTACTGGATGCACTGGGGTGGACCAACCCTGCTCAAGCTCCCCTTTGATTGGCAAACTAGGCACTTTGCCCGAAATACTATGGTCACTTGTGGAAAGCGTTAAGAGCAAGGCCTGCTGTCCTGGAATAAACACAAATGAACTGCTCTTGAATAGAATTGTCTCAGGCAAACCAACTGACATTCATTGTAGACCTTCTTCAGTCAAGGCATCAACGGCTCCCCAGGAAGCTGAAAAGAAGCCCCATTCTTCCATTACACAGCCCACTCATACCCCTTGCACCACAGTGGATACATCCTCCCCGAGTCTGACCGAATAGGGTGAATAAGCCCAATTTCGTGGATCTCCAATACCATCAGTCTCCTTAAAAAAACTATCCTTTCGAGAAGGGCGATAAAGTAATTGAAAAAACAGTCCAAAAAAATAACGCTTTGCAAAAAGGAGATCCCTGATCTCAGGGGCTGCTAATACTTCTCAGATGCACCAAGGCCCACTAAGCTCTTTCCCATATTTGACTTAGCACCTAAATCAAGCATGAACTAGAAGAAACAACGAGAAATCTCACCCCTCTATATATCTCGCCGGCAGGACCACCAAAAGAGGACGTAGCCACAAGCTCTGCAAATTGCGCCCTAAAAAAAAACAATAGTGGCTACACAAGGGATTATCGGGGCACAGTCACCAAAGGTCAACGTACAGGCACCTGGGGTCGCTCTAATACCCACACCCGTCTTTGAGCCACCTAAGGCAAACAGGGAGCGCCCGGAAGGTATATGCTCATCAAACCGTGCACGCGAAACAACGGGAAATTACGCCCCTCCGGACACAATGCTGGTGGGACTGTGCACAGAGGACGCACCCACGAGCTCTTCAACCTGTGCAACAAATAATCTAATAGCGGCCACACAAGGGGTCAACAGGGCTCAGTCACCTAAGCCCCATGCATAGGGGCCTTGGGGTTCCCACACTCACAACTGCTTCCGAGACACAAACGGTGGAGTCAAGTACCAACAAAATCACTTTCTACACTGACATAATCAACAGGTCACCCCTCACTCATTAAAGGCCCTTTCAGTTTCACCAGCAGCGGACAAAACACTCTCTGGCCTAATGCCTCTATGCCCAACAACTTGGGCCAGGGGGGCACACAAGAATGGCCTAAACGATAATCTACAATGGATCCAATTAACTAGTGGGTCCACCTCATACTGACCACAACAATCAACCACAAACATCACCAAGACCAATTGCCCAAGGGCTGGAGGCCCAGTGGTTCCATAAGTAAGCCTTCACCTGAACATATGAGCCTACTTCAAGGTAAAGTCAGGTGTCTACCTTCCCAACTTTTATGTGCCCTGGAGACCCTACTCCCCAGACAGGGGGAAGCCATACATGCAAGAGCCACGGAACAGTTAGAATTGGCGTTCATCCCACATTACACTCCCAAGAGCTCTCATGTCACACTTAATAGAGGTAGTCTCTTACGTTTATTCCAACACATTCCAACATTGAGGGAGCTTACTTCTGCTGACCTAACATCTGTAAAGTTAGCTCGAATCTCAAAAAAGGAACCTCAGGTGCCACCATAACCACGTGGTCGAGAAAGGGCCTCAGAGACATCATTTTGGGCAAAGCGAAGTGTTTTGAGGATTGGGGCAGTGAGTTATTAAAGCTACAACAGCCAAAATACCCCCACTTGATACCGAAGCAGGAGTTCTCAAGGCCACACAGGAGCGTGCTGAGGGGTGCGTAAGGCGCTATCCATGACTGGCTTCCAAGAACGTCAAAAGCTGCAAACATCCTAGAAGTATCATGCACTCAAAACCAAAGAACTGTAAGATATTTGAAAAGAAGCAACGATTATGCTGGGTGGAGCCAGCTGCGCAATGCCCATTGTGGCAGTCTAGAAAATTTCCTAGCTACCACCTCCCATGTTCCCAACCACAGAAACCCGCTATGGTGCCCAATCTCACAATAACATCCTGGAACGTGGCCGGCCTTAGGTCAACTTTGACAAGCAAGTCTGCGCTGGCCTATTTGCACAGAAGCGATACACTCTGCCTTCAGGAGACATGGGTGTTTACCCCATCAGTTCTACATGGCTTCTATGAGCATTTTAAGCCAGCAAAATGCGTCAACTTATTTAGTCGGTCATTGTGAGGTCTCTCAATTTTTATTAAACATTCTCGCAAGATTGATGTCATGCCATAAAAAAAAACTCCTCTGTATTTGATAAACTGTTACCATAATGCGACCAAAGCACTAAAATTGTCTGCAACCGAAGATCTCTATGCTTGGAGGTCCTTTTCTTGGAGGTTGTCACGCATGAAATCCTGCTGGCAGGGGATTTAAACAATGGGACCTGGGGAGCGGCAGCAACTCTGCTTGCAAACCAAAGAACAGGCAAAAACAAATGACCTTCTGTTTACCTAAAAACTAATCTCCGCTGAACAAATATTTGAGGCCCAAGTCCTTCACTGCCAGCTTCCCACCACCTTTAAAGTAATCTCAACTATCGACTACATCTTTCTGTCAGAATCCGTAGCGAGTCGTCTTATAAAATTTGAGGGCTGAAAGCGATCACAATCCCCTGACTGTAACTGATGACTTAAGAACTCCCATGGCAGCTAACTGTAGGACAGTGGGCTCTTCCGCTCTTGCCGAAGCAACAAAGATAGTCCGGAGGCCCCCCCAGGAGATATACATTACAAGTGGGGCAGACGGATTCCCAGCTAGCAACCGGGGGCTGCTAGCAACATCCATGGGCCAACGGGAAGAAGCAGTTTTAACAGCAGTACAACAAGGCCATCGTCACAGCACAAAGAGCGCTAAGAACGTTCTTGCACACCCACAAGCTCAACCCCACTGCTAAAACTGCATCAAACATCGCTAACCTGCGTAAAAAGTTTAAAAAACAACTTGGGAGGCAAAGGAAGCCTTAGAACAAAAGGAACGGCTAAAAATATATCAAATGCTCCAGGAAACAAGCTTAGGTCACTTTTGGAATTAAATCAATAAACTAAAATCTACAAATCTCACCAGGGAAAATGGAGTCCCGGAAGGATCCTGGATGAGATGTAAAAGCGCTATACTCCGGTCAGCCAGCTATACTAGATTAAGCCGATAAATGGGGGGTGTAAATCAGTCCATGGGAAACAAGCCGGATTTGACCTCACCGGCCCAGGTCTGTAAACTCATAAAGGCAATAAACAAGAGTTTTCAATGCAATCGGTCTCGCCTTTGGGACCTTATATGTATTTAGCTATGCAGCACATTAGCCTGGGTGCTGAAACATCTACTGTTCTTTAACATGTGGGGAAAGTAAGCATCAAACTGCGTGACACGCCAGGTATGGGAACATATGGAGAGAACTTTTGCCTTTCAGCAGGAAATGGTATAGTCCAAAGATCTGTTTTTTAGGAGAGAGGATGTAGCCTTACGGCTAGAGCGGTCGTCCTCGAAGCTGGGGAACCGGGTTCCAGTCTGGCAACGACGCTCAACATCCTGTGATTCTGGGCAAATCACTTAATCTCCCCGTGCTTAACAAAAATGAATGTGTCCATATGTAACGAAACTGGTGCTTATGTAAAGCGCTCTGATACCCGATGTCTCGGGTCTAGTTTGCGCTATATAAAACTCTCAAAATAAAAAATAAGTACTCATGGGACATTGGCGACTCCCTGTCCATATGGAAATGTGCTTTGTCCACAGCCCACCATCTCCAGCAGACATCAACCAACTACGTCCCGCAAGCATACGAAGAATGGAAGGGGAGTTAATAGGGGTCGGCGGGGAGTAACAGTCTTGTGCTGCCACGGGCAGGGTGCAGGTGACTCTTATTTCTGTACTTTAATTAAAACTACCACACCAGGTGCCAAAGGTCACATGTTATGCAATGAAACACACTTAGGGTTCCAAGCACTTGCAAGAGCAGCAGCTTTGACCACTTAAGTCTCGGAAAATTCTATTACTTCTATCACACTCCTGCCTGACTACAGTTCTGCTGCTTAAACCATCACCATCAAACCAATTCCTATGAAAGGATGGGAGGGCTGGGGCGGAATCAAGCATTTCAAGCCATCAGGAGGATTTCCCATTGGTCAGTTTACTTCAGTAAATGAGGTCAAATTCTAGCCGTCCCTTACCTCCTTTGGACTGGCGCTGGGGCCTGTGGTGTGTGGAGTAAGCACTGCACACGTCACTGACATCTTTTTAATGACTTCAAATAAAACCAGCCCAGCGCACTATAAACAGTATTCTTAGCACTGAACACTAGACGTAATGATGGGGAGGGCCGCGGCTACCTGACCACACCACATGGGAGGGGGCAGGAAACTGCATCATAAAGCAGTCAAACCTGGGGTTGAATTCTGGCACCAGCAGATCTAGCCGCAAGGCCATGGTTGAGGACATGGTGGGGTAAAGGCCAAGGAAACGGGAAATGTGACAAAAACAACGGGAAAAGAAACCGGGCACCAGGCCAACAGGGAAAGGGAATTCTGCGAAAAGACCTCAGAAAAAAAGGCAACTGAAATCGATTTTCCAAAGTCCCACCCCTAGAAGGCACAGGAAATCTCGGTGTCCCCACCTGCCACCAACCATGGACTCACTGAGGGCGACACCTCCCTGGTGGATGAATGGAGGAGCACTTTTGATGCGCCTCACTGGTGGGTCAGGTCGAAAGCGAGAGCAATAAATAAAGTCGCTTTTAAATTCTGTGTTTAACTTGTCACATTTGATGCTTCAAAGACAAAGGTCAAATGTCAGGCTTTGTCTTCTGATAAATTGCTGTGAGATTGGTGTTTACTTCTGTAATTCTGAAGTGTGCTGGAAACAGAGATTTTAATAGGATCCAAACAGATCAAGAGACTTGGTGATGCACAAATGATAAATATTCACATAAAACTGATCACCACACGTTATCACGTGTGTGCTACATAGTTCAAACAATAGAACTGTATGTCTGTGCAAAGGTGGTGGCCATTTCAATGGAAAATGTGCTGCCAATGACAATGCGCTACCAAAGCCAGGTCTGGTGGCGTAGACGACTAGTGGTCCACTGTAGGGGCCTGTGTTTGGTCACATGGTCACTTGTTTCAATCCTGGCGGGCCCAATCAGCCTTTCATCCTTCTGAGGTCAGATAAAATGAGTACCATTGAGTTGGGTAACAATAAACATCTGTTATTCAGCGCCAAGATGCCCACAGGTGAACGTGCACTTTACAAATGTTACAAGTGCACGTCATGTGATGTTACCATAAATTGAGTTTCATTCAAAAACGTCCCTCCTCATGTTCGTTAACGGTAGGCGGGTCACTAAAGTTAGTTGCTCTAAAAAGTGAGACATAGTTCTAAAAAGTTTGGGAACCACTGGTCTATAGTCTCATTTGGACTTGGGAAGCGTCAGGAAAGGGCCCTCGTCTTTGAACACCTTGACACAGGAAGTTATTAGGAATACAGCAAAGGTCAGGATGGTACAGCCGCAGCAGGGGGCGCTGGGCATTCATCATTACGCCATTTAAGCAGCATACGTCACAAACCGAAAAGTCCTTCAGCAAGCGTTACTCTAGCCCACCGTAGAGGTCGCCCCTTCTTCACACTGGTGGTCTGCGGTTTACACACAATCTCTGCAGCAGGTGCTCGAGCCAATGAGCTATCTTACACTGACGTCACAACAAGGTCAGATGCCACGAGGTCCCCCTGCCCAGACTCTACTACCACACGCACGGCCCTATCACCCGTGCGCATCTGCACATCTTGTCCCAAGGGCTGCATGTGCCATGGCTGGGCAGAAGGTGGGGGCGCCACCGTGCCACGGGCCTCGTCACCCCCCCCCCCATCTCTCTGCGTTCGAGGTCCGCCACAACTTTTTATTACAAATGGCTGCAAGATATTTCCAGCTTATCAGCGCTGCCAAGCCGCCCTTATCAGCTCCAGGGCAGATACGACGAATGCGCCGGGATGCTGTGAGTAATGGCGCCTCCTAGAGGCGGCGCTGTCCACTGCCACCTCCCACAGACTGCAGGTTTAAGCCCCCCCCCCTAGAGTGGGGGTGGGGAACGGGGTGGGGGGCGCCCCCCATGCCAGACTTCTTCAGCGGTGAAAACATACCTTGGCGCACCTGGGCGAGCAGGCGAATAATTAAAAGGAAACTGGTACCGGATACGCTTCTCTGCAAACGAGGTTGGGAACGTGACGTGAGTACCTCAATGGCGCTGTCTCCCAAACTGCAGCTGAGAGGGAGAGAGTGTGGGGACCAGGGGGAGGGGGCGAGGGGAGACAGGAAGAGGGGGTGAGGGGAGACAGGAGGAGGGCGCGAGGGGAGACAGGAGGAGGTGGCGAGGGTGGGAGTGAAGCAGAGGAGAGGGAGCAAGAGGAAGGAAAGGGTGGAAAAAGGCAGGGAAAGAGCGTGACAACCTAGGGAGGGAAGGGGGCAGGTGGGTGAGAGAGAGAAGCACAAACAGGGGAAAGAAAGGCGACGGAGGCGGGAAGGACGGGCGTAAGACAGGTGGGCAGAACAGGGGACAGATTTAAAAGGGATGACAAAGAGGCGGTCCCGAAAGTGAAAGAGCGAGGATCTCTTGTCTTTATGGGGCCATGTGTTTAAACACATGGCCCCATAAAGATAAGAAATCGTTTACGACAGAAGGAAAGCAGGAGAGCCAGTCCAAATGGGCCGGCACAAAAAGCCAAATGGAGGCAACATAGATAGCTCATTTCCAATGGCTGGCCACCGTTTAGCATAAACGGTGACGCCAGCCAATGGAAATGAGGGGCGGGGCTTAAAGCCTCTTCTGAAAATCCTCTCCTACAAAATCTCTCGCGGAGGCTGAGCAGGGCTCTGCCCTGCAACGCCACGCGAGACCTAAAAACTACAGAGCACCAGGTCCTAACAGTCTACCAGCTGGAATTTTTAAATGTGCCCCGGAGGACTGGGCGAAGGTGTTAATTACCCCCTTCAACCAAGCTTCAACCAAGCTTTCCTTTCCGCCCAAGTTCCAGACACATGCAAGGGTTCCATCTTGTGCCTAATACTCAAGAAAGGGGACCCGACAAAGCTATCGAACTATCGCGTGATAGCCCTTCTAGATCTAGAGGCCACAGTTTACGTTCGATCACTACTTAAACAGCTAGAGGCCTGGGTCGTGGACAATGATGCTCTGACATTCTTTCAGACAGGCTTTCGGGCAACTGCGTCAACAATAGACAACATCACCGACCGTACTCGCAGCTGAGTCATCAAGCAGTTAAAAAAAATCAGCCATCACTCCTCTGCTGTATTATTGACTATGGCGCTGCTTTCCATAAGGTAGAGCACCCCACGTTATGGAGAAAACTAAATACATGGAAAATGCTAGTGCTATTATTTCTTTGTACTCCGACACGTGGGTCCGAGTAAGAATCTGGCCATACACGGTCACCTTCAAAATCACCAGCCTAGGCGGTCTGATGTAGGGGTGCGTCCCTGCACCCCTTCTCTTCAATTTTTTTTTACACAGCAGACCTGGGCAAAGTCCCGAAGAGCAGCTGTCTGGTGACCCCCACGACTAGGCTGATCGAACGTACGCATTCTGCAATATGCAGACAACATCGTTGTAATGGACCACACCAAAGTCGTGAGCAGTCTCCACACATACAACGCAGAAAATTATCTTGCGATCAATTAAGACAAGACCAAAGCTCTGATCTTCGTCCGCCATAAAAACAAGAAATTTCTTACGTGGTGCATGGGGACTACAATTATCAAAATAGCAACTAAGTACAATTACCTGGGAGTTTGGTTTACAGAGACCTCCAAACCTACGTTCCACATAGCCTGTCTGAAAAAGAAAACTGCGACCATCACATACAGTCTTACCAGCCTTGACAAGAAACTAAAAAGCACCTCTGCTGCTCCTATTCACAGGGTGATGAAGGCTTCCCTTCTCTCAGCATTGCACTACGGGCATCAGGCTTTTCCCGGGGCCTGCGCTCTCAGTCTAGAGCAAGCACAATGTACAGGCTATAAGAAAGTATTTCAACTGCCTAGATACCTCCGCAGATCCAGACTCCGCCTGGAATTTGGCTTGTTAAGACAAACTCTATCCTGTGAGTCTTACATTTTGAAATACTACATTCGGGTCCTGAAAGCGCCAGGCAACTCACTCAAAGACTGCCTGAAAGACATATTTGAGAGCCCAGGGAGCCCGTGGCACCAGCCACTACAGAAAGAATTGCCTCTCTCCAAATTGAAGCATTAGCACTACAACTTGACACCATCCCCTTTATGGCCTGGAAAAAAGCAATTAACAGGCAGCTGCATATAACTTAGTTTTATCTGGACACCTCTTCTTTAAAGTCCTCTGGCATCTTGCTCCCATTGAGCACCTCCTACCTGGTATGGAAATCACATCCATAACTATAAGAGGCCAGCAATAGACGGGTGTGCAGAGACATTTTGTACATGCGCCTGCTAGGTCTACCAGTAGCCGACTGGGTGGCGTGCAGATTATGCAAATTCAAGCATGAATTATGATTGCACCTCCTGTGCTGCCGTCCCACCCTTGACGCCGTCAGGAGGTCCCTGCTGAAACCAATGTATTTGACAGAGCCGTCTGCACTTGCCTGGAGGCTTCATCGCTATGCTTCTCAAACTGACGTAAGAACTCTATCTAGGTCCGGTAAATAGTTAAGGAAGTCCGAGCTCATTTTCGACTCTGAACCGCTTACCTATAGACCAAAGCTTATAAAGGACTACTACATGCAGAAACGCTACTACATGCAGAAACGCTGAAATGAGAAATCGGCATGGAAAAGGGATCACATTCTATGCATTGTATACAGCATTTCTGCGCAGGGCACAAGGGGAGGTGAAGGGTTCACTCTGATTTAAATAGTCCAGCACAGAAACAACCCAGGTGCACTCAGACTTAGCCTGGTACCCTTCTCTGTAACCTATGTTAAATACCTTGCACCATGAAATGTAACCACTCAGCACTCGGTTTTTAACCCTTTTTCTCGCTCCAACTCTTTTAACTCCCGAGGCTTCACCAAAACTAATCTTTTTCCCTCTTTCGTCATGGACTGGTCTCTGAGTTTTAGAAATATTTTTCTCGGATTACTTTCAGCCCTAGTTTCAATTTACAACCACGGCCATCAAGACTGGCACTGCTATTTTATTTTAATCTCCAATCACTTGTAGCATATTGACTGCACGCTGTGTCATGGATTTTTAACAAAAACCTTGGTTCTCTCTGTTTTGTTTGTTTTTATTTCCCTCCCCATTTCCCCTAGGTCTCTCACCTCGGGATCACACAACCCGTGGCGTCTAACTGCTTCTGGTTACTAGTTTGAAAACCACTGAACCAGACTTGCGGTAGTGATAAAAGTTACCTAATTTACTTTTCTTTGGTCCTGATGAAGTGCCACCAGACCCGTTAGGGGCTACTCTGGCATGAAACATGTCGACTCTTTGCACCACACCAGCCCTATAGGAACATTATATCCAGTTGTGGCAGATTACTTTTAACTAGGCTAGCGCCCCCTGGGAATTAACACATTTAGTTAGGACGGCCCTAGACCTATTTTATACTCACTCACCGCACTACCAAGCCGGCTTCATCCAAAAAGATCTCCTGGTGCCTGTCGGACATTGCAGCGCCGGCCCGATGAGGAGCAAGGCCCAATGATGAAGCATGACATCCTTCGGGGTGTGTGAGGGCACTTTTTTTTAGAAAAGACCTTTCTTCCCCTCCCCTAGGAACTGCACACCCCTTGTATTCCTTACTATAGCCTCTGAAGCACTATGCTGGAGATGATATCTATAAAAGACAGTTGAAGCAAATAAAAAGCACAATTATACAAAGCCTATCTGGTCACATGGAAATAAAATTATTTCCTGAAAAAGTTTTCCTTGAAATTCGAGCTGAAATACTTGGCAATCAGATACGAGGAATTTATATTGACCAGCTGATGCAGTACATATGTACTTGCCAACTGCTGTAGAAAGTATGTCTAATAAACAACAAAAAACATAAACATAGGTTGGTTCCACAAGTATGTAACAAGTGAGTTTGGTGGATCACAGTACCCATATCACGAGTAGTGCAGATATACGAATGTGCACCCAAAATAAGTGGCAGAGTCTGCTCCGAGCACGAGAGATCTCTGAAAGATAAGAAGGAACACTCATGCAAATGGATTGCTAAAGATCCCAATAGGGAGAGAAATGCCAAATCGGACTCTATGGCGTTGTGGTGGAAAAGTGATAAAAAACCTAAAGTAAATGAAATGACAATGCACACCTACCCGATGAATAGATTTTACAAACAGGGTGGATGGCAGGTAGGGCCAAATGTTTAAAAGAAGTCTGGGGAAAAATGTGTATTTTCATATAATTGATACGGACAGGCTTCAACCTAGTCACGTCGTCTGACTTTGGAAGTTATAAAAATGTAGATGAAACGAAAACCTTAATAAGTCGGGTTTTTATACAGAAATAATTCTGGTCCGACTAGTGCAAGTTACCTCCCGACGTCGGGTCAGATCAAAGCAATACGCAAGAGAAAAAACTAGATAAAACCAACATAGCCGGAGGTATAGTGCGGCATGGGAAAAAAAACTGGCTAAAAAAGTCAGGTACAAAGAGTCAGCCTTGATGAAAACGTTCCCATGTACTAGAAATCTTATAAAACCGTTATACTAACCGGTAAACATGACATAAATCTAGAATAAGGTAAATGAAGTAACAAAAAGAAACATTACAGATAAACAAACAAGATGTGCAACCTGCTGAGATAAAACAAATGTGACTAATAAGCGATGTATGCCCAGAATTGAATGGGCAGATCAGGTATAGAGCCCTATACCGTCAAAGCAAAATGAAGATAACACATCTTAAGCAACTGTCAGGAGAACAAGATCTAAGCTGAGTTATAGCGAACTGGGTTCTGGACATCTTAGTCCACAGATGTGAAGCAATATTATTATGTTTATTAGTTTTTAGTGTATCATGGCTCACAAGGACGACATATATATACATATATATATCTTCTCTATTTGCAGGAATAAAGAAATTGTAACTTGTGGCTTCTCCTGACGAAGGCACTCCTGTGCCGAAACGCGTGTAGATATTATAAGTTCTTCAGCCACCTAGTGTTGTCGATATTACAAGTTCTTCAGCCACTTAGTGTTGTCAAAGTGAATCACGCATTATATGTTCTTTAGCCACTGAGTGCTGTCAAAGTGAATCAGCTTTTTAATCATGGCATAGAATTTGGTTTCCAGCCATTTATGGTGATATTATGAACATATAGACAAAGTATATTCTGTAGATGAAATATGTATTGTAATTAAGAAAAGAACAGACTTCTTGCTTTTCCTGTTTTTTGTTATTGTGTATATTGTTTTTGTATGTTTGTTTTCGATGGTATAGAATGATGTCAGAATGATTGTTTGATACGAGAGGTGTACGTATGTGGGTATTTTATTACGTTTATTTAATATATCGCTTTAATAAAATTGACTTTTGAACTGGTTTATAATATGTTGTCCTTGTCGTCTGTGTATTTATGAATTATTGTCAAGTTTGTGATCAATTTTGAGTTGCCCTAGGTTTTTGCAATTAATATTGATCTCTGTGGAACTCACACCTAGTAGCAGTGGGCCCTTGTTTATTTACACACCAATATCACCAGGTTTAGGGGAGAAGCACACGCACTTTAGCACTAGTCAGTAGTGGTAAAGTGCTCAGAGTCCTAAGGCCAACAAAAAGATACAGCAAAAGGAGGAGGTAAGCAGGCAAAAAGTTTGGAGGAAGACCACCCTAAGGATGACAGGTCTAACAGTTGTCAATACATATTTGAAAGTAAACCTGAAAGTGAATCAGAAGTGGAGGAAAAACACCTTGAAAATTAGAGAGACTGTAAAGACTAAGTTAAAGTGACAGTTCTTGATTCAAACAAAAGAAAAAAATCTTTTGAGAAGATGAATTGAGATGAAACTTTGAAAAACATTTTAAAGTTTTTTTGTTTTGGTTATTGAATCATGCTTTAAAGAAAAGTTTGATAAATGTTAATGTTTGGAGCCTCACATTAATTTTGTTTCTATTCTTAATGGATAATGGAATACAGCAGAGGTTGTAAAAAGTTTAGTTCAAATGTTCTATTAATAATAGTCTTAGTTGGCCTATTGTTGTGCTCTACCGTCTCCGGTGAGATATGTTTCCACAATGGTTGAATTAACTAAAGTACATAACGAAGTGAAACATAACACACTGACACGTAGGGAAAGTTTAGGTAGTGGATTTCAAGATCATATGTAAGCTAAAATGTTAAAGGGGAGGTGAGAGAAAGATAAGAGAACAGATGAAAGAAGAATTTAGAATGCCAAATTTGCATGCTAGGTTGATAATGGAAAATGAGAGAAAGGGTGAGACGTGTCGTGCATTGAAAAACTTTAAAAATGGGAAGGCTGAATATGTGGGAGAAAGTGAGTGTGAAAGAAATTATGCTTTAAATGGTCATTTTCTGATTGGCGAAGAGCCGATTCTAAGAGGATTTATTTTTGTAAACTGTTTTTATTAAGTTTTTACCATCGGAACAACACCTGATAAATGACAACAACATACCACCATGTTCTGTAAAGTCCACATATATGGCCCACATATATGATAGCCTAGTAACTACAATTCGTATGGAAACCCCGTAGAGTACCCTCAGAGACAAGACGCCCCACCGACTGTGGCCCTCCCCGTGTCCACTTTCCCCACTGCCCCTCTGTGTGTTTCAGGCGGTGCCGGTGTCATTCCAAACCAAAATGTTCTAGCCATGGACTCCATACTCTGTCCTGAGAGGAATTTATTATGTGTGTGGTAAGACTGCTTATTTCAACTTGCCGAATAACTGGGTTGCATCATGTTATCTTGCTTTAGTGTTTCCTCGAGTCTATCATATGAGTGAAACAGACGATGTGGTTGGTTTGAAGAGAGTAAAATGTGGATTTGGACAGATAGTATTAGAGATATTAGGTGCTGTTATTCCCCTATAGGTGTGGCTATGAACAACGTGAAAATGAGATGTTTGTCTACATTGGTGGATAAGCTTGCTTAAGGTACAGCTGGTGTTGTGACCCAAATGAATTCTGAACTAATCAATATACTTGCTATGGTAATTCAAAACCGTTCTTGCGAAGTAAGGCAGTGTTTACAAGCTGCACCTTCATATCTGATAATAGCAGGGTTAATAATGCCTATATTTCTAATATAACTAGCGTTTCTCGTGAACATCAAGCTTTAGAAGAGCACGGCGTGTGGGAGACTGTAGGTACCTGGGTTAGCGAGATAGGGAAGGGTTTTAGCAAGGTTGGTGAATGGATTGATAATTTGGGAGGGGAACTTTAAGATTAATCATAACTCTAGTAATTATTATAATGATTTTGAGCAATGGTCCTGTTTCTCTTGCTAACATTTTATGGGTGTCTAATAAAAACTGTGCACATAAACATGAGAGGAGATCGCCGAGAAGGAAACAAGAATTTGAGCTGGAGAATGTTAAAGATTATGTCTACAAGCAGTCAAAAATGGTAAAGAATAAAAGAAAGAAGCAGAAAGTGATGCAGACTGTGTTATAATTTCCTGAATAATAAATTCTTATTAATAGTTTTTAGTGATTATAAAATATTCAGAGGGAGGGTGTTTAAAATAATTTTATGGATTTATGTTTTTGTACATCATTAACAGTGCGTAATATGCATAAACATGCGATTTCATATCTACAGACTGAACTGATACTATTACTTTTGATACAAGTTTTTTATGATGTGCTCAAATGTATTTATTAATGTATTTTAGTGAGGCCACATTTCTGTGTAATAGGCATTTTAACTAAGATAAAAGCTGTCTCTGTCACTATGTTAGTGTTTCACCCTTTCCACCCTCTGCGCACTTCCTCTCCCCATAAGCTCTTCAGAACAGTCAAGCTGCCACTTATTAGAATATTCTTCAATGTTGTTATTGGTATGCTCATGGGGAACTTCTATAACTCAGATGTAACTGACAACGTATTATTATGTTTTCCGCTGCTTCAGTATATTCTAGGCATTCAAATAGTATGACACTGTAAATGCAACTTGTTTGTTCGAACATCTCCGGATGGTACTAGCATAGAGGGTGCTGAATAACTATTCAATAAAATGGGATAGTGCTTAGGTGTTAAGGTAATGACATTTATTTTTCATGTGCTCTGATTTGCTAATGAAATTATACATTTGTTCACATCACGTTGATTCTGCAAAAGTTCTTATTTCTTATGCAAGAATTGTGTATAACAACCCCTTTATTTTGGAGGTGACACTGAGCTTTTCTTAATGCTGCTAGGGATGCTATCCTTTTCTTTTCTGATTTTGCTGCCCATTGGGACTTTGAATATTTTCAGATTTTTTACGTACTTAGTTTAACTCTGCATTTGAGAGTCTTTGTGGTATTGACACCGTACCACTTATTTTTGAATTTTGTAATAAAACTCTTTAACTTTTCATTGATCTAGAACTCAGTTATTGAGTGGGCCCAAATTCTTTAAATTGAAATTATTTAATGAAATTGTTTTTGTATTGATTTTGGTACTCCAAGAGGTGCCTTAATGTGGGGACACTTTGCCTCATAAAATTGAGGTTTAACACCGTCTCACATCCAGTAAATTCCGGGAGGTCCTGGTGAAGTAACTTTGGGGTGTCTCAATTTTAGGGTACCCTCAATTTGCTACCACATAGGTTTGTGAATATCATTCTGCAGTACTTTAAACATGCTATTGCCATTTGGTAGATGGTAAGGGTAAAGGGTGGGACTGCAGTTTCTGTTGTTCAAATGAGAATGTTTCAAGGCCAGGCATGGCCTTTTGTCTATCCCCGAGTACTACTTCTGAATGGCTAATGACAGCCAGGTGCATTTTGACCATGCTGTGGGTGCTCCAGTTTCTGGACTGCTCCAGTCCTCTCTGCTGAGAGAAGCATCACTTTACACAGAGGTTGCAACTAGAGAGCAGCCTAAGAAGGACAGATAAAAGAAGCACCCAAAAACAGTTTTGAAGTTTAAGAGAGTGGTTCCATTTCCCTTCCCTAGAAAATATGTACACAAGTGAGACCCAAATCACCCCACTTTATTCCAGTTTTAAGTTCTTCATGACCGAGGAAGTGAGTGCCTTGCAGAGTTGCATCAACCTTGCTCCATGAGTACTGGTCCAGGTTGGGTACTTTCTTTTTTCAAACCACAAGCACTTGAATGTGTCTGGTGGTTGACTTTTAGTTCTTAGCTCGTGCCCCCAACACTTCCTCCATGAGAAGCCTGTCACTGTTCCCCCTTGCTACTCTGACAGTCAAGTGCCCTCCTCAATACCCCCTCATTCGGGGGCTGGCAAGTGAGCATGGATACGTGACTAGTAGCAATGCTTAAAGGCACTCAGCCTAAACACAGTGAACAGTAAGTGACAGAATTGCTGTCGAAATATTAACCCACAGATACATTGTGGCCATAATATCGTATATCAAAATATTATCAAGGGGAGTGTAGATTCACAATTACTAATTCCACTGTGATAATATTTTCAGAGTCAATTTTCTGGTTGTGATATTGATCCAGCGGGTTACTAGCAACAAGCATTCATACACCGAATACTCACCTGGGCCCATTCATTCATACTACGCTAGCAATTTCCGCTGGTGGGTCAGTTGTACTCTTTATCAAAATCCCTGCTACCAATTACTTTTCTGATTGAAGAGTAATGACTTACCAATGGACCCTTTGTTAATTGGGAAGTTTAAAATGAGTGACATTCAATACAATTCATAATCCTGAAATAATCACTGAGTCAGGAAGTTTTAAAATGTTTATCTAAAGATTTAGCAGAGTAAAATACAGAACCACATAATACTTAATCGTATATCAAGGATGAAGCAAAATAATAATTATCGATCAATGACGGTCCCTCAGAAAGGAGAAGATAGAGACAGCAGCACATCTAAAGGTGCATTTATATTTACCTAAAGGTGCGAGACACCAAACCCCTTGGCCAAGGAGTTGGAAAGATAGGTCTCAGGAAGGATGAAGAGCAAAGACCTCCGGACCAGGTTCAGGACAGGATAGGTGACCTCTCTATCAACGACGCCTGCGTCGTTCCCATCTCTGATACTTCGCTTCTCCTCGATTTCTCTCAAGTCGTCCTTCTAATGGAATCCGCCGCCCCCACCTCAGGACCTCTCTGGACAGCGAATCAGCCTAGTTCTGCGAATCAGCTGTCTGTGATTCAATGAATGTAGCATCGCTTCCTAGCTTGACTGCTAACTAATTAACTAATTCTATACCTATTATACCCTTCTACACCCAGGTACCTCCCATTAATGTTTCAAAATTATGGGCCCACTACTTCTGATTGGACGGGGACAGGGGGTTGATCCTCACACCATGTCAATTTAGTTCAATTTCTTTAAGCCCATTGTTTTAAAATACCGCCCATCACAATTAATACATTTGCTTTATTTCCCACCTGTTTCCCATTGATTCAGCAATACATTTTGTATACATTTGTATCGACTTCAGGTACATTTCAGATGAACTTGTGAACCAGGCTTCGCGACCTTGGAGGGCTTCCAAGTTGACTTCATCGCTTTCTCTGGTCAGCCTTTCCGGGCGCATGTGCAGAACCAATGTCTCTCGAGCTGCAGTTCAACCAACCCAGGCCCATTTATGAACTAATAAAAAGTCAAAGAAGGAAATATTAAAATCACAAAATAAATGGTTTCACTGTATACCCACTCTATCTACTCTATTCCCATTTAATTAAAATCTATCCCGCATTAATAGCGTTAGAATACCACAGTTTTAATTGCAGCATATGAGGAAGCTGTAGCACGTGAAAACATTAAGCAGCCATTTTAATATACACTGCGCAGAAGCAAAGGTTTCCCTCCAAGCAAAGAAAGACGTTATACCACGTGATATGGTTGACACATGCGCAATGAGGTTCCCGCGCATTAGCGGCCATTTTGGATTAGACAAGCGTTACTTGTTAGTTTAAACACATAGGCAAGCTTCTCTCTAATTGTATTCATGTGTGCATTTGTTAGTACAGACAGTACAAAGATTAATAATTAATACTATGAGAAGATTGCTTACGAGCAAGTCTCAATGTGAGTTCTTGCTCCATCAATCCTCTCTCTGATGGCGTTTCTGAGCCATCAAAATATTACCCACAACCAGATGCCAACTTTTAGCATAAAACTGTCTCAGCTTCATTTTTACACTTTCTATTTTGATCATCTCCTTTCAGTTTCTTGTATAATTCGCTTTTCAGATCTTCTAGTTCAATTTCATCAAACTTTCGTTTCTTTCCTTTTCCTGTCACTCTATACGTATCATTCTTTCTACAACATTTGCACCATATTATTATTGACATTACTATTATTGCTATCCCTGCTAAGGGTACTAATATTTGACCTATAAGTCCTTTCCCTACATTAGCAAACCAGGTACCAATTGACGTAATACTATTTGTCAATCTTTCCCATACACTATCAACTTCCAGTGGTTTTAGTTCCTTCTCAAGTTTCGTTATATTCTGCACATATGTTCCAATTTCTGCACTTTTGTCAGGTATGTAAGTGCAACAGTGTTTCGTCTTCAATAATTTACAGACTCCGCCCTCTTTTGCTAATATTAAATCAAGAGCAAGTCGATTTTGCATAACCATAGATCTAATCGCAACCATCTCCGCATTAATCATTAGAAATCCTCCAGCAGTGTCTGTTGATAAACGATCAACTACTGTAGATAATTTACATATTTTCCTTGAGTTCAGAATTATTCCCACTGAAGGTATCAATGCACCAAATATATCACCTACAATTTCAGAAAAACTAGCTCTTTTACTACGTGTTAATTCACTAGTATTTTCATTGCTCCCAGTGTTTCTTTTTACGTGGTATATTTTTGGAAACACTATTCCAAAATTACAACTTCCATACCACCGTGCAGGAAGCCTAAAGTAAGCCTTATTCCCACACACATAATAGATTCCTGGAAAACTGAATCTGTTCCTCCTTTTAGTCCCCAACCTCCAAGAATTAAAAAATTATGTTCACATTCACTGGTACCAATAAAAACATTGTTATACTCAGTCTTTAACCTATGTAGACAAATTTTCCCTGTCTTTACAAAATCCAGAGCCATAGCAGCTTGAGCCTTGCCAGGTGTGTAACTACCCTCTTTCTCAGCCCAAGGTGGCAGATGAGCCTTATGCTCAGATGCTTTCTTTTGGAAATCTTGTCTTCTATCTTCTACTAAATTCAAAAATATCTTTTCTTCTTCATGTAACGAACATGTTAGATTGCTTCTATGTGCATGTGTTATATCTATCGATTTCATTGTTAAGAAAAATTCTCCCATAAACTGTGCATCTTGACTACTAAGCACTGGATTCATATTCTTTCGAATCGGAACCTCAGAAAATATCACAGCTATATCTGAATAATAATACTGAAGTCTCCCTGTTCTATAAAATAAACTAGTTAATACACTACATGATATGCCATAAGTTAATGGTAAATGATGGTATGTTAAACCTTCCGCTACTGAATTCGGGTAACTTCATACAGACATAACAATTACTAACTTCCATAGTATCTACATATTGAAACAATAATTTTGTGAAAACATTCAAACTAGTGTCGTTATCTGTTACCTCATGATGAAACTCTGGTTCATCTTCTGCCTTTAATTCTACTCTATTACTTCTCAAGTTATCTACCCTTCCCTTCGTTTCGTTGTTAATCTTTTTATCCATTATCAGAAGGTAAGGAATTGCTACGATCACAACTAACCATACTATAAGCGCCGCTACCAGACTACATATGCATATAGCACAGCATCTTTTACAACATTTCCGTTTCGGTCTCCCAGAAACTCTGTCGTCAGGCATTTTGACAAGGAAGATTTCTCTTCTTATCTTTCTTCCAAGACTTTAACGTTATCAGGGTGGTTTTATTTCTTTCTCATAAGTCAGTTCTGCACTTGTTCCTTCGTCACCACTTTCACTTGACTCTGAACTCTCGTAGTCTTCAAGGATTATATAAGTCCAATCAGGACCTTTAAATTTATTGTTCACAAGTTTCAGTCTTTTGCTTTTTCGTTTCACAGTTCCACTTGCTTGTCCAGTTAGGCTTGTTACTTCATTTACTTGTTCTCGATCTTCACTTCTGGTTTCTATATGGTATTTTACTCTTTTAATGACACTAGGCCAATGATCACCTTTTCGGACCTTCTTTGTTTGCACTGTCTCTTCACTTCTTATTTCTTCTTCAGAAATTCTTTTATTTTCAGGTTGTGGCACAGTTTGGTTTTCTTCGATTTCAATTTCTTCTTCTATTTGTTCTTTTTCAGGTCTTATTGGTTTCTCTTCAGTTGCTCCACTGTGAGTTTCTAGTAACTGACCTTGTTCAGGATTTACATCTTCATGCTTGAGGTTTTCGTGATCTTCTTCTTCTTGAATGTATTTTCCTAAATCTAACTGGTTCTGATCAGTGCTTATTGCACTTTGTACTTCTGCAGCCTGACCGTGTTCTTCTAAACCGGTTTGTCCCTGCTCAAATTTTGTTGTTTCGTTGTGGATTTGAGCCCAATTTCCTCTCCCTATCTGGTCCTGCTCAGGTCCTTTTATTGTATCATTTTCCTCTTCCTGAGCTGCTTCTTCTTCACCTATCTGATCTTCTTTAATTTCTTCTAAATTTGCTTGGCTTCTTGTTCTGTTGTAAACTTCTGGTATTTCAACCACTGGTATCCAGTCCTGACTTGTGCTCGGTTGTTCTTCTTCAGCTTCTCTCGAATCTCTCACCTGAGATTCTTCAGCTGGGCAACCTTCAGCTTCCTCAGTTATCGATGCTGTCTGAGGATTTTGTTCTTCAGGCTCTGGCACTCTTTTGGTGTGGCTTACATGAATCCAATTAGGCAATCCTGCACATTTCACTGCTGAGTTCGTAACTAGTATAACCTGACAAGGTTCGCCCCACCTGGGTGATAGACACGTTTCTCTCGTGTGATGCTTCACAACCACCCAGTCTCCGGGATTCAGATCATGCTCTTGCTCAGGCTGCCTGGAAACTGCGTCTAACCCAACCTGGTGAGAGACAGAACGCACTAGGTCAGCTAATCCTTTGCAATAATCCAGAACCATATCATCAGTTATATTTAGTAGTTTACTTGTAGGTACATGTGCTTGTCTCATTGCTCTTCCCATGATTATTTTGTGCGGACTCAATCCGGTATTTCTATCGGGAATGCTTCTGAGTCCCATTAACACAAGTGGCAATGCATCTGGCCAATCTAACGATGTTGATGCACACATTTTTGCCAGTCTTGATTTTATTGTGCCATTCATTTGTTCAACAACTCCAGAAGCCTCTGGACGGTATGCACAGTGCAATTTCTGCTCAATTTGGAATGCTTCACAGATTATTCTGATCACATCGTTGTTGAAGTGACTTCCTCTATCTGATTCCAAAGTTACTGGAAAACCGAATCTAGGAATTAGTTCTCGTAGCAACAACTTTGCGACTGTAATACTGTCATTCCTTCTGGTAGGGTAAGCCTCCACCCAATTTGGAAAACAGGCACACTATGACAAGTACATATTTCAGTCCTCTACATGGTGGTAACTGAATAAAATCAAGCTGCAATCTCACAAATGGACCCTCTGCCTTTCCAATTTTTCCAAAACCAATTACTGTTTTTCTTCCTGGATTATTCATTTGGCAAGTTAAATCTCTCTGGCAAAGACTCTCTGCTGCAGCCCTAAACCTTGGATTGTACCAATTTTGTCTGAAGAGTCTAATCATAGCATCTCTCCCTACATGTGTGTCTCCATGATACATTCTGGCCATTTGTGAAATCAGACAGTCGGGCATGACTGGTCTGCCATCGGCATAAATCCACACATCGTCGTCTGCCCTTCGAGAACATCCCATTTTAATCCATGCATCTCTTTCACTCTCATCAGCATCATCTTGCAGTCTTTTCACATCATTCCATGTTTTAGGTGGTGCATATAGCATAAGTTGGCAGCTGATTCCCATCCTTTCAACCCTTTTATTTACTGACAACCTGTTTTTGGCACAGTGTTGAACCACCAAATCTGCATATCTGTTACCGACTACCACCCAGTCATCTCCTGACTGGTGTGCGGCACATTTCACCACAGCCAATTCTTTTGGTGATTGTATTGCTTCCAGCAGTTCTTTTACAAACTGTCCATTTTTAATAGAGGACCCTGAAGAAGTCATGAAATCCCTCTGCATCCACAGTTGGCCAAAATCATGCACAACCCCGTAACCATATTGACTATCTGTAAATATAGTTACTTTCTGATTCCTCCCAAGTTTGCAGGCTTTAATTAAAGCAATTAATTCAGCTACTTGTGCAGATTTGACTCCTGGTAAATAGGATGCTTCGACTATTCCAGTTAGTTCACATACAGCATATGCTGCACTTAATTTGCCATCTTCATGCCTTTGGCATGAACCATCCACAAACAGCTCGCTGTCTGGATCCCTGAGAGGCAGTTCCTGTATATCAGGGCGTGGTTTTGTGCACAATTCTGTGACTTGTAAACAATCATGTTCCTCTTCATCATCTTTAACTTCCTCATGATACGGATCTGGTAGTAAAGTAGCAGGGTTTACAATTGTGCACCTGACAATAGTTACATTTTCAGCACCTAAAATTATTCTTTCATATTTAGTCAGCCGACTAGGAGTAAGATGCTGAGTTCTGGTTCTTGTCAGCAGAATCACAACTGAGTGTGGAACAAACACCTTTACAGGATGTCCCATTACAATTGATTCACTTTGCTCAATGCTCAAACATGTAGCAGCTACTGCTTTTAAGCAGCCTGGCAATGCTGCTGCCACTGGGTCCAACGTAGCAGAAAAATATGCTATAGGACGTCTGTCCAAACCATGTCTCTGAGTTAGGACTGAAAGTGCACAATTTTCTCTCTCACGACAGAATAATGCGAATCTTCTTGTATAATCCGGCATGCCTAGGGCAGGGGCTTCACACAATGCACTTCTCAATTTTACAAAAGCTCCTACGCTCTCATCATCCCATTCAACTGGGTCCTTTGCCTTCTTTTTCGTCATTTGAATCAATGGTTTTGCTAGCAGAGAAAACCCTTCTATCCACTGTCGACAATATCCCACTATTCCAAGGAACATTCTCACTTCTCTTTGAGTCACAGGCATTTGCATTCTTTTGATTAATTTTACCCTTTCAGAGGTTATCCTTCTTTTTCCCCTCTCAATTTGGTGTCCTAAATATTTAACTGCTGTTGTACAAAACTGTAGTTTTTCAGGTGAAACTTTATGCCCTTCTTCAGCCAAGTGATTTAATAGTGCAATGGAGTCGACAACACAGTCCTCTCTAGTGTTAGATGCCACTAGCAGATCATCTATATACTGCACTAAGACTGAACTTCCTGGCATCACTAGCTTCTCTAAGCACTTTTTCAATATTTGATTAAAGATGGAAGGACTTTCCGTGTACCCCTGAGGAACACAATTCCATACATAGACTTTGTTCTCAAATTTAAATGAAAAAAGATACTGGCTATCTGGGTGCAATGGTATGGAAAAGAATGCTTGGCATAGATCAATCACAGTAAACCATCCTGCACTCCAGGGAATCTGGTATAGGATTACTGCAGGATTTGGCACTATAGGACAACAAGGTTCCACAATTTTATTTATTTTGCGTAGATCTTGAACAATCCTATACTTTCCACTAGGTTTCTTCAAACCCATAATTGGTGAATTACAAGGGCTACTCATTACTTCTTTTAATATACCTTGTTTTACCATTCTGTTAATTTCCTCAATAACTCCTGCTTTTACTTCTGCACTCATTTTGTACTGTCTGGTATTGGGAAAAATTGCACCTTCTTTTACAATGATTTTTACTGGGTCTATTTTGGCCATAAGTCCTACTTCTTTCCCTGTGAAATCCCATAATATGGAATTTACTGTAGTTCTTAATTCTTCTGGCAACTCGTCTTTTGTTATCAAAGAGAACATCTCATCTGCTTCTGTACCTTGCTTTGCAATCATAAATTTATATACATGGTCTTCATCCGGGGTCTGAACTGCGACACCATCCGGTGTGCAGAAAATTGTGCAATTCATTTTGCACAACAAATCTCGGCCCAGTAAATTTACTGGACTGGAATCACACACTACAAACTGATGCATTTCTCTAAAATTTCCAATTTTCACTTCCATTGGTTCGGTAAGAGGTGTTCTAATTTTACAATTGGCTACACCCACAACTTTGATAGCTTCTCCAGAGAGAGGAAGGTCTGGGATGTCTGCTGTTCTCACTGTAGACCTGGTAGCACCAGTGTCCAAAAGGAAAGTAATATCATTACCTCTTACCTTCCCTTCAACATATGGACCTGACTGGTCTACCGGCAAGGATGCGCCAAGTTCGCACTCCTTCTCCCCCTCTCCTAGGCACCGTCATTGACTATATGGACAAAAGTCATCCTGTAAAAGAAATTGTGAAGTTACATAGTCATTCTTACCACTTCCTCCTTGATATCCGATGTCTGTACCGTGCTTTGCTCTGCTTACATTACCCTGTATAGGTGCAGGTGGTAACTGACTCTGAGGATTTACACCCTGTTGTGAGTCATTCTGCCTCTGTGGATTTAAATTTTGATTTGGGCCATTATTATTTCGAATCTTTTTACATTCATCTTTCCAATGCCCCAATTTTCCGCATCCATGACAAGGAAATTTCTTTTTAGCCTCTTCTCTGCTCATTCATCCTCTCACTTTACCACCATTCCCAGTGTCACCATTCGTTCCAGAATCTTTTCCCTGATTATCATTTGGATTATCCAAATTAATTCCCTGTCGCTCAGCCATTTTCACCTGAGCCCACATCACCTTCTCTTGTAGTTTCTTGTGCCTATCTTCAATGTCGTCTCCACAATATTTTGCATATTTCAAAATCTCATCTATGGGTTTCCCTTGCCAGCACAACATGTGCTGTTTAATCATCTGACAAATCTCTGGTTTTAATCCATAAACAAATCGGTAAACAAACTGACTCATGTTTTTATCTCCAATATCCTCAAACCCACTATACTGTTTGAATACCTGCAATAAACGTTCATAATAGGCATGTACCGATTCACTTGCTTCTTGGGTAGTTCTGTCTATTTTCACCCAATCCGTTTCTTTTGGTGGTATTTTCCCTTTCAAGTAAGTTATTACCTGCTGATACTTTTTCATTACATCACTTGATGGGGCACCTGTCTTTGGATCTCTAGGATACTCTTCACTCGGCCAATCAACTGTGATTTTACAATCTGTCCACAAATCGGCAGGTACCACTATGTCGAACAAACCATCCAAGTCCTTCAACAATACCTTTGACACCTTCACAAACCTCTCAACCTGCTTGTACCATTCAATTGGCTTTTCTCTCAACTTTGGAAAATCATTCGTAAATGACAAGATATCCTGTCTACTCCATGGGACATGTACATAACCTCCTCCAGGTACTTCTCGCATCGGGTACATCTGATCTGCTTTCCCTGTTTCTTTCAATAAATATTCAGAAGTTGTTCTACTGTACCGTGCCTCTTCCTTTTTCTTTGTCCATCTAGTTTTCCATTTATCTAGATCTCCCAATTTCTGTAATACTGACATTAATTCTTTTACTTGTAGTTTTCGGCCAGAGGCGTTCATGTTTTCTAGATCTTTGTCAGAAAAGTCTGCTCTATATGGTTTTTGTAATACCTTTGACTTCCCTATTTCAATCCCCATCTGTAAAGCCAAATCTGATAATTTTTCATGAAATATCTTTACATTTCTTGTTATGCTTCTGCATACGAACAATAGTTCTTCTTCATCGTAAGTATTCACACGATCTACTCCCACATTTCCTGCTATCATTTCTTCTAACTCGACTTTTAATTTATATATGTCCATGATCTTTGGGGGTGAACTCTGTCTGCTGATCCTTGTGCCCACCTTTCTAAGTCTTCTGGCGTAACTACTGTGGCACTTTTGGTTCCTGATGAGGTTACTATGTTTACATCTTTGGAGCAACCAGGTGTTACTCTTCTAGGAGTGGTATTTACAGATCCTCGATTAGGTAAATCCATTAAGGATATCATAGATTCACAATCACTGATTTGATCATCAATTATTACAGGTTCAGGGATTTCTACCGGTGTGGGCATTGCTAATGGTTTCGGATAATTCACCTTGTCACCATATAAGGGAACCACTGGACCAATCGTTACGGGTATAGTCAGGGAATCAGGATGTACACTCAACTGTGTTATTTTCTGTATCAATTCTGCTCTGTTTTTGTCTATAGCTTCCTTTTCCTTATCCTGCAGTACCCTATTAACTGGGGGATTATGCAATACTTGCGGTACCAATGGTGTTCTTAACGGTGGTGCGCTTGTGGTGCATCCACTTGTCCCTTCCTGATATGGTGGCGGGTTCTTTAATATTTCTTCTATAAATTCGTCTTCAGAGTCTCCAAATCCTGTCAAGTGTTTTGTCTTTTCTGTGCATTTACTCCCTAACGATTCTTCTGCCATTAATATTGGATACAAACCTTCTGTAAGCATCGCTCTTCTCCACTGTTTCATTTGACCGTCCCTTGACTCATTTTGGTATCTAGGAAAAAATCCCCGATAACCCCTACTACTTCTGGTTCGGTCACGTTCGAATGCCTCGGTTTCCCACTCTTCTAAGGCTTCGTATTGAGTTAATCTTGGTCTGGGTTCTAAGTCATTCATCCTCAATCTTAAATTTTGAAGAATTCTCCCATTGAAAGTACCATTTTCTGGGAATGCTAATATTCCATCATTTTTGGTATATTCTATCCAATTCTCTAACCATACGCAAGTATGATAACCTCTCTCCATCATCATGAATGAAGCGGGCGTTTTAGCTGCTGGAATGATAATTCCTTCTCTAGTTTTGATGGGTTTATGCTTTTTAAAATAATTCTTAATCTTTTGTAGAAATTACATTTTTCTCTTCTCTCCGTACATTTTGGGTAAATCTCTGTGTATAAAATTATATTCTGCAAAACCTAGGAATCTCCTATCCGGACGAGTTCCTATTAAAGTCGGATCGCGTTTCAACATATAATTTTCACTATCCACTAGGATTTCGACTTCTATGCTGACAACCAATTAAATTCCAGCTAACATTTGTATCTGAACCAATACTAGCGCGGCTCTTCTGTGACGTCTATTCTGACGACCCCTCCTTTACAATCTGCGCTTCTTTGTCCCTCGCTGTTTTTCGACCAATCCCAGTGCGGCACCTGTGACGTCAGTATCACTCCTGACTACTGACCCCTCCTTTACAAGAGCCTTTCCACGCCCGCTGTTTCAACCAATCCCAGCGCTGCGTTTTATGACGTCAGTTTCCTCTCCGGCAACTGACCCTCCCTTTACAAAAGCGTACGCAAAACTTTATTTTCTCTACGCTTCTTATTAAAATTCAGTAACAACATAAAACATTCGCTATCGTGCCAGTTTCTCTAAATTGGAAAAGATAGTTTCTCTCACACTTAGTAAAACCTTTCCGTTTACTAAACATAGATTACGAGTAAAACCCTTCCGTTTACTCTTCACGCAAGCTTCAGAAATACCTGCTACTTCTTCAATGTTACCCTTTCTAGGTGATATAACATCAAATTTTTACCAGCGTATTCCTTTGCTATTACTCACACGCATAGAGTCCCTAACAAGTACTGATAGCCCTGCATAACTTTTCAGTACTATTTCTGCCTGACAGATAATCTCACTGCAGTATGGCTGGCACTTACCATCCGCTATTCAATTTTCCCCGGGGAATTCTGGACAACATAAAACAAACTTTGAACAAACGGATGTTAGTTTATGGAGGAAAAAAAAAATAATTCTCATTACCCAATTAACAAAGTACAACCAAAACCATCCTCTGATAGCCAGAAAACTGATCCAGCGGGTTACTAGCAACAAGCATTCATACACCGAATACTCACCTGGGCCCATTCATTCATACTACGCTAGCAATTTCCGCTGGTGGGTCAGTTGTACTCTTTATCAAAATCCCTGCTACCAATTACTTTTCTGATTGAAGAGTAATGACTTACCAATGGACCCTTTGTTAATTGGGAAGTTTAAAATGAGTGACATTCAATACAATTCATAATCCTGAAATAATCACTGAGTCAGGAAGTTTTAAAATGTTTATCTAAAGATTTAGCAGAGTAAAATACAGAACCACATAATACTTAATCGTATATCAAGGATGAAGCATAATAATCAATTATCGATCAATGACGGTCCCTCAGAAAGGAGAAGATAGAGACAGCAGCACATCTAAAGGTGCATTTATATTTACCTAAAGGTGCGAGAAACCAAACCCCTTGGCCAAGGAGTTGGAAAGATAGGTCTCAGGAAGGATGAAGAGCAAAAGACCTCCGGACCAGGTTCAGGACAGGATAGGTGACCTCTCTATCAACGACGCCTGCGTCGTTCCCCTCTCTGATACTTCGCTTCTCCTTGCTTCTCTCAAGTCGTCTTCTAGGAATCCGCCGCTCCCACCTCAGGACCTCTCTGGACAGCGAATCAGCCTAGTTCTGCGAATCAGCGTCTGGATCAATGAATGTAGCATCGCTTCCTAGCTTGACTCTCTCTAATTAACTAATCTATACCTATTATACCCTTCTACACCCAGGTACCTCCCATTAATGTTTCAAAATTATGGGCCCACTACTTCTGATTGGACCGGGACAGGGGGTTGATCCTCACACCATGTCAATTTAGTTCAATTTCTTTAAGCCCATTGTTTTAAAATACTGCCCATCACAATTAATACATTTGCTTTATTTCCCACCCGTTTCCCATTGATTCAGCAATACATTTTGTATACATTTGTATCGACTTCAGGTACATTTCAGATGAACTTGTGAACCAGGCTTCGCGACCTTGGAGGGCTTCCAAGTTGACTTCATCGCTTTCTCTGGTTAGTCTTTCAGGGCGCATGTGCAGAACCAATGTCTCTCGAGCTGCAGTTCAACCAACCCAGGCCCATTTATGAACTAATAAAAAGTCAAAGAAGGAAATATTAAAATCACAAAATAAATGGTTTCATTGTATACCCACTCTATCTACTCTATTCCCGCGCATTAGCGGCCATTTTGGATTAGACAAGCGTTACTTGTTAGTTTAAACACATAGGCAAGCTTCTCTCTAATTGTATTCATGTGTGCATTTGTTAGTACAGACATTACAAAGATTAATAATTAATACTATGAGAAGATTGCTTACGAGCAAGTCTCATTGTGAGTTCTTGCTCCATCAATATATATGTAGGTCAATATTGCAGTATTGTGATACAACACATTTACTACCTGTTCACTACCTCAATATTCCTATACACAAGTCTTATGTCATCCTTATCTTCTTTATCAATAAACTTTATAGCCATGGAGCATTTGAATGCTCTTTGAGTATCTATATTCCTCCTTGTCTCCTAAATAGTGCACATATTAATCCCTATCTACCACCTCATAAGCCTTTCAGCTACATTATCCTTCCTATAGTGTTCTTACATCATCCTAGAATACCAAATGAACCTTGCTGTTAGAGGGTTGTTATGTCTGGAATGTAGGGGCAGTTTCTGGCTGGCAAGCCCAGGGAGAACTGCTCTAGGGAGTTCATTAAATAAACTTTGTGTTTCCTGTACATCGGTGTTTGTGCTTCACTCCTACAGTTTTAAGAAAGGAACACAACGTTTTGGCGATGATTGATTGACTCCCCAGTGATGAACGTACGTGCCTTCTGGGGAAGCCACAGTTCCTCAGAAACCTTACATTAGCGCTCCTCTCTGGTGCTCTGAGTTAAAACGACTTCTTGTTTGTGACAAGCACAAGCAGTAGTTCACATGCCTGATCGTGCAGGGTTATTAGGAGCCATTAAAGCATCTTGTGATTTCTTTGTCACATAACTGCTTTGTGTTTAAAACTATAAAGGCTACTGTTATTTACAGCAGTTCTCTTCACTTCGTCGGCTCCAGGAAACTGGTAACGTCATTTCCTTGTTTGACTCTCAGATTTTTGGACCCTCTCTAAGCACACAGTGCCATCCACTAGACATAACTTGAAATTAACTTCAATGTTTACAACTGATTCCAGTGCCTATGGTTTGAGGGCCATTCTATCACAATTACACGATGGTGAAGAAGTAATAATTGCCTATGCTTCGTGTACATTTTCTGACACTGAACAGCGGTATTCTGTCATTAAAAGAGAAGGATTGGAGGTCTTCTGGGCCGCTAGGCACTTTAGAACGTATATATGGGCATGCCTTTCACTGTAAGATCTGATCACAAACAACTGGTTAATTTGTTATCTACGAAAGGCTCTGGTGTAATGCCACCAAGAATTACTGGATGGTTAGCAAATCTTGAGGAGTTTAACTTCACTGTGCAGTTTATTTCAGGAAACATGAAAGTATTTGCTGACGTTTGTCAAGAATTTGAGTGGATGGTAATTTATGTAACAATTCCGGTGATGAATTAGAAGAATACAGATAGATACCAGCTATGGAATGTATTGATATGAAAACCATAACAAGTAAAGAATGGAAAGATGCTGTTAAAGATGATGTTGAGTTACAGTCGCTGAGTAAATGGATCAAAGAAGGACGGCCATCTCATGTAGATGGCTGGCAAGTTTACGTAAATGTTAAGGATGAACCCAATGAGGATGAATGGGTTGTAAGAAGTGCAAAATTAATAACGCTTGTTGTTTTGAGAAGTAAAGTAGTGGATTTTGGACATCAATGTTACTTGGGCAGCAGCAGAAGCAGGGAGTCGTTTTGGTGGCCCGATCTGGAGAAAATAGTGAGGGAGAATTTGTTGTGCACCAACAGCGACAAAATTCACAAAACATGTATTCAACCACTTCAACTGGTGAATTTTCCTGTTAGACCATGGGTCACGTTAGCTATGGATATTATGGGCCCATTGAATGTCATTGTAACTCATAACAGATTTGTTCTTGTAATGGTGAATTACTATTCCAAGTGGTTTGAATTAGAATTTGTAAGAGAGGTAACACGTAAAATGATAATACAGTTCATGGAGAAAGTTTATCTCAATGAGGTTTATCCTGAAGAATTTGTGATAGACAATGGGCCACAGTATTGCTCTGCAGAGTATAGTGAATATTTGTCACAAAGAAATACAGTGCATGCCAGAACAGCTGTATACAACCCCAAGGGCTAATGGTCTTGTAGAGATGCTAAACAGAATAATTAAGAAAAGCATTCAGATGGCTGTGGCAAGGCTTTTGTGGACAATGGGAAGCAATGGTGTGGTCATATAGAGCCCGTATCGATCGCGCAACTGGTCAATCATCATTTGAATTGTTAATAAAGGAGAAAACTCAAGTTGGCTATTCCAATGCACATGAATAGTGTGAGAAGTTGGCCTGGCATATGCTGTCCACTAGTTATAGTGGGCACTTTGCACCAGTCCAAACGACCTTTATTGATGATAGGTTTAAAGACAACCTTTATTGAAAGCTATTCTAGTGTTAGCTATGGAGAGCAGCCTTCAGGCTAAGTCTTGAAGGAGTGTTAAGCTATTTGTTTTACCAGTCTATAATCTCATGAATGACCAAATGAAAGGAGAACCACACCAGGTATATATATAAAATATATGTATTTATTACTAAACACTACCCACTAGTCTCTTTATGAGGCTAGAGGTCGAAATACACAAGTTACAAGTCAATTAGCACAGTAAATTAGCACAATATACGATTAGCCCTAGGGACGTACCAAACCATATATTAAGAAAGTGATATAAGAACCACGACTTGACTAGACACAAGGCCTAGAGCCTGTAGAATCGCTGGGACCCCAAGGAACCACCCAAGGTAGAGACACAGGGGACCCACGGGGGACGTGTGCAGTGTGTGAACACAGCCGCGAGCTCCGTTAGCGTCTATGGCGTCATAGCGTCTATGGGGAAAGTCGCGGTTAGAGTTTTTACCTAAAGGTGCGAGAAATCAAACCCCTTGGCCAAGGAGTTGGAAAGATAGGTCTCAGGAAGGATGAAGAGCAAAAGACCTCCGGACCAGGTTCAGGACAGGATAGGTGACCTCTCTATCAACGACGCCTGCGTCGTTCCCCTCTCTGATACTTCGCTTCTCCTTGCTTCTCTTCGGAGTGCACTAGGAACAAACCCTTTTGGACTTAGATGGTTCTAGGGCCAACACCCACGGGAGCACCGTAGTACTCGTGTTACCTCACCCAGGGAAGCCGGGTGCACAGGTGTCAAATGGTGTCGGGCCGCGCCGTCGTTTTCAATGGCCGCTGGCTAGAAAGTGCTGCTGCCGGGAAGCTGCGAAGTGTCCGAAGAGATCCAAGCCTGGATCGAGGATGAGAACCTGAAAGCAGAGGGGACAGAGTCTAGGTCACTAGCCAGTGACCAGGGGCACGATAGTCGAATGCCCACCGATGTCGGGTGCTTCAAGTTCGAAGAGGTGAAGATTGTCTCTGCAGCCACGAGGACCAGGAGGCGTCGACGACGACCAGGAGCTGGAATTGAGCTGTCCCACGAAGGTAGTAGCTGACTGCGGTGTCGGTGCCAGGATTGGACCCAACAAGCCTTGGTAACAGCAACCCACGCAGAAAGAGAAAAATGGCTTCGGAGCGGACCAGCGAGGTCCGAGGGACTCCCCAAGCGAGGGAGAGTCAGGGCAGGCCTAGAGCAACCAGGGAGGCCCGTTAAAATCAGAGATGTCCTTCTGAGGGACCCACAAGTCGACGGACGGACAAGGGACGGACAAGGGATCGCGAAGGGACCTCGAGCGGAATCACAAAATGGCGGCCCACGGGTCACTCGGAGTGGCCAGGCCGGCAATCTTCGGTGGACTCACTGCTCGGGGTCGGGGCTACAAATAACCCAAAGCACAGCCTCTAGGATCGACCAGAAGCTTATGCACTTGCAAATGTGCACGGTGTCCAGGGGTTCCGGTTCCACGGTACCCACGAGGGCTACGGGTCTCAGCTTTGCTGGGGACTCGGGTCAGCCTCTGGGAAGTCTGGAAACCCACCTCCTGGGCTGCAGGGTCGTCGGCGTCGGGCGGGAGCTTCGGAGATGCAGACTGGACAGATGCGTCTTTGGTGCCTGCCAAGCAGGGGAGTAACTCCTTTACTCCAAGGGAGATTCTTCAGTCATCTGGCGTTGAACAGATAGTCGAAGGTCCAGGATTCAGTTTCAGAGTTTCGTCCAGGGATATCTAAAGTCCTGTTGCCAGGGGTTCCTATCTTATATCCAAGGAAGGGGTTGGACTAACTCAGGGGACCCACCTATGGGAGGGTTTGGAAAGAGGGGTGGCTACACCCATTTCCTTTGTCCAGTTTCGTGCCAGAGCAGGGGCTGGCAGCCCCTGCAACCGGTTTGAACTGGGGTATGCACAGGGACACCAAATGTGCCCCCAGTGCAGGACTTCAAAGCACTCAGAGTGCACCCACCCAGCCCCAATACACTAAAGCCTGTCTGGGAGGTGGTAACACCTCCCTGTGACAGGAAACCTATTGTCCAGGCCTCCCCTGCCAGAGTTTCGGTCAGCAGTAGGAGGCCAGACTCGTGTCTGTGGCTGCAGCATCCATTTTGTGATGCCAGGGCTCTGTTTAGCTGGTACCGGGTATACCGGTGCTGTCATGTCTCTCCCTCTAGAAGGGTGGGATCATACTCCCACACCAGTTACTGGTGTGGGGGTATGATTCCAAGGTGTTTGACACCAAACACAACATGTTTCCGTGCAGCCATCCCAAAGTTAGCATTTACCGTTGAGATATAATGCACTTAAGAGTATATGGTCAGGCTGCACTCACAGACAACCCCGGAGGATAGATTCCGAAGGCTGCAGAGGGGCTCTGCTCATGCATGGGCACCCTCTCACATACAACCAAGCACCCTGCCTTCAGGATTGATAAGGCCTGCCATAGGGGTGACTGATAGGTTTATATGTGCAGTGATAGGGTGAGATATAGTGAACCTATATCTCAGTAAGGGATGCATGCACCACCTCACTCAGGCTGCTGTAGCAGTCCTGTGGTGTCATTTTGGAGGGCTTCCCAGGGGTGGCATAATACATGCTGCAGCCCCTGGTAGGCCTCTGGGGTACCTATGCCCTGGGTACATAGTATACCATATACTAGGGACTTATAAGGGCACCCCAGAATCCAATCTGAAGTGTACCTAAGGTACATGGAATCCATTTTAGAGAGGAAGCAGCTAGGCTGGGGTCCTGGATAGCAGGGCCCCAGCCAGACTAAAGTCGAAAAACAGTGAAACATCAGCAAAAAGTGGGGGTAACCATAAGAAGCAGATCCTACTCTCCTACACAACCCCCCCCCCCAAACGCAGGGACATTAAACTAACCTTGACCAGTTGAGTCTTCATGTTCTAAGTGGAAATATCTGGAGAGTCCATCTGCATTGGCATGGCTACTCCCAGGTCTATGTTCCACTGTATAGTCCATCACCTGTAGGGAAATGAACCACCTCAAAAGTTTGGGGTTTTCACCCTTCATCTGTTTTAGCCATAAGAGGGGCTTATGGTCTGTCTGAACTAGGAAGTGAGTGCCAAACAAGTATGGCCTCAGCTTCTTCAGAGCCCAAACCACAGCAAAGGCCTCCCTCTCAATGGCTGACCAACGTTTCTCTCTGGGGGTCAGCCTTCTGCTAATAAAAGCTACTGGCTGATCCTGACCATCATTCAACTGTGACAGTACAGCCCCTACCCCCAACTCAGATACATCTGTTTGCACAATGAACTTTTTGGAGTAATCAGGACTTTGCAGAATGGGAGCAGTGCACATGGCCTGCTTCAGGTCATCAAATGCCTTTTGACAGCTGACTGTCCACTGAACCTTTTTTGGCATTCTCTTAGAGGTTAAGTCATTCAGGGATGTCACTATAGATCCATACCCCTTGACAAATCTTCTGTAATACCCAGTCAGGCCTAAGAAGGCTCTCACCTGAGTCTGGGTAGTTGGAGCAACCCAGTCCATGATGGTCTGGATTTTGCTCCGCAATGGTTGAACCTGGCCTCCACCCACAAGGTGGCCCAGGTATACAACCTGACTCCACCCTATCTGGCACTTAGTAGCCTTGATAGTGAGGCCTGCTTTTTGCAGGGCCTTCAAAACATTTCTGAGGTGGACCAGGTGATCCTCCCAGGTGGAGCTAAAGACAGCAATATCATCTAGATATGCTGCACTATAGGTTTCCAGACCTGTAAGGACTGTATTCACCAATCTCTGAAAAGTGGCAGGTGCATTCTTCAAACCAAAGGGCATCACCACAAATTGATAATGCCCACTAGGGGTAGAAATGCTGTTTTTGGCTTTGCATCATCAGCTAGTCTGATCTGCCAGTAGCCAGCTGTCAAGTCAAATGTGCTCAGAAACTTGGCTGAGGCCAAAGTATCTATAAGCTCATCTGCCCTGTGGATGGGATGGGCATCAGTCCTAGTGACTGCATTGAGACCCCTGTAGTCTACACAAAACCTCATCTCTCAACTAAACCATTGCATTGTGGGTGATAGGGTGTGGTGAATTTATAATTCACTCCACACTCCTTCCACATTGCAGTCAAGTAACCAGACATGAGGTTTGCACCCCTGTCTGATACTACCTCCTTAGGAAAACCCACCCTTGAGAACACTCCCAAGAGGGCCCTTGCCACCACAGGAGCTGTGGTGGTCCTAAGTGGAATAGCTTCTGGGTACCTAGTGGCATGGTCCACCACCACCAGGATAAATCTGTGCCCAGAGGCTGTCTGAGGATCCATAGGACCAACTATGTCAATCCCCACTCTTTCAAAGGGAACCCCCACCACAGGTAGTGGTATCAGGGGGCCTTTGTGGTTCCACCTGCCTTCCCACTGGCTTGACAGGTGACACAGGAGCGACAAAACTCCTTGGTGTCTTCAGACATGTGGGGCCAATGAAAGTGAGGGACAATTCTGTCCCAGGTCTTGTTTTGGCCCAGGTGACCTGCTAGGGGAATATCATGGGCTAGTGTTAATAGGAAGCCCCTAAACTTCAGCGGTATTACCAACCTCCTGGTGGCACCAGGCTTGGGGTCTCTACTCTCCGAGTATAGGAGTCCATCATCCCAATAGACTCTATGGGATCCACTAGCATTCCCAGCAGCCTCAGCAGCAGCCTGCTGTCTGAGGGGTTCAAGAGAGGGGCAGCTCAGCTGCTCCTGGCTCAGATCTGCCCTGGAAGGGCCCCCTGTCCCCAAGAACTCAACCTGATCAGGTTCAAGCTCCTCTGGGACAGTTCCTTCTTCAGGACTAAGATCATCTCCCTCAGGAGACTGATCTGTACTCGGAGTCAGGGGGAAGGCACTGCCTTTACCCTGCTGCTCCTCCTCTTGGGAGGCACCTGGTCCATTATTCCAGAATCCAGGGCCTGTTCAGTGTTTGACATTTTGGCCTGTGACCTGGTCACAGTAAAAACATGTGCAGGGATCCCTAGCATTTCTGCATGTGTCCTGAGCTCCACTTCTGCCCAAGCTGAAGTTTCTAGATCATTGCCAAGCAAGCATTCAACAGGGAGGTCTGCACTTACCACAATTTCTTGAGGCCAGTTACCCCTCCCCAGGAGAAATTAACAACTGCCAAGGAATGGTCTGTCCTGACATTGCTAGCATTGGTCACTTGGTACATCTCACCAAGTATAATCTGCTCAGGAGCCACAAGATCTTTTGTCACCATTGTGACACTTGCTCCTGTGTCCCTGAATGCCAAAGCCTCTCTTCCATTGATTAAAGGCTGCCGTCTGTATTTGCCCAGATTACTGGGACTCACAAATAAGGAGGCCATATCCATGCCTCCATAACAGATCAGCATAGCCTGAGTTGGCACTCTGACTAGGCCAGAGCCCACCTCAGATCCCAGGGTTAACCCTACTACACCCTTACTTGGGACACCACCATTTGTAGCTGCACTAGGGGGAACAGTTGCCTTAGGGGCAATGGTGGCTGGAGTTGAGTCTTCGGACTTTGTACAGTCACTTGTCCAATGGGTTTTCTGCTTACAGATTTTACACCATGGTTTCTTCTGACCTTTACCTATGTTAGATTGGGACTCCCCCCCCCCCAGATGAAGATTTTTGGGGACCTTGAGAAGATTTCTGGTCTTTCCCCTTTTCCCCACCCTTGTCAGAGTTCTTAGAATCTTGCTTCTTGGGGTCACCACCTTGGTTCTGAACCTTCTGCTTCACCCTGGTTCTGACCCATTTGTCTGCCTTCTTCCCCAATTCTTGGGGAGAGGTCAGATCAGAGTCCACCAGGTACTGATGCAACAGCTGATTTTGACAATTATTAAGGATCTGCTACCTCATAATTAAGTTGTACAATCCTTTGAAATCACACACCTTGCTGCCAAGCAACCAGCCCTCCAGAGCCTTAGTAGCAGATCTACAAAGTCCACCCAGTCCTGTGTCTGTGCCTTTTGGGTATCTCTGAACTTTAACCTGTATTGTTCAGTGGTTAGGCCAAACCCATCTATCAGTGCACTCTTCAGGACATGGTAATCATCAGCATCCTCTTCTCTTACAGTGAGGAGCTTGTCTCTACCTTTGTCTGCAAAGGAGAGCCACATTATTGCTGCCCACTGCTCCTGGGGTACCCTCTGAACTTTACAGGCCTTTTCCAGTGCAGTAATCCATTTGTGGATGTCATCCCCACTCTGGTAGGGAGGGACAATCTTGCTTAGGTTTCTATGGTCATGAGACTTTTCCCTACCACTAGGGAAGTTGCTGCCACCATGGGACTCTAGTCCCAACTTTCTTCTTGTTCTCTGAAGCTCTAGGGACTCCCTATCTAAAGCCACCTGCTCTTCTGATTCTAAGCTGAGCTTCTTCATACTTGAGCAGTCTCCCTTTCCTTTAATGAGAGCATTCCCTCCTATGAGAGGAAACAGAGGTCCCTATTGAGGTGTCAGAATGGTTAGACTCCTGAGAAGGAGACCTTGACCTTCTAGGCACACTCTCAACTCTTCCTGGTGGGACAAAGAGGAGGCCATTCTGGTCCTCTTCCTCATCTGCAGGAGGAGCTGGATTTTCCAGGGTAAGAACATTGTCATCTTCCTGGCCAGCTTCAGAGGTCAGGTCATGGGATTCTTCACCCCTTGGCCCTTCCTCATTTGCTGCCCCACCCTCTCTGCCTACCCCTTCAGACCCTGAGGCCTTCTTGAGATCATCCAACAGCAGAGCCTCTATGAGGCGTTGGGTGTTTGCAGTTTTTCCTGTCTTCAACTTCCTAGTACTACACAATGCTTTCAATTCCAAGAATTGGAGGTTGTCATACTTGGATGGTGGAAGCCCCTGGGCTTCTGGCAGGGACCCACTGGCTCCTGGCCTTGAAGAGATCACTAGTGAGGTGTGGTGTATGCACTACCTTCTCTAGTGTGGCCTACTAAACTCTCTTGAGTTGTAGAAAGGGTGTGCTAAGCCCTTGACACACAACTCTAAGTTCAGTAGAACTTACCTTAACCTTGAATTATATGTACCTCAGGTACCTTTTAGTGGTTTTCAGTTAGTCACTCACTTGAGATTATCTGGTAAAACAAAGGCAAGCTTGAATCCAACCGCTGCACACCAATGTGAGAAGTTGGCCTGGCATATGCTGTCCACTAGTTATAGTGGGCACCTTGCACCAGTCCAAACGACCTTTATTGATGATAGGTTTAAAGACAACCTTTATTGAAAGCTATCCTAGTGGTAGCTATGGAGAGCAGCCTTCAGGCTAAGTCTTGAAGGAGTGTTAAGCTGTTTGTTTTACCAGTCTATAATCTCATTAATGACCAAATGAAAGTAGAACCACACCAGGTATATATATATATAAAATATATATATTTATTACTAAACACTACCCACTAGTCTCTTTATGAGACTAGAGGTCGAAATACACAAGTTACAAGTCAATTAGCACAGTAAATTAGCACAATATACGATTAGCCCTAGGGGCGTACCAAACCATATATTAAGAAAGTGATATAAGAACCACGACTTGACTAGACACAAGGCCTAGAGCCTGTAGAATCGCTGGGACCCCAAGGAACCACCCAAGGTAGTGACACAGGGGACCCACGGGGACGTGTGCAGTGTGTGAACACAGCCACGAGCTCCGTTAGCGTCTATGGGGAAAGTCGCGGTTAGAGTTTTAAAGTTTAGGGACACTTCGGAGTGGACTAGGAACAAACCCTTTTGGACTTAGAGGGTTCTAGGGCCAACACCCACGGGAGCACCGTAGTACTCTTGTTACCTCACCCAGGGAAGCCGGGTGCACAGGTGTCAAATGGTGTCGGGCCGCGCGGTTGTTTTCAATGGCCGCTGGCTAGAAAGTGCTGCTGCCGGGAAGCTGCGAAGTGTCCGAAGAGATCCAAGCCTGGATCGAGGATGAGAAGAACCTGAAAGCAGAGGGGACAGAGTCTAGGTCACTAGCCAGTGACCAGGGGCACGATAGTCGAAAGCCCACTGATGTCGGGTGCTTCAAGTTCGAAGAGGTGAAGATTGTCTCTGCAGCCACGAGGACCAGGCGGCGTCGACGACGACCAGGAGCTGGAATCGAGCTGTCCCACGAAGGTAGTAGCGGACTGCGGTGTCGGTGCCCGGATTGGACCCAACAAGCCTTGGTAACAGCAACCCACGCAGAAAGAGAACAATGGCTTTGGAGCGGACCAGCGAGGTCCGAGGGACTCCCCTAGCGAGGGAGAGTCAGGGCAGGCCTGGAGCAACGAGGGAGGCCCGTTGAAATCAGAGATGTCCTTCTGAGGGACCCACAAGTCGACAGACAAGGGATCGCGAAGGGACCTCGAGCGGAATCACGAAATGGCGGCCCACGGGTCACTCGGAGTGGCCAGGCCGGCAATCTTTGGTGGACTCATGGGTCGGGGCTACAAATAACCCAAAGCACAGCCTCTAGGATCGACCAGAAGCTTATGCACTTGCAAATGTGCACGGTGTCCAGGGGTTCCGGTTCCACGGTACCCACGAGGGCTACGGGTCTCAGCTTTGCTGGGGACTCGGGTCAGCCTCTGGGAAGTCTGGAAACACACCTCCTGGGCAGCAGGGTCGTCGGCGTCCGGCGGGAGCTTCGGAAATGCAGACCGGACAGATGCGTCTTTGGTGCCTGCCAAGCAGGGAGTAACTCCTTTACTCCAAGGGAGATTCTTCAGTCATCTGGCGTTGAACAGATCGTCGAAGGTCCAGGATTCAGTTTCAGAGTTTCGTCCAGGGATATCTAAAGTCCTGTTGCCAGGGGTTCCTATCTTATACCCAAGGAAGGGGTTGGACTAACTCAGGGGACCCACCTATGGGAGGGTTTGGAAAGAGGGGTGGCTACACCCATTTCCTTTGTCCAGTTTCGCGCCAGAGCAGGGGCTGGCAGCCCCTGCAACCGGTTTGAACTGGGGTATGTACAGGGACACCAAATGTGCCCCCAGTGCAGGACTTCAAAGCACTCAGACAGTGCACCCACCCAGCCCCAATACACTAAAGCCTGTCTGGGAGGTGGTAACACCTCCCTGTGACAGGAAACCTATTGTCCAGGCCTCCCCTGCCAGTGTTTCGGTCAGCAGTAGGAGGCCAGACTCGTGTCTGTGGCTGCAGTATCCATTTTGTGATGCCAGGGCTCTGTTTAGCTGGTACCGGGTATACCAGTGCTGTCATGTCTCTCCCTCTAGAAGGGTGGGATCATACTCCCACACCAGTTACTGGTGTGGGGGTATGATTCCAAGGTGTTTGACACCAAACACGACATGTTTCCGTGCAGCCATCCCAAAGTTAGCATTTACCGTTGAGATATAATGCACTTAAGAGTATATGGTCAGACTGCACTCACAGACAACCCCGGAGGATAGATTCCGAAGGCTGCAGAGGGGCTCTGCTCATGCATGGGCACCCTCTCACATAAAACCAAGCACCCTGCCTTCACGATTGATAAGGCCTGCCATAGGGGTGACTGATAGGTTTATATGTGCAGTGATAGGGTGAGATATAGTGAACCTATATCTCAGTAAGGGATGCATGCACCACCTCACTCAGGCTGCTGTAGCAGTCCTGTGGTGTCCTTTTGGAGGGCTTCCCAGGGGTGGCATAATACATGCTGCAGCCCCTGGTAGGCCTCTGGGGTACCTATGCCCTGGGTACATAGTATACCATATACTAGGGACTTATAAGGGCACCCCAGAATCCAATCTGAAGTGTACCTAAGGTACATGGAATCCATTTTAGAGAGGAAGCAGCTAGGCTGGGGTCCTGGATAGCAGGGCCCCAGCCAGACTAAAGTCGAAAAACAGTGAAACATCAGCAAAAAGTGGGGGTAACCATAAGAAGCAGATCCTACTCTCCTACACAACCCCCCCCCTCAAACGCAGGGACATTAAACTAACCTTGACCAGTTGAGTCTTCATGTTCTAAGTGGAAATATCTGGAGTCCATCTGCATTGGCATGGCTACTCCCAGGTCTATGTTCCACTGTATAGTCCATCACCTGTAGGGAAATGAACCACCTCAAAAGTTTGGGGTTTTCACCCTTCATCTGTTTTAGCCATAAGAGGGGCTTATGGTCTGTCTGAACTAGGAAGTGAGTGCCAAACAAGTATGGCCTCAGCTTCTTCAGAGCCCAACCCACAGCAAAGGCCTCCCTCTCAATGGCTGACCAACGTTTCTCTCTGGGGGTCAGCCTTCTGCTAATAAAAGCTACTGGCTGATCCTGACCTTCATCATTCAACTGTGACAGTACAGCCCCTACCCCCAACTCAGATGCATCTGTTTGCACAATGAACTTTTTGGAGTAATCAGGACTTTGCAGAATGGGAGCAGTGCACATGGCCTGCTTCAGGTCATCAAATGCCTTTTGACAGCTGACTGTCCACTGAACCTTTTTGGCATTCTCTTAGAGGTTAAGTCATTCAGGGGTGTCACTATAGATCCATACCCCTTGACAAATCTTCTGTAATACCCAGTCAGGCCTAAGAAGGCTCTCACCTGAGTCTGGGTAGTTGGAGCAACCCAGTCCATGATGGTCTGGATTTTGCTCTGCAATGGTTGAACCTGGCCTCCACCCACAAGGTGGCCCAGGTATACAACCTGACTCCACCCTATCTGGCACTTAGTAGCCTTGATAGTGAGGCCTGCTTTTTGCAGGGCCTTCAAAACATTTCTGAGGTGGACCAGGTGATCCTCCCAGGTGGAGCTAAAGACAGCAATATCATCTAGATATGCTGCACTATAGGCTTCCAGACCTGTAAGGACTGTATTCACCAATCTCTGAAAAGTGGCAGGTGCATTCTTCAAACCAAAGTGCATCACCACAAATTGATAATGCCCACTAGGGGTAGAAATGCTGTTTTTGGCTTTGCATCATCAGCTAGTCTGATCTGCCAGTAGCCAGCTGTAGACTCCTGTAGTCTACACAAAACCTCATCTCTCTCTTACCACCCTGGGTGTGAGGCTTGGGCACCAAGACTACTGGACTAGCCCAAGGGCTATCTGAGGGTTCAATGACTCCCAAATCCAACATCTTTTGGACCTCTGTCCTGATACAATCCCTGACATGATCAGGCTGCCTGTAGATTTTATTCTTGACAGGCAGACTGTCCCCAGTGTCCACTTCATGAGTGCACCAGGTAGTCTGACTAGGTGTCAGGGAGAACATATGCCTGAACTGGCTGAGAACTTTTCTGCAGTCAGATTGTTGCTGGATAGTGAGGCTGCCTGCCAAGGCTACACCATCTACTGATCCATCATCAGGGTTCTGAGAGAGCAGGTCAGGGAGTGGATCACTCTCTTCCTCCTGTCCCTCATCAGTAGCCATGAGCAAGCCCATGTCTGCCCTGTCGACATATGGTTTCAATCTGTTGACATGAAGTACCCTGTGGGGACTCCTGGGAGTTCCAAGGTCCACCAAGTAGGTAACCTCTCCCTTCTGTTCAACAATGGTATGGGGGCCACTCCACTTATCTTGGAGAGCTGCTGGGGCCACTGGCTCCAACACACACACTTTCTGTCCTGGCTGGTACACAGTCAGCACAGCCTTTTGGTCATGCCAGGTCTTTTGTAATTCCTGGCTAGCCTCAAGGTTTTTAGTTGCCTTTTTCATATACTCTGCCATCCTGGAGCGGAGACCAAGTACATAGTCCACTATGTCCTGTTTAGGGGGTTTGAGAGGTAAGTCCCATCCCTCCTTCACCAGACACAATGGGCCCCTAACAGGATGGCCAAACAAAAGTTCAAAAGGGCTGTAACCAACCCCCTTTTGAGGCACCTCCCTCTGGCAAATAAAAGGCAGGGCAAAAGGACGTCCCATCTCCGCCTAAGCTTCTCTGGGAGACCTTTGATCATGCCCTTCAAGGTTTTGTTGAATCTCTCAACTAAACCATTGCATTGTGGGTGATAGGGTGTGGTGAATTTATAATTCACTCCACACTCCTTCCACATTGCAGTCAAGTAACCAGACATGAAGTTTGCACCCCTGTCTGATACTACCTCCTTAGGAAAACCCACCCTTGAGAACACTCCCAAGAGGGCCCTTGCCACCACAGGAGCTGTGGTGGTCCTAAGTGGAATAGCTTCTGGGTACCTAGTGGCATGGTCCACCACCACCAGGATAAATCTGTGCCCAGAGGCTGTCTGAGGATCCATAGGACCAACTATGTCAATCCCCACTTTTTCAAAGGGAACCCCCACGACAGGTAGTGGTATCAGGGGGGCCTTTGTGGTTCCACCTGCCTTCCCACTGGCTTGACAGGTGACACAGGAGCGACAAAACTCCTTGGTGTCTTCAGACATGTGGGGCCAATGAAAGTGAGGGACAATTCTGTCCCAGGTCTTGTTTTGGCCCAGGTGACCTGCTAGGGGAATATCATGGGCTAGTGTTAATAGGAAGCCCCTAAACTTCAGCGGTATTACCAACCTCCTGGTGGCACCAGGCTTGGGGTCTCTACTCTCCGAGTATAGGAGTCCATCATCCCAATAGACTCTATGGGATCCACTAGCATTCCCAGCAGCAGCCTGCTGTCTGAGGGGTTCAAGATAGGGGAAGCTCAGCTGCTCCTGGCTCAGATCTGCCCTGGAAGGGCCCCCTGTCCCCAAGAACTCAACCTGATCAGGTTCAAGCTCCTCTGGGACAGTTCCTTCTTCAGGACTAAGATCATCTCCCTCAGTAGACTGATCTGTACTCGGAGTCAGGGGGGAAGGCACTGCCTTTACCCTGCTGCTCCTCTTGGGAGGCACCTGGTCCATTATTCCAGAATCCAGGGCCTGTTCAGTGTTTGACATTTTGGCCTGTGACCTGGTCACAGCAAAAACATGTGCAGGGATCCCTAGCATTTCTGCATGTGTCCTGAGCTCCACTTCTGCCCAAGCTGAAGTTTCTAGATCATTGCCAAGCAAGCATTCAACAGGGAGGTCTGCACTTACCACAACTTTCTTGAGGCCAGTTACCCCTCCCCAGGAGAAATTAACAACTGCCAAGGAATGGTCTGTCCTGACATTGCTAGCATTGGTCACTTGGTACATCTCACCAAGTATAATCTGCTCAGGAGCCACAAGATCTTTTGTCACCATTGTGACACTTGCTCCTGTATCCCTGAATGCCAAAGCCTCTCTTCCATTGATTAAAGGCTGCCGTCTGTATTTGCCCAGATTACTGGGACTCACAAATAAGGAGGCCATATCCATGCCTCCATAACAGATCAGCATAGCCTGAGTTGGCACTCTGACTAGGCCAGAGCCCACCTCAGATCCCAGGGTTAACCCTACTACACCCTTACTTGGGACACCACCATTTGTAGCTGCACTAGGGGGAACAGTTGCCTTAGGGGCAATGGTGGCTGGAGTTGAGTCTTCGGACTTTGTACAGTCACTTGTCCAATGGGTTTTCTGCTTACAGATTTTACACCATGGTTTCTTCTGACCTTTACCTATGTTAGATTGGGACTCCCCCCCCAGATGAAGATTTTTGGGGACCTTGAGAAGACTTCTGGTCTTTCCCCTTTTCCCCACCCTTGTCAGAGTTCTTAGAATCTTGCTTCTTGGGGTCACCACCTTGGTTCTGAACCTTCTGCTTCACCCTGGTTCTGACCCATTTGTCTGCCTTCTTCCCCAATTCTTGGGGAGAGGTCAGATCAGAGTCCACCAGGTACTGATGCAACAGCTGATTTTGACAATTATTAAGGATCTGCTCCCTCATAATTAAGTTGTACAATCCTTTGAAATCACACACCTTGCTGCCAAGCAACCAGCCCTCCAGAGCCTTAGTAGCAGATCTACAAAGTCCACCCAGTCCTGTGTCTGTGCCTTTTGGGTATCTCTGAACTTTAACCTGTATTGTTCAGTGGTTAGGCCAAACCCATCTATCAGTGCACTCTTCAGGACATGGTAATCATCAGCATCCTCTTCTCTTACAGTGAGGAGCTTGTCTCTACCTTTGTCTGCAAAGGAGAGCCACAAGATTGCTGCCCACTGCTCCTGGGGGACCCTCTGAACTTTACAGGCCCTTTCCAGTGCAGTAATCCATTTGTGGATGTCATCCCCACTCTGGTAGGGAGAGACAATCTTGCTTAGGTTTCTATGGTCATGAGACTTTTCCCTACCACTAGGGAAGTTGCTGCCACCATGGGACTCTAGTCCAAACTTTCTTCTTGTTCTCTGAAGCTCTAGGGACTACCTATCTAAAGCCACCTGCTCTCTTCTGATTCTAAGCTGAGCTTCTTCATACTTGAGCAGTCTCTCTTTCCTTTAATGAGAGCATTCCCTCCTATGAGAGGAAACAGAGGTCCCTATTGAGGTGTCAGAATGGTTAGACTCCTGAGAAGGAGACCTTGACCTTCTAGGCACACTCTCAACTCTTCCTGGTGGGACAAAGAGGAGGCCATTCTGGTCCTCTTCCTCATCTGCAGGAGGAGCTGGATTTTCCAGGGTAAGATCATTGTCCTCTTCCTGGCCAGCTTCAGAGGTCAGGTCATGGGATTCTTCACCCCTTGGCCCTTCCTCATTTGCTGCCCCACCCTCTCTGCCTACCCCTTCAGACCCTGAGGCCTTCTTGAGATCATCCAACAGCAGAGCCTCTATGAGGCGTTGGGTGTTTGCAGTTTTCCTGTCTTCAACTTCCTAGTACTACACAATGCTTTCAATTCCAAGAATTGGAGGTTGTCATACTTGGATGGTGGAAGCCCCTGGGCTTCTGGCAGGGACCCACTGGCTCCTGGCCTTGAAGACATCACTAGTGAGGTGTGGTGTATGCACTACCTACTCTAGTGTGGCCTACTAAACTCTCTTGAGTTGTAGAAAGGGTGTGCTAAGCCCTTGACACACAACTCTAAGTTCAGTAGAACTTACTGTAACCTTAAGCTTGAATTATATGTACCTCAGGTACCTTTTAGTGGTTTTCAGTTAGTCACTCACTTGAGATTATCTGGTAAAACAAAGGCAAGCTTGAATCCAACCGCTGCACACCAATGTGAGAAGTTGGCCTGGCATATGCTGTCCACTAGTTATAGTGGGCACCTTGCACCAGTCCAAACGACCTTTATTGATGATAGGTTTAAAGACAACCTTTATTGAAAGCTATCCTAGTGGTAGCTATGGAGAGCAGCCTTCAGGCTAAGTCTTGAAGGAGTGTTAAGCTGTTTGTTTTACCAGTCTATAATCTCATGAATGACCAAATGAAAGTAGAACCACACCAGGTATATATATAAAATATATATATTTATTACTAAACACTACCCACTAGTCTCTTTATGAGACTAGAGGTCGAAATACACAAGTTACAAGTCAATTAGCACAGTAAATTAGCACAATATACGATTAGCCCTAGGGGCGTACCAAACCATATATTAAGAAAGTGATATAAGAACCACGACTTGACTAGACACAAGGCCTAGAGCCTGTAGAATCGCTGGGACCCCAAGGAACCACCCAAGGTAGTGACACAGGGGACCCACGGGGGACGTGTGCAGTGTGTGAACACAGCCACGAGCTCCGTTAGCGTCTATGGGGAAAGTCGCGGTTAGAGTTTTAAAGTTTAGGGACACTTCGGAGTGGACTAGGAACAAACCCTTTTGGACTTAGAGGGTTCTAGGGCCAACACCCACGGGAGCACCGTAGTACTCGTGTTACCTCACCCAGGGAAGCCGGGTGCACAGGTGTCAAATGGTGTCGGGCCGCGCGGTTGTTTTCAATGGCCGCTGGCTAGAAAGTGCTGCTGCCGGGAAGCTGCGAAGTGTCCGAAGAGATCCAAGCCTGGATCGAGGATGAGAAGAACCTGAAAGCAGAGGGGACAGAGTCTAGGTCACTAGCCAGTGACCAGGGGCACGATAGTCGAAAGCCCACTGATGTCGGGTGCTTCAAGTTCGAAGAGGTGAAGATTGTCTCTGCAGCCACGAGGACCAGGAGGCGTCGACGACGACCAGGAGCTGGAATCGAGCTGTCCCACGAAGGTAGTAGCGGACTGCGGTGTCGGTGCCCGGATTGGACCCAACAAGCCTTGGTAACAGCAACCCACACAGAAAGAGAACAACGGCTTCGGAGCGGACCAGCGAGGTCCGAGGGACTCCCCAAGCGAGGGAGAGTCAGGGCAGGCCTGGAGCAACGAGGGAGGCCCGTTGAAATCAGAGATGTCCTTCTGAGGGACCCACAAGTCGACAGACAAGGGATCTCGAGCGGAATCACGAAATGGCGGCCCACTCGGAGTGGCCAGGCCGGCAATCTTCAGTGGACTCACGGGTCGGGGCTACAAATAACCCAAAGCACAGCCTCTAGGATCGACCAGAAGCTTATGCACTTGCAAATGTGCACGGTGTCCAGGGGTTCCGGTTCCACGAGGGCTACGGGTCTCAGCTTTGCTGGGGACTCGGGTCAGCCTCTGGGAAGTCTGGAAACCCACCTCCTGGGCAGCAGGGTCGTCGGCGTCCGGCGGGAGCTTTGGAAATGCAGACCGGACAGATGCGTCTTTGGTGCCTGCCAAGCAGGGAGTAACTCCTTTACTCCAAGGGAGATTCTTCAGTCATCTGGCGTTGAACAGATCGTCGAAGGTCCAGGATTCAGTTTCAGAGTTTCGTCCAGGGATATCTAAAGTCCTGTTGCCAGGGGTTCCTATTTTATACCCAAGGAAGGGGTTGGACTAACTCAGGGGACCCACCTATGGGAGGGTTTGGAAAGAGGGGTGGCTACACCCATTTCCTTTGTCCAGTTTCGCGCCAGAGCAGGGGCTGGCAGCCCCTGCAACCGGTTTGAACTGGGGTATGTACAGGGACACCAAATGTGCCCCCAGTGCAGGACTTCAAAGCACTCAGACAGTGCACCCACCCAGCCCCAATACACTAAAGCCTGTCTGGGAGGTGGTAACACCTCCCTGTGACAGGAAACCTATTGTCCAGGCCTCCCCTGCCAGTGTTTCGGTCAGCAGTAGGAGGCCAGACTCGTGTCTGTGGCTGCAGTATCCATTTTGTGATGCCAGGGCTCTGTTTAGCTGGTACCGGGTATACCAGTGCTGTCATGTCTCTCCCTCTAGAAGGGTGGGATCATACTCCTTGGGTATGATTCCAAGGTGTTTGACACCAAACACGACATGTTTCCGTGCAGCCATCCCAAAGTTAGCATTTACCGTTGAGATATAATGCACTTAAGAGTATATGGTCAGACTGCACTCACAGACAAACCCGGAGGATAGATTCCGAAGGCTGCAGAGGGGCTCTGCTCATGCATGGGCACCCTCTCACATAAAACCAAGCACCCTGCCTTCACGATTGATAAGGCCTGCCATAGGGGTGACTGATAGGTTTATATGTGCAGTGATAGGGTGAGATATAGTGAACCTATATCTCAGTAAGGGGTGCATGCACCACCTCACTCAGGCTGCTGTAGCAGTCCTGTGGTGTCATTTTGGAGGGCTTCCCAGGAGTGGCATAATACATGCTGCAGCCCCTGGTAGGCCTCTGGGGTACCTATGCCCTGGGTACATAGTATACCATATACTAGGGACTTATAAGGGCACCCCAGAATCCAATCTGAAGTGTACCCAAGGTACATGGAATCCATTTTAGAGAGGAAGCAGCTAGGCTGGGGTCCTGGATAGCAGGGCCCCAGCCAGACTAAAGTCGAAAAACAGTGAAACATCAGCAAAAAGTGGGGGTAACCATAAGAAGCAGATCCTACTCTCCTACAAATAGTACAAAGGTTGAAAACAATGAAGACAAATAAGAAAAAAGTCTTGGTTAGACAGGAGTCATAAAAGAAAAATTTTGATAAGAAATTCAGAACTAAGAATTTTTGGGCATCGGTGGGGCAGAGCGTTAAGGTTAAATTACCATGGTGTATTCGCAAAGGCAAATCCACATTTTCTGAGTCCAAAGCTGTGAAAAGAGTAGGAAGAAATGATGTGGAATTTGAGGATGGATGGTGCAAGATGGAATAAAAGTACACTGGTTAAGATGAATGAAGAGAGAAGAGAGAGTCAAGCCTTTAAAGGTATGGTACGAAATAAACCTGTGAGTAATAAAAGTAAAACGGACTGTAGAGTGACTTGGTTGCCGTCTAGACTCAAGGACTGTTTGTGGCTAATTTAGGCCTGCATGCTTCGCTACGCCTATTGTTTTTTAACATTGTCAATTCTGCTATAATAATTACTCGTTGTACCGTTATTGTTACACTTGCTTATACACATGTATTTTTCAATGATTTGTTTTGTTTCTAAGTCGTCATTTGTATTTGTGATTATCGGTATGCAATATATCTACCCTCCTAAATTATTGTTATATTAGAAAGGGAGATATGTATTGTTCTTACATCAACACAGAATACAGTTTATGTACCTCATTGTTAGAACTTTTGTTAGAATCATTGTCAGAGGGTTATGTTTGGAATGTAGGGGCAGTTACTGGCTGGCAAGTCCACGGAGTACTGCTCTGGGGAGTTCATAGAATAGACTTTGTGTATCCTCTACAGCGGTGTTAATGCTTCACTCCTACTATTTTGAGAAAGGAACACAACGCTTCCAATCTTCCTTTGGTGTGTCTAATCTTTAGAGTTCTGGAAAGAGATGATGCCTCACGATGACAGGTTAATGTGATTACTATACTTATACACCCAGTCATTTTATCTCCTGATTTATAGTGCCCATGCAGTGTAGGGAAAAGAAACTTTTCATTAACCAGTCATGCATCTCTCATGAACAGTAAGCATTGTAGAACTTTGCTTTATTTGATGATGTCAACTGGGGTTTTGAGATGTATTGTAACATTCAGCGGAATGCCTCTTTAGAACATCCAGAACTTTGGTAAGTAAACCTCAGCTTACCTCAAATGTAATTTCCCAATATTAAAATTCTTCTCCAGATTTGACACAAAATAGGCACAAGTCTGCACCGGTTCTATTGTATCGTAATTCCCACTTCTATGACCACTCAGTTATTTTTTTTTGCGAAACCTTTTTATTGATTTTAATTCAACCATGTGATAAGGTGGCCACCAGTCCGTGAATAGTAATAGGCATACTGGTCATGTCGCATTAGCCACCGTCCTGCGCCCCGATGGGCTAAAAAGTGAAACCATCATACATATGCAGACAAATAATAGCATCTCCACAGTCAGCTATAAGGCCCCCCGTTACAATACCCCTTCTGGAACCCCCTCTTGTGCCTCCCTCTCGGGGCCAATTTCTTCGACACTCATACAATGACCTAATATTTTCTCATAATTCCTCGGACAACCCATCGCCTGATACACAAGTTTTTCCACCCTCATGCACCCGTTCAAGTTACACTTCCAGGGTCGGGGTCTTCTATTGCCCTCACTGTCTTATCACATCCCGTCTCACTACCATCGGGGCAGTATTACAAAAAAGGAGGGTATAGCAGCCCATGGTTTGTTTCCACCAGATGCCCAGGGTTATCAGCTGCGGTGTGAGCTCCAGTGAAAATTCCAGGACTGCTGACAACCTTCGGCCTATTTTCACCCAGTATTCCTAGATCCTGGGGCAGCTCCCCCAGATGGTATGTACTGAAGGAAGTGACCCATTCTCCACTGCCGACACTTCAGACCAAACGGTCAGATCCAAGGTTTTGCCTTCTCAGGACCCCAGCCGGTGACCACTAGACGAGGAGTCGCCCGATCAGACGGGCGGGGCAGCCAAGAGAACTGGGCTCTTATGTGGGGATCCCCGATCCGCCCGACCGGACGCCGCCCCGACCCTGCAACCGGGTTACGGGTGAGTCGGGTCACCTTGCGGAGTCCCTGTTCGGGCGCCAACTGAAGGAAGTGACCCGAAAGGGCCACCCGGGTTATCTACAACCACCTACTTGCCTTCTTACAAAAATAAAGTCGGTCAGATAGAGAATACAAACAGTTATTTATTAGCAATACTCTGCAGAGGAGTCCAATCTGACCTGCACCCTAAGATGTCTGCCGAGGGACTGACCCCCCCAACAGTCTGCAACGCATAACCATTCCTCCCAAGAACCTCCAACCACGCCCACAGTGGAAAGTTACCGGCTTAGGCCGGACATAAACAAAGGAGGCACAGAAGGATGGGCTACCACCTGCCAGATGGGTACACACTATCACAGTTTCAAGGTTGCCATGCTGGGTCTCAGCGACTCCTAACGTGGGAGCAGAGCTACACATACGGATAGGTATGCGAGGGCAGAATGGCCTATTCATTAGTAAGTCGGAAGGCAACCTTGAGCAGGTGAGAAAATAATAACTAAATACAGTATTCTGCTGAAGCAAGCAATACGAATAATGAGGCCTAGTTCAGACAGCCTAATAGGGATTACGAAATACAAAATGGAGTCGCACTTGCTAACTGAACCGTGCACATAGCAGGGATAACTCAGTGGGTTGCATAATGCAAATACGAATGGTGCCTAATTTAGCCGCACACTTCTAACCTAATGCAAAATGGAACGAGTGCATAAAGGGAATGGGGTTTTCAAACCTAACAGTAGCAGGGTGACTTTCTGTCTGCAACCCCTCATGCAGAGATCGGTTGATCCACCCCCATCCTGAACAATCCTGTTGTCGTGAAGGAGGCCCTGGGAAGTAGTTTCAATGGGACCAAAGGGAACTCGGCCCTTATGACTACCTCACGGGGATACAGACAGGCCGCCTGCTCCCAATCGTCGCCCTCCAGTCTGCCTAGGTCTCTCTCCCATTTTTCCCTAAGGCTGTCAATAGGGGAGGCTATTCTGTAGGAGCGTGGCATACAGTTGGGATACTGCATGACTGGTCAGTGAAACTCCCAGAACCCTATACTCTCCGGGCGACTCGTCTGGTGCGTCTTATGAGGCCTTTCCATGGGACTGCAAGAGGTGCCTTAGCTGTCGGTAACGCAGGTACCGACCGCAAGACAGCTCATATTGTTCCTGCAGTTCAGAAAATGGTATCTCATTCCCTTGCCAGATGTTGCCCAGCATGGAGATTCCCAGCAGGTCCCATTTTCCGTGGCCCTCAATTATCCGCAGATCTTTCAGTACCTCAGAGTCCAAGAGTGGGGTTTCTAGCATTAGTTTGCCCTTCCACCTCAGGGCCTTAGTTGCTATCTGTCGGATCTTGACCACCACGGTGGAGGGGGCCGGTAGCGGTGTGATCCCTCTTTCAACATAATCGACAGACGTAACTCTCCGGGGCCATTGAAGCCATCACCGAGGGTTCCAGCTGGGAGGAGAACGTGCAGTCATTGATCACTTGCAGCTGTGTCGCCCAATAATATACGCATAGTTCTGGGAGGGCGATTCTATCTTCCAGGGGTTTCCTGGTGAGACGCCCAGGCGATTCTCAGAGTCCCACCCTCCCACAGTAGGCCTCTCTTTACCTCTGTGACTGCCTGGATGAACCAATTGGGGGATCTCGAATGGGGTGTTCTGTAGAACAGAGGAATTTTGGCAAGTAAATAATTGTGTGTGTGAAAATAGGGGTTACCCCTGAAAGAATTTCCTAAATCAGGGCATAAATATTGGTTGTAAACAAAACAATTAGGAAATTGATAACAGACGTGGACCTAGAATTTACATAAACAATGTATATCCACCTTAGTAATAGGTAACAAAGTATTTTTTATTTTGTTTATATAAACAATTTTATCTTAATTTAAATGGTAAAAAAGGAGAAAAAAGAGAAAAGAAAAAACATTTTCCCCTCAGTACACTATCTCATTGTGCACAATAGTGATGTATTCAGTATATTTTGCTACATTGGATATCCATATTTCTTATGGTGAATATTCAATCATACTAGTACATTCACACTGTGCCCAATAGTACACAAATTTATATATAAAAATATTGTACAGAATTAAAAAAGAGAAACATGAATTGTACAACACAGATCACTTCAAATCATTGAAGGACAATCATTTTTGGCATAGCTCTTGAAAGTTCAGTATCCTACGCGCGTTTCGGCGATGTGCCTTCATCAGGAAGCCATGTAACAATTATTACTGAAAACCTAAACAAGGTGCATATAAAGACATATCATGTAAATGACATAAATAGGTCCTACTACAATTTCTGCTCAATAAAGAGTCGAAGCAAGTATTTAGTTTAAGAAGAAAGCTTACTATGAGAAGAATTTGTCACAGGGCAAAAAAGATACACTAAGAACGAAATAAATAAGACTATTAAGAAAATCACAAAAGAGCCAGAGTGATAAAGTTCCCTTCACCCAATATTATTCCGAAATAACCGAGAGTGGTTACAAGAGAATGAACATGTGTCTAAGCTGGAAAATTTAGGTGTAACAGCATGATTTCCATATATGTTGTGCTCTCACAGAACTAGACTTCACACCACTTAATGCATGCATGAGTTACCGATATAGAGGGTGAATCTAATGAAAGGCTCCAATGGAGGATGTATTTACCTTAAAGGGTACAAAAAATGTCCTAACATATGGCAATAAATGGTAAAAACGAAGTAATAGTGGAATGTTTTTGGAAAACCTATAATAGAAAAAAGTAAAGAAATGTTTAGATAACTTATTAAGTTATAGCCTACAATTCTACACAAGGACATTAAATATATCCAATGTGTAGCATGATCTCTGCTATCTGAATGCTAGAATGCTTACCTATAGTTATAGTAGCCAATGACACATATCAGGTGGAACGGTCAATGGATCAAATGTTGCCTTTTATAATACAATGGTGATCTGCAACCGCAGATTCAAATAGGCAAGCAACAGAGGAAGAGATGTAAAACAGTACCTGTATGGTAGGAAACAAGGGAAAAGCCATATAGGTGATCTAGTGGTGTAGCTCGTGAAGTATCAAGAACACGTCGACATATCGTCCAGACACTCTGAGATGTGGACTGTTGTAATTAGTAGGTTGCGCAAAAATCGAACAAGCGAGTGCTTACCTATATTGGGATTAAGGCTATAAAAGAGAGCAGCCGCCTCTGTAAGTGGACACATCAAGTTGCCCGTATTTCAAAGCTGGAAGAAAATAAAAAATATAGAAATAAAAATTTGAACAAGAAGGCGAGATCCAAAAAGAATTCCTAACATACTGGTCTAAAGTTAATGGCGTAAAGTATAGGGGCTGGGCAAGGTGAAAGGACAATGATATTGCTAGGGACAGTGTGTTACAAATAAAAACCTTGCTCAGTATGGAACAGGAAAGTGTGCTGACATAAAACCTGTAGGGCTATAAGTCGCAAACAGTTCCTAAGTGTGCTTACCGTTGAGGCGGGCATGAGAAGTACTCCGATAATCTGCAAGACCTCAATCGTTAAGAGGTGGTTAAAAAGTTCATGGATCAGCTACGCACCTCATCCACGGCAGGGAATGCACCAATGGTATCTGCCGTGAACGTGTGCGTCAATTATGGTTAAATAGCTGCCGGGAACAAAAACCGCGCCAAAGCGAGAGCTAGCATGGAAAATAATTGTGGATGCCGACAGGAAGTCAAAAGACAAGCAGCCCCATTGGTTGAATAGAATCTCAACGAGAGGCTGTGTAGACAGATCCAGCGGCCATCTTGGAGTGTTCAAAGAGCATACTAGTGCAAGCAAAAAGATTGTATTAATGATGGACTAAAAAATAAATCAGTAAATAGATATAAGATCGAGTAGTAACTGCCCATAATTTAATACGGGGTCATCGAGTTCTCAATTATCATAACTAAATAATAATTAAAACAATTTCCAAAAAAACAGATAATGATAATGTGAAGACGACTAGATAGAATTAAAGGTAACAGATGGTATCATTAGCATAACACATGTTTTCATAGATATACGTGAAATAGATGCAGAATAAAATGCGGTAATTACAAATGTCAACAAAGGGTCACAGGACAGATGGCCCACTAGTTGGATGTCGACCACAATGGAATACTAAGAAGCCAAATTTGGCGGCCATCTTTGAGTATTCTCAAAACAAAATGATACATATAAAGAAATTCCTAAATCCGAATAAAACATGAAATATAGAAATTAGAAAAAAATATGAATAAAAATTCATAACTAAATAATGATAACCCATAATAGTATTTAGGGTCATTAGATACTCTTTTACTCTAAATGAAATGTAGATGGTTCTGATACAGTATAAAGATATCGGGAAACCAAGAATGCAGCCAAAAGTGAATAGTTTTAGTGGCAGCAATAGATGTGGTCAACTTAACTAGTGTCATCGACAGTATATTGGAACGGATACACAAATGTAAATGGGACAAGTTCAGATGTTATGCCTGATCACTTGATCCCAAGGAATTTCATTGTTCATACCATTCTTATAGGTATCCAAAGAGAAGATCCAGTATACCTCTCTACGTTTCCGTATGCTGGTACTTATATTTCCTGAGTTAATCCGTATTTTTTCCAGAATTAGCCATCGTATATCTTCAGTGGTATGACCTGCCTCCATGTAGTGTTTAACCAATGGGGCCTGGGTTTTGTGGGTACGAATGGCTGACCTGTGTTCAGTTAATCGAGATGTCATTGATCGTGCAGTTTCTCCTACATATCCCTTATTACAGGGAGAAAGGATAAGATAGATGATGTTGGAAGTCTTGCAGTTGTTTAATGTGTTCATTTCTAAAGTAATGTCATTAAATGTAAAGTTACTGGTTTCGATGGCAAATTGGCATGCCACACAAGACATACATTTGAAATTTCCCATGGGTAGTCTGTTGCCTAAGATAGATGTTTGGGTGATGGTTTTAGGCTTGATAGGCATACGGGACCGTACAATGAGGTCTTTGAGATTTTTATTTTTTCTATACGCGAAGAGTGGTTTAGGTATACAGGCTCCTTTTTCTCTGGTAGCATTTAAAATGTGCCAATTAGAGTTAATAATGTGGCGAATTCTCTCATTCATTGTAGAGTGACGTGTAACAAAAACCAATCTGGAGTTGGATTTCTGAGTATGTTGTGTCAGTAGATGTTGCCTATCATAGTATCGTGCTCGTTTATATGAGTCACGAACTAGTCGTTTAGGGTAGCCACGAGCTACAAATTTGGCTTTCATTTCTATTGCTCGGGTGTCAAAATCTTTAACATTGGTGCAGTTCCTGCGTAAACGCAGGAACTGTCCAAAAGGAATGCTTGTTTTTTGCACCCGAGGATGGTAGCTGTCAAAGTGCAACAAAGTATTGCGAGCTGTGGGTTTAGTATATAAATCCACTTCAAGATGATCTGTTCTATTCTGGATCACAATGTCTAGAAATTCCACCCTGTTATTGCTGGAATTGGCTGTGAAAAGAATGTTAGTGTCACACAGATTGAGCCAAGATATAAATTCAGGGATATCTTCTGGATTTGCTGTCCAGATAAAGAAGATGTCGTCTATATATCTGGACCAGTAGCTTACTGATTCGCTAAAGGGGGCAATCTCATTATCAATGAAACGTTTTTCGAATAAAGCCATATAAATGTTGGCCACTGTAGGGGCACAAGATGCCCCCATACTTACTCCCTGTTTGCTTGTAGAGTGATCCATTGAACTTAAAGGTATTTTCTGTGAGGACCACTTTAAGACATTCTATGACAAACAGTCTAGGACAGTCAATCTCAAATATGTCCATAAACCAAGTAACTGCTTCAATGGCTTCTAACTGTGGAATATTGCTATATAAGGCTTCTATGTCCATTGTGACCATGGTGTGTATCGAGGCATTAAAGGGTAGATGTTCCACTTTATTTATTATGTCTCGAGTGTCTCGAATATATGAGGGAATCTTAGGGACATAGGGTCTTAATATGGCATCTATGTACTTTGATAGAGGCTCTGTAACAGACCCAATGGTAGTAACTATGGGTCTGTATGGAGGGTCTGTACTGTGTTTATTAATTTTGGGGACTCCGTAAATGGCCGCCATTTTGGGTTTATCGATATTAAGATATTCCCATTCTTTGTCACAGATATAGTTTTGTCTAAGTGCCTGTGTGGTTATTTGAAGCACTAATTTTTTAACTCTTTTGGTGGGATCTCTTTGAATGGGTATATAATGCAATTTATTATGAAGCATATCCTCCATCTTCAGGATATATTGGTCACTGTCTAATAGGACTATACCGCCCCCTTTGTCACAGCATTTAACTATCAGATTCTTATTTTGGGCAAGAAATTGGAGTGCTGTATATTCTTGCCAAGATATGTTAAATTCGGGAGCGGGAATGTATTTCGTAGCTGCTGTCAGTTTATTGTACACTACATGTTCGAAAATAGCTATCTCAGGCCCTACTTGTTCCAAGGTAGGGAGAAATGTAGACACAGGCTTGAGACCTGACCTATTATCTTCAATTTGTACCTGATCTTCCTGACTTTCAAAAAAACACTGAAGTCTAATTTTTCTAAAGAAGACCATCAAATCTTGGAAAATTTCAAACTTGTTAGTTCTACTATGGGGGACAAAAGAAAGACCCTTTGTGAGAAGGGATTCAGTCGAGCAATCTATGGCCTGGCTGCTGAGATTGAAAATAGGAATCTCCTTCAATCGCGCCAATATTGACCATGTCTCGTGACTAGGTATTGATCCTGGTTTTGGTAGGAGTTCTGCCCTTGGGGATAGTTCTGAGGTGGAGGGTATTGCTGGTTCTGCGGATGTTGATAGTTGCCTCTGAACCTGTTCTGATATCTGGTCCGCCATCGCGTTCGTTGGTTCCCTCGCCTGGCTAAAAAATGAGGACGATCTCCTCTGGAGGTTCCAGACATGTTCCTCCCTGGACCTTGTTCTGAAAATTGATTATAACCTGCTCCCTCAGAATCGGAAGTATCTGAAAAGGTTGTTATTTTTCTGGTAGGTTTATTTGTGGGCTGATGTTGTGCCTCACCACTTGGTTCATGTTGGTAGTAATTCTCTGCCAGGTAAGGGTAAACTTTCTCCTGGCTGGCAAATCTGATATCTTGAGTTTCTCAGTATCCAATGTAGCAAAATATACTGAATACATCACTATTGTGCACATTGAGATATTGTACTGAGGGGAAAATGTTTTTCTTTTCTCTTTTTTCTCCTTTTTTACCATTTAAATTAAGATAAAATTGTTTATATAAACAAAATAAAAAATACTTTGTTACCCATTACTTGGGTGGATATACATTGTTTATGTAAATTCTAGGTCCATGTTTATTAAGTAAATAATTTTGTACAGGGCAGCTTTGCCCAAGAGGAAGAGTGGTAGTTTCTTCCAGTGATCTGCGTCTGTTTTGTCCACGATTTCCAGCATCCTGTTGATCAAGTTGTTCGGATCCGCTAGATACAACAGTATGTCATCTGTATACAAGGAGACATCTTCCCAGTCTTGATACCATCTTACACCCCATATCAATGGGTCTTTTCGCAGCCAGCAGGCCAGGGATTCAGTTGCCAGCACAAAGATTAAGGGGGACAGAGGGAATCCCTGTCAGGTGCCTCTGTCTCGGCTGAACTCTCCCGGAAAAGGCCCCGTTTACCCAGACACTGGCTACTGGGTTTTAATATAACAATTGCACCCAAGCTATAAACTCTGTGCCCATCCCCATTTTACCCAATATCGCCATTAAGTATGGCCATTACACAGAATCAAACACCTTTTTGTCATCCAGAGAAAGTAGGATGGCTGGCTCAGCAATCCGGTCGCATTGCACCAGGCATCCAGCCAATCTACGAAGGTTATGTCTGGTGGCCCTGTAGGGCATGAAGCCAGATTGATCCAGCCAGCATCTTTGCGAAGATCTTTAGTTTCCATATTAAGGAGTGATATTGGACGATAGGAAGGCATACTCCTTCCTTGCTTGTGTATCATGACTATTGTTGCCTGCAAGAGATCGTGGGTCAGGATACCCTCCTTCCTCACCCTATAAAACATTGCTCTCAGCAGGCCCACTATTTGTGATTTTGCACATTTAAAGAATTCAGGGGGGAATCCATTGGGATCTGGGGATTTCCCATTTTTCATCTGACTCGTCTTCCCTGGTTTCTGGGCACTGGTAGATCAGTAATAAAGTCTCTTAGGCTATGTATGTGCGTCTCCCCTCTGGGTCAGTAAAGGTCAGCCAAGTGCACCGCAAAGGCTTGAGCTATGGCAGCTGGGGTGTCGGTCATCTTGCGATATACCATATTAATGGCGGAAAGCCATATTTGGCCTTCCTCTTTCTTCTAGCCATACTAATGTTGCCAACCTCAGAGTTTGCCCTGTTCCGCCCTATGCAGTGCCCTAGGTCTAGGGTAGGCAAGTCATCTCTCACCCCTTCTATCATGGTGGCTAATCTATGGGTGAAATTGGTCACAGTCTGCCTCCCAGAGTGCTAGTTTTGTATCACGGTCCCTAGCCTCTGTCTCGTTCCTTCTGTTTCCCCATGACATGTGCATGAGTTGTCCCAGCAGCACTGTCTTGTATGCTTCCAAGAGGTAGGTCTCGGAGTCAACCGTGCCCGAGTTTTCTTTAAAGTATAGTTCCGGAGACTCGGTGACCACTTCCCTGGTGTTCAGTCAGTTAAGTACCAAGGGTATAACTTCCATTTCCCCCTCGTCCCTGTGATGTCTGTTAGTAGATGTGTTATCGTGGCGAGTGGTCAGATTCCTCGTGGAATGATAGTGTATTTCTAAACCTGCCCAGTTGATGTTTTGGCATCAAAAAATAGTGAAGACAAAGAGCGCATTTTGTTAGAGTTATATGTGTACTGTCTTGTCCCCGGGTGTTTTTCCACAACAGGTCTGCCAACCCCATTAAGTCAAGGAAGGAGGCTAGGCAGTTCTAGGTCTATCCCCAGACATGGTCACCCTATCTAAGTTGAAGTCCCCTCCCATAAGGAGTAGGGTCTCCGATGCCTCTGCTATTCAGGTTCCCATTTTGTCCAATCCCTTGTCTGTTGCTCGGGTGAGGGGGGCATGGGCAGAGTATCAGACTCACCCGCTTCCACCGCCCATACACTTCTGCCTGGCAACCCAGGTTGTCCACCCATGTTTGGAACACCTGTAGAGGGAGGGATCTCCAGTCCAATATTTCCATTCCCCTGGATCCCCAGGAGAATCCTGCATGCACTAGCAGACGGTACCTGCCGTGGTTGAGCACCATGCAGTTGTTTCCCGCAAGGTGTGCTTCTTGCAGGAGCATTATATTGGGATTTTGCCTCACCAAGTACTCCCACATTGTGCCTCTCTTCACCTTGCAACCTAGGCCATTATTATTCCAGAACAAGACTGCAAGGGTTATCGGTTTGGAAGGCGCCCCAGACACCAGCTGCCTTTCAGGCACCCGGTATGCCCTTTCCACTGTAAACATCAGCTATGCTTTGCCCCTACCACCACAGAGGGGTCAGTCCTCTAAGAACAATTCCATGCTAGGGATTAAGATTTTTCCAGGACATCTACCACCTGCACATTGTTGCCGGGGGAGCGCCCCTCGGCATCTTCCACCCTGTGTTGTAGGTGTTCAATTGTTTTTTGCAAGGCCCTCTCCGAGACTGTAGGTTCCAGTCAGGACAGAACCCTTTCGGTTTCCCCCACTCTATCCACCAGTTTCTTATGATCAGTCTGCAAGAGTCCTATATCCATTGCCACTGCATTGATTTTTTGTTCCTGTGCGTTTCCAGGCCCTGTTTTGTTCTTATGGGGCCCCAGCCTTCGTCTTTTCACTGGGGTAGTCGGTCCCATCTTCTGCGTCTGGGGTTGCACCATCCCGCTGCAGGTCTGACAGATCATTGCCCAGTTCCCCTCTTGGTGTCCAACTCTGCTATCAGGCATCCGGCGTCCACTGTGGCAGGGCTGCCATGCACAGGGCCACACCAGGCACTCCCATCCAGGTTAGAGCCCCCAGCACCTGCCGGCCGTGACAAGACGAAGGGGCCAAGTCCAGGCAATTGAGGCAGTAGCCCCCTCTGCCCACAAGTAGGAGCACCCTCCGCTTACCTCTGGCCCCCACTGGTTAGGGGTTCTAATCCACTGTAGCACGGTATTTCCCTTTCTCATGGTGACCCTTGTAAGACCATGTGGGCCTTTAACGCCGTCCCCGCAGGAGGGCCCTGGCCGGGCAGCCACGTCCTGCTCCCCTCAGGGGTATCTGGTGTCTCCCCACCGTCGTCTGGGGGTCTGGCTGGTTTCTCACGGCCCCCCCTTTAGTTCTATGTTGGGGGGCCTGTATCGCTCCTGCTCCTTTTCCCGGGCTGAAGCGGCCTTTCACAGCCCCCCGTCGGCCACCTGCACTTCTTGGGCCTCAGCACCCTAGCCCCTTGCTGTCAGTGTCACTGGGGCAGCTTACCCTCACAGGGCCACCACCACCTACTCCCGGTCTCAGATGAGGGGCCACCAGGCTCTCCTTAATGCTCGGCTGCCATATTCCCCAGTTTGTGCTGCTGTGACTGTACCTCTAACGCATTTGGACCAGATTATCTTTGGACTGTGGGTATCCATTGAACCCCTTGAATTATATCTGGGTCATTCTGAACCTCCGACAGCCTTTAAGTATTACCTCTCTCCTTTAGTGTGCCGTTTTTGGTGTTTCATTATCAGCTGGCACCCCTCTGATCTGTGCAGATGCTAGTGTATGAAGGGAGCCCCTCTATGTGACGGGACCCTCTCAAGGGCTGCAGGTTTGGTCCTTTATCACAGTCAGTTACGCAGCCATATTCTTGTTGGATTTGACACTGCTCTGGGATTTAGTCCCACCCTCCATCCCCCCCATTTGCTTGAATTTTAATTCCTTTTTGTGCCCTGAAGAAGGTGTGACCTCTCCCTTTGGCCTTCAACGAAACACGCGTCGGCGCTTACCAACTGTTAAATACAAGGACCTCCAAAAATGGACTGTCATTTCAAAATCAGGTGTGTATTGTTTGAAACACTTTCTACAACCACTTGTAAGGTTGAATGCTGTTTATCTTACCTTCTCTGTTTATTCTAGGTGATTTACACTCATCCACTGAGTATCTATGCAAATATTATTGTTATATCTATTTGATGCCTATGTATAACTATAAACTCAATGTGATCTCGATGTTGGTCCTTGTTATCTCGCAAGTCATTTTTGTTTTTTAAACATGTTTTTTTCTGGATGTTAGCGGTCGTTATGTGCTACATGTGTAGCATGAATGTGATGTCCGAGTCTGATTGAAAGTATGAATGTATATGGGGTGTGAGCAGCATGTTCTACAGAGTGAGTCCTTCTGTCTATAAATAGGTACAAGTATTGTTGTTTCCTTTATGTAGGTAGTTGTGATCCCAAGGGACACTACTGAAATCTGTTCTGTTCATAGCCTTTTTTGTATATCTATGATTGAATAGTATTGTGAATAAATTGAAATGGCTTTTTGATATTAAAGATGTTGGTCATTTATTTTCTTCTTTGAATCACAAGGCTCTATTGCGACGTAATACATTTTTAGAGAGATATTCCTGATCTATATTTCCTAGTAGGCAGGCTGTTGTGTTTGGATTATGATCTTCCCAGGTTTGCCCCGGGAGCACCTGGGCGTTGCCGCTCCGGCCTTCTCCCAGCATGCCTGATAGGTTTTGTTGCAGCCCCAGAGCGTCCCGGACTCCTTTCCGTTTGACGGGCCACCCGGGTGGGTCTCAAGATCTTCACCGGGCCAGAGCAAGAAGCTCACGTGTCCATCTTTGCCTGCGGTCAGGCCTCTTCTCAGTCTTTAAGGCTTTAGACCTAATGCTGTCAGCTGCCATCTTGAAAGAGGATGTTAACCCGTGCAGCCTCATTACAGCATTTTTCCATTTCAACCACCTCCTGGAAGGTTTAATATGATGCTTTATGAACTGCAAATCTATATGATTCATAACGAATGCTACAAGTTCGAAAAAACAGGTTTATTAGCACATACAAAAGTCCCTTATCAAACAGAAATTCACAAATTTTCACACAGAAGACATTTTCCACTTTGGATTTCCAACATTTTCGGGTATTGTCCTGGTACAATATGTCTAAAATGAGAGAATTTGGCTCTAAGAGCATTTATTGTTGCTGAGGTCATAGCAATTACAATATTTCTACTTAATAAAAGGTCTGCTGATGTAAGACAAATGTTTAAAATAATCTTAATGAAAAAGGAAATGTCATGTAAAAACGTAATTACAAAAGAATTCATTTAAGAATGATCTCAACCATACACAAATCGATTTCAAAAGCGGTCTTGAGAAAATAAAATAAGAAACGGTCTAGCAACTTTCCCCCTCAGTAGGGTCTCCATGGTCCTGCTAATCCAAAAATATGTCTTCTACAGAGATAAGAGCATAAAAAATGTTTTTGTTTAAAACTTTTTTTCTATGTAACAAAAAGTAGTCAATTAGTAGAATACCCCTGAAAAAAAAGTGAGAAAAAAGTGAGAAACAAATTTTCATTTTAGGCTGCTTTTTTTTTTTTATAGATTAAATAGAGGTAGATGGATCAGGCTGGTGGCAATATTATTCTTGCCCCCCCCAACAACCCTGGCCTAAAGCACACTATTGTCAAGTTGTTTTTGCAAATTCCAAAGCAGCTTCATGTAAATAGGAAAGATTTCAAGAAGCCAGCCAGGGGACTTCCCTGCTGGCAAAGGAATACTTTCAGTCCAACTGTCCAATTTGCATAAAATGAATATGTGGGCAGAGAATGAGAGCTGGAGACCATTGAAGTGGCAGCATTGTTGATGCATTACACAGTCCATGCATCTGGCGAGGGGAAACTCGCTTTTCCTTTTCCAAGATGATACGTGTAGGCTGAAATCGCTGATGCTTATCTAGCAGTGCCTAGTTAAAATAGGACTCCAGGGTACCCCGGCGACGGATGTCACAGGTCCAGCAATGGAAGCCTCCTCCCAGTGAATTAGCATGACGGATATTCACTTTGATGGTGGATATACCTGTGCAAAATAAAACGGAAAAAGTGTGAGTGTTTGTAGACATTTACTGTACAGATATTAAAAAAGCTGTCTATTTCTATCACATGTAGCATGTAAGGGTGTGCAAAATTCGTGTAATTAAGTGAAATTTAGAGGCACAATCACACGGGATTACGCAAAATGCAATCCGTCATTTAGTGCCATATTTCATCACAAAATGCACCCTCGCATCAATTATTGAGGACACATTTTGCAGTTTAAAACATAGCATGAAAAAGTGACACAAGTAACATTTTCTGAGCTAGCCTAGCCATTCATGTTATTCCTGCATGCTAGGGGTGAATGTTGCCGCGAACGGTGCATAAATAGGCAATGTGGCATAATTTCAATAACTCAAAATTCCCGAAATTATGCAAATTGTGCCAGAATAAATGAAATTTCAACTAGGTTTAGCAGCAAGCACTTTATAGGATTCTAGTAAGTATCATGAAATATTTGTGAAATGTACAAATCGCATTATTTAACAGAATACCTTCTAAACAACTAACATTCTGGAATGCCGAATGTTTGTGATTAGTACAGATGCACAACTGAGTAAAATGGGCTGTTTTTTCTTCAACACTGGAAGCCCCCTTTGCAGGTCACTGTTTCCCTGGTAATTTTGGAAATACCCTCAAACTAGACAGTGGGTATTCTCATACTACCGACTCCTTCCTACCCTGGAAACAGTCAGGGATTTACTCCTGCCACGGTGGAAAAAGTGTTGCAGTGCTCCCAAAATTGGTGGGGAAGTAGGTAAAATGTTTAGTTTTGCCTGTGAAGTAAAAAACAGGAAAACAGAAATGCAGCAATGCACAAAAGCAAGGGCATTCAGCAAGTGCAACTGCACAACAATAACATTATCCAGGTGGAAATGAAGGAATTCACAAACATTTTCCTGAAATAGCACCGTTTTCCAAGTGGATTTGTAGTGTTTTGAAGAAGAGGAATAGGAAAATTATATTCCAACCCTATTCTTGGAAGTCAGGGTTACTTACAATATTAGAGTAGATTCAAGAACAACATCAGAAATGTTCCTTTTAAACATCAAAGCAGGGGTCATAGAACATAAGCGATCCGTGTCTGCATTATCTGTGCTTGCCTGCTGCAAAGGTAAGAGCGGCAGTATAATCTGAAGCTGCAAAATACCACTAAGTATTGAGTGCAAGCATGTTATGTGATGGAGCACTGTATGCCCTAAATCACATATCAGGCCCACATTCTATTACATTCCGACATATTCCGATCTCATATTATATATCAGATCTGTTGGCTCTACCACAGGCAAGAACAGATAATTAAGACACGGTTTGGTTATATACTCCGAATGTGGATAAACAAAATGAACAAGCATTGAAAATGCAATAGGTCTCGCATTTGATTAAGTTAAAGCCATTTGCTTTGCTAATGGTATTGTATAGCAAAGCAAATGGCTTTAACTTAATAAAAGGCGGGACCTATTGCATTTTTAATGCTTGTTTTTGTTGTTGCAAATTAAGCACTGGCTTTACTTGGCCCTCCCCCTTCCCTCGCTCCCAGACCGGGGACTGCTGTTCTTCCACGGCTGCCTCCTTCGTCGCTGCTCCCTTCCTCGGGTGCTCGGTTGCACATCAGGCATTGACACCTATATAAATACATGGCACACCCGCACGCGGTGGCGCGCGCCCTGCCAGTCTTGTGATGGGAGATGCCAAGGCTGAGCAGTGGCACGTGCAGCTGCTCTGTGCAGAGTATCCTGGCCCAGGCCTGGCAGGAGGACCCGAGGTAGGGGTCGCAGAGGAGGCTCACGCTCTTCTTCACAGGGGGGTGGTAGATGCATGAACCGCCTGCAGAGCTGGGGCGGGGGCACGACCATTGCGGGGTAAAGTGGCAGATGCTGAGCAAGGACAGTGCCTGGTAATGTGGAGGCCCGCGGTGCTGCAGGTCAAGGGCGGACTCCCCGGGCCCTGATATGACGTCAGAGTGCAGGAGATGGGCCTCGAGACGTCCTTCCTGACCCAGAGTTCGAGTCCCGGCTCGGGCACTTGTTGAAAGGCCGTGGGGTTCTGGACACATCACTTGCCCTGCCTGTGCCTTGAGTTGTACTCAGACATGGAGCGCTCTTAGCGCTGTTCTAAAGCACACAATGCAGACAGAACCCCTTAAACATGAAATAACGTCAGTATTGTGCTTGCACATTGAATAGCTGGGCGCTGTGCTTCAATAAATACTGTCTGGCTTAGAGCTGTGGTAAAGCATAGATTGCTGCGGGTCCTTATGCATCACAACCTGACAGACATAAATGAGAAAAGCATGAATGCTGTGATCCCCTTACCCGGCTCTGGTACCCTCCAACGAGACCCCTTCTCTCTAATTATTAATTCCCCTGAGCTGCCGCCACCCCGGGCCCTGCCTCGCCTCACCTCTCTCTTCAGTCATTCATCTACCCAGAATCCTTCGCGGCCTTTCCGCTACTGTGGCGATGGCCCCTCCGTCCCCATTTACCGCCGCTAGCCAAACTTCATTCTTTCTCGGTTTCTGTATGCCAGTTGTTCTCTCAGCTCACTCACTAACACTCCTTCATTTATTACATCCCCTGAAAGCTGATATTTACAAATTGAGTGAATCAGCTCTGTCTCCAGAGTCCTGTGTGGCCCCCTGTCGCTGTCATCGCACTACCGCCCTCCCTACAGGCGGGTTACCACAAGACTTGTCCTCGGACCCCTGCTATGGCCCCTCATACACCGCCTCCCTCGGGGACATTATCTCCTCTGTGCGGCGTCTCAATTTATTCCTGTGCTGTTGACAATCATATTTTGTTCCTCCTCTCCAGGGACCCCCCCCCTGCAAACCAAACCCTCGATCTGCCTAAAGGCATGGCGCACAAGGTGTCTCTCTGTTTACTCATGTCTCCTCAGCAGCTCCTACCCACTCACCACCCAGATCTTTTTTTTTGCAGTTTTATATAGCGCGAACTTGGCCCAAAGGCATCAGAGCGCTTTACATGAACACCAGATCACATCACATAAGGTCAGATTTTTTTTTAGGATTGTGGGCGATTGAATGATTTGTCTAGAATCACAGGATGTGGAGTTGATGCTGGGACTCAAGCCTGGTTCCCGGTTCCAAAGAGGCAGCTCAGGCCTTAAGGCAGGGGTCTTCAAACTGTGGGGCGCGACCCCCAGGGGGGCCGTGGAGCGATGCAAAGGGGGTCGCGCCTTCCCAGTCACACTTCTGCCGAGTCCCAAGGGCTTCAGCCCCCCCTCTTTCCCCGTCCGTCCTGCGTCTCAGCCTGGGCTGCTGCAGTGCAACTCGAGCTGCTGGGGGCTCAGCTGGGCAGTGTCTGGAGTCTTATCTCCGGCAAGCCCGAGTTTTTCACAGGTCTTTAAAGACCATTTGCATATTTACATGCCTTTGTAAACTGGTTACAGAGGCTTAGTTTTTTTCCTGGTTCCAGTACCCCTGGGCCCCCACTCTGCCTATTCCTTACATTTGTATTTTACCTTTAGTGCTGCAGTGTGAGAATGCATTTCATGAAAAGGAATATAAAGTAGGGTTGCCAAAAGAAAAATACCAGCCATGTGTTGTTTAAAGAGCCTGCAAAGACCTCCTCTTGACACTAAATAGACTTATAAATAAAAAAGTATGTATGCATTCGTTATGTGACTTTTCTGTCTTTGTTCTCTTTAATTATCAGTCATGGATCATTGAGGCAGCCCTAGAACACAATTAAAAGTGCTTTCTATTTATATTTGCTGTTCGAAGTACGCACAGATAAGTGCTGAAAATACAGCTTTAGGTGACTGCTTATTTTTGTACCGACTGGGCCTTCAAAATAATCTGCTGGCAACCCTAACCATAGGACTGGAAGTTTGTTGCAGGATCAGCACATTATTTATTTCCTCGATCCCCGATTAATGCCATAATAGCAATAGTTTAACTTAGATCTTAAACCCTACGCCGCCGTCCATAACATGCTGAGTTACTTCAAGTGTCTGGGAATGCACTCTGCATTCAGACAACTCACTCGTCATTCTCGCCCTTCACTTTCACGCTCACCCTGCATTCACAGCGATCACAATGCACTCACACCATTCACCCGCTCACCCTGCACTCAAAGTGATCACTCTGCACTCACAATGCACTTGCGCTGTTCATCCTATACATCACCCTGCAGTCACACGAGTACACTACTCATCCTGCACTCATGTGACACTTCACTCACCTGTCCCCCTCACTGCTCAATATGCAACTCACTCAAACAAGCCCATCAGTAATCATACACTCATTCGTCCCATTCTGAACTTGCATCCGCACCTAAATTCATAAGCCACCTCACTCACCCTGCAGTCACTCCTCTTACCCTACTCTCACACTGTTGCATCGCTCACCGTGCACTCACATGGGCACTCTTGTCACCCACACAGTGCAGAGGGTTAACGTTCCTGCTACAAAGAATATGTACCATGCAGATCACAGAAATGAGTGTGAGTAAACTATGAGTAGCGCTATAAAAAAATGAAATGTTTGTCAGAAAGGTGCTATAGAGAGATGAGGTGAATTGTTGGTGAGTGGCAGTGAAGGAATTCATGGAGAAGGAGGAAACGGGGGTGGGGCACCAAAAAGACTGTTGCACCGTGTGCGACCAGTGTTAGGACCAGCCCTGGCTGGGAGTGTTAAAGGTGAAGTGAGAGGTTGAATGGGGAGAGTTCAGAAGTTGTAAAAAGGGGTGAAAGAAAATGGCCTGCAAAGTGAGAGAGGGATCCGGGGTTAGGAGAGGACAGAGGGATGGAAGGGAGGGGGTGAGAGGAAAGCTGCATGGGTAAACTGCTTAACTCTGCACAAAACCGCCAGGGTTTTAAGGGACCCCTGCTTCTCCCGGCCAGGGCCAAGTGAGCTTCTAATTTGGCAGCACGTATTCCTGCGGAGTGGAAGGCCCTTCACAAAGGTTGACTAGAAATCTTTCTGATGTTAATTGCTGTATTTTGGTTATACACTGGTACTGATGGGGTGAAATCTTTCCTCAGTGTTACTGTGTACGCGGCATCACATAACATCATTTACCTTTTCTTCCCACACAATTTAGTCAAGCCTGTCACGTAATTTGGTCCTCACCTGCCTCATAATTTCAGTAGCCCTGCCTACAGGTTTAGAAATTTTTGTCAGGAGGGGGTCCTTACGCCTCAAAATGTTGACAGGGGGGTCTCGGCATCCAAAAGTTTGAAGACCTCTGCCTTAAGGCCACAAGTAAATAAATAAATAAATCTCTGCTCCGCCCCCCCTCCCCCGTTCCAGGAACCTGCCAGTATGGTTTCTCGCTAGACTGAAGGCGTGGTTATATAGCGCTCTTATAAATCAGCAGCTAACTGAAGGCGTCGTTATATAGCGCTCTTATAAATCAGCAGATATCTGAAGGCGTCGTTATATAGCGCTCCAATATAGCAGCAGATATCGCAAGACGCCTTTATATAGCACTCGTATAAATCCGCAGATCTCAAGGCTCTGTTAAATGGACCTCGTAAATCAGGTGGGACCTTAGCTTCACAACTTGGGACACCCAAGTCCCTGGTCCCCCTCCTCCACTGCCATGAACATGTAATCATGAATATATGTACTATGCATACAGGGCAGGGAAGGCAAATCTAAATGAAGTCACTTTTATGTCTCCGTCTCTGATTACTTGCCCTGTCCATGTTTCATTATACGATTCATCATCTGTTGCAACTTTACCATTGTGTCAGAAAGGTACCAACGGACGCATTAACAACACTTCTGTTAAAAGGCCGAAAAAAACACAGCAGGCAAAGTCCCTTCCAGGGGAAACGGCAATCCCAATCCACAGGCTGCCCGGCGGGCGGCGGCAGGGCCCCTCCTGCACTCTCGGCCAGCACCGCCTGCAGCCAGAGCTCGGCTCTCTAGGGCGAGGAGGGGGCAAGGCTCGGAGTGCTTCCGCCTGCTGCACGGGGCTTTCAGCGCCGCATCTCTCCAGGCTCTGGGGAGGAGGCAGGCTCGGAGCCGAGACCCGAACAGAGCAGGGAGAGGCCCAAACACCAAGCCGAACACACTGAGCTGGAGGGACAGAGCAGGCAGAGTCAGCCAGGCTAAGGGGGCGCGCAACCACTCGAGCGGGGAGGGAGAGAGAGCGAGAGAGAGGAAGAGGGGAGGGGGAGAGGAAAGGGTAAGCGGGCGGAAGGGATGTGGGCCGGCGGAGGAAAGAACGCAAAGAGAGGAGGAGGCTGAGAGAAAGGAAAGGCGTAAGGAAGGAAACCGAGGAAGGATGACAAGAGGGGAACGCACATATAATACAAATTAAAAAAAAAAACACTAGCCTTACCTTGTTGATCAAGCGTAAACCATCATCTCTCAAAAACATGACACTCCAACCCGAAGGCACCGGCTGTGCAACTTCACAGAACGCAACGCACGACTGCTGTCTTCAAAACAAGCATCGATCTCTTAGCTTTATGGGGCCATGTGTTTCTAATTAGAAACACATGGCCCCATAAAGATAAGAAAGTGCTTTGCGACAGCAGCAAAGCAGGCCACCGAGTCCGGATCGGAGGCCAAAGGGCGTGAACCAAAAACCCTCATTTCCAATGGCAGGCCACCGTTTAGCATAAACGGTGACGCCAGCCAATGGAAATGAGGGGTGGGGCTTAAAGCCCTCTTCTGAAAGTCCTGGTTAACAATAAATCTCGCCGAGCGAGCAGCGCATGCGCTGCAACGCTAGGCGGGACCTAAAAACGAGCACTGACAAAGCCAATAAGGCTGGCCTCGACTGTATTATGTCAATATTGAATGGATTATAAATTTAATAAACGAATGAGGATGCGTGTATGTTTTAACATTTCCCGTGTAATAGTGCTTGCACTAGTATTAGATTTGATGTGTAATGGTGCTTGCATCGTTTTGGCAAACATACTGTATTCATTATATTCTCCATACACACAAAGAGGCTTCTAGTCAGCCTTCTTCCGCTGTTGGCTTGAGACATTTTTAAATATATGTAGGATCATATACACAAAGCAATTTTTTGTTTTGGACTGGAGAAGGAATTTAATTGCTTTTGTCAGTTTTTGGACTAGGAGATGTCAGTTTCCACACAGCCCAAAGCAGTAGCGGCTGGCACGGATCGGAGGTAGGGGGGCAGGAGTACGCGGGAGGTAGGGGGGAGGATGTTGGAGTGGGGAGGACGTGGGGGAAGCGGCTATAAAAAAATGACAAAAAAAATAATTTACCTTTTCGCTGCATCTCTCCTCCTTAATCCTTCCCTCGCTCGGCCACAGGAAGCACACCCAAGCTCCCAGTCAGCCAATCACAACGCTGCCTTAGCAGCGTTGATTGGTTTGAGCGCCATGTTTCGGCGCTCAGCCGCTGACTGGAGGCCTGGCATGTTCTCCACATAGGATGTAATGCAAGTCCAAGCCGTCCAAGCAGTCATTGCGCACTTTAGGAGGGTACTACCACTCCTCCCCTGTCCCAGTCCCCTCACGCAAAGCTGTGGGGTGGAAGTAGGTGAAAAAATGATAACGCGAGCTATCATTTTATTTTCTTTGTGTTTCACTGCAAAAAAGCAGTGGGACGACGCTCCTCTGCCTTAGCGGAGGAGCCGCCACTGGCCCAAAGATGTAAAAGGACGGTCGTTCTTTTACCCAGAGCGGTACACAGCCAAAGATTTCCTCACAGAATAATACAATGGAGATGGAAAGCTGCAGTTGCACTATACTACTCACAGATGTCCTCAGAGAAGATGGAGGACCGAAACTGTACTACAGGGAAGACCGGTATGCTCACGTAAAATTAGAATGTAAATGGGGGAGAAAACTGGAGCTACACTAAACAGCCTCTTAAAAAAGACTAATGCCGAAAGAGGGCAGAAGGAGAGTTACAATTCAGAGGATGGCAACACTGAGTGTCACAGCTCTTCCGGAGTGAACACTGTTAGAAATCGGGTTACTGGTTGACTGGGGTATCAGCCCTGGTCAAGCAGCAACCACAATCCTAGTCGGGGTTAGGGGCAGCCAAACCCTAAATTAACTTGTGCACACCCTCTGGTAGCTTGACACAGAACAGTCAGGCTTAACTTCGAGGCAATGTGTAAAGTATTTGTGCAACACTTTAAACAGTAAAACTGAAAACACCACACAAAAAGGATCCCACACCAGGTTAGAAAAATAGAACCGAGTTTAATAAATAAAACAAAACCAAAACAACAAAAATCCAATGAGTAGAACTGGGATTATTGAAGTTCAATGTTTATAGTGGGAAATGGCGCCAAGAGTAGAAAGCGCTATATGGGATATCTGGTCGTGCTGGACTGGCACAAAGTCAGATGTTTAGGCCGGGGCGCGATAAAGCGCAGGCCGTCTACGGGACCGAGTTGCCCCCTGGATAGAGTACCTTGAATCATGGTTGTGGAGCGTTTTGTGGATCAACGTCCCTCAGGCGATGCGATGCACCGGTTCAGAGATGCGGCAAGGCTGTGGTAAAAGGTTCTGTTGCATCGACATTGAGGATTCCGTCGACGGGGCTTCCGATGCGGAGTCTTGTGTCGGGATGTGATGCGCAGCTGAGGCGATGCATCAATTCTGATGAGCAGTAAAGCTACGATGCATAGTTTCGACGCAGTCGCCGAGGCAGCCGTTGACGAGAGATGTGAGGGCCTGCGCTGAGGAAAGCGGGGCACAGTGGTGGTTCCGAAGGTGATGCGTCGGACCCAAGATATGAGTTGCGGTGGCGATGTAAGTCTATTGCAATGGGTCCAATGTACGCAGCAGCAATGTGCCGCTTCTGCTCATGGATGTGCCGCTCAGCCAAAGAGATGCGTATGTTCTGCTTGGGGACGTGTTGTTCAGAGGAGATGCATCGATTTTGCTCGTAAGCACCATCGGCCCACTTCTAAGGGTCCAAGCGTGGGGTGCGACCACTTGGCAGGGTACACTCACAGATGGCAGAGTCCAGGTGCAGGGGTTGAAAGCCTCTTATGTCCTTGAGGATTCAGATAAGGAGGCCAGCAAACTAACCCTTGGAGTCACTCTGGGTTCTGGGGTCAAGAGATACAGGTTCAGTCCTTCTGTCTGAGGCAAGAGTGCAGCAGATCAGCACAACAAAGTAGGAGTCCAGCAGAGTGGCAGTCCATCAGTAGCACAGCAGTCCTTCCTGGCAGGGTAGGCACAGGTCCAGAAGTATATTGAAGTGATTGTGTCTGAGGCCCAGTACTTATACGCAGTGATGCCTTTAAAGTGGGGGAGACTTCAAAGACATGACTTTGAAGTGCACACATGTCCTCCCTTCCTGCCCTGGCTCCACTCACTACAGGGGGAAATGAGCCCTTTGTGTGTAGACAGGACACAGCCTATTCAGGTGTAAGTGAGGCTGTGCCCAGCACCTCCCTCCCCTCCCATCCTTCCAGAGATGGCCCATTGTGACAAACCTAAGTGGATGTATTTTCACTCTAAGGTAAATCAAGCAGCACGCTCGCCACTGCCGTCTGAAGCACCTGGTAAAGGGCTTTCAGATTGTTTTACTTATCTCCTGCATTTAAAAAAAAAGTATTTTAATTCCGTTCTGAAGCGCATGGTAAAGGGCTTCCAAATTGTTTTTCACCTGTCGCCTGCACGTTAAAAAGCATTTTAAATTCGTCGGAAGCGCCTGGTATAGGGCTTCCAAATTGTTTTACTTGTCACCACATTTTAAATAAGCATTTTAAAGCTCACCATTGTTTTCCTGTCCCCCTGCGTGTTCCCCGGTCCACCACTGAAGGTTCAGGTTGAGTGGAGGGATTAATCGCAAGCGCCGGAAGTGTCCCCCACACACTTCCGGTGACAACGGAGGTTAGCAGTCTAGCTGCTGACCTACCGCACCATAAAACCCACATGCCTTTCTCAACGCGCAGCGGACGCGCCGCAGGCGCGCCAAAGGCAAGCCCGTCTGCGCCCGTCCGCGCCTGGATCTGGCCCAGGGTCATGCCCCCTGGCCCCATAATACCTACGACAGGAAAAAAGGTCTTATCTTATACTAGCTCCCAGCTTATGGACATCAACTACACTACTAACACCCATCACTGCCCCCATCGCAGCCTGGACTCATTTACCAATAAACCATCCACTTGCTGCCCTAACTGTCCATTCAAGCTGGTTTTACCCACTTTATCCTCACCCGCCAGCTTCTACCCTCGCCCCTCTAACACATTTATTTCGCCCTCATAAATGCACGCTCCCTCCCCTAAGCATAAATTTGAAATCTCTGAACTAACCAACCACAACCTAGACCTCCTATTCGTAACAGAAACCTGGGGTGATCCTTCATCTGGACCAGACTTCTGCATCGCCACTCCCAACGGCTATTGCGCACTCAACAGGATAGACCTATAAAAAGGGAGGTGGCTTAGCTATTATTTATAAAGACAAATATTCAGTTAAAATAGAAAAAATTGATTCACCGGTCTGCGAAGCACTGACCTTTGCTATTACGCTCTCAAACTCCCAATCGTTCAAAGGAACCCTCCTCTACCGCCCACCTGGCTCCCGAGCTGATTTCCTTACAGCCTTGGGTAGCTTGATAGAACCAGTAGTAGGAGCTCCCGACTATACCATCCTGGGAGACTTCAATTTTCACTTAGAATCTCTCAAGGACAAGGATTCTTCCTCCCTCTCAACAGACCTACTATCAAGCTGGCCTACGACAGCTAGTGACTAAACCCACCCACCTGGCGGGTCCCATACTTGATGGTCTTTTCACTAACAATAGCCACAACTCCCTATCCACTGTTATCCCCTTGACCTGGACAGACCACTCTGCAGTAATGTTTACTATTCAGATTAGGAAAACCAACCTTCCGCACGACAAATCCCGCTCTCCCAAACAGATCCGAGCGTGGAGGAACATTGACACCCATATTCTAAAAATAAACCTTTCCTCCACTCAACACGACCTCACACGAGACCCCGATCTAGCTTCCAATAATTACTCACACTGGCTACACAATGCTTTCAATACCTTAGTACCACTCAAGAATGTCTCTACCAACCGTAGTGCTCCCTCCGCCCCCTGGTTCTCAGAGACGCTCAGACTTGAGAAGCAACGCTGCAGAAATCTAGAAAGGCGTTGGCGCAAATTCTATGACAACAATGACAAAACTCTATAGAAGGACGCGATAATTAAATATAAACATCTTATCATTACAGAGAAAAGCAAATTTTACCTCTTGCAAATAGAATCTGCCCAAAACTCCACCAAACAGTTGTTCCAGGTGGTAACCAAACTATCCAGCCCACCGATCAGCTCACCTCACCCATAGATGCCTCTCAAGACCTCTGCAACTCCCTTGCTAACTTCTTTGAAGACAAGGTCAACCAAATTTACTCAAACTTCTCAACCCAGGTCAATTCTGACCATCCTAATCGCAACATCCTCACCAACGCCTCGGCCACGGTGTTCTCAGAATTTAGTCAGGTCTCACCCGAGCAGATAACAGAGCTAATCCTCTCCATTAAATCAGGATCCCCCCTCGACCCTTGTCCCCCTTCCATTTTAAAACTTATTCCAGACTCGATAGGCCCCATCCTTACCAACATCTGCAACTCAATGTTCCACACAGGCTCCTACCCTTCAGTTTGGAAAAAGGCCATTATCAAACCCCTACTAAAAAATCCAATCTCGACCCCTCAGAATCTAAAAACTACAGACCTATCGCATGTCTTCCATTCCCATCAACAATTTTCGAAAAAATCATGAACCTTCAATTATCACAGTTCATCGACCACAATAACCTTTTGGATGACACCCAATTCGGTTTTAGGAAGGGCCACGGTACCGAGGCGGCCCTCATTAAGGCTTCTGACGAAATCAGGATGATCCTAGACCAAGGCGGCGCTGCAGTCCTGATACTACTGGATCGGTCAGCTGCCTTTGACACGGTCGATCACGCCATATTGATCGACCGTGTCTCCTCCATCGGCATTCACCACAGGGCCAGAGCCCTTCTAACCTCCTTCCTCTCCAACCGCACCCAGTCAGTTAAACTTGGCGACTTCTACTCACCTTTATTCACCCTTCCCTGTGGTGTGCCCCAGGGATCCTCCCTAAGTCCGACCTTATTTAACATCTATGTGTCGGACTTGGCCAGGATCATCAAAGCACATGGGATGAGACCAACTTCATATGCCGACCACACCCAATTGGTGCTGGCAGTACACAACGATGGAGGAGTAGTTGCTGCCAGCTTCCAAGAGGGAATGTTAGCCATCAGCTCCTGGATGGCAAACAATTGCCTAAAGCTTAACTCCGGGGGCGTGGCCAAGATGGCGGACTGAGAGGTCGCTTGTCCCGGAGGCTCCCTGCTCCCGGCCTACTCGCCCGGCTATAACCTCGCATTTGGCCCTATTGACACGCGGCCCCCAGTGAGAAAGAGCGGAGGAGTGCGGCGGCAGTCTCCACAGAGCAACAGGAGACGATTCGAGCCTACCCGAGGACAAAAACGACGGAGGTGAGCGGGCGGACTCGACGCGAGAAAATGGCGCCCGGACCGGATGATCGATAGTGCTGGCACGCCGGCGTCGGCGGGAGAGACCCCGAGCAGCGGAGCCACAGAGACGACCCATCGGGACCAACAGCAAACCCTAAGTGCCAAGAGGTGCGGTGGTGCTGGGAGCGGAGCGCCGGCAGACTGAGCGCCCGGCAGCGGCCCACCACGACCGCGAAAGGGATCGGATTCCCCGGGCTGAGCGGTGCCTGTCATCGGCCTGTCATCGCTGCAACAGGACGGGGAGCAGCGCCGCTTAGAGAGGGGCCCACGCTGACGAGACGGCGGAAGAGGTGAGGAGTGAATGGGGTGATCCGCGCCCCGGGGCTCCAACAGGCTCGGAACATCCGAGGGGCCTGGAGTGCGTGGGAGGAGACGACTGCGAGAGCGCACGGGCCCGTCGAGCACCAGGTCGGGTGCTGTGGGCCCGAACAAGGGGACCTGCAGAGAGGGGGATCGTGACTCCCGCACCTGTTGTCGCCGGAAGGGAGCAAGTCCATAAGAGGGACATCAAAAGGACGAGGCACAGTAGGGGCCCGCACCAGTGAGCTAGGGAGAGAGAATCCAGGGACCCCCGGATGGCACACAGAGCGCCGAGGCCTGAGATCTGAGAGGCCAAGCAGCAACACACAGGGAGCGGCGACAGGACCCGGTGTGTGGAAGGGACAAGACAAGCCTAGAGCACCTTACCGCAGAGGGGGCCAATACACGAAGAAGGCGAGCGGTGGGGGGGGGGGGGGTGCAAGGATCAGAAAAGAGCCCCCGGCACCGATTTAAAAGAGACGACCAATTCCTCCGTGAGCAGGCCCCACACTTACGCAGAGTGGAAGTGGGGAGGACCCCAAGGGGGAATACCGCTAACAGGTCAGGACAGTGGCCGCTACAACCCCCAGGGGGCACAACATAGACGGAGCGTGACAGAAGGCCTTAGAGCAGATTGGGAACGCGGTTGACTCCTGTGGGGAGAGAGGAGAGGCCTCGTGTGCACACCCGTCATTATGATAGCCGTGGGAGTCTGAGTCTGTGTCCGACTGGCGAGCCTATAGAGTGACGCGGGGGAAAGTGGTGAGGCGGAGAGGAGAACAGAGGAGCCAACACTCGGCTAGATCAGTCGGCTGGCGGAGAAGAGGGGACCTAACCGGCAACAGCTGCCACGAGGGCTGCGCGGGATCGAGGGGTGCCTCCTGGGGGAGGCTGCACGCCGTCGGTCGCCGTGGGGTCCCCCCTGCCCGTCTCCCGTACGGGGCTCGAGTGACAGAGGCGACTTGAGCTCCCCACCTGTTGGCAGGCCCAGCAATGTCCTCGGTGAGGAAGAGAGGGGAGAGATCTCTGAAGGAAATGCTAACCAGAGGACCCCTGCCTGCGGACAAAGGTAACAGAACATCTCCTCCCCAGAAAACTCAACCAGACCCGGAAGACGGGGAGGTCCCCATCACCCGCTCCTTCTTGGAGTCGCTTTTCAACGTCCTTCGAGACGACTTCCAGACCCTTAAGAGTGAAGTGGCTGGGGAGGTCTGCGAGATTCGCCGAGATGTTGACGCAAAAGGGGAAAGAGTAGCGGCAATAGAGGAAAGAGACATCACCAAAGGGGAAGAGGTCGAGCAACTCCAACAAGAGGTGATCCGCCTGCGAGATCAACAGCTGGATCTCCAGGCACACGCCGAGGACCTCGAAAACCGCTCACGAAGAAACAACATACGCGTCAGGGGAGTCCCTTTGAAAACGGAAGGATCAGATGTGAACCAGTACCTCCAGGGTTTGTTTAGAGACATACTAGGGGAGCCACAAGACTTTCCTATCCGCATAGACAGAGCACACCGAGTTGGTCTGGCGAGACGGGCCCCTGCTCCTCCGCCAGACATCCTTGCCTTCCTACCGGATTTTCCTCTCAAAGAAAGAATACTGCGGGAGGCACGGTCGAAACAACCTCTACAATATCAGGGACTTTCCATTGCCCTATACCAGGACCTCGCCGCTATTACGCTACAAAAAAGGAGGGACTTTAGGGAAGTGACTATCCACCTAAGAACACAAGGAGTGGCGTACTCATGGGGACATCCTTTCCGCCTTATCTTCAAAATGAACGGCAAACTACACCAACTCCGATCCTTCCGGGAAGCATGTAAGATCCTGGGCTTGGAACAAAGAACCACGGAAGAGTCACCCAGTCGCACACAGAATCTGCCGAGGAATGAGTGGCGGACAGTGGGTGGCAAACGCTCACCCAATACAGAACTACGTCCAAGCTCAGACACAATGGCGCAAGAGAGACTGCTGGCACTAGAAACGGTACAGAAAGAAACCGCTCCGACGACCCCACCATGACTGTACCAGAGGGACCACTCAGCATTGGTATTGCAATAGCCCGGGGGGGGGGGGCCCGGGACACTTGGTCCACACACTCACCCCGATTCTTTACTTACCACATGCCCAGGGTTTCGTACGAAGGGCAATGGACAATGAGGGGACTCTGGGGTTTACAAGTTGGGGTTAGGGAGGGTAGAAGAGGTCAGGGTGGGGGAGGGGGCGACAGGGTTTTTTTTCGTTACCAGGTTGGGGGGATGAGGGAGTTGGGAAAGGGGCGGGGGGGAACCGGTGTGCTGCCTACGGGGGGATCCATATATGAGACACATATCCGTCTGTGCAGGGTATCGCGAACACAGGAGGGGGCTTGGAGGACATAAGAGGTGGTCTCCACCAGTCATAGTTGTTGACCATATGGCTACCCTATGTCAAGGTCCGCACTGCAGATACTAACCCTTAATGTGCGGGGACTGAACAATTCCATTAAAAGAAGAGCGGTGTTATCCTATTTAGAGAACTCGGGGGCGTCGGTGTGCCTCTTGCAGGAGACACATCTCCTCTCCAAGGATTGGCACCGCATGAAAACCCGAGCCTTTCCCCACCAATTCTACTCGTCTACTTCAGATAAGAAAGCGGGGGTGGCCATTCTGATATCTAAATCATTCCCGGGAACGATAGGGGACAAAGTGGCAGAAGTGAAAGGCCGGTTACTAGCCTACACACTCTGGGTGGGAGGTGCTCCTCTGGTGGTGGGTTCGGTCTATGCCCCAAACTCGGCACAAGAACAATTTTTGAAAATAGCACTATCCGAGGTCTTATGTTCGCAGGAACGGAAAGTGGTCATAGGAGGGGACCTGAATCTGGTCATGGACGCTGAGAAAGATAGATCGGGGCAGCGATATGGCCAAACAGGGGCAATTTCTAAGGCAGGAAGGGACTGGCTAAAGGATAGGGGTCTACTGGACTTATGGAGGGTGACATCTCACACAATTTTCCTATTACTCCCATGCACACCACACATACGCTAGGCTAGACCACTTCATAGGGACCACAGAAGTACACACAATGGTGGACACAGTAAATATCACACCAGCAGCACTCTCGGACCATGACGCAGTGGTAATGATTCTCTCTATCCCCTCAGTTAAGCGACCTCCAGGGAGGTGGAGACTCCGAGAAAATTTGCTTTCCAGAGCAGGGGTGTCCCAACAACTACAACAATGCATCTCTAACTACCTCGCGATAAATGACTCCCCAGACACGCCTCTTTCAGCACTCTGGGGGGCATTGAAAGCCGTGGTGAGAGGCGAACTAATCGCTATCTCTGCCGCCGAAGCCAAAAAACGCAAAGAAAAACGGGAACTCCTTACAGAGAAAGTGTTAGAACTGGAACGCATACACCAGCGGCTAGGCGCGCCGCGGATATGGCGTCAACTAAAAGCAGCACGAGCACAGCTAGGATCATTAGACCTTGACAGAGCCGAATACGCGGCCCTTCGACTGAAGCACTTATACTATGTGGGGGGCGACAAAACGGGACGACTCTTAGCTAGTAAGCTCAGGGCCCGAGCCCAACGGGCCAAAATACAAACGCTCCGGAATGATGATGGGGAACCGGTTGAGGGAGATGAGAAGATTGCTGCGGTCCTCCGGGACTTTTATTCCACGCTCTACGGGGAAACCTCACAGCTAGGTGGTGATGGGGCCACATACCTCCAGGGGGCAGCCACATCGGCGCTGGACGCCGCGGGAGCTGAAGCACTAGACGCGCCCATTACGATAGAGGAAGTAATTGGAGCCATTTCCCGTCTTAAACCCTTGAAGTCACCGGGCCCTGACGGGTTCTCGGCGGGATTTTATAAGGCCCTATGCCCACTTCTAGCCCCGATTCTCACGCGGCTTTTTAATTCCTTCCGGGGACCTGGGACTATACCTAGGGACATGCTGACGGCAGACATCGTAGTCATCCCTAAACCAGGGAAAGACGCAACTCAATGTAGTTCTTACTGCCCAATTTCCCTCCTCAATCTCGATCTGAAGTTGTTCACGGGGATCCTAGCAGCTCGATTAGGCCCGCGACTGCCCGGAATCATTGAACCGGACCAGTCGGGTTTCATCTCCAATCGTCAAAGCAGTGACAACACTAAACGAATACTGCATTTGATAGATAAGGCCCATCGCACTACCAGGAACGCCCTACTGCTATCGGTCGACGCAGAAAAAGCGTTCGACAGAGTCAGTTGGGACTTCCTAGATAAAACCTTAGCTCATTTCGGCGTGGGGGATCGATTCCGAACATGGGTAGCGAGTTGCTACTACAAGCCAGCGGCAGTAATTAGGGTAAATGGCGTGACCTCCCGACCCTTCGAGATACAGAGAGGTACGAGACAGGGATGCCCTCTGTCACCCCTTCTTTTCGCCCTATACGTAGAACCGCTAGCGCAACGAATTCGAGACAACCCAGATATTTTAGGTATCCCTTTCGGGGGGGAACAGCATACCGTGAGCCTATATGCCGATGATATCCTGGCATCCTTGGAGTCCCCTGAACGCTCAGTCCCAGCCTTCTTGCAAGAACTGACCGCCTTCGGTCAGGTGTCCGGCTTCAAGATGAACGTACAGAAATCCATGGTTTTACATCTAGGGAGTGGGACAGAACAGCGGGAGGAAGAGCGCCCACAATATGGTGAGTTGCAGTCTCGTGACTCAATTACTTACCTGGGGATAGAACTCGCTCCCTCTGTGGCGCGCACGGTCACACAGAACTATACTAAACTCCTCGCCCAAATTCAGAAAGACCTTAGACAATGGCAAAAACACTCTTTATCATTACTAGGCCGCATAGCAGCTATCAAAATGAATATCTTGCCCAAAGCTCTCTACATCTTTCAGACCATACAGGCCTGGCCCCCACCGGGGACCCTACACAAACTCCAGAGCGCGGTGCAACAATTCATTTGGGCTGGGGCCCGTCCGCGCATGCGTAGGTATCTTTCACACCGACCCCCAGACGAGGGAGGATTGGGTATCCCAAATTTCTTAGAATCTTTCAGAGCGGTGCAACTTCGACACTTAGTGGAGTGGAGCAGACCCGAGTCCGAAAAAAGATGGCTGTTCCAGGACCGAGCACTGGCGAAGCTCTCCTTGTGGAAGGTGCCTTTCCTCAAACGGCCAGATAGACCACCAAATCTCAAGGGCTCCCCAGTCACCAATACGCTGCTAAGAGTCTGGGACTCGGTGGCGGTCAAACGCGGATTCACATCCTTTCCCTCACCAATGACTCCCATATTCGATAACCCGGAGTTTTTACCAGGGCTTGAAGAACGAGCGTTTCCGCAATGGCGAACCACGGAATGCAGGTCGGCGGGACACCTCTTCGATCTGGAGGGGTTTCTGCCGCTTGCGGAATTACAACAACTCTACACAATTTCCGCCCCGCAACGCTACCAATACTTTCAAATTCGCCACTGGCTCCTCCACCCCGAGGTGAGGCCGCTAGTTCACAGGAAGCTCACCACGTATGAGAGATGGCTATTAACCAAAGACTCGGATAAAAAGATGATCTCTGACATATAGCATGTTGCGTTCACCAGTTCCCTCCTTACCCTCTGCGGGACAGAGGCGATGGATGCGGGAACTCGGCAGGGACTTAACGGCGAAGGAGTGGCAAGCGATATATTTTCGGGCTAACCACACAGCCCGCAATACAGCTAGCAGAGAAGCGGCGGTCAAAGTGGTTACCTACTGGTACCTAACACCGGCCAGACTACATAAAGGGAACCCTGATCGAAGCCCGACTTGTTGGAGGGGCTGTGACGAAGAGGGCACACTGACGCACCTATTATGGGACTGTAAAGAAGTGACTGACTACTGGGGTGCCATCTTAGATGACATAGATAAGCAATTCGAGACTGAAATTCCCCGATTCCCCGCATACACGTTACTGGGGTTGCCCAATCCACTCACTTACCCCCTGAAGTCGATTAGGGGCAAACAGATGTGTCTGGCGATGGGGGCAGCTGTTCAACACATTCTCTCATTATGGGGGACACAGACCCGACCAACACACACAGGTTGGCTACATAAACTTTGGTACCTTATAGGTATGGAGCGGATCCAAGCCACCCTGACGAACTCTACAGATACTTTCCGCACTATCTGGCGCCCACTGCTGTCCCTGTTAGAGCTTGAAATGACTGAACTAACATGCCCTAAATACCTCCGTATCCTACGGCTCACCGAAATGGGACATACCGACGAGCCATCTTAACCTGCTCACTAGTACAAGACTCCCACATCAGGTTCCTCAGAATCACTTATTCAGCACACCGGTTAGGGGAGGGGGGAAGGGGGGCTAGGGAAGGGGGAGGGGGTCAGGGAGTTTCTTTCGTTTGTTGTTGATCCACACATCAGTATCATATATTGCGGACTTCAGACACCCCAGGCAACACCCCCCATGAGTCTACCTTCACGCTTGGCTAGAACCGGCTTAAGATGATGCATTTATATGTCTACGGATGTGACGAAAGTGGGAGGAAGGACGATCGTATGCGTATTTTATGGGTTTGTCTGTTGTAACTAAAGCTACATCATTATTTTGATATGTCTGAAAACAATAAAAAACAGAGTTAAACCATAAAGCTTAACTCTGATAAAACGGAGGTAATGATCTTTGGCAACCTAGCCCCTGGCTGGTCCCCCACCTGGTGGCCAACCGATTTGGGATCTCCTCCTGGACCGGTCACAAAGGTCAGGAATCTAGGTGTAGTGTTTGACGACAAACTGTTTTTCATCCACCATGCAAACGCGGTCGTCTCTTCATCCTTTTACACCCTTAAAATGATAAGGAAACTTCTACCATTCCTCCCCCCCAGTGCCGGCAAGACTCTCATGTGCACTTTGGTGATGTCAAAGATTGACTATTGCAACGGACTTCTCCTAAATGCCCAGGAGAAAGTCCTGAACAAACTACAACTAGTCCAGAACTCAGCTGCCAGAATTCTGTCCGGCACCCCCAAATTCAAATCGATCTCTCAAGTCATACGTCAGCTTCACTGGCTGCCTATCAGAAGTCGAACGAAATTCAAGGCACTGTGCATCGCATTAAAAGCAATTAACACGGGACCTGAGTTCCTAAAAAAAGTACTCTGCCCATACAACCCAAACAGACCCTTGCGCTCCTCATCAGCCCACCTATTGACTATTCCTCGCACAAAGAAAACATCTTGGGGAGATAGACGATTCACAGTTGCCACTGCTAGACTGTGGAATACCCTCCCCCTCCATATCAAAACCAGTCCCACCCTCCTGACATTTAGGAAACAAGTAAAAACGTGGCTATTCAATCAGTAGTCATCCAATTTAGCTGCTCTCCTTTTACTCCACAGCGCCGAGACACCCCAGGGTATTTGCGCGCCATATAAATTGCATAAATAAATAAATAAGCTCCCATTGTGCTTGGCTGTCTAGGAGAATACACAAAGCCCAACTGTCAACTATACAAGTCATGTGATTAGAGACAGGCACCAAATGGCTAAGGAAAGAAAATGCCAACTTTCTAAAAGTGGCATTTTCGGAATTGTAATTTAAAATCCGACTTCATCATAAGTTAGGATTTCATATTAGGGGTCCAAAGACACCACACTTGAACCAGTTATATCTTTCCAATGTTATCCTATGGGAGATATTGGGCTTGCAGTAGTTTAAAACGAATTTATGGGGTTTTCACTACTAGTACATGTAAAACTTAAAAGTACAAGCCCTGCTTTTAAATACATTGCACCCAGATCTGGGGCGGTCCTGGGCCTACCCTAGGAGTAACTTGTATGTATTCTAAAGGAAGGTTTGGGCATGGCAAAAGGTTTATTTTGCCAGGTCGAAATGGAAATTTAAAACTGCACACAGGCTGCAAACCCACTAGTAGCATTTATTTTACAGGCCCTGGGCACATGTAGTGCACTTTACTAGGGACTTATAAGTAAATAAAATAGGCCAATTTGAATAAGAGCCAGTTTTACTATATTTAGAGGAGAGAGCACATACACTTTAGTACTGGTTAGCAGTGGTATAGTTCTCAGAGTCCTAAGGCCAGTAAAAACGAATTCAACAAAAAGTATGAGAAAGGCAAAATGTTTGGGGCGACCCTGCAAAAAGGGCCATTTCCAACAAATACCTAATGGCTCATCCAGTTAAATTTTTACTGCAATCAGGTATTTGCAATATTTTATTAAGAACTATACACAGGAATAGCTGTATTAGTAAGAAAATAAAGCTGGCCTTCTTGCACTCTTCATACATAGGCCTTGGAAGCTGAATTATGCAGTCTCTGTATCTATCTTGTGTAAAAGTGAAACCATACTTGCATCATACGCAACAAAGGCATAAGTGTGCACTGACAAAGTTGACATCTTGAGAAAATGCATACAGCAGAACCTTTTATCTAGGTCCATGATTTTCACAGCCTCAGATGAGTGCTGGAAAGCTGAAGCATCAATATGCAGCTCAGAGATGTCCTTGTAGGAGAGTACTGTGGAGGTGAGAAAGCTTGTTGCACTGTACTTCAAACAGTTGTCCTCAGAGAAGAACACAAGAATGCTTGAATGCTGAAATTCCAACAGAAATGGAAAACGTGTTGCACTCTACCACCAACAGTGGTCCTCATAGAAGAGCCCAATGGAGATAGAGATGGAGTGTAATTGAAATGGAAAGCTGCAGTTGCACTATATTATCTCAGAGGGCCTCACAGAAGAGTGCAATGGAGATGAAAAGGCGGGGTTGCACTATACTCCCAATAGAGGTCCTCACATAAGAGTGCAATGCAGATGGAAAGCACGTTTCATTATGCTACCAACACAAGTCCTCTCAGCCGAGTAAAATGGTTTCATAGCACTTCCTAGGTGTATACTTACATTTTAGAAGGCTGGTATATAAAAGGCACACAATGTTGACATCTTGAGAAAATACATACAACACTACTTTACACCAAGGCTCATGTTTTCCTCAAACAAGTGCAATAAACGGAATATTAACTTTCTGGAAGATCACGTTTGCCATGCACTGACTTACACTGTTAAACTTTTCCTTACTTTTTAGGAATTAGGATGTACACTCAAATAAGTAATGCCAGCTGCACAATGAACACATCTAACTGCAAAACCAGTGTATCGGAAAAGAAGCCCAAAGCTGCTGCAGTTCCTCAAGTCGTTACTAAAGGTCCCTCTTAAGTCAGATACAATTGCTTGAAATGTCACTAGAAATTTGCAAATACATGGCTATGTGTTGCGTCAGTTTGGCTGCAGCAGGAAGCCCCTTCGTTTGAGATGTGGCGGGCTAAATTTTATAATATTTTTAACCTAGAAATCAGCCTGTATTCCCTCAAATCAATGAAAATACAAAAATTGGGCACTCAGATATGGGGGCCTATGATAGAGCATATGAAATGAGATTGCTTTCTAGTAAGTTTCTACCATACCTTGTTTTTCACATGTTTATGTTTTGTGTAACTAATAGCCATTATATTGTATATTTTGTATGCTGTGTAATGTATGTGGCTGATTTTGTCTTCTAATGCTTGGTGTTAAAGTATTTATGTATCTGATTTTGATTCTCATTTGCTATGGATTGAAAAAATAAAAAATAAAAAAATAAAGAAATTTGCATATACACTCTTGATACCCTAATGGCTTGTGCTTGTTTATCTACAGGATAAATAAACCAAAGTTGGTTGATATTGATGAGTCACATTGCAACTTACAATAAATGTTTTGCATTTTATGGAAAAAGTTGATTACAACCTACTATACAAAAGTATTAGCAGTTGCTGGTAAGTACAAGTGTCCAAAAAGGCCTATTGTTGTGCAACTAGTTTTTAGGTGCCTGTACATGTGCCAAAGCAAAATGCAGTCACTCAAAGTAAAGGCATCCAAAAGCTAAAGTTAGCTTATCCACTAATCTATACTTTGTGCTGTGGTGGGAGGGAGCATTATTTGTGAAGCATTTGAATAGACAAATGGCAAGAAACGGTTGACTGGAAGTCTCTATATATGTATGCACTCTTAGGAAAACATGAGGTTGGCCAGACAGTGAAAGCTAGATCTAAAAAAATAAAATTAAAGGGCCTTGGACAGAAAAAGGAATAGTGTTGATTAAGTACAGGCAAAGCCGAGCCTATTTAGGATCAGTGTGGGCAGTGCAGATGGGGGGGGAAAGCAGACTTGCTGAGCCTGGTGCCCTCCGCTGCTGTCAAATACAATGTTTCTACATTATCCAACTCCTCATTAACAGGTCCTACTCTAATTTGAAATGTGGAGTATTAAAATGCATTCTGCAGGATTTCTAGTTAGTCAACATTTAGGCCTGATCTTTTCTTTGGATTATCAAATATTTCTATACTATAGCCTTATAGCCCGCCGTAGCGGGCTATACTGGCTATTAAAGGCCCGCTCCAGCGTTAAAGGCCCGAGCCGAAGGCGAGGGACTTTAACAAGGGAGCGGGACTTTAATAGCCGGTATAGCCCAGCTACGAAGGGCTATAAGGCTATTAGAACACTGGAGGGCAGAATGTTCTAACAAATAAAACAAAGGCTTTAGGGAGCGCCAGGGGATTGAAATCCCCTCAGGCTCCCTGAAGCCTTTGTTCACAGCCACAGCTGTTAACAAAGAAACATTGGAATGTTGGAGCTCCGGGCTTATACCAGCCATTATAAGCCCAGAGCTACTCCATTGTTTTCAATGGAGCTCCCAACATTCCAATGTTCTAATATAGCCTGCCGTAGCGGGCTATACCGGCTATTAAAGGCCCGCTGCAGCGTTAAAGGCCCGAGGCGAGGGACTTTAACAAGGCAGCGGGACTTTAATAGCCGGTATAGTCCTGCTACGAAGGGCTATAAGAACATTCTGCCACTAGAGGGCAGAATGTTCTAACAAATTAAACAAAGGCTTCAGGGAGCGCGAGGGGATTGAAATCCCCTCAGGCTCCCTGAAGCCTTTGTTCACAGCCACAAAGAAGCATTGGAATGTTGGAGCTCCGGGCTTATACCAGCCATTATAAGCCCGGAGCACTCCATTGTTTTCAATGGAGCTTCCAACATTCCAATGTTCTAATTAGTCTTAGTTTCCAGTGAATTCTATGAATCTTTGTGTGTGGATTCTTTTCATTGATTTTCATTTAGCTAGAAATGTCAGCAGTACACACAACAGATAACCATCTCATGCTACTGCAGATAATGTTGATATTCATGAAGCACTGCAATTTAATCTACAATTTGGACCTGAATAAATGTGTGGTTTCATGCTTCATGAACACCTCTTGGTCCCCATTCGATAATCCTTCTTGATACGCATTTCATTATCCTTCTTAACGCCTCGTGAAGTTGTTTTTAGTGAGGATTATTCTCAAACTCATGGGATGTTTGAATCAATTTCTTTACATTGCCATGCACAGTTTTAGACGTTTGCCATCTAAATGTCCCTTTTAATTTACAAAACTATTTGGATTTCTTGGTGTGTATACACAATATTCAAATCTATTTTTTGAACCTGATGGAATTTATTTTAGTGTTTTGCAGCAGTAGTCCGATGATTGTTATTGACTTGCTAGTACTAGGTTTTCGCCCAATTTTGTACTCTTATGCGGCTAGTGATCCAGATATATCCTGTCAGCTCCCTGGTTTACATGGTAAAGGAAAGGATAGCTCTTCCTGTACAATGGGATCTGGTATACTGCACGTGCATTAATAGTGGTCCTGTACACTTTCTATAGTCCTGGTGAATAATTCTGAGCCCAGTGCTTTGTGCGATTGTGATTCTGTGCAAAGGCAGGTGCAAGTGTGAAAACAAATATCAGTGTTACTAATTACCTAATTTTTCAAACATCTGATGGATCGAGTGCTCGTTGGCATCCACCATCACACGCTTTTGATCAAGCATTAAGACGTTCATGGAGAGCCATTTGGAAGACATCCAAAGTGGGTGATCTAAAACCAGAACAACAACACGGTTAGAGATGCTAATATGGACTCAGAAAACAAATTTGGATTTTACATTTCAGAAGTAAGCAAAAATACCTTCAGGAATAAGGGGGTTGGAGGAGTGACTACAGTCCAGCCAGCCTTCTTGAAGAGGTCAATCTAAAAAAATACAACCCAGAAAATATTAAGGTAGTTGACAACTTTTAAAAATATGTATTCTTCACCGTGATTTAATGCTGCACTGGTCTTCAAATAATCTAAGTTGTAAAGCTGTACCTGGTGGCAAGGACGGTCTGGGTTGGAAAGCACTAGGCCAGGTCCAATGATGTTAAAGGTAGCGTCAATGTGCATTGGGTTAGGATCCTTAAAAGAGATGATGTGAACTCTGTACTCTGGAGCAAGATGTCTTCGCATCCACTCAATGCCCTCGTAATTTGTAACCTAGAAGAAAATGTATTTTTTGTTAGAATTCAAAAGTCCTGCTCAAGGTATTTTGATGAATGCTCTAAATAGTGGAGATCAACTCTTTCAGCAACTAATTTTTCTTTCCCTACCACCCACTTAACATTCGTCTGCAGTGTGCTGGTGGCAGTGCCCATTACCAGAAGCACTGTCAGTGACTCAGTGCAGAGACAGAAAAGAATGGGAGACTGGCCTTGACACAGGTATGCCATATTCTTCCATACTAATTATCTGTGATCCATTACACAAGAAAAGGGAAAAACTGGTCAGGACCCTGGTATCAAGCTCCACGTGGGAACTGAACATGACCCAGATTGTGTGCATCGAGTGGAGCTGAGAAACTCTGGAGCACCAGACAATGAGACTTTAGCACAATTCCGTATTTGTAGGAAGTGCTTAGGCACCCGGAGGCAGGTTCACAGATTTCTTCGTGCATGTAAGGCTGGAAATCAGGTTGAAATAGCATTTTATGAGTGACAACCCCTTTTTGTAATTCACAAAACTCAGGCACTCGTAAAAGGATTTACTTACAAGAAGACTTCGTATGAGTAAATATCCTGTTGTGGGTGGGAAGTTGGAGTTCTGGTGTGTAGATGAGCTAGGGGTTTGTGAACACCCACTCATACGTGTGTATGATTCACGTACGTGTGTTGTACTCAAACCATTATCTGACCCCTTCCTACCCTGGTAATGGTCAGAGATGGACTCCTGTCAAGAGCTGAAGTAAATTCATTTTTAGAGAAGAAAGGGGAAAGATAGCTGCCAACCCCCCAGCCTCCCCCCGAAAATAGTGGGAGTGTAGGGGAAAGGGTTTCTCCAAGGGAAAAATGTTTGCAAGCAAAAATGTGTGTATATTCTTGAATGTAAAGAGAACTTAAACGTTTTCTAAGAGAAAATATAGAAACCTGACTCATTTTATTTTGAGTAATAACTTTTCTTTTACCAAGCTTCACAGAGCTGCAAATTGCAGTTGTTACTATTGATGGAGCAAGGACTCACAAACGAGACTTGCTCGGAGGCAATCTCCTCACAGTATTAATTTATTAAACTTTGTATTGTTCATACTAACTCTTGCATACACGAACATAAATAGAGAGGAAGCTTGCTTATGTGTTTAAACTAACAAATAACGCTTGTCTGTTGTAAAATGGCCGCTAAAACGCGGGAACTTTACTGCGCATGTCTCAACCATATCACGTGGTGTGACGTCTTTCTTTGCTTGGTGGGAAAATCTTGCTTCTGCGCGGTGTGTATTAAAATGGCTGCTTAATGTTTTCACGTGCTACAGCTTGCTCTCGTGTTACAATTAAACTGTGGTATTCTCACGCTATTAATGCGGGATAGAATTTATAAGTAAATGGGAATAGAGTAGAAAGAGTGGGTATACAGTGAAACAATTTATTTGTGGTTTTAATATTTTCTTCTTTGACTTTTATTAGTTAGTAAAATTGGGCCTGGGGTTGGTGAACTGAAACTCGAGAGACAATGATTCTGCGCATGCGTCCTGCATGGCTGCCCGGAAAGGATGAAGTCAACCTGGACGACGTCCAAGGCCGTGACCTGATGGCCAACACTGCTGTACCCATGATGTCCCCACTGAATAGCAACAATTTATATGAACAATGTATAAACTTTGTCGTGAGACGGGTGGGAAATAAAGCAAATGTATTAAATGTGATGGGTGGTATTTTAAACAATGGGCTTTAGGAAATTGAACTAAATCAATATGGTGTGAGGCTCAACCCCCTGTCCCTGTCCAATCAGAAGTAGTGGTCCCATATATTTGCAACATTAATGGGAGGCACAGGGGCGTAGAGGGGTATAATAGATATAGAATTACCCATTAGCTCCAGACCGACAAGCTGATCGGTTGCAGACTGAATCGCTGTCCAGAGAGGTCCTGAGGAGGGGGCGGCGGAGTCCATTAGAAGGAAGGCACGGGAGAATCGAGGAGAAGCGGAGTATCAGAGAGGGAACTACGCAGGCGTCGTTGGTAGAGAGGTCACCGGTCCTGTCCTGAACCTGGAGGAGGTCTTTGCTCTTCATCCTTCCTGGGTCCTATCTTTTTCCAACTCCTTGGCCAAGGGGTTTGGTTCTCGCACTTTAGGTAAATATAAATGCAACCTTTAGTTGCGCTGCTGTCTCTATCTTCTCCTTTCTGAGGGACCGTCATTGATCGATAAATGAATTTCTATGCTTTATCCTTGATATACGATTAAGTATCATGTGGCTCTGTACTTTACTCTGCTAAATCTTTAGATAAACATTTTAAAACTTCCCGACTCAGTGATTATTTCAGGATTATGAACTGTAATGAATGTCACTCATTTTAAACTTCCCAATTAGCAAAGGATCCATTGGTAAGTCATTACTCTTCAATCAGAAAAGTAATTGGTAGCAGGGATTTTGATAAAGAGTACAACTGACTCCCCAGCGGAAATTGCTAGCGTAGTATGAATGTATGGGCCCAAGTGAGTATCTGGTGTATGAATGCTCGTTGCTAGTAACACGCTGGATCAGTTTTCTGTTTATCAGAGGATGGTTGTACTTTGTTAATTGGGTAATGAGAATTGTACTTTTATGAACTAACATCCGTTATTGTTTAAAAGTTTGTTTTATGTTGTCCAGAATTCCCTGGGGAAAATTGAATAGCGGGTGGTAAGTGGAAGCCATACTGCAGTGAGGTTATCTGTCAGGCAGAAATAGTACTGAAAAGTTAAGTAGGGCTATCAGTACTGGTTAGGGACTCTATGCGTGTGAGTAATAGCAAAAGGAATATGCTGGTGAAAATTTGATGTTATATCACCTAGAAAGGGTAACATTGAAGAAGTAACAGGTATTTTTGATGCTTGCTTGAAGAGTAAACTGAAGGGTTTTACTCGCAGTGTATGTTTAGTAAACGGAAAGGGTTTTACTAAGTGTGAACGAAACTATCTTTTTCAAATTAGAGAAACTGGCACGATAGCGAATGTTTTATGTTGTTACTGAATCTTAATTAAAAACGTAGAAAAAATAAAGTTTTGCGTACGAATTTGTAAAGGGAGGGTCAGTTGCCGGAGAAGGGAACTGACGTCACAAAACGCCGCGCTGGGATAGGTTGAAACCGCGGGCGTGGAACGACTCTTGAAAAGGAGGGGTCAGTAGTCAGGAGTAGCAGTGACGTCACAGGTGCCGCGCTGGGATTGGTCGAAACAGCGAGGGACAGAGAAGCGCAGATTGTAAAGGAGGGGTTGGCAGAACAAACGTCACAAAAAGGCCGCGCTAGGATTGGTTCGGAGAGAAAAAGTTAGCTGGAATTTGATTGGTTGTTACCATAGAAGCCGAAATTCTAGTGGATAGTGGAGATTGCATGTTAAAACGTGATCCAACTTTAATAGGAATTCGTCCGGATAGGAGATTCCTAGGCTTTGCAGAATATAACTTTATACACCGAGATCTACCCAAAATGTACGGAGAGAAGAGAAAAATATCATTTCTACAAAAGATTAAGAATTATTTTAAAAAGGATAAACCAATCAAAACTAGGGAAGGAATTATCATTCCACCAGCTAAAACGCCCGCTTCATTCATGATGATGGAGAGAGGTTATCATACTTGCGTATGGTTAGAAAATTGGATAGAATATACCAAAAATGATGGAATATTAGCATTCCCCGAGAATGGTACTTTCAATGGGAGAATTCTTCAAAATTTGAGATTGAGGATGAATGATTTAGAACCCAGACCTAGATTAACTCAATACGAAGCCTTAGAGGAGTGGGAAACTGAGGCATTTGAACGTGACCGATCCAGAAGTAATAGGGGTTATCGGGGATTTTTCCCTAGGTACCAAAATGAGTCACGGGACGGTCAGATGACAGTGGAGAAGAGCAATGCTTACAGAGGGTCTGTATCCAATATTAATGGCAGAAGAACCGTTAGGGAGCAAATGCACAGAAAAGAAAACACTGGATTAGATTTGGAGATTCCGAAGATGAATTTATGGAAGAGATATTAAAGAACCCGCCACCATATCAGGAAGGGACAAGTGGATGCACCCCAAGTGCACCACTGTTAAGGACACCATTGGTACCACAAGTATTGCATGATTCACCAGTTAATAGGGTACTTCACGAGAAAGAAAAGGAAGCAAGAGATAAAAACAGAGCAGAATTAATACAGAATATAACAGTTAAATGTACATCCTGATTCCTTGACTATACCTGTAACAATTGGTCCAGTGGTTCCCTTATATGGTGACAAGGTAAATTATCCCAAACCCCTAGTTACGCCTACACCTGTGAATGTTCCTAAACCTGAAGAAGTAGTAATGGTTGAGGATCACTTTAGTGATTGTGAATCTATGATTTCATTAATGGACTTGCCCATTCGAGAATCTGTAAATAGTACCCCCAGAAGAGCTACACCTGGTTGCTCGAAAGATGTAAACATAATAACCTCATCAGGAACCAAGAGTGCCACAGTAGTTACTCCAGAAGACTTAGAAAGGCAGGCACAAGGATCAGACAGACAGAGTTCACCCCCAAAGATCATGGATATTTATAAACTAAAAGTCGAATTAGAAGAAATAATAGCAGGAAATGTAGGGGTAGATCGCCTAAATACTTACAATGAAGAAGAACTATTGTTCGTGTGCAGAAGTATCACAAGAAATGTAAAGATATTCCATGAGAAATTATCAGATTTAGCTCTGCAGATGGGAATTGAAATAGGGAAGTCAAAAGTGCTACAGAAACCCTATAGAGCAGATTTTACAGACAAAGATTTAGAAAACATGAATGCCTCTGGAAGAAAATTACAAATAAAGGAATTGATGAGTCTTGCAGAAATGGGGAGACCTAGATAAATGGAAAGTTAGATGGACAAAGAAAAAGGAAGAGGCACGATACAGTAGAACAAATTCAGAATATTTAATGAAGGAAACAGGGAAAGCAGATCAAATGTACCCAATGCGAGAAGTTCCAGGAGGGGGATATGTACATGTCCCATGGAGCAGACAGGATATTTTGTCATTTACGAATGATTTCCCAAAGTTGAGAGAAAAACCAATTGAATGGTACAAGCAGGTTGAAAGGTTTGTGAAGGTGTCAAAGGTATTGTTGAAATATTTGGATGGTTTGTTCGACATAGTGGTACCTGCCGATTTATGGACAGATTGTAAAATCACAGTCGATTGGCCAAGTGAAGAGTATCCAAGAGATCCAAAGACAGGTGCCCCGTCAAGTGATGTAATGAAAAAGTATCAGCAGGTAATAACTTTCCTGAAAGGGAAAATACCCCCAAAAGAAAGATTGGGTGAAAATAGACAGAACTACTCAAGAAGCCAGTGAATCGGTACACGCCTACTATGAACGTTTATTGCAGGTATTCAAACAGTATAGTGGATTTGAGGATATTGGAGATAAAAACATGAGTCAATTTGTCTACCGATTTGTTTACGGTCTGAAGCCAGAGATTTGTCAGATGATTAAGCAGCACATGTTGTGCTGGCAAGGGAAACCAACCGATGAAATCCTGAAATATGCAAAATATTGTGGAGATGACATTGAGGACAGGCACAAGAAATTACAAGAGAAAGTGATGTGGGCTCAGGTAAAAATGGCCGAGAAACAGGGAATTAATTTGGATAATCCAAGTGATAATCAAGGAAAGGATTCTGGAATGAATGGGGACACTGGGAATGGTGGAAAAATGAGAGGACGAATGAGCAGAGAAGAGGCTAAAAAGAAATTTCCTTGTCATGGATGCGGAAAATTGGGGCATTGAAAGGATGAATGTAAAAAGATTCGGAATAATAATGGCCCAAATCAAAATTTAAATCCACAGACGCAGAATGACTCACAGCAGGGTGTAAATCCTCAGAGTCTGTTGCCACCTGCACCTATACAGGGTAATGTAAGCAGAGCAAAGCACGGTACAGACGTCGGATATCGAGGAGGAAGTGGTAAGAAGGATTATGTAACCTCACAATTTCTTTTACAGGACGACTTCTGTCCGTACAGTCAATGACGGTGCCTAAGAGAGGGGGAGAAGGAGTGCGTACTTGGCGCATCCTTACCGGTAGATCAGTCAGGTCCATATGTTGAAGGAAATGTGAAGGGTAATGATATTACTTTTCTTTTTTTGGACACTGGTGCTACCCGGTCTACTGTGAGAACAGCAGACATCCCAGACCTTCCTCTCTCTGGAGAAGCTATCCAAGTGGTGGGTGTAGCTAATCAAAAGATTAGAACACCTCTTACCGAACCAATGGAAGTTAAAATTGGAAATTTTAGAGAAATGCATCAATTTGTAGTGTGTGATTCCAGTCCAGTAAATTTATTGGGCCGAGATTTGTTGTGTAAAATGAACTGCACAATTTTCTGCACGCCGGATGGTGTGGCAATTCAGACCCCAGATGAAGACCATCTATTTAAATTTATGATTGCAAAGCAAGGTACAGAAGTAGATGAGATGTTCTCTTTGATAACAAAAGACGAGTTGCCAGAAGAATTAAAAACTACAGTAAATCCCATAGTATGGGATTTCACGGGAAAGGAAGTAGGACTTATGGCCAAAATAGACCCAGTTAAAATTACTGTAAAGGAAGGTGCAATTTTCCCAAATACCAGACAGTACAAAATGAGTGCAGAAGTAAAAGCAGGAGTCATTGAAGAAATAAACAGAATGGTAAAACAGGGAATATTAAAAGAGGTAATGAGTAGCCCTTGTAACTCACCAATAATGGGTCTGAAGAAACCCAGTGGAAAGTATAGGATTGTTCAAGACCTGCGGAAAATAAATAAGATTGTGGAACCCTGTTGTCCTATAGTGCCAAATCCTGCAGTAATTCTATACCAGATTCCTTGGAGTGCAGGATGGTTTACTGTGATTGATTTATGCCAAGCGTTCTTTTCAATACCCTTGCACCCAGATAGCCAGTATCTTTTTTCATTTAAATTTGAGAACAAAGTCTATGTATGGAATCGTGTTCCTCAGGGGTACACGGAAAGTCCTTCCATCTTCAATCAGATATTGAAAAGGTGCTTAGAGAAACTAGTGATGCCAGGAAGCGCAGTCTTAGTGCAGTATATAGACGACTTACTGGTGGCATCCAACACCAGAGAGGACTGTATTGTTGACTATTGCACTATTAAATCATTTAGCTGAAGGGCATAAAGTCTCACCTGAAAAATTGCAGTTTTGTACAACAGCAGTTAAGTATTTAGGACACCAAATTGAGAGGGGAAAAAGAAGGATAACCTCTGAAAGAGTAAAGTTAATCAAGAAAATGCAAATGCCTATCACTCAACGGGAAGTGAGAATGTTCCTTGGAATAGTAGGTTATTGTCGACAATGGATACTAGGATTTTCTCTGTTAGCAAAGCCCTTAATTCAAATGACGAAAAAGAAGGCGAAGGACCCAGTTGAGTGGGATGTTGAGAGCGTAGGAGCTTTTGTAAAATTGAGAAATGCTCTGTGTGCAGCACCTGCCCTAGGCATGCCTGATTATAAAAGAAAATTCGCATTATTCTGTCATGAGAGAGAAAATTGTGCACTTTCAGTCCTAACTCAGAGACATGGTTTGGATAGGCGTCCTATAGCATATTTTTCTGCTACATTGGACCCAGTGGCAGCCGCGTTGCCAGGCTGCTTGAAAGCAGTAGCGGCTACCTGTCTGAGCATTGAGCAAAGTGAATCAATTGTAATGGGACACCCTCTCGAAGTGTTTGTCCCACATTCAGTGGTGATTCTGTTGACAAGAACCCAAACTCAGCATCTTACTCCTAGTCGGCTGACTAAATATGAAAGAATAATCTTAGGTGCTGAGAATGTGACCATTGTAAGGTGCACAATAGTAAATCCTGCTACCTTACTACCAGACCCATACCATGAGGAAGTTAAAGATGACGAAGAAGAACATGATTGTTTACAAGTCACAGAGTTATGCACGAAACCACGTCCTGATATTCAGGAACTGCCCCTAAGGAAGCCAGACAGGGAGCTGTTTGTTGATGGTTCGTGCCAAAGGCATGAAGATGGTAAACTAACTGCAGCATATGCAGTATGTGAATTGACTGGAATAGCCGAAGCATCCTATTTACCAGGAGTAAAATCTGCACAAGTAGCTGAATTGATTGCGTTAATAAAGACTTGCAAAATTGGGAGGAATCAAAAAGTAACTATATTTACAGATAGCCAATATGGTTACGGGGTTGTGCATGATTTTGGCCAACTATGGATGCAGAGGGATTTCATGACTTCTTCAGGATCCCCCATTAAAAATGGACAGTTCGTAAAAAAACTATTGGAAGCAATACAATCACCAAAACAATTGGCTGTGGTGAAATGTGCCGCACACCAGTCAGGAGATGACTGGGTGGTAGTCGGCAACAGATACGTAGATCGTGTGGCTCAACATTGCGCCAAAAATAGATTGTCAGTAAATAAAAGGGTGGAAAGAATGGGAATCAGCTGCCAACTTATGTTGAATGCACCTCCTGAAACATGGAATGATGTAAAACGATTGCAAGATGATGCTGATGAGAGTGAAAGGAATACATGGATTAAAATGGGATGTTCCAAAGGGCAGACGACGATGTATGGATTTATGCCGATGGCAGACCAATCATGCCTGACTGTCTGCATTCACAAATGGCCAGGATGTATCATGGAGACACACACGTAGGGAGAGATGCAATGATTAGGCTCTTCAGACAAAATTGGTACAATCCAAGGTTTAGGGCCGTAGCAGAGAGTCTTTGCCAGAGATGTTTAACCTGCCAAATGCATAATCCAGGAAGAAAAACAATAATTGGGTTTGGAAAAATTGGAAAGGCGGAGGGTCCATTTATAAGATTGCAATTTGATTTCATTCAGTTACCACCATGTAGAGGGCTGAAATATGTACTTGTCATAGTGTCTGTTTTCAAAGTGGGTGGAGGCTTATCCTACCAGAAGGAATGACAGTATTACAGTCGCAAAGTTGTTGCTACGAGAACTCATTCCTAGATTTGGTTTCCCAGTAACTTTGGAATCAGATAGAGGAAAGCACTTTAACAGTGAGGTGATTAAGATAATCTGTGAAGCATTCCAAATTGAGCAAAAATTGCACTGTGCATATCGTCCAGAGGCTTCTGGAGTGGTTGAACAATTGAATGGCACAATAAAATCCAGACTGGGAAAAATGTGTGCATCAACATCATTAGATTGGCCGGATGCATTGCCACTTGTTTTAATGGGACTCAGAAGCATTCCTGATAGAAATACCGGATTGAGTCCACACGAGATAATGATGGGAAGAGCAATGAGACAAGCACATGTTCCCACAAATAAACTGCTGAATATATCTGATGATATGGTTCTGGATTATTGCAAAGGATTGGCTGACCTAGTGCGTTCTGTCTCTCACCAGGTTGGAGAAGACGCAGTTTCCAGGCAGCCTGAACAAGAACATGATCTGAATCCCGGTGACTGGGTGGTAGTGAAAAATCACACCAGAGAAACGTGTCTATCACCTAGGTGGGGCGAACCTTGTCAGGTCATACTGGTTACAAACACAGCAGTAAAGTGTGCAGGATTTCCTAATTGGATTCATGTAAGCCACACCAAAAGAGTACCAGACCCTGAAGAAGAAAATCCTCAGACAGTATCGATCACTGAGGAAGCTGAAGGTTGCCCAGCTGAAGAATCTCAGGAACAAGATTCGAGGGAAGCTGAAGAAGAACAACCGAGCACAAGTCAGGACTGGATACCAGTGGTGGAAATTCCTGAAGTTTACCACAGAACAAGAAGTCAAACAAATTTAGAAGAAATTGAAGAAGATCAGATAGGTGAAGAAGAAGCAGCTCAGGAAGAAGAAGAAGACATAAGAGAACCTGAGCAGGACCAGATAGGGAGAGGAAAATGGGCTCAAAATAGCGACAAACTAACAAATTTTGAGCAGGGACAGACAGGTCTAGAAGAACGCGGTCAGGCTGCAGAAGTACAAAGTGCAATAAGCCCTGATCAGAACCAGTTAGATCAAGGAAAATACATTCAAACGGAAGATCTCGAAAATCTTGAACAAGGTCAGTTATTAGAAACTTACAGTGGAGTTGCTGAAGAGAAACCAATCAGACCTGAAAAAGAACAGATAAAAGAAACTAATTGTTGAAAACAAGATTGTGACACAACCTGAAAATAAAAGAATTTCTGAAAAAGTAAAGAGACAGTGCAAACCAAGAAAACAAGAAAGGGTGATCATTGGCCTAGTGTCATTAAAAGAGTAAAATACCACATAACAACCAGAAGTGAAGATCCAGAACAAGTAAACGAAGTAACAAGCCAAACGGGACAAGAAAGCAGAACTGAGAAAAGAAGAAGTAAAAGACAAACTTGTGAACAACAAATTTAAAGGTCCAGATTGGACTTATATCATCCTTGAAGACTACGAGAGCTCAGAGTCAAGTGAAAGTGGTGATGAAGGAACCAGTGCGGAACTGTCCTATGAGAAAGAAACAAGACCACCTTGATAACGTGAAATAGTTGTGTAAAGAAAAATTGAAAATAGATAAGAGCAATCTTCCATGTCAAAATGTCTGACGATAGAGTTACTGGGATACCAAAACGGAAATGTTGTAAAAGATGCTGTGCTATATGCATATGCAGTCTAGTAGTGGTACTTGTAGTATGGTTAGTTCTGATCGTAGCAATTCCCTCCCTTCTGATAATGGATAAAAAGATTAGCAATGAAACGAAGGGAAGGATAGATAACTTGAAAGGTAATAGAGTAGAACTAACGGCAGAAGATGAACCAGAATTTCACCATGAAGTAACAGATAATGACACTAGTTTGAATGTTTTCACAAAATTACTGTTTCAATATGTAGATACCATGGAAGTTAGTAATTGTTATGTTTGTATGAAGTTATCAGAATCAGTAGCAGAGGGGTTAACGTATCATCACTTGCCATTAATCTATGGCATATCATGTAGTGTTTTGACCAGTCTATTTTATAGAACAGGGAGAATTCAGTATTATTATTCAAACATAGGTGTGATATTTTCTGAGGTTCCGATTCGAAAGAGTATGAACCCAGTGCTTAGTAGTCAAGATGCACAGTTTATGGGAGAATTTTTCTTAACAATGAAATGGATAGATATAACACATGCACATAGAAGCAATCTAACATGTTCGTTATATGGAGAAGAAAAGATATTTTTGAATTTAGTAGAAGATAGAAGACAAGATTTTCAAAGGAAAGCTTCTGAGCATAAGGCTCATCTGCCACCTTGGGCTGAGAAAGAGGGTAGTTACACACCTGGCAAGGCTCAAGCTGCTATGGCTCTAGATTTTGTAAAGACAGGGAAAATTTGTCTACATAGATTAAAGACGGATTATAACAATGTTTTCATCGGTACCAGTGAGTGTGAACACAATTTCTTAATTCTTGGAGGTTGGGGACTCAAAGGAGGAACAGATTCAGTTTTTCCAGGAATCTATTATGTGTGTGGGAATAAGGCTTACTTTAGGCTTCCTGCACGGTGGTATGGAAGTTGTTATTTTGGAATAGTATTTCCAAAGATATACCACGTAAAAAGAAACACTGGGAGCAATGAAAATAATGGCGAATTAACACGTAGCAAAAGAGCTAGCTTTTCTGAAATTGTAGGTTATATATTTGGTGCATTGATACCTTCAGTGGGAGTAATTCTGAACTCAAGAAGAATATGTAAATTATCTACAGTGGTTGATCGTTTATCAACGGATACTGCTGGAGGCTTTCTAATGATTAATGCGGAAATGGTTGCGATTAGATCTATGGTTATGCAAAATCGACTTACTCTTGACATTATATTGGCAAAAGAGGGCGGAGTCTGTAAATTATTGAAGACAAAGCACTGTTGCACTTACATACCTGATAAAAGTGCAGAAATTGGAACATATATACAGAATATAACAAAACTTGAGAAGGAACTAAAACCACTGGAAGTTGATAGTGTATGGGAAAGACTGACAAATAGTATTGCGTCAATTGGTACTTGGTTTGCTAATATAGGGAAAGGACTTATAGGTCAAATATTAGTGCCCTTAGCAGGGATAGCAATAATAATATTGTCAATAACAATATGGTGCAAATGTTGTAGAAAGAATGAATCGTATAACGTGACAGGAAAAGGAAAGAAGCGAAAGTTTGACGAAATTGAACTTGAAGATTTGAGAAGTGAATTATACAAGAAACCGAAAGGAGATGTGAAAAATAGAAAGTGTAAAAATGAAAATGAAACTATTTTATGCTAAAAGTTGGCATCTGGTTGTGGGTAGTATTTGATGGCTCAGAAACGCCATCAGAGAGGGGATTGATGGAGCAAGGTCTCACAAATGAGACTTGCTCGGAGGCAATCTCCTCACAGTATTAATTTATTAAACTTTGTATTGTTCATACTAACTCTAGCATACACGAACATAAATAGAGAGGAAGCTTGCTTATGTGTTTAAACTAACAAATAACGCTTGTCTGTTCTAAAATGGCCGCTAAAGCGCGGGAACTTTACTGCGCATGTCTCAACCATATCACGTGGTGTGACGTCTTTCTTTGCTTGGTGGGAAAATCTTGCTTCTGCGCAGTGTGTATTAAAATGGCTGCTTAATGTTTTCACGTGCTACAGCTTGCTCTCGTGTTACAATTAAACTGTGGTATTCTCACGCTATTAATGCGGGATAGAATTTATAAGTAAATGGGAATAGAGTAGAAAGAGTGGGTATACAGTGAAACAATTTATTTGTGATTTTAATATTTTTTTCTTTGACTTTTATTAGTTTGTAAAATTGGGCCTGGGGTTGGTGAACTGAAACTCGAGAGACAATGATTCTGCGCATGCGTCCTGCATGGCTGCCCAGAGAGGAAAGGATGAAGTCAACCTGGACGACGTCCAAGGCCGTGACCTGATGGCCAACACTGCTGTACCCATTATGTCCCCACTGAATAGCAACAATTTATATGAACAATGTATAAACTTTGTCGTGAGACGGGTGGGAAATAAAGCAAATGTATTAAATGTGATGGGCAGTATTTTAAACAATGGGCTTTAGGAAATTGAACTAAATCAATATGGTGTGAGGATCAACCCCCTGTCCCCGTTCAATCAGAAGTAGTGGTCCCATATTTTTGCAACATTAATGGGAGGTACATGGGCGTAGAAGGGTATAATAGATATAGAATTAACCATTAGCTCCAGACCGACAAGCTGATCGATTGCAGACTGAATCGCTGTCCAGAGAGGTCCTGAGGAGGGGGCGGCGGAGTCCATTAGAAGGAAGGCACGGGAGAATCGAGGAGAAGCGGAGTATCAGAGAGGGAACTACGCAGGCGTTGTTGGTAGAGAGGTCACCGGTCCTGTCCTGAACCTGGAGGTCTTTGCTCTTCATCCTTCCTGGGTCCTATCTTTTTCCAACTCCTTGGCCAAGGGGTTTGGTTCTCGCACTTTAGGTAAATATAAATGCAACCTTTAGTTGCGCTGCTGTCTCTATCTTCTCCTTTCTGAGGGACCGTCATTGATCGATAAATGATTTTCTATGCTTCATCCTTGATATACGATTAAGTATCATGTGGCTCTGTACTTTACTCTGCTAAATCTTTAGATAAACATTTTAAAACTTCCTGACTCAGTGATTATTTAAAGGATTATGAACTGTAATGAATGTCACTCATTTTAAACTTCCCAATTAGCAAAGGATCCATTGGTAAGTCATTACTCTTCAATCAGAAAAGTAATTGGTAGCAGGGATTTTGATAAAGAGTACAACTGACCCACCAGCGGAAATTGCTAGCGTAGTATGAATGTATGGGCCCAAGTGAGTATCTGGTGTATGAATGCTCGTTGCTAGTAACACGCTGGATCACTATCACTAACTGAAAGGTACTCGAGTATTACTGCTGATGTAGATCTTGCACATAACCGATAACAAAAATTATTAACCTTTTCCTCACGTGTGGTCAACAATATCTTTTTAAATTAGCAATAACAGTGTAAATCTAGCAAAGGCAACATACTGAATCTTGAACAATTTTAAGGAACACATAAAAACTTTCTATTTCTACCTGACTCCTTTGTGCAAAAATGTCTCTTCCAGCTCTCATAAAATCAGCAGCATCAAAACACGGCTCAAACTCGGTTGTCACAAATTTTCCCTGAGCAGCCAGTTTATGCCTGTCTTCCACAGTACGGATTGGGTAATCCTGGAAATAACAAACGGGTAAAAACAGTTAGTGAAGCATAGTCAGTGGAAGAAAAAACGCAAACCTGATGCCATGTTTTAAAGGGCACCTAGAGAAATCCGAACACAAGTATAACATAATATATGCTGTAATAGATGTTTTAGGCCTGGATTTCTCAGAGAGGTGACGACTGGGTCACGAAAAGCGAGGGTGTGGTCACGAAATGCAAGGTCTTCAGTAAAAAGTGAGCTATACTATTAGTGATTTAGCATAAATACCACGGGTTTTATTAAACTGTTCCTCGTTTATATGCCATTTAATAGTGTTAGTGCTTTAAAGTAATTTCCATAACGTGTTTTAAACTACTTCTTCACACAGACTATGAGTCTTCTTGTTGAGAGAAAATGGGACCAGAGCCCTAATACTTTTACTATAGAATTGGGATTTTTCTTCTAAATAGTAAACAAAGTACAAATAAATCTTGAAATAAATGTTAGCTTCAAACAAAACAAATATTGGCCAGTTTAAAAGAAAGCGATTAGAAACGTTAACTTTCGTATGCAACATAACAACAAGAAATGTTTTTGCTTTTTTGACATGTGAAGAGGTTAGCTTTTCTGGGGGTTAAGGGTGACTTTGTGAAGAAGCATGGAAGATAGTCACCCGATTTATGTGAAAATCAGAGAGCACATTTGGAAAGGAATAAAACGTAGTTCTGAGCACAGTCTTAAGGTTTTGTTTACATTACTCTGAAAAGTGCATTATAACTCTGTAATGAACACGTTAAAAAAAAATCATCTTACTTTATAGTGTCCCATGCCGGTGATAAAAGGAGAGTTGAACCCAGATTCAAGCTGGCCTTAGATCCAGGCTGCCAAGGATAGTATGGTCCAATTCTGCTCTTTTACTCCTTTTCCGGACATTCAGGGACGTGATTAATCCTAGACTGCGTCGCTTAAAACCCAGGACTGGACATGCTATCAGCCGGTCACTGGTAAAATCACAAATGATCCAAACTGTTGCATGTATGTAGGCCAATCATCACCACACACATAAATAGAAGTAATTGGGATACCTGGTCATAAAGTTCATCAGCCATTGTGGGTTTTGGTGCAGTGGTCCATTTGGCACCGCGGCGAAAGTATTCCTTGATAAGAGGTCTATATGCTCTGTATTCAAAGAAGCGAGCACGCCACGCCATAGGTGCCTCAATTATTTCATTTCCAACCACTAGTAGAATGTCTCTTGGCATTGCAGCATAAAGGCCTGCATAAAAAACATAATACTATTTAAAATACATGGGAATAACAGCATGTAATCACATGATAAAGCTCTTTTTCAATAAGGGTTCACTGTTCCTTAAGAGCAGGTTGTGGAACTCTACTTCCTTGCAATTGACGTTTGAGCTATGGTAGTGAATGTCATTGCAATGGTATTTCTCCTCAATTAATATAACCACTCTTCAACATTTCCTCGAATACCGCTTCACTTCATGGATAATTCATGGTTAATACATGGCACCTAAGTTTTGGGATTCTTGGCATGCGCACACCTGTACTGGCATGAAGAACTTTCTTAGCACCCTTACAATTAGGCGAGAGGCCTTCGAGAAGAAATGCAAGACACCTGACTTCTACCAGGTCTGCCTCTCCTCGCTGAACTTTTCTCCCCATTTTATGACAGCATGTGACTCACTAGTAAAGCTGAGGTATACAGATGGATGATTAATAGACAAGACTTAGGATCAGACTGTGCTGTTGATGCAGAGTGAAAATACAATTTCAAAGCAGCCCCTGCCTTCCACATGAATATGGAACCCACGTTCAAGCTTTAACCCCCTGTGAATGACTCCACATGCTCTCCTCTTGTCCACTTTACCAGTATATGAGAGATCTGAAGCAGCAATCATTTGGCTAGCATCTTTTCTTAGGTGCCACTCTGTTCCTTCTCTTCTTTCCCTCATAGTTTCATTGTCTACCAGCTTCAAAGATCCCAAAGTCACACCAATCTGAAAAGTCTGAATGATCCAAACCCAACATTGATAGATCAAAACCTTTGCACATAATCATCACTCCTCCATCCTCATCCTTCTCAACCCCCAAGCAGTCGATCATGATGCGCTATTCACAAATGTGCCAAGTTGGGATCACTGGCACTGCACTCTACTAGCTTTCCTTCTACAAACTGCATAAATGGTAATTGCAAGGAAATCTCTAGGATTCCCCTTTTCCATGCGAAGGGGTACTGTAGAAAAGTGGCACTTTTTAGCATGGTCACCCCCACTTTTTTGCCTGGTATCCGATGCAATTTTCACAGAAAGCGCACTGGGTTCCTGCTGTCCAGTTCCCATGTGCCAGATCTCTCTCAAAACTGTACAATTGTTTCCCCAATTGGCAATACCTTTATCGCCCCTTGTAAATCCCTAGTAAATGGTACCCCTGGTACCTAGGGCAAGGAGACTAAAGAGGGTCTCTAACAACTGCAGCATGTATTGTGCCACCCTAAGGGACCCCTCAGCACCCACATGCAAACTGCCATTGCAGACTGTGTGCCATCGTGCAGAGAAAAGTGAAGACACGATATGGCACACCTCCTGTGTGCCATTCCTGCAAACATTGCACGCAGTATAGGTAAGTCACCCCTACAGCAGGCCTTACAGCCCTATGCCAGGGTGCATTTTACTACATGTGTGGACTAATCTGCATGAGCAGACATGCCCCTGTAATGAGTCAATTCCTAGACATTGCAAATAAACGGGGAAGACATTTTGATTTTATGTGCTGGATACTGGTGTTCACAGGTTCCCCAGCCTGGCTGGATGGCTTCACTGAAACTAGAGATGTTTGGTATCAAACACCTCGTATTAATAAGCCCACACTGATTCCAGTGATGGATTTATTAATACAAGCACCCAGAGGGCACCTTAGAGGTGCCAGTGGAAACCTACCGACTACTAGTGCTCTAGATGACTGGTGCAGACTAACCTGCCACCACAGACAGGTTTCTGACCCCCTGCAGGTGAAAACCTGTGCTAGCTCCTCCTCCAAGCAGGATGGCTAAGTGATCAGCATATATAAACAGGAGGCTTCAAGGCCTCCTCCGCCTTTGATACGCAACCCAAGGCTTCCCCAGACAGAGGAAATGCCGCCCCAGGCCCATTTAGCCCCAGGACAGGCACAGGAAAATTAGCTAGTTAGGAGGCGTATCTCCCATCTGAGGCTAGTACCACCCTTAAGGTGGGCTACCTGATGTTGAAACGATTTTTAGAATTCTACCATCTTGGTTTTGGTGGAATTAGGCTCTCTGGGTCAGGGTTATGCCCATAGGAAGTGGTCAAATAGAAGGTGTAGACACCCTAAAGGTAAGTAGCCCACTGGCTACTACCTGTCACGCCCCTAAATTGAGTATTTTGGTGGCATCCCTGACACCAGGAACTTAGATTCGACAGATCAAGAAGAGAAGGACACCAAGAGCAGTAAGAACAAGCATTGGCATAGCCAATAGGTCTCACCTTTGGGACCTTATAAGTGTTTAGCCATGCAACAGTTAATGTTGTTGCAGTAAGGATATTGTGCTGCATAACTAAATATTTTTAAGGTCCCAAATGCGAGACCTATTGGCTATGCCAATGTCCGCCCCAACTTACCTATAGGCATTGAATGAGCATAAACCAAATTTAGCCAGAAGTTGACCACCTCATATTGAGTATTATGAGATGTGTACAGGTAAAGGAAGGTTTGTGGAGAAAGGAGTTGCTGTGCTTGTTAGTGCACTAGAGACACGTTTTGCTGACCTTATGTGTTGCCCTGTCTCAGGTGTGGAAGCACCAGAAACCCAAGCAGGACATTTGCACTATGCTGCCTTCTGCAGAGCGATAAGCATGTGCAAGGCTGAGGTAGAAGGTGAAGATGTTTGACAGACTATGTAGTTATGGAGACTTTAAAATAAATGAATTGGAGGACAGGCAAGCTTAGTTAATTGTATTGTCCTGTTTATTGTTTAACTGTTTCAGCTTGTTATGACGCTGATAATATAGATCAAAGTATGCAGAGTAAATAGGGGGCAGGTAGGATGTGTGAAACCCTATAGGCAGATAAGGGTTGTTTGTTAATGAGATACTTATTGAGGTTGTGATAGTAAGTCCAACATACGACAATATACTTCCCTGCAAATGCGGCTTAGTGCAGCTGAAGAAGTGACCACAGCACCATGGTGTAAAGAACCTGTTCCAGACTACCACATATGGCCCAACCATTGTGCGTTTCTGAAAGACCAGTGTGCGTGTTTGTAAGGCTCCTGAATCCTAATTGAAGTCAATTTGTGTAAAATGTTAAAATCAGCCCACTCCAATATGTGTTTAAAATGTGACCATGTAAACAATACAGTTTTGGATAGTCTGGTTGAAAAATTTGAGGCTTGTGATGCATAAAAAGGTTTGTGGTTAAACGTAAACTGAATTGCAGCAGAGTTGAAACATAAATTAAGGAGGATGTCTCGGAATGGCTTGTGCTCTCTTGGCGCCCGTGGTCTGTTTACTTGTAACACGTGCAAATGCCAAGCCATTAATCAAGCCGGATGGCTCTGTCTGGCTTGTGGCCCAGTGGCGCCTGTTGTCTGCGCCCTCCCTAGCATTAGAAAATGCAGTATTTGAAGAGAAGTGCTTTTAGATACGATTAAATGCTCTGTATTTAATGTGTAAGGTTTCTGTTTGTAATGTTAGTAAAATATAAAATAATGTATTTCTGGAAGTACAGGGTTTGACATGGCGTGAACAAAAGTGTTACTCCGGGTCTTTGTTGTTTTTGTTTGCGACTTGCTGATTTAGAGTATAGCTGAGTGAGAGTATAGCATACCCAATAGGTCTCTCCTTTGGGACCTTATAAGTATGTAGCACAATATCCTTACTGCAAATGGACATGCCAACAGTATATCCTTTCACCAGTATCTGCTTTGTTAGACCACAGACTGATTTGCTGAATATTGCTCAGGCTGATGGGTGAAGATATAGGATCTGTGTGCGTTTTGAAAAGTTAAGAAAGAGCATTTATAAGGCTCTCAAACCCAGATGCGTATGTAAACTTAAAACAAAGCGGACTTTTTCATGTTTTTTGCCCTTTTGTTGTTTCAGTTAGCAATGGGAATATGATGCTGCTGATTTTGTAGCTCCCACCTGCAGTAGTTTGCCTACAAATTATGTTATTTTACTCCTGTGTCAGCCGTGTTTCAGCCCAATTCTTACAGTAATTCACACTACATGAAGGACGAATATTTAAGTATGTGGTAATATGGTAGGACTGGACTATGTTCCAAAGACGCACTCTTGTGGTTTTATTTGAACCTGTGCCCACCAGGAATATGCAATGTGTCCTGTAGTGCACCTATAGACCATGGAACTGTATGCTAGTAGTGGATCCCACTTGCCTGCCCTGGTCACACTAATGTGGTTGGACTCACTTTTTCGGGATCTCCAAATTCAGTCCTAACTGCGTGAATCATAGTTGGCAATGTCTTGACGCCCAAGGTTGATTGCTGGGATGAAAAAAAAAAAAACTGGTACCAGCTGCTTGCTGCCTGATCAGCGTAATTATTTTGAAGCACTTCAGCGCACATAAGGAAGAAAAGTATTACGTACTTGGAAAATTAACCGGTGCATTTGATACTGTAAAAACTACAAAAACTACGGCGTGCGGCGCTTTTGAGGCAGAAAGAAACCTTCGCAAGCTGTTTAATCATTTACTACAAATTAAAATGCTCCAATTTGAAGCAGTCCCCACGTATTCAAATGAGCTGTGAAAGCGCTACGTGATATCCAGCACGGATAATGAAGATTTCTTGCCTAAGTACTTGAGCCTGCATTAATCTTTAAGCTATCACCCGATACTTCATTACATTCAAGGAAAGACGGACACCGACAGGAAACAAAGGGGACGGTAACTAAAAGCTCTGCTAACACTGTGTGGAATCCATGAAACCGTCCGGGGTGGAGAGGCGCGCCCGTGAGACGCGCTCTGGTGAGGGAGGGGGAGGAAAGCCGGGGATGCGAGGAATGCCAGCAACGATGGTGTGCAGCTGTGCGCGTGCACACCATCGTGAACGCAAGCTGGAGGCCAGCACGCTCTCTGGTGAGGGAGGGGGAGGAGGCGGGTGAGGGAGGGGGTGGAAAGCCGGGGATGCGAGGAATGACAGCGACCCAGATGGCAGCTGTGCGCGTGCACGCCATCGTGAACGCAAGCTGGTCGCCAGCAAAAGCCACTGCTGTTTCCACTTCCAAAACCCGCTTACTAAAACTCTCGCCGAGAGCAGCGCTAAGCGCTGGCTCAGGCGAGACCTAAAAAGCAAGAACTGAAGACTGCCGTAGACTTTTGGCACCAAACCCTGCCTCCCACACTAAGTCTCGACAAACGTGACCCAGCGACTCATCCTGCAGCTAACCAGCTTCCAAGAACCCCAGGATACTGCCAGCCCTTCACAAATCGCCACGCAATCTCCCTTGGAGTAGAGGAGCTACTCCCCTTAACTCCACAGGCACCAAAATACAAAGTCCGGTTGTTAGAAGGTGGTTCTGACCATCTGAGCCGCCCGGATTTTTCGCTTTTTGAACACCTATTTGTTGAGCTTTTACTGTGGGAGAGCCTCATAAGTTGGGACTCACCCACAGTGAACTCATGATGAAAGGGACTGCATGTGTATTTTACCGGTGTCCACCTGGCGCGAGTAGGCCACAGCGCTGCAGCCAGAGCAAGGGGCACCGGGCTGGTTACATGCAGACATGTGTGTACATGCGTGTGCACAAGTGTAAGGGCTGCGCAGGGAAGATTCCTGGCGTGCGCAGCCCAGGAGCAGCTACAAAGTGAATGGTGTGGCAGGACTTATGTAGAACTGGGTGGTGACATGGAATAGGCCTTCTACAGTGGGAAGAAACATTTGAGGGAAAGTCAGTGTGCTTTACTGTTTTTATTCCATTATTCTAATGAGGATGGGGAGCAAATGGGCTAGTTTTACTTTCCTAGGGCCTACAAATTCCAGACACGCACCAAAGTCCACTGTAACTTATGTGAGAAGAAGTATTCTGCAGAGTCCAAAGTCATATTTGTACTGCTTTTGGGTCATCCAGAAATGACATATTTCTCTGAGTCAGCTCATAACCAGGGCCTGGCTGGGGCTGACCCTGCCAGGCTGAATTAATGACCTTCCTCCCCAAGCTGTAGCCTCAGAGGCCCAGCCCTGCACAACAAGCATTCCAAGGGCGACGGCCTGTACTCCAAGAAGAGAAGATGGGTGGAGCTACAGGTTCATCCATCAGCAGCTGACACCTGGTGCCAGGCACCAAGCTGCTCTGGAGGGAAGGCAGCGAGGGGGGAAGGGGCTCTCAGAGACCAGGTGGCATGAGACCCCTGGACGACGCCATTTTGAACAAACCCAGAGGCCTGGGCAGGAAGGAGGGAGCAGGGGCAGAGAGGTGATGTGTCGCTGTGTGATAGGGCAAACAGACTTCCTGCCAGCCCCCTCCCCATTCTTTAAAAAGAGTCTGCACAGGAAGAGGAGCTCCCTCTGGGGTGTGGTCTGCCGAGGACGACTGGTGCTGGAGCCTGGCACCATGGGCAGCTGGAAGGAAGAACCTCCAGACTGGCCCAGGACCCTGACTTGCGCCACAAGGGGAGACCAGGACCAGTGAGCAGAAGCCAGGGCCTCTGCGCAAGGAGAAGAGAGAGGCCCAGGAGAAGAGCCAGGTGAGAGGCTGGCGCAGGGAGCCAGTGAAGACAGCTCCCTGCTGAATCCCCCCTCCGTGAGACCAGGAGGGCGAAGGAAACTGCTCCCAGTGGCTAGGGCTGGCCACCAGGAGCGAGAAGAGGCCAGAATGGAGCCGATCGGTCGCCTGGGGGCCCAAGATATGCCCCTCAGAAGGTGGGCGACCTTTGACCTCTGCAGGGAATGACGACGAAGCACGTGGGGCTCTGCCGCCGGTCCAATATGTGCCCCCGGGGTGGGTCAGGTCCCGGGGGCTGCCCCACAAGAGAAAGTCGGGGAGTGACGTCGCGCTCCACATGAACTTATCCAAAGGGGGGGGTGCCAGGAGCCCACCCTGGCCCCCCGAAGCCGCGGGAGGCGGGGGAGCGCCGTCGCGCGTCCCCCCTTGCGGGAGAAGACAAAGCCGGGGAGCGCCGTCGCGCTGCCCGTGGAGATTGCCCAGGGGCCCGGGATCCCAACTCCGGGCCCACAGAGGGAGAAGACCAGTCGGGAAGCACTGTCGCGCTCCCCGTGAAAATGGCCCCAACCGGGGTGCCAGGAGCCCCCCCTGGCCGCTGAGGACTCCGGAGTGAGGGGAGCGCCGTCGCACCCCCCTCTAAGATGTTCGGGGGCCCGGGACCCCATCTCCGGGCCCCGAATGGAGGAAGGAGGAGTGCCGCCGCACTCCCCCTCAGTAGCGGGAAGGCGGGGGAGTGCCGTCGCACTCCCCCGGAGACCCGCTGGTGAGGGCAGACCAGAAGACGGGTGCCAGCTCCCGCGGCAGCACACGAGGGTGCTGGCCAGTCGGGGAGCCGGCAGGAGCCACCGGGGGTGAGCTCCCCGAGTGGCTCTCCATCGAGCCTGCAGTGAGGGGCCCGGGTGGGACCGGGCCCCCGAAACACCATCGGAGCAGCCAGGGGTGGGCTCCCCGAGCTGGCATCGCTCACCTGGGGGTCCGGGTGGGACCGGACCCTCCACCGAGGCAGGGCGCGGCCGGAGGGCTTTTTTAGAGGGACTGAAAGGCACATGTGTAATGTGAAGTACCTGCATGAGGTAGAATCATAAGCAAAGTGGGGTTATGTTGTTAGACATTCCTGCTAGGGTGTCTGGCTGTATATGCTTAATCCTGTGATTCAACTGTGATGCCTTTTAGGTGCTTTAATTGCAATGCATTACAACTGTTATCAGCTATGATAAGTACCTCATTTAAAGTGATGCCCCAAACATGTATTCTTGCTACTGCGTTAGGGGAGGAACAACCCAGACTGTTAGCTACTAAGATGTAGAGGTGCATACTGTATGGTCAGTATACAATGTTCAGTTAGGGTTATGTGTCCCCAGGGCAGGTGTACCTATTTTTAATGCTTGTTGAGATGATGGGGGGGGGGGCGCCACTGAGATGGTGCCAGTTGGCAAGGCCCTCGCTCCAGGTTGTGTCAACCCACTGCATTAGGGGGCAAGATGATGTGCATACATGGGAGTGGTGGTACTAGACCCCACCCCCCCTGCGGGAGGGGTAGAGTTGTTATGCAATGTCACAAAGTAATTCCAACAGCTTGTGTATATTTGTAAATTGGTGCATAGTATTGAGTAGTGCGTGTCTAATAAATGTACTCTTACTTTTATAAAGCAAAGTACAGACTGGACAATCAATTATTGAGTGTTATTTCTGCGTACTTGTAATGGCGATTACTAGCCATGTCTGAACTGGGGTGGCGGAGTGAGCTAAAGAATGATGATGGATTAAACCCAGATCAGTTGACTGGGGGTGAGTGCTTGCAATGTTCAACACTCCGTCCATCATCCCCTTTGGTTTTGCTATGTTCGCTCTAAGTTGGCAGGGTATGCCCAGACGTGGGTCCCTTGCTCACTTTGCCGCTGGATTCAAGATAGCCTGGCTGATGACGGCTGTAAGCCAGAAACCGGTCCCAGGATGCTTGTTTCCGGTCCAGGGAAGACATGGCTTGGCAGTTCGGGCTGGACTGTTCCCATGAGGCACAGGGTCAGACTGATTTGCATATGGCCATGTCTGAACTGGGGTGGCGGAGTGAGCTAAAGAATGATGGATTAAACCCAGATCAGTTGACTGGGGGTGAGTGCTTGCAATGTTCAACACTCCGTCCATCATCCCCTTTGGTTTTGCTATGATTACTAGCCTACACCACCTCCCTTGAGTAAGCCTTAGACTGCTCTGCAACGCTACTCTCTTGAGAGTCAAGCGCTACAATAGGGTGTTTGGTTCCCATTGGAGGACAAATGTGACAGGTTATTTGTGCAGGCCTCACAGATACTGCCTCGTTTTCCAACACCGGTTTACTGTGTTGCCGCTCCCTGGCCAGCCCAACATAGCAGCCCTCAGGAAGCGGACCCTGTGCTCCTGAATGTCAGATCTGCCTCTCCACCAAGTGAGAGGAAACCAGGACGGGGGCACAAAGCTCTAAAAACCCTCTAAACACCGAAAATTGCAATATTTCACTAGTAAACAGGCAGTCACAAGTGCAGCTACCTTACAGGCAATAGTGTCATGATTTGAATGGTACAGCAGGTGCAGTGGCGCCAGGGTCAAAAGTTGTCATAACTCCTTTAACACCAAACATTGCTATATTTTACTACTAAACAGGAGGTCACAATGCAGTTATCTTGCAGTCGTTTGAATGGTGCAGCAGGTGCAGTGGCACCTGGCCCAAAGGTTGTCAGAACTCCTCTATAGACATATTGCTATTACATCATTTAATTCTATTATTTCCCTTTCTTTTCATTTTTCAAAATGTTGCTATTACTTACCTGCACTATGTCACTAGTAACAGCACAATATATTGCCTTTTTGTACATTAACAAGTCATAACACTTTAACCCACTTTCTGTAACTTAGATTGTACATCTAATCAGCAAGCTACAACTTACAGCAAAAAAAACGTATTATTAATCACATAGGCGAAACCAAATGCATTTACCAATGCTGGTTTACATACTCCTTACTGCCCTTGCTTCTTTTTTACAAACCACTTACTCCCATTTGCTCTGTTCTTCCTTTTTTTAAACCCCTTACTCCCCCTCTTGCTTTACACACAAGCAGTAACTTACCTTTGTGAATACCAAAAAGTACTAAACTTAGACTTAAGTCTAACTTTACTACTTTTCGATATTCACAAACATAAGTTACTACTAGTAACTTTACTACTAGTAAACTTAGACTTTTGGTCTAACTTTCCCATTGTGAATCAGGCCCTGTGTCACCAGCCCATGAGTAGTCTACCAATGTATACCCCCTGTAAGCTCTATGGTGTGTATTTCTCATGGTCTCAGTCCTACTCCTTCAACCACTTTATCGCTATTTAACCATACAGAGTTCAACAGGTATCAACCCACAGGTCAGCGCACGGAGAGGAGGGGGGGGGGGGCAGGAAGTGGGTGGAGGCCCAACTTCTCAGGTGTCTCACACAATCGTATCATATAATTAATAACCTCTTCTGGGGTCGAGGACGGCAGTGTGGTGGCAGCTCTGAAATGGTTTAGTGGGTCTATGACCCTGTCTCATTCTCATCTGTATTTATTCACCCGCTTTCCCTTGGGTCCCCGGTAGACAGTATGCCAATCTGGGGGATTCCCTGAATTAGTGTCTAGGGTGGTAGGCGGTAAATCCACCCCCTTTAGCTCCGTACTATCCAGTTGGTTCACCATAAACCCCCATATCTCTCGGTCTCGGTTTGTGGGTCCATCAGTGCGCACTGAACTCAACCTTCGCTCCTCAGCCACCGCCCACTCCCTCATGTCACTCAGCCATGTGGGTATGTCTGGCGTCCTAGGCTGCGCCCAGTGTATGGCCGAGCGTCTCTTTGCTAGCACTAATCCCACTAAATGATTATCTTAAATGTGTTCTATCGGCAAGTACTTCATGAGAATTTAAAATTTACAGCCAACACCCATTTTGTACAGAATACGTTATGTTGTAGCAATACAAGACATTTATCCTATACTGTTGATGCATTTTGGAATTACAACTAAGGTGTGTTACAAAAATGCCCCATCACACCGATGTATGTAAATCATCCAATAAATCAACTTTTTGGTTTCTGCATCAGAAAATATTCTAGCTGGTTTGTTTCAATTATGTAAAAAAGGCTGAGTGGCTAGTCACTTGTGAAACACGTCAGTCTAGCAGTGGAAATCAAAAACTGAAAATATAACAAATGCAACAGGTCAGCAGGATCTAGCATGTCCATTACTAGGCGGAAAGCAGTAAAACAAGTCTAGATTACTCTGATGGATTTACAAAAGCCACACAGATTAATGTGTTATAATGGCAACCCTACAGACCAGATTCAAACACCAGGATGGATAGCCCCTCGATCTTTCGCATCTCTACCAAACGTGGCATCACAACCTTGAACAACAGAATCCTAGGGCCTGTTAAATATCGAGCTAAGAAATTGCAAACGATCTCTTTACTGGCGCTCTTTTAAGTGTTTTAGGAAGTCTGTTATATCACCGTGGCTTACCTGAAGACTCGAAGTCCGGAGTTTTATACCGGACTGACCAGTCAATTACTTCTGGTCTCCTAACAGTCACTCCTTCCATTGTCAGTATATTGCACATTTCCTCTATCTCAGCAATAGCCTTTTTGACATGTTCACGAGGGAAGCTCTGACCCCCATGCTTCTGGTAAAATGGCCAGTGTTTTTCATAAGTGTTTGCCTAAAAGGGAATAGGATATATTAATGAAAAACAAAAAGTCAAAAGTTCTCTCTCCAACATCTTAAATCAATGCAACACTATCTTGCAAAGCATGTTTTCTAAAATGCATTTTTCTCTATGCCCACACACACTACATGTTTGAGTGCTTTAATTACACAAAATGCAATTGCTTTAAAAACCATATTTTAAAGGGACACTGGTTTTTCCATGTTTTGTGGAAAAGACATCGTAATGACAGCCTCTGAAGAAATTTACTATTGCCCATTGTTTAATTTGTAACCTCTTCATGAAAGCTGAAGCAAAACCAGAACATTGAAACTGAAATCATGGCTCATTGTTAAATGAACGTCGCAGGAGAAATTTCAAACACCTCTGAATTTAGCAAGTGTTTATTGTTTAGTCTATTTGTGAAAGCTAAGCAAAATCTGAAAATCCTAAATACAATGAGGGCCCATTGTTAGTTGAATACTGCAGAAGTAGCTTAAAGAATCTCTCAGCACAACCACAGCATAATATTTAATCAATAGTCTATTATGAAAGCAGAACATACTAAATGCAATCAAGGCCCATTGTTGGCTCTAGATTGCTGACAGTAGGTTCAATAATCTGATTCCTATAGCCAGAATCTTAAGAAAGCAAACCTTGTTTTATCTGGAACCATGTATTCTTAGCTACATTATTAAATATTCCCTCTTCTTTCAACTACAGACAATCAATATAGTGCAGTATTTTACTAGCTGCCTTCAATAAACCTTCACCTGTTTAAAAAAAAGCATTTATACTAACTGCACTAAAACATGTAATATACAACATATATATCAGGTAACCTTTTTGAAACATTCTTATATTGCTATCTCAAGGTTCTGGTGACATTTACAAACCACCCAGCTTTCAGCCATGTACATTATAAAGTCACCACCACCCCGAGACGGCAATATTTATGGGATAAAGTATCCCCTGCTGTACACTATAAGGTTCGGTGACCTTATAGTGAAATAAGGCCGAAGGCCAAGTTCCTTTATATGGTCATGAAGCTCTGAGATGACTTAAAATATCCTTATAATGTACATCAGGGAGTACATTATTCCTTATAATACATGGATACATCATAACCCTTGGGAGGGGTTAGGGTGTTATGGCCAGACCTGCTGACTCTAAAAAATGGGGAACCAGGTTAGAGTCCTGGCATTGGCTCAATATTCTATGATTCTGGGCAAATCGCTTAATATCTGTGCCCAAAAAAAAACCTGACTGAGTAGTGTAATCCGGTGCTGATGTAAAGAGCTCTATGCCTTTGGGCCAAGTTCATGCTACATAAAACTACAAACAAGACCTTTCCACAAACCACTTAAGTCCTTGATATGGTGCTCTTTCATTTGAAAGAATAGGATATTTGCAAGCATTAAGAACAAAATTAGAGTCTCTAGTGAAAAATTAAACAGAGTAAAAAGCAGTTAGATATTTGTTGCAAACTGTATTATTACCACGGTTTACACATGTGAAATAGTATTGGGGGTATCTTCATGAGTCACTGATTTGCATTATATGCACATGCTTCCTCTGTTTTCTCTTTTTTTTGTTTTCTTCCCTTCTGTATGTTTGTTTACCGTCACAGTGTTGACGACCACTGTCATAAATGCAAAAATAAAGTTCCTAAAAATAAAGATATTTGTTGCAAAAAGATATTAGAATCAGTTTAATGCAAGTCGTATTTAAAAAAACTGCTGTAACTCAGAATTTGTAGAAACCCCGAAGAGTGAATCTGTCTTTCCTATATTACCTACGGCGTGTAAAAATAACATGTTCCCATAAATATCTCGTCTGCTTCTCACTGTTCATCTAGAAAAAACTCTGCAAATGAAATGGTTCTAAATGTATACTCCAAGTAAAGGGTATGGTTAGCAATGCTAAATTCATAAATGTTTGAGGGTAAACTGTTCTAGAAAAAGTGAATCTGAGCCCAACTACCCATCCTCTTATCTGCCCTCCTCATTTGAGTAGTTTGTCTCGCTACTCTAAAGTCTTAAGCGCAACTAACTGACTTTTGTATGTGAGCCATTAGAGTGGTGACCGGTGTAGATTCAGGAGGGCTGGATTCATGCCAGATTTTCGGACTAATCACTTTTTTTTTTTAGCAATTTAGTTTCATTTAGTCATTATCTGTAAATGTAACTTATGTAACTCAATCAAGAATCCAGGGGGGGTTGCTGATAATGGGCGAAGAGGCCTCGCCCATCCAAGTTTGTAAAGATATGTGGATGGTAACTGCAAAAAGCAATTACCATCCACATTTCTTAACAGTGCCTTTGCTTGCCTGATGTGACGCATGTTAACACAGATGTCGTCACAAAAGCCAGACAGTTTTCCCAAGACACATATCTAATTGTGCATGTGCCAGTCATTGTGACTTGTAAGCAAGCCCTGGCTAGCAGTACTTGAGGGCCCTTGTGGACCACCCACTAATGACACTAAGAAGCGTCAGCCCTGTACTCCCGGGGCTGCTTGCCCTTTATTGCTAAAGCTGCCTCTACCCTACCCCGCTCCCAAGTCGTCACGGGGTGTGGTCATCAAGCAATACTGGGCTACCGGAGGCTGTCATTGCAATAGCAAAAGACACACAATTGATGGACGGAATGCAGAACAAATCAAAACATTCACCCCCAGTCAAGAGATCTGGGTTAAATCCATCATTCTTTTGCTTACCATGCCACCCCAGTTTAGACCTGGCCATATGCAAATCAGTCTTGACCCTGTGCCTCATGGGAACAGTCCAGCCCGAACTGCCAACCCAGGTCCTCCCTGGACCGGAAACAAGCATCCTAGGACCGGTTTCGGGGTTTCACCCGTCTTCAGCCAGGATAGCTTGATTCCAGTGGCACAGTGAGCCCGGGACCCACGTCTGGGCATACCCGGCGCACTTAGGGCAAGGAAGCAAAAGACACAATTGATGGACGGAATGCAGAACAAATCAAAACATTCACCCCCAGTCAAGAGATCTGGGTTAAATCCATCATTCTTTTGCTCACCATGCCACCCCAGTTTAGACCTGTTTCCGGTCCAGGGAAGATATGGCTTGGCAGTTCGGGCTGGACTGTTCCCATTGGGCACAGGGTCAAGACTGATTTGCATTTGGCTGGGTCCAAACTTGCAATAGGGCATACCAGTCTGTGAGTGACCGGACGTCACTCAGGTCACATGCTGTAAACAGATACACAGAGCATGTTTCCACTGTGCCTCATGTATCTGTTCAGAGCATTTCAGCTAAAGCGTGCTTTTGGCTCTTGAACTGGACCGGTGTACAGTAACTCCGTCTGGCTGTGCAACCGACTACTGATGGGACTGGACTGCCCAAGACTGCACAGACTGGATGGAGGACAAGACTTTCCTGGCCTCAACTTCACCCAGGAAAGTGTGCAATTCAAAACAGACAGGGAAACGGGTTCCTTTCGGGCCTTATATCCATGTCCTTAACCTTAAAGTTTTAAACATTCAATGTTCAGAAATCGTGCACTGTTTTTGCCAGTAAAGACTTGACTTGCAACACTGAAGAACTTCTGAACAATGAATACTAATAACATTAAAGCAATCCTTAGCGTTTTAGTGCCTGTCATTTACATTTCATGCATTTATCTTGCATTCCCTAGGAGTTTTATATTTAAAAGATCTTGTGTTTCTGTATTTTTTGTGTGTTGAATATCACTCGTCTAATGCATGCTTTTAACTGAGTAGCCAGTGTTTATGAGTAGGGCTCCCGGTTTTATGGTATTTTTTTTTTTTATTTCCATCTGTATTTTTCCATATTTATTTTTGGGCCATTTTATCTGTATTTATCCATATTTATTTTGAGCTTTGAGTATAAATGAAGGTGTAAAACTGTATATTTCCATATTTATTTAACTGATAGACGTGCACTCATATTTTGAGGACTGTTGTGTTTTAGCTATTTAAGCTGCCAAATATTATATAACAATACATCCACTGGTAGATACTAGCACTATACCACAAATGTATATTGACACATGCCGTTATTTAAAGAAATTTCATCCTGTTTTTTTAATTTCCCATGCTGTCCATCTGCTCAGCTGTTGGGCTATAATTCATGAAAGTCAGCAATGAGAGTCACTTAAAAGCAGCATAATTTTCTGTATTTATCCACTTTTAAATATAAATGCACACATAAATAAACACATTGTTCCCTGTCTGTATTTATCTGTAAAAATCCATAAAAACGGAAAACAGGGAGCCTTATTTATGAGGGTGCCACCCATGATTGAGAAGTTTTGGGTGTCCCAATATCACTCTTAAATAGTGCATACATGAAACTTAATAGCCTCCATCTGTTCATAATTGGCCAGAAATCAGAGCTCTGGAGTTGAGGCTGAAAGCCTCATAGTGCCTGACAGTGGGTCAAAAAGGTGTTTAGGATACAAGCCATTCAATCCTTGCCCTCTGTGTAGAGCACACAGGGAAATGGTCAGGTATTCCAGTTGCAATTGTGATTCAGTGCAAATGTGTGTCAATTCTGCACGCAGTGCAAGACACTGGGCAAGCACACACTTTAAAGAGGCTGAAGTTGTCACAGTGTACAATCTGCACACTACAGTAGCCGTTGAGCATATTTAATTCAATAAGATATGAGGCAGTATACAATGTGTTAAAATATTTCAAGACTACATGCCCACAATTGCTATATAAAGCACCTTGCTTTGTCACTAAATTCTTTATTAAAAATTGCTATAAAATGCACTATTTGGTACTCTTTTTTCAAACTTTTTTCAGGGGAAGAAGCCCGCCAAACCCCCCTTTTGTCACTCGCTTCGCTCACTTGCTACTTTAAACTCATCCACAACTTTTATGCCCCACCATCTTCAAATGTTAGCAGCCACCACTGCAAGTATATGGGGTGGGCATGCCTTCCTGCCACTACAGTAGGCATGCCTACAGAAGTCACCACAAGGCTAACTGGGCTATAAGGCTAATAATCAGGTGGCTTGCATGACCTAGTCTGATCTGGACACTATATGAGCTTTTCGATAAAGCAGACACAAGGTAGTTGTTCTCGCTAAGACGTAAAGTAGAGAGTGAGAGAATAAGATATTTAGCCAATCTGATTGCCTGATTTATTTGAGCCTCGGAGGATCTTGGGCTCTACTAAAAATGTGAGGCTCCATGGGTGTGGGCACTATTCTAGTTGGGACGAGAAGAATGATTGTGTTTGCCTGTCTCTACAGACATAACGTCTCCATGGTGTATCCTTTAAAGTGGCAGTATAGCAGGAAATGATGGAGGGTATGAAGACTGGTCTTGTTGAGTAAAGAAGCCTGAGATGGACAACAGGGAGTTTGTGTTACAAAGTGTAGGCAGCAGAGAGTTTGTAGGCCAGCTAACATATGTGATATCAGAAACGTCTGGACACATGGCTCCTGCAACTTTGCAGAACTACAAGGAGAGGGTCTCAAGGCCGGAGGATTGAAGGCTGCACAAGTCTTGGTGACAGAAAACAATGGAGTGGGTGACTATTCTTTCCATTTGGGGATATAATAGGTGGATCGTGTGCTTTGTTAAGGAAGATGTGCCATGGCTGAGCTAGCTTTTAGGACTATTGAACAGAGAAAAAAGGATTCAATTATGACATCTAGGGTGAAAGCCTGGTGACTGGAAGAGCCACCCTGCCTATTAAAGACGTATGAATGGAGTATAAGAGCTGGAAGATAATCTTGATATTAAGCATATATTCTTTACTAGCAATAGGACAATAAGGAAAAGAGAACAGAAAGGAAATCTGTGCTTTGAGTTCGGACTGAGAGGGTGTGTTGGATTGAAAATGTAGCGCTGAACTTAATGATCTAAAAAAATGCTAGATGAAATGCAATACCTTTAGCCTGGCAAGATGATTAATGTACCAACAAGAAGCTGCATAGTTATTAAGCTAATAGTTAGGCCTAGGTGGTGGGTATAGGTGGAAAACAAGCCCTGGTAAAGCCAATAGGTCTTGCCTATGCAAGAGCTATTGGCTTTGCCAATGTGTTTTAGCCATGTTGTACACTAGCGTGGCTGCTGTTCAGCATGGCTGAAAGTCTGTGGTATAGAGGAGAGTCGCGTGCAGTGTTGTAGAGCGGAATGGCAAAGAGCAGAATAGAGTTATAGTGAGGAGTGGCAGAGTGTGTTGTGTATTGGAGTGGCATAGTGTGGAGTTGCGTAGAGTGGCATACACTGGAGTGGCATAGAGTAGAGTGGACTGGTGTAGAGTGACCTTCCAATAGAGTGTTTCAGAGTATAGTGGCGTAGAGTGTAGTGGCATTGAATTTAGCAGTATACAATGCTACGTCATAAAATGCAGTGGCATAGTTTAGAAGTGGAGCAAAATAGAGTGAAGCAGAGTAGAGTGGCGCAGAGAATGGCTTACCAGTCAAAAATAATTCCCTTTGAAAACCACTATATTATTATTAATTGAACATCCAGACACCCTATCAAAAAGCATTCCTATTCCCAATCTTAAATGAGTCAGAGGTTGCATGAACAATTCAATCTTAATATTTAAAAAAAAAAAAAATTCTATCAATGTATCAAAAAAATAGTTTACAATAATCTCATAAAACAATTCATGACAAGTTAAAAATCAGACAATCCTACAACATGGACACAATAATTGAAAGACAAAACATACAAGACAATCACATTTGTCATTGGTTCGGACTAATTTGTGGGAATCAATAAAAAAAAGCACATAGTGGAAACCAACTCCTTATCTAATGTGATTCCACACGTTTAGTACAGTAATTGCATCGATGAGTTTCGGTGGAAATGAAATATAGCACCACCTTCTTCAGGACAACAAAGATTTTTCCCTCTTAAGAACCATATCTAAAATTCCAATGAAAGGCAGAGTTGTATGATGCCAATGTGTGCCCACTACGGATAAACAATGTTTACGAATGACAAATTATTTAACACCTTCCATTTAGGATTAATGTCCTTAATTAGAGTAAATAAAACTGCCAAATCGCTTCTCAAAAGATGTCACCTCACCCAATAGGATGAAGGGGACTGATGTATTGTAGTTACACCATCCATCACTGCCGTGCTGGTCACTCGATGTCAGATGCTTTACAGTGCGGCACAGCAGTGAAGGATTTGGAGAGCCATTGTATGCATACAGGTAGGGAGACTCACCGCAACAAGTGCCAATAAAAAATAAAGCTTCCTTTGGTATTATAATCCTAATATGATACTCTAATGGTCCAATCACAACCACACACACAATTATACAAGAGGGAGTCAAGTCGTAAACCCAAGGCTCTAAACACAAAGAAATGAAAAATCTATGTCTTTATTTATTATTATATGATTAAAAACATTTCATTATAAAACATTAATTAAAACATGTTATCCCCACAGAACATATATTGTATATACCATTGTTTTACAAAGACACAGTAGTTCATGATCTCCTCACAAAACATATTATATACACCATATTTATAAGACAAACACAATAGTTAAAATTGGCATTCCATACATGCTAAACAGCAGAAATGTGCAACACTAACAGAGAGTACAGAACAAGACAATCAACTTTGTCATAGACAGATCACATCCGTGATTGAGAAAATATTGAGCTGGAGCCCGATAGGTTGTGTCTAATTCTCCATCTGAGGTTCCAGCCACCACACGGATTATGAAATCCAGCGTTGATGCGTTTCGATGGTGACCAGTTCAATTAGACCATCTTTCTCAAGACCACAACAAATGACTCTCACGGCCCTGTATGGTGCCCGAAATTGGTCCTAAACCTGTGTCATAAAACATACAAATAGTTGTCCATATTTAAAATCATAAATTCATCCTACAATAATCAATCACAAGAAAAGATCAATACTCATTCTTTAACGGGGCCACATGGTATTACATATGTATTTTAGCTGTATCCATCACTACAGTAAAGGCCCAATATAGAACATACAAACTAAAACTCCCTCCAACATCCATACGTATGGATGTTGGAGGGAGTTTTAGTTTGTTATGATTTTAAATATGGACATCTATTTGTATGTTTTATGACACAGGTTTAGGACCAATTTCGGGCACCATACAGGGCCGTGAGAGTCATATGTTGTGGTCTTGAGAAAGATGGTCTAATTGAACTGGTCACCATCGAAACGCGCCGACGCTGGGTTTCATAATCCGTGTCGTGGCTGGAACCACAGATAGAGAATTAGACACAACCTATCGGGCTCCAGCTCAATATTTTCTTAAACACGGATGTGTTCTGTCCAGTAGCGGTTCCTAGAGGGAGTTCCGCCGGGCGGTGACGTGGGGCGGGGGAGGGGCAGGGTGGGGCTAGTAAAACCGGAATCCGGCCGAACGGAGGTAAGTTAGCAAATAATTAAATAAAACTAATTTCGTTGGGCACGCTGCATCGCCAAATGCGATGCAGTGCGCGCTACGAAATTCGTTTTATTTAATTATTTGCTAACTTACCTCGGTTCGGCCGGATTCCCGTTTTTACTACCCCCCACCCTGCCCCTCCCCCCCCCACGTCACTGCCCGGCGGAACTCCCTTCAGGAGCCGCAACTGGTTCTGTCTATGACAAAGTTGATTGTCTTGTTCTGTACTCAGTGTTGCACATTTCTGCTGTTTAGCATGTATGGAATGCCAATTTTAACTATTGTGTTGGTCTTATAAATATGGTGTATATAATATATGTTTTGTGAGGAGATCATGAACTACTGTGTGTCTTTGTAAAACAATGGTATATACAATATATGTTCTGTGGGGATAACGTTTTAATTATTGTTTTATAATGAAATGTTTTTAATCATATAATAAATAAAGACAGATTTTTCATTTCTTTGTGTTTAGAGCCTTGGGTTTACGACTTGACTCCCTCCTGTATAATTGTGTGTGTGGTTGTGATTGGACCATTAAAGTGAGTATCATATTAGGATTATAATACCAAAGGAAGCTTCTTTTTTTCCTGTTACTTGAACCCTATTCCTTTGGTCTAAGGGGGCCCCTCTCTGTTTTTTTCAGTCAACAAGCGCAGTCACCGCCAGAGTGAACATAAGAAAGCTTGTTGGCTTCTATAGTTATGTATGTCGCATAATTGAAGCCCCACTCGATCAATATTTGAGATGACATGACAAACGCTGCCTTCAGGGATGGTACGCCAAAACTGCGGACATATCAGCCAGCTCTCGCCGGGCAGTTTGGCTGACGCTATTTCCGGCAGCATGCTGGCTGCCTGTAGGCACTTGCAAAGAAGGAGCTGGGGTAGCTCCACCATCAGGAAGGCTGAGGACCACATGACTTCTCCCCACCTTGCAACAAGGTGGAGGAACGCAAAGTTTAGGGAATGTGACGTTTCCTTACAGACGTACAGTCACTGTTCATCTCTACATGAGGCCCTAACTTTACTTCATACACTTAACATATCTGCTGAATGATAAACATAACTCACTGATAAAGGCAGACCTTATTTACATCAATTGGTTCAGATTTTTACCTTAACTTCTACTGAGAAAGGAGGCACATAGGCATTTTCAGCTCTTCCCACAATGACTTCCTCTAATGGGTCCCATTCATTATATGAGCACACAGGAGAGTCCTCTGGAACAGGGTCTGTGACCTTGTCATCAGCAGCACAGGGACTCTGGGATGCGGCTGCTGCTTGGGTGCTCTGGAAAGTTCGCTGCACCCATCCTGTAAATCCTCGACTCAACTAAGAACGAGACAAAAAAAACAATAACAGTTATGGACCATTCACAAATGATGATCCGAAAATACACTGCATATGGTGGAGTCTTCTGATGTCAATGAAATAAATACACAGTTCAGCTAGGCTCACTTCGTGCCCTGCAGTGGACGTACGTTCAGTACACGGTGCCTTCTTGTTAATGCATTGCATCCATACCATCCATACCTTCATAAACAATGTCAATAATAAGCACATGCATAGGACTTTAGTTGATGTTCAAAACAAAGAAAATGTAGACCTGCAATTCTTTCACATAGAAAGATTTCAGTTTCATACCCTAAACGCACACTAAACATAGTTCCCATAGATCACAATATAAACAGTTATAAAACCGCAGAGTGGTTTTAAGAAATACATGGGTGCATGAGCCACAACAGCAGAGCTAATGGCCTGGCCTGATGCACTAGCCCTATCTGCAAACCACGCATGTGGATTTGCGATGTGACCTATACAGTATCATGCTGCACTGCACATTGTACATTCGTAGGGGCTCGCAAAATAACCTACCTAATGAATATTAAATAGGAACGTCATAATTGCGACTCATTGTGATTGGGAGCAAATGCAGGTATATAGGCCTGCAAGGGACCTGGGGACAACTTCCCCTTGCTTATCAGTAATCACCCCCAACCCAGGGCCACTAACTTATTAATGGTTTGCAACCTCAACGGTGCTCACAACCTATAATACATTCAATTGCAAACATCAAACAGAAGATGAATACCTCTTTCACGTTCCCTCTTATTTGTGATTTGTAATAGATGCAAAAACCCTTTTATGAGTCGGAAATAATTTTCTGATTCATAAAAGGGCTTTAATGTTATGTTGCACTCATGACCTCTGTTTTTGTGACTCGCAGACTTTGACTGCAAAACACATCTGTACACAAGGCTCTATACGTTTCAGCATTAAAACGTAGCCAATCTTATTTGTATCAGTAAACAACTCAGTGATTGCAGCTCTGTGGTAATGGCTCAGTTGTTGAGCCATAGTAATGTTTTTCTATTACTAATCTCTACGACCCCATCTGACGAATCTGCACAGTGACTGAAGTTTTCTGACCTGTCTCAGACCAGGATAGTCTGGGCCTGATTCACAAAGGTAACTTTCAACTTTGGAGTAAGTTTACACTTTGGAGTAAGTATACTACTTTCAGTGTAAACTTAATACAAAAGTGTAAGTGACATATCTACACCCAGAGTAAAGCAACTTGCTTACTTGTGTGGGTGGGTGACGTCCCTCCCAAATCCCCTCTCGGACCTTCCCTATGCCCCTCTTACTCCTCCATAATCCCATCCCTTTAGGAGTAAGTCTGTCCCTTCTCCCGTTCACACCCTTGTGTCCCTCCCACATTTACTACTAAAACCTATACTTACACGTGCGGAGACTCCACAGTCGGTGCAGAAATCTCCACACAGAAATGTATAGGTAAAACTTACATTTTGAAGTATGTTTGTAGTACATTTTGTAGAACTAAAAAACGTACTACAAACTACAGTTTGTGAATCAGGCCCATGGAGTTGAAAGAAGGAAAACTCAGTGACCTCTCAACAGACACTGGCCGATGGCCAGACAGGTAGCTGCTATTTTCTCTCTTGTGAGAAACAGAGAACAGAACACAACTTCTTCAGTGACCCTGCATGTCATGCCTCTTTCTTCTATAACCCTAGTCTTTGTTTGTGTCTCTCACATTTGCAAGTTCTTTCACCACTGGTTTCTCCCTTTCTCTATGATTTCTTAGGCTTCTCTTACTCCTTCATGCTCACTTTTCTGCCTTCCCCTTACTCTGCTTCAAAGTTTGCTTATGAAAAATAGGTCTCGGTCACAAAAAATCGAGTGCCCATCCCCTGCATACATTCGGCACTACCTGGTAATCATCTGCAGTGAGGGAGGAGTGGGATTAGATGTTTTGCAGAAAGAAACACATCAGTGTTAGGTCTCTCTTGTTTATATCACTTTTGTATGAATCCTTCCCCTGGCACCAATAGCCTGCAGCTGTTCATAAAACGAAGATATGTTTTAAGGTAATGTAGATTATGTTTGCATAAACAGCTCACTTGGGCAGCTGTTTTAGAATGATGCTGCATTGGAATGCAGTGGGATTGTGACTCATTGTTCTTGAATAAGAAAGATAGCACAAGAAAGCAGTGAAACAAAGAAAGCCGAGCTTAAATTGATAACGGCTAAGGGTTCCTAGATCACATTTTCTTTGTAAATCCATTGTCTGTGTCCTTGCCAAACAGTTATAGAAAGCCCAACCCTCGGTTTAACTTTCACTGTGTTTCAAAATGGCTGATAGGTTTATTACGTGGTCTAAAACAGAACTATGTTAAGTTATGTTAATCTTTACCAAAGATGTGATTCAGTGTGCACTGATAAAGTGTGACAAATGCATCCTTTGTCAGAGAGTGCTTAGGGTGGGTGTTCTACACTTTGATTTGTTTACACTCAACTGGACCCTACCGATAAGTTAGTGTGCATGAAGACAAGGAAGTACAAGCATTGGCATAGCCAATAGGTCTCGCCTTTGGGATCTTATAAGTGTTTAGCCATGCAACAGTTGATGTTGTTGCACCAAGGATATTGTGCTGGATAACTAAACACTTATGAGGTCCCAAAGGCGCGACCTATTGGCTATGCCAATGCTTGTTCTTTTTTAATGGGGTTACATATTTTAGTAATTTTATAAATCAGTCAGTTTGTGCTCAGGATTTGATGGCTAAAAGATCTTGGTAGGTAAGGTGTATAGCTTGAGACATGATTTATACAATTAACGAAGATGATTTATTGAGTGGGTGAAGATGTTTTTCTGGGCTGTGATGTTCTGTGGTGCTTTAGACTGCTTAAGGATCTCACAGGAGGAAGCCAATGCTCCTAACAAAACAAGTGACTTCTGATTTTTGTTTAGTCCCATGCTTTAATCGGTAGCAAAAAGGAGAAATTGCTTGATGGTGTCCTATTCAGAAAATTAACAGTGCATCAATTTTAAACAATCATTGGCATAGCCAATAGGTCTCGCCTTTGGGACCTTATAAGCGTTTAGCCATGCAACACTTGATGTTGTTGCACCAAGGATATTGTGCTGGATAACTTCAGCACAATATCCTTGGTGCAACAACATCAACTCTTTGCATGGCTAAACACTTATAAGGTACAAGGATTAGCCACGCAACAGCAGATGTTGTTGCACCAAGGATATTGTGCTGCAAAACTAAATACTTATAAGGTCCCAAAAGCGAGACCTATTGGCTATGCCAATGCTTGTTGATTTGGTCCTGAGGAATGCCCTTGGACTTCGGTGGGAGTCGAGTGTGAGTTTCTACACAAGACAATAGACTTTCCTCTTAGTTCACTAACTGCATTTTCATGAGGACGGGGCCAGGAATGTTTCTTAGTTCAGGTTTAAAAAGACAATCTGATGTACTAGGGTGAAACATTTCCACATTTTAAAGAAGCACACTTTTGGGGATTTCGAAGATATCATCTTATCACACGTTAAATATTTTCAAGCCTCACTCAGCTCGTGCATGGGCTGTTAGACGCAGAGCCGACCCTTGGCTCGGCCCGTTAACTTGCTGGCTCGCCGACCTCAGAGATTACTAGTGAAGTTACTCAACAACTCCTTACCTACCCTCTCCGGCAACATGTTTGGAGGTGCTGGCCCGAGGGCACAGTGTGTCCGGTCCCAGAGGTATTGGCTGACCAACCAACATTTGCTCTGTTGATGGACCAGAGGCAGAGAGAGAGAAAACAGAGCCTGCATGTTTACCAGCATAACGACGCCACCAGCAGCTAACAGCTAGGCAGAGAGTGCAGACCTTACAGAGTCAGAGCCCAGCACTGCGGCCAGACCAGAAGTCAAGGTCAAGAGGCCTGTTCTTCCCTGGCAGGTACCAGGCTAAGCATGCCTTGTAATTAGAGTACAGTGCGCCGCAGTCTACAGGCCGTGACTACCAGAGTGAGAGACGCCGAGGAAAATCGTGTGAATGGAGAACAGGAGTGACAGACACTCCAAATGCACCCCTTCCACATACCTAGAGTTGTTCAATTCACAGTCTACTACGTTCAGGAAGAATTGAAAAATGTTCAAGTTTAGTTTTTTTTTTTTAAATGGAGTTGTTACTCATTAATCAGATTCTGCTAATAAGCATTGGCGACGCAAATAGACATGGTTTATTTAAGTTTTGTTCATTGCTGTGTGATAGGTCAGCACGCAGGGACTGAAAACTCAGACACCTTTGAAGCAAATGAATGTTACTCGTAGTCCTAAGCTGAACTGAAAACATAAGACATGTCCTATATAAGCAATCTGAAAACGCGGCAACTGGGCACTAGGGAGCATGCAGTACACAAAACCTACCAAAACAAGCATTGGCGCGGCCGCAAAAGTGATCGCGATGCACTTTATGACCCGTGACGGAGGAAAGACAGATGGCGGCTGCGCGCGTGCACGCTCGCGTGAACGCAAGCTGGTAGCCAGCAAAAGCCTCTGGCAGCACTTTGCAGCGCATTCGCTGGCTCAGGCGAGACCTAAAAATGTAAAGTTGAGAGGTGAAATGTAAGAGTGTGTGGTTGGACAGAGAGTTCGAAGCATGACAGGGCCGAAACAAGTGATTGATTGTGCCTAACTTTACTTGCCCCGCAGACGGACTGCTGTATTTAATGTCTATGTTGCAAAGACTGGTTCAGTAATTGTGCATTTACATTGCGAAAGCATTGGAAAGCCAAAGTGTCTAATGTATTCTTTTCATCGTGCTCAACTGGACGGTGAAAAGCGCTATACAAACTTAAGAAAACTAAACTTGCCAAAATAGAGAAAAGCAAATGGTTACATTTAAGGATAAGTTACCAATGATTTATTTTCCTTAAGGCCGCGTGTTTATTTTAGCATTCAGTGCAACTCCCAATTTTTCTCATCACTTTACACATGGTGACAGAGACTGGCTTGAAATCCAACAGCGCGTGAATGCGAGACAGCAAGAGATCGGCTATGCAGCAAGTGTCAGTGAAGGAGCCAGCGCGTGTATTGGAAGTAATGGTTGTGGGCAATCAGCTGATCGATGGCTGGGATGAGAGTAAGTCCCGAGAGCAAGCAGAACCTGTCAGTTACAGACTTTAAAAGTCAGAGCAGACAGCAAGTAAATGCAACAATTGAGAACACGGAATGGTTTCTCTTCTGAATTGTATAAAATGATTTTGGTTTTACTTATGCATTTATTTTACATTTCTACCCATCTTAAATGGATGGTACCAAAAAATATGGATTCATGCATAGAATGCCTGGCTTGTTAAGTTAGTCTTCTAAAGACTGCTTTTGTCTCAGCCACCGACGTGTAGGACACGATCCTGTTCCTAAGAGACAGTATGCTGTAGGAGAGTTCGAAACAGATTACAAGTTACCAGTGTATGCAGAGATTTAACTGCATCCTCTTTCAGATCCTGCAGCGCATTCACGAGGCAGTTTCACATCCTACAATGAGGAGCATGTGAGCAGCATTTCAAAAAATAGCTTTACGCAAGTTTTGATGATCATTAACAATCGAGTACCTTCGCGAGAAGGGTTTTACAGTTACAGACCTGCACATAATACCGTAAAAAACACAAGCATTTGCAATGCAATAGGTCTCGCATTTATGCGAGTTTGAGCTATTGACATTGCAAATAACAATGCCTTTTATTTTTGTTTTTAAAACATAAATAAAAGGCATTGTCATTTACAATGCCATTAGCTTAAACTCGGGTAACTGCGAGACCTATTGCATTGCAAATGCTTGTTGCTCTTTTCATAGACTCCCACGTGTAGCCCCACCTCGCACAGCCCACTCGTGAACATCTGCCATGCTGTAAGGGATTCAGAAGGCGTCAGCGCACTTCCATGGTTAAATCAAAATCTTCCACTACCTTGTGACGTAAGCAAGCGACGCGAGGAACTGTGGTGTCAAGAAACATGCAATTTGCTGAGATATTTTATGAAAACCAGACAGTAATATCTCCTTTGAATAAAAATTATATACAATTTATGTGGACGATAGTAAGGACATACGCTTTCAAGAGCTGGACATTTCGCCCACATATTCAGATACAAGGGGCACCAGTGTGTTTTCGAAAGTGAACTCGGTCCTTTACATATTTTTTAAAGGGGTCTAATTCCGGGTTCCAAGGCCACAGCGCCTGTATGTACAGGCCTGCAAAACTCAGAAAGATTGAGACAAACCACTAGTAGATTAATTGAAGTGAGGATGCTATTTAAGCAGGGGCGTGGCTTTCAGTGGTGCATCATGTGCAGTGGCACCGGGGCCTAGAGGCCCGTAAAGTGCACTGAACCCCGATTACTGATGTATTTTGCAATTCTAACCTTAGCCAGGAGGACAAGTTTCTTCCTTCGCACTAGGGCCCATGACACTCACTGGCTACGTCACTGTGTCTGAGATGAAAAGATGTTGAGGGAGACTCTATGAAGGTATGTTACATTACCCTGTTTGAAGTATTAAGCTTTTGAAGCGCGCATACACGGTATCTGTATGGTCCCTACGCGCCCGTGGTAGAGATGAGGACCAGAAAAAAAGAAAGGTATTAAAGGTAACACGCTATGACTTTGTAGATAGGAACACATCATTAGAAGGAATACAAAATGCAGGGGTGAAGATGGAAATGAAATAAATACATCTCTTAATAGGGTGTTTTTGAACGCAGTGATAACATACTTTCCTATAGAAGAAACCGATTCAACTCAACAATAGTTACAACTCGGCCAGAATGGTTTTCTCCCACTTATTTTAGTACTAACGAACGACTTTTTTTTTTTTTTTAGAGGAGGGTAACATGATAAAAAAAAGTCAACTCCCCAGATACTTTTGTTTTGGAAACAGAGGATTCGGCCAAATATGCATTTCCTCAGAGCAGAAATTAATTGTTTCAATTACCGTTTGAATGTACAGAAGGCGGCAGAGACATTGTTAGGCAGTGGTAAACTGGGCAACCGCCCAGGGCGCTATCCTCTAAGGAGCGTCATGGGGAATTTATTTTTCTGTCCAGATCACCTTTATTTCTACCTCTCAGCCTGTCTTCTCCCTGTTTATCTATATTTCATGCTCTGACATGTCTGTGTAAGGGTTTTGAGATCCACCCAAGACATGTTGCAACTGTTTTTAAGTGACCCCATCTCTGAAAATGTATTGTATAATTATTACTTAACACCATGCAGGTTTTGAACTAGCAGAAAATTAGTAATTAAATTAAAAAAAGTTGCTCAAATCATGGGGGCCCAAATTATGTGTTGCCAGGGTCTCAAAATCTAGATAAGACTAGAGAGTCTTAACAGCAAGTATACTGTGATCAGTAGAGGGCGGTTCATATGAACGTAAGAGTCAGTTGTAATTTACACCCCCTAGGCCCATTAGTTCATTATTAGGTTTGACCCACTGGCCACTTCAGTTCAGGGCGCTGAATTCCCCATCTATGTACATATTAGAGCCTTGGTCACACATTATCTTTCAAGGCACAAACTGAGATTCCTGCATAATGGTTCACAGAGGCACTGGGCCTGTGGTTTATTTCACAAGGTTCACCTCTGCAGTAAGCCAGGAGGTACCCGCAGCTTCCAAGGTTTGAACCGGGCCATCTCGCCTTGACTCCTGCTGCAAACCAGAGATGCTCCGGGCAACCTCGACCTTTGACCCGTGAAGATTTTAGCCGATCAGGCCTTCGTGAGGCTGTCTCTCTCAAACGCAATTCTCCGATGTGAACCATTACAGAATATAAGTGTCATAATAAAAAGTGTAATCTTATAAAGCAGAAAGGATGAGAAATACAAGGCAGCGATAACCCTATTTCCAATGAAATGCGGTTTGTCTAGTTTTTAATGCGAAACAGGCACATTCTGATTTAAACGTTTTCAAGAATATAAAAGAAAACGCAACGGGCAGATCTTACACGTGATTCTGACGTAAAGGTCACGTTTAGTGTTTATGTTTACTGAAATCAGTGTATGTGAGCAGTGCATATAAATGTACAGTCTCACTTAATCCAAGGGGAGAAAAGTACTGCACATGTGCGGTTTACACTTCCGAAAAGGAAAACGCACCTTTTAATTCACACGAGTAAGTCGGGCTTATTACCAGGTAATAATGATAAACAACTCTGCGTGCTCAGGTTCTTACCTGTAAAAAAGTCCTTCCTATCACATTACGCAAAATATTAAATGCGCGTTATTGGCTCGATACTAGTCGGATAATCTGATGAAATTTCCCAATCCGTCTGGGCGCCGGGCGGTTTTACAAACGTGTCATCTAAGTCCTGCTCGTGCTGGCCCGTTACAGCCTTCAGTCACCAATCCCCAGCTCCCCGGCCTGTCCACACCCGCGGTTTTACAAGGGACTCTGCAGCGAGGCCTCACGCACGAATTAGAGTCAGCCTGTCAATCGAGGGGCGAATCCATTTTTTGGTGCATTTTTATAAATCCGACATGTACATCCCCTCTGCCACCTCTTACACATGTGAAAGAGTACAATTTGACAATGCATAACAACTATTATATGAAACATAACTTTTGTTGAATTTGTGCGATCCGAAACTATGTATCACAGTATTTCCTTATGGTAAAGCACAAACTTCTTAGGTGGAGAAACCCAGTGAACGTGGCGGAGCCTTACTTCATTGGTGTAGCCCAGACTGCCTTTCCATTTAAGAAAAAAAGTAGGCATCGTCTAGAGGGGACAATTGAACTGCACTTTTTCTTTTTATAGTAAATATATTGATTACCTAGGTTCAAACTCAACACAATATATTGTGAGGAAGGTGCATGTGGCAAACACGCGCAAGCACAGCAGGGGCTTATACACGCATGCAGACACACAACACATGCGCTCACACACAAACACGCACACACATCACGCAAACGTATGTAGCTCACAAACAAAAGCCAGCGTACCTTAACCAAGTTCACATCACGCACACATATACACATTCACACAAATACACAAACATCACACCAAACTCTTTTTCTCTCCCACTTCTCTCTCTCCTTGGCTCTGCCGCCTCTCTCTTGAATATCCCCCCTCTCTCGTTCTCTCGCTCTCTCTCTCTCTCTCTCACTCGCAGGGTCTCTCTCTCTCATGCACGCTGGTGAACACGTCATGATTTTTCATTCGGATCTATTGTAAAAATGCACCGGAGTGTATTGTATAAAATATTTATCACACTTCCAAGTGATCATATATCCATGCACGCGATGTGGCAGTGCAGTGTGTGTGTGTGTGTGTGTGTGTCAACGCCAACATATACCCGAACTTTGTCCGTATACCAGTTAAAAAAAAGTGTAACCTTTGTAAATGGTACAATGTGGGGCATCGATTATTACAAATCTGCAGCAGCGCGCGGCTCCACAACGGGCGTCATTTAGGGGGCGACGGCGCTCGGCATCAGCGAAACTCCCAGGAATCGTCCCAGCCGCTCGCATATGGCAAGCTAAGGGGCAGCCGCACCAAAGAGGCAAGCTGACCGCCCCATACGGCAGTCGACCCGTGACCTTTAGCCTGCTGAAATCATCCGCCACGACTAATTACGGGGGGGGGGAGGGGGGTATGACAATTACCACACGGAGTGCGTGAGCAGAGGGATAGGGGAGGTGACAAATCGCCAGTGCTTGATTAAACAATTACAACAAGGAGTGCGTGAGCGGAGGGGTAGGGGAGGTGACAAATCGCCGGTGCTTGATTAAACAATTACAACGCGGAGTGCGTGAGCGGAGGTGACAAATTACCGGTGCTTGATTAAACAATTACAACGCGGAGTGCGTGAGCGGAGGGGTAGGCGGAGGTGACAAATCGCCGGTGCTTAATTAAACAATTACAACGCGGAGTGCGTGAGCGGAGGGGTAGGGGAGGTGACAAATCGCCGGTGCTTAATTAAACAAGCGCTCGCCAGGTAGCCGCTGTTTATTTTGCATCTCGCTTCACTTTAAAGTAAAATCGAGATGCAAAAATAAACATGCGGCGCCATGCCTCCTTTTTGTCCGGCCCATCCGGACTGGATTGCACGGCTTGTTTTCATAACAGGCCTCCTTGCGATAAGAAACTGCTTCACGACAGCCGTGAAGCAGGGGATCCAGTCTGGATGGGCCGGACCAAAAGGCGAAAGGGAGGCAACACAAACTGCTCATTTCCAATGGCAGGCCACCGTTTAGCATAAACGGTGACGCCAGCCAATGGAAATGAGGGGCGGGGCTTCAAGCCCTCTTCTCAAAGTCCTTGTTGACAATAAATCTCGCCGAGCGAGCTGCGCATGTGCGCAGCAACACTAGGCGAGACCTAAAAAAATACACAGGCAACTGTGTCCCGGAAAAAACACGCGCATTTTTATATACATTTCCCTCATCTTACAGCAGGTTTTTCTGTGCTTATAAGGGTCAGGATTACTTTCCAGATCAGAATTTGTTGCCCTGGGGCAGTCAATATAGTTGCAGAAATTATATGCACGGTCCTTCCGAGACTCTGTTATCCATCTGCTTGACTGGTAGGGCTGGACAAGAGCAAGGACACCGGTTCAACTGTTCCACTGTTGGACACTAGCAACAGGAACAGTTGACAGGGTCCATGATGGAACCGGTGGCCGCGTTGCCAAATAAGTGGAGGGGCCTAGAGCAGCAGATAGACACTCGTTCAAAGGCGAGGATCGCCCAAAACAACTGTGGTAAATACGAGATCTAGAAGCTATGACTAAAAGTACAGTCAACGATGCTGCTTGTAGAATCACGAGACATAAGGCAGGAACAAGCATTGGCAAAGCCAATAGGTCTCACCTATACAAGAGCTATTGGCTATGGCAATGTGTTATTGCCATGTTGTACACCAGTTTGGCTGCTGTTCAGCAAGCATGACTAGAAGTTAGCGGTGGGGAGTGTCCTAAAGTGGAGTGTGTGTGGGGGGGATTAAGAGTGGAGTAGGGGGAGTAAAGTGTCAGAGTTGAGTAGAGTTCAGTGGCAGAAGTGACGAAGAGTGCAGTGTCTCGTGGAGTGGCGTGGGGTGGAAGAGGGTGGGTTTGAGTGGATTGAGGTAGTGGAGTAGATTGGATTGGCGTAGAGTGGGTTAGAGTGAGTGAGGTGGATTGGAGTGGGTGGGGTGGATTGGAGTGGGGTGAGGTGGATTGAATTAGAGTAGGGTTATTTGGAGTGGCGTGAATTAGAGTGGGCTTGATAAATCGGAAATGAGTGGACTGACTGGGTGGGGTGGACTGAGGTAGGGTGGGGTCGATTGGACTGCAGTGGGGTGGATTGGAGTCGGGTGGACTGGATGGGGGTGTATTAGATTAGAGTAGGGTGGAATGAAATGGGGTGAGGTGGATTGGGGTGGGTGCACTGGAGTGGGATGAATTGGATTGGCGTGGGGTGGTGTATTAGAGTGAGTGGGGTGGACTGGATTGAGATGGGGTGGATTGGATTGGGGTGAGGGGAATTGGATTGGGGTGAGGTGGACTGGATTGGAGTGAGGTGAGCTGGATTAGGGTCAGGTGTATTAGACTGGAGTGGGCAAATTGTTTTGGGTGGGAGTGGGGCAGACTGGAGTGGTGCAGATTTGAGTGGACAGATTGTTTCAGACTGGAGCTAAGTGGGGGAAATTGTATTGGATTGGAGTGGGGCAGATTGTTTTGGATTGGAGTGAGGCAGATTGTTTTGGTTTGGAATGGGGCAGACTGGAGTGGTGCAGGTTTGAGTGGGCAAATTGTTTCGGATTGGAGTGGGGCAGATTGTTTTGGATTGGAATGGGGCACATATTTTTGGACTGGAGCAGGGCAGATTGTTTTGGACTGGAGTGAGACGGATTGTTTTGGATTGAGTGGGGTAGACTGTTTTGGATTGTGCGAGGGAGATTATATTCAGTGGATTGGAGTGGGGTAGATTGGACTGGGTTGGATTGGTGTGGGGTGGATTGGAGTGGGGTGAATTAGGATGGAGTGGGGTGATGTAGATTGGAGTAGGGCAGATAGGGGTGGAGCAGTTTTTTCGGATTGAGTGGGGTAGATTGAAGTTGAAGTGGAGCAGATTGTTTTGGACTGAAGTGGGGCAGATTGGAGTGCAGAGATTGGAGTGGGGCAGATTGGGGCGGACTGGGGTGTACTGCAAGATTATGTGTTAAAGCATCATTTCAGAAATTAAACGTAAGAAAGAAACAATGTCGCTTTGCAATAAGATAATCCTTATCTTTTTAGAACTGTGCCCATGAGCAAAAACAAAAGAAAACTTCAGTACAAAGTGAGAAAAGAAGACTTTGCAAAATAAAAGAAACGTAACTATAGAAAATAAATCTTTGCAATTTTGCTTGCCCTGCTGGGCATGTTTTTCCCAGTCACCCGTCTTCTGTTTGCAGGGGACTAACAGTTAAACAGAACAAAATACCTCAATCACATCGAGAGCAGCGGGCGGGCACTGATTAAGCTGAATCAATCAGTGCTTGGTCCCTGCTCTACAGAGAGGAAAGGAAACAATGTTAGCCCTGCCTTGACAGAATACGAGTGCTACAGCAACAAAAGATGGACGGAATGCAGAGTAAATCATTCATTCACCCCCAGTCAAGATAGCTGGATTAAATCCATCTTTCTTTTGCTCACTACGCCACCCCAGTTTGGACCCAGGCATATGCAAATGAGTCTTGACCCTGCTCCTCATAAGAACAGTCCAGCTTGAACTGCCAAGCTGGGCCCTTACTGGACCAGAAACAAGCATCCTAGGACTGGTTTTAGAGTTTCATCCCTCATCGGCCAGGCTAGCTTGAATCCAGTGGCATAGCGAGCAAGAGACCCACACCATGGCATACCCATCCCACTTAGGGGGAAAAGTGCTACAGCAACAATTGATGGATGGAATGCTGAGAAAATCAAACAGTCAACCCCCCCCCCCCAGTCAGGAGATCTGATTTAAATACATCATTCTTTTGCTCACTAAGCCACCCCAGTTTGGACCCAGCCATATGCAAATTACGAGGCTATAAAGAAGAGCGCCATGCAAGTCAACAAATGGTAAGCAACGGGTGGGCTTCAAGCCCTTTCATGTATACAAAAGTGTCTTGCAAGAGAAACGCATGCGCTAGCAGGCTAGACCCTAAAAATGGTAAGTCATCCCAATAGATGTGGTTACAGCTCAACTCTGCAGTTGGGGGGGGCGCGAGGGGAGGTGGTAGGAGGAAGCACTCAGACAATAATTCTAGATAAAGCCATCATGCTTTTCACCAGATACGGACTACAATTCCATTAGATGATGGCTAATAAGGACCTCTGCTTAGGGGTGCGATCACGATACAAGGGGTGTCGCACTGATGGGGACACGACTGCCTTAGATCAGGTGCTGCACTCGAAAGGACTTCTGCATGCTCCCACCAGTGGAGTGTCTATCAAAGGATTTGGGATATCTGAAACATGCCCCTGCTCTTTCGGTCTCATGTTAAAGTCATGGGACATAAAAGTCCAGTGTACACACAAGTCCACTGTACACCAAAAGACTATCACTATGTGCTGTTTTATTGTATTGACTAATGGCTCACTGCCAAAGGGTTATGGTAGACACAGGCAAAAAGGGTTATTACATCTGCCATATCACAGTCCTGACCTCTTACACTGGGGACTGATGTAGATCTTCTTGTCAGTTCAAGTGACGTACAGAGATACTACAGAAAAATGAAGTCGAGACTGGACAGGTTTCTACCAATTAGAGAACTCAATCTAACTTCTGATGTTACTGTTGTGTGGCAACCAGTTGAAAGGCTGTTTCCTATATTCAACAGTGCAAAAATGTGCCTTTATCAATTGTGATAATGACCACTAAAGTCTGTATTTTGGGCCTCCTTACTTGCCAACATGTGAGGCCAGTTTTGAGCCGTGGCCAGTTTTCCAAATGAGCCCTCAACTTCTAAAGATTCAGAATTTCTTTTCTGGTTGAGGTCAGAGTTTCTGGCTCAACTCCAACTAAGATAGTTATACAAACTAAGCTGAATAAATACACTTCAGCTGTCCGGGCAGAACCCGTAGCCTCAGCTCTTTTAGGAAAATGTCATACTGGTGTGTCCAGACAAAAGACAGCAGAATTGCGCACCGTTTATGTTTGTAAAAACGTAATAAATAGTTTTTTGTGATTTGGATTATTGAGGTATTGCACAGTAACTGTTCTTCAGTGGCTCTGTGCCTGGGTAACAGTTAATCAGATTAACATGTGTACCTGTTGGAAAACGAGGCAGTATCTGTGAGGCCTGCACAAATAACATGACTACATTTGTCCTTCACTGTCCCACCCCATTGTAGCGCTTGACTCTCAGAGGGTAGCGTTGCAGAAGAGTTTAAGGCTTACTCAAAAGAGGGTGTGTGTGCTAGTAATCGCCATTCACCAGTACGCAGAAATAACACTCAATAATTGAATGTCCAGTCTGTACTTTGCTTTATAAAAGGAAGAGTACATTTATTAAACACACACACTACTCAATACTATGCAACAATTTACAAATATACATAAGCTGTTGGAATTACTTTGTGACATTGCATAACATTCCCACCCCTCCCGCAGAGGGGGTGGGATCTAGTACCACCACTCCCATGTATGCACAACATCTTGCCCCCCAATGCAGTAGGTTGACCATAACCTGGACCTTGCCCACTGGCACCATCGCAGTGGCGACCCACCCCATTATCTCAACAAGCATTTAAAATGGGCACACTTGCCATGGTGACACAACCCTGACTGAGCATCTCATACTGACCAAACAGTATACACCTCTACATCTTAGTGGCTAACAGTCTGGGTTGTTCTTCACCTAGCGCAGCAGCAAGAATACATGTTTAGGCCTCACTTAAAATGACAGAACTTATCATAGCTGATAACTGTTATAATGCATTGCAATTAAAGCCCCTAAAAGGCATCACAGTTATAATCACTGGATTAAGCATATAAAGCCAGACACCCTAGCAGGAATGTCCAGCAACATAACCCCACTTTGCTTATGACTTCACATTACACAGGTGACTTTCAGTCCCTCAAAAGAAACAACATTAGGTAAATGCACTTCTCGTGCAATTGCACTTCACCTCCAGGGGATGCCCTTCTCCAGACATCCCCAGTTCAGCCCTTCACACCTTGGTGCAGTCCCAAACACACCCCCAGCTGAAGAACAAAAGTTCCAGCCACAGAATGCTGTTGGCGCATAGCTGAGCCCTTGAGGGGTTGTTTCTTTTAAGTCCCCCAGAGACTTAGGGAGGAACTTTCCTCACATTGTGCTGGGGAAGTCTGCGTGCTCCTGCAGCTCCCCCTGCACCTTTGCAGGCATTTGGAGGTGACCCCATCCTCCTGAGGCCACCACCTGCCACCAACAAGCCGGTTTTCTCTGCAGGCCTTCACCAGCACTGCAGGGCATTATGGGGTGCTTCCTCCTGTTGCCTGCATAACATAGCAGCGGCTTTCCCGCTGCTCGGGGAGAGTCGCGCGTCCCGTGTTGGCGGCCTCATGCCGCTTCTGCACTCGCTGGGGGCCCGGCCCCACCCGGACCCCTTATTGCCAGCTAAGCTTCTAGTGGCTCGTTGGGGGCCCGGTCCCACCCGAACCCTTTATTTCCGGCTCGTTGGAGAGCCACTCGGGGAGCCCACCCCCGGCGGCTCCCCGACTGGCCAGCACCCTCACGTGCTGCCACAGGAGCCGGCACCCCTGACACAGAGGCTGCCGCTGGTCCAGCCGGACCTCGGGGGAGTGTGACAGCACTCCCCCGCCTTCCTCCTGCCTCTGGGGAGTGCGGTGGCACTCCCCCTCCCTCGCAGGGTACACCAGAGCCCAGAGTTGGAGATCCCGGGCCCCCAGGGAGATCTTCACGGGGAGCGCGACGGCACTCCCCGGCTTCGGCTTCTGGGCCCGGAGTTGGGATCCCGGGCCCCAGGGAATTCTTCGCAGGGAGCGCAACGACGCTCCCCGGCTTATCTTCTCCCGCGAGGGGGGCGCGACGGCGCTCCCCTCTGTCCAGTGCTATCGGGGGCCATGGTGGACTCCTGGCACCCCTTTTGGGGCAGTTTCACGGGGAACGCAACAGCGCTCCCCGACTTGACTTCTTGTGGGAGCAGCCCCCCAGGACCTGACCCACCCCGGGGGCACATCCAAGACCGGCGGCGGAGCCCCACACGCTTCGTCGGTCTTCTCAGAGGTCAAAGGTCGCCTACCTTCTGGGGGGCTTATCTCAGCCCCCAGGGGACCGATTCTTACCATCTTGGCCTCTTCTTGCTCCTGGTGGTCCACCCCAGCCACTGGCAATTTTCGCCCCCCTCCTGGTCTCAAAGATGGTGAACTCAACAGGGAGCTGTCTTCACTGGCTCCCTGCGCCAGCCTTTCACCTGGCTCTCCTCCTGGGCCTCCCTTCTCATTGCACAGAGGCCCAGGCTTCTCCTCACTGGGCTTGGACTCCCCCACAGGCGCAATCCAGGGTCCTGGGACAGTCAGGAGGTTCCTCCTTCCAACTGCCCATGGTGCCAGGCTCCAGCACCAGTCTTCCTCAGCTGACCACACCCCAGCGAGAGCTCCTCTTCCTGTGCAAGACCTTTTAAAAGAATTTGGAGGGGGCTGGCAGGAAGGCTCTTCTGCCCTATCCCGCAGCGACACATCACCTCTCTGCCCCTGCTCCCTCCTTCCTGCACAGGCCTCTGGGATAGGTCAAAATGGCGTCGCCCAGGGGTCTCATGGTCTCTGAAAAGCCCCTTTTCCCCCTTGCTGCCTTCATGGCCTAGGCCTGGTACCAGGTGACAGCTGCTGATGGATAACCTGCAGCTCCACCCTTAGCTCTCCCCCCTTGGAGCGGAGACCTTCGCCCTTCGGAGTGCTTGCAGTGAAGGGCTAGGCCTCTGATGCCACAGCTTGGGGAGGAAGGCAATTAATCCAGCCTGGCAGGGTCACACCCAGCCAGGCTTTGGTTATGAGCTTAGTCAGAGGAATATTACATTTCTGGATGACCCATAAGCAGTACAGATATGGCTTTGGACTCAGCAGAATACTTGTTACACAACTTACACTGTACTTTGGTGCGTGTCTGGAATTTGTAGGCCCTAGGGAAGTGAAACTACCCCATGTGGTCCCCATCTTCATAGGAGAATAATGGAGTGTTCCTTCAGTGAAAACAGTAAAGCACACTGACTTTCCCTTACATGTGTCTTCCCATAGTATAAAGCCTATTCCATGTCACCACCCAACTCTGCATAATTACTGCCACACCATTCTATCTGTACCTGCTCCTGGGCTGCGCACGACAAGAATCTCCACAAGGCAGCCCTTTCACTTGTGTACACGCATGTGCACACATGCCTACATGTTACCAGCACTGTTCCCTGTAACGTGCGCGCCTACGTCTCCCAGAGCGCGCAGTGTAATATGCGAAGCGCGCACACGCAGCTGAGGACCGTTCGCGCCGCCGCTTTTAAAATGCGTGCGGCGAGGAGGGAGACCACTCGAAGTTCGTCAGCAAGTGGCTCCTGCTGCATTTCTTTTGTTTAAAAGGGCTCGGCTGTGGGGCAGATTGTATGATTTTTTGAAAGTAATCATGTTAACCACAGCGCCCGTGTGCGCTGCAGTTAACATGAATACTTTCACAAAGGCACACAATCTGCCCCGCAGCTGTGCCCTATTAACAAATGAAAGGCAGCACGTCTACAAGCATGACGTGTGCGTTCAGGTGATTCTGAAAGCACAGGTCGTGCCTGTAGACTTGCTGCATTTCTTTTGATAATAAAGCGGGCAGATTGTGTGCCATGCTCTATTAACAAAAGAAATGCAGCAAGTCTACAAGCATGACAAGTGCTTTCAGAAACACCTGAAAGCACACGTCAGGCTTTTAGACTTCAGAGACGTTTTGAAGGCATGGCCGTGGGGGGGCACCCTTAAACATACCCAGGAAATCACAGGCTTTCGTCCCGTCTTCACAAAGGTTGAGTCAAACCCTAGGGTTTTAAGACGGTGAACTAGCAAGGGTGCCTTCAGACAAGCAAGAAACAAAGGCCTCTTACAGTCGCAGTTTGGTAGCAAAAGGAAGCCAGACTTCGGTGAGGTGGGTCTCTCAAGGTCCTCTGCCCAGTGCAACTGCTGCTCTATCGACAGCTCCACCCTGCATTCAGTTCGGGGAATATTCTCAATGCCACCCACATTTCCTCACAATAGCTAAAATTATATTGTTTTCTGTATCAAAAACTTTGCTGCTGTCTAAATAATTTTGAATGTGCTGCATTATAACTAGGGCTCCCGGTTTTCCGTTTTTACGGATTTTTACATATAAATACAGACGGAAATCTAGATTTCCTTTGTCTGTATTTATATTTAGAAACGGCAAAATACTAGAAAATGTTGCTGCGCTGCCGTGCTCGTAAACAGAGTTATCTCCCCCGCCCCCTTCCTGCTGCTGGAAATTCCTTCCAGGGCACACACACAGCCGCACAGAGTACTTCACAGGTCTTTTGAAAGACCATTTACTTGTTAACGAGGCTTTATTGTTCTTTCACCCCATGCCTTAGCCTCTCCCAACGCCCCTGACTCCTCCTGTCCCAGGCCACATACAGTGCACGTTTTAAGCACTTAAATTCACAGTGCTGCAGCAGCGCATCCTGGCACTCGGCTTTTTTAAACCTAAACGAAGATGCAGTGGCGGCTGGTGACATTTGAAACTGGTGAGGCGTAACATTATAGTTGTACTGCACTGCTACTTAGTTTTCCTCATCATGCCTCTATTTTTGGCCGTTTTTTAGTTCTCTACTGACTGTCGATAAACAAAGAGGAGTTGTTCAAATATTTCTGTATTTGTTCAGAACCTCTGCACAAAACGGCCCCTCCATTATTCAAGAACTACATTCATTTGACTGGCGCCTTACCTAAAATGAATAAATGTTGTCAAAGACGGCTCCGTTTTACTTGTTAGGCAGCGAATTCCTGGAACTGAATGCCCCAGCCCCGCGACCAAAAGTCCTACGAACCTTGAATTTTTATAGATAACTGGCTCCATCTTTTCTGCTATCCAGGAATTGTAACCTGTTAGGACAACTTTTACGGCAATCGTGCGCTAATTATCAGCGAACGTTCATCTCACTGAGCCATCCTACCTGACGTGCTTGTCGATGACGTATCTCAACACAACCGACACAAAACACCATATTCCAAGTCAACCCACCAAAACACAAAATAACGTTACCCCACAAGTAACACCGCATCAGCACATCAGCATATCAACAAAACAGTGAGTACACTAACACGATACAATGAAGTAACATCCTTAGAGCATCGTAATGACAATTTGCGGGTTGAAAAAACAAAATGAAATGCTGTCCAGAGTTTAAGTACAGCAATCAATTAAAAAATGCGCTATTAAAGGCAGTAGTGACTAGTGAGCTATCCAACTAGAGCATCTCAAGCGGGGCTGCCACCTGGCCTGTTGAACCCAGTCCCACTAAAATGTAATTAATTATTCATGAGCCTCTTCTGTCTGGTGCTCATAAATAACAATGCTGGGAGATACCAAGACTGGGGTGTAGGGTGCGGGCAGTGTGCCGACCCACAGTGAAGGAAATAGAGAAAGCGAAATGACCCCAATAGGGGAAAAACTGAGCGGTTGGAAAAATAGAAAACGTCATAATTAGAGAGGTAACAGTAAGGAAAGATGAGAGCTAAAAAGATGGGTAGGTAACTCCCGTGATATTGGGACTCAGTTTGCCAGATTTTGCAGCCTCAAAAATATAAAATATGCAGCCCAAAAGCAATTTTTGTTGGTATTTTTGTGGCAGGCACAAGATGCGCCTGTCACAAAAATATTGCGACCTAGTTGCAGAAGCAACAATAAAGCACTGTGCCTTGAGGCAATAGAAAGCTGAGAAGAGGGATGTCTGGTGCAAAAAAAGTGCAGATTTTAATTTAAAATCAGAGCTGCCTCTGGCACCATGTAACTCATCAGTATCTAGACCACAGCACAAAATACATGACCTGGTGTGGAAGGGGGCAGGATGGTGATGCTGACTGCAGTAACAATTCTTCCAGGCCAGCACCGTGTATTTCATGCAGGGCAAGGAGGCGCCATAGGCACTAGAGGGCGGAATTTGGATCACAGGAGGCCAGATACTGCTGGGAAGGAAGGGGGACTAGGAGAAATGGAGACACGGGGGAGGGGCAGCCAAGGAAATCAGGTGACTTTGACTCGCACTTTGAATGCTGAATGAGTGGCTTCTATCTGAAGAAGAAGTAATGGGATGGTGACGAGTCACTCTTGGACACCTTGCATTTGTCATGACGAGTGTCTCGCTTATTCATCTTTGGTTTACCCGGGGATGGTGGCTTAGAGGGAGACTGGGAACTGGTATGGCAGCTTCCTCGAGAGTTGGAGTGGGAGCAGGTCCACTGCTTGGAGCGTGTCCTAGGTAGAAAGGGGAACACATGTGGCCGGCATGCTCGCGGGAGGGGGTGGTGCGGGTTGGGAATACAATTAAAAGTTAGGTACCTTTACCGCCGGTCCGCTCCTGGCCGCGTGTTCTTAATCCTGGTGGAGGAACAGGAAGCAGCCAGCAGGCAGCCTCCCGCCCCTACCCTAGGCTAAGCCAATCACAACGCTGCAATGGCAGCGTTGTGATTGATGAGGCACAGCGGAGAGCGCCCCAGCCAGGCCATTTTCTCTATGTAGGCTGCATCATGCAGCCTACATAGAGAAAAAGGGGAGTGCGCATGACTGCTTTGTTCGGCCCTGGGGCCGACCAAACAGTCAGTACCCACAACAGTGGGCTAGCCACTCCCCCTGCCCTCGAGCGGGACCGCCCACCCTCCCTCCCACAACCAGGCACTCCAGGCACTTCTGCTTTCTCGCAATGCGAGAAGCAGAAACATAAAATGGTAGTTTTACCATTTTATGTTTCTGCCTTCTCGCACTCCGAGAAAGCAGTGGGGCGACGCCCCCACGCCCCTATGGGGGAGCCGCCACTGCGAAGATGATTTTTCCTCGTATAAGGAGATATTGTATAATTTTCGACGCACAAAAGTGCTGGCGGGCGGGTATTTTTGCATTTCTTGAAGTGCGTCTCTCCGTTTTACTCCATAGTTATGCAATGTTGTACAGGCGGGGTGGCGACCTCTTCCAAGCCGCGTTGAGCGGGCACATTTCAGTACAATGAGGTATTGCCTAACAAGATGTCAATGACACACGCAGTAATTGAAACCCTGGGTGGGGAGGGGGTTGCTGAGAGAAACAATACTGTGACAGATCTATCCTATGTAGCCAGCTCCGGTTTCTGAGAGGACAGGAGAGTCTCTTCCCTTGCTGAGCTTTCCACGACCACTGCACATTTCCTACACAGCTCTGTCAGGCATCAGATCAACAACCTTACGCCACACCTCCCCACACTAGAATGTCTGCGTGTGGAGCCCACACAGTAATATGCAGTGAGTGGCGTAGCAAATTTGCCATAAGCAAGAAGGAAATTGGAACCCTTTCGGTCCACAGTTTGGGCGGTGAAGTGCAGCTATAGTGGGGTACAGTGGGGCCCTAAGGCTCCGGTGCCGCTGCACCTGCTGCACCACTGATAGCTGTTCCTCTGGTTAATATTTTGTACCACCCCCATGACTTTCTTAACTTTGTTTGCAGTACATATATAAATATTAACTTTACATTTCTATGGCATGAAAGTCTCATAGCACCCTTTGCAATGTAAATGGTCTAGCCCCTTAACAATCACTGTGGTTTAATTCATAGTTAATGATGGAACACATGACTAGTCTGTGGTACACGGACGTGCCTGTGAGGGAAAGGAGGGAGAATGAGGGGCAGATTGCTGGAGGCAGGGAGGCGAACGAGGGGAGGTGGAAGGAATGTCAGACTGCCCAAGACAGAGGTAAAGAGGGTAAGGTAAAATGTGAAATGCTTGGAATAATAGAAAAATATTGCATTTATGTAATGACAGCATCTGTTCTGTCAACCAGCATCAGGTAATTTTTCACCCGAGGAGTTCTGTCTATATTTTAAATGTGAAAGGAAAGCTTGATGTGAGGAAGCATTTCATGAGGCAGATCAAATGCAGTTCTTCTGCCATCTACAAAATATGACTGGTTCAATTTGCCAAAAAATGGCCATGTGCTGTGGAATACCAATTTCACACAGCATTCTGTCTGTGGTTGAGAATGATCATTTTTTGACACGGATTCATATGTTCATGCCCTTCGAACTTTGCTGTGGGTGTGAGAAAACATGGATGGAGTGGAATAAGAGACAATTTATTCTGCTCGCTGGGATCACCCTAGAGTGGTTTAGCATCTAATTTCAGTCGGTGAACCTTAGACTGAGATAGTAACTTTCAGGGCACGTGGCTTGTAGCTTGGGATCTATCTATCTGTCTGTCTATCTACACAAACACACCACCACCAATATAGGTAACCTTACGTACTTTCTGTGTGAAAACCATAGACATTTGAAGGCAGATTTCTAGCTGGCTTTAGATGGAAATACAGAAGCGCCGGCACATGTTTGCTCCTGATAAGTGCTTGTACTCTATCCTAAAGTGTTTTTATAGCAGAACTGAGAAGCACATGTACTCTCCTTTTCAAATTACTCAGTACCGGACCATTTAAAGCACTGCTAAAGCCACAACAAATCGCTAGTTTAAGTGAGCGCATGTGTGCATTGTCAATTTAAATAAATGTGGAAAAATACTAGCTGTAGCATCGTCTTATACTTGTGGCAAAAATAAATGTGGATAAATACAGACGGAAATGGCAAAAAAATAAATACCATAAAACCGGGAGCCCTAATTATAACTACACTTGCGACCATCTCACGCTTGACAATAGCATGTTCTATGGAGTAGGGTAAAATGTAGGGGATAATTGCTTCACCCAACATGGACAGAAGGATCACATGCACAGCGCTCTCCACTGTTAACCTCCTAGATGGACGTGTGTTGTATAAAAACTGTGTAACATAACTTATACCTCTCAACATAGCCAGGCCATGCATGACCATAAAGTACTGGGGCTCCTCCACTACGGTGGGCTCGAGCTCAAACAGTCCCATGAATGTGACGTTGAGTTCTGCTGGTCAAGCTACCAGATAGTACCATTCAGCCAGGATTTTAGAATATCCACAATGAAAATATCTGAGAAAAATGTACCTTGCATGCATTTCATTGGAAATAATTTGCATATTTGATAGCTATCCCAAAGTCGGATTGTGCGTAACTAACTATTCGCTGGATCAGGAAAACCAGCCAGTGCTTAAGTTAATTTGTAAAAAAAAAAATGCCAGGGCTCTCGTCAGGAGGCCACTCCAGCTTGCACCACACATTGCCCCTACAATGCTGCCAATTATAGTAACAACTACTAACCATCACACTCCTCCTACAAGTGGGACAATTCGGACTATTACAGCCCCCCAAAGCTTTAAGAATGGCTTGGGCAGCAGGTAATAGTTTACAACGTATATTGAATTAATAATTAACTGTTGTTTTGGTCATCTCTAAATTAGCCAGACACTGCCACTGGCAGACTGTCACAAGCGCTGGTGTTGAGAAGTAAGTGCTGGTTCCAACACTGGAAAGCACCAGCTCAAATTAAGCACTGAATACAGCGCTAATAAGATGGCAAGCCATCTATTGCGAGACTCTCCCCTTGGACACGCGGACAAGCCCCACACTGTCAGGGATCCAATATGGCTGCCTGCTTTCGTGGAGACCGCAAGGAATTTAGTGTGCCCAACAAACCACTAAGGAGAGCTTTGGCAAAACCCACAACAGCATGCAAATAAATAAACACAGATGGTCCCATAATCTATGAGAATGTTACTGTTTCACTTGGATCCCTCCTCCTTGCATCTGGATCTACACCTTTGTTTGAAACATCATTAAGGTCTCATATGTGTTGTATAATAGGTCACAATTGCTTTACTTTTCAGCGGACCCTACTGCGGAGGGTGGCAGATGCACAGAAAAGTAGGTATTTAACGCACATAAGGGCTGCCTACTATAAATCTACAGACCTTGCTTTCTCGCCAGATCTGGGATTGTTTGGGTCTCGCCTACCACACAGCTCAATCTGTCTAGTTGTGAAAAGACCTATGGTAAACTTGCAGTGGTCTTAGACGCTGCCCACTGCTTCCCATTGGTTGGCTTTATTTTCACGATCAGCTTGCTCATTATTAATTTCCTTGTGTGGGCTTACCTTCCTTTCCTGTTTTCCCTGCCCCTGGAACATAGCATCTTTACTTCCTTCAACCACTTACTTTTCGGGAACTGAATTTTTCTTTTTGGTTCAGCACTCCATGAGAGTGCATGTGTTTTCCAGCTGTCTCCCTCGTGTACTTCTCTTCCATATTCTGCTATGCTCCATGTTGCCCTCTCTTGCCCACGTGTTTCCTCCCCCTCTGTGTTTTACGCATCTTCGTGTGCTTCTCCACCACTTTGCTTCTACACTTGTGTTCTTCTGCCACAAGTGATATCTTCCCCAGCCGCTCCCCATTGCTTCCCTCCACACTCCTGCTCCCCCAGGCTATCTCCTCCTACCCTTCCAACTTAAAAGCACTTTTGTGCTACTTCTATTCTATTTTTTTAAATCTACTATTCCATCTGAGATCTGTAAACATAAAACATTTTGTAGGCATGCATGTGCAATGCAGCATACTCGTGCCTACAAAATAGCATGGCTGCATAATAGTCCCTCCCATTTTTTTAGCTTTCCATTATGCTGCACAGCATCTTGATAATGTTGAATAGCATAGCTAAAAGGTTTTGGCAAAGAGGCCGTAAAAACAAGACATATTGGCTTTGCCAATGCTTGTTATTATTTTGTTACTTTTGCTGCAAAGACATTCCAAGCATTTACTACACATTCTGAACTACTCCTCAAAAAATCCTGATCTACAGAAATGCTTCCCCTTGTATATGATGATCTCTTCAACTGTATTTATACCGTTGGGTATTTTACTGTCCACCTCATCTCACTCCTCGCCTCCACAAAATATGTATCAATTCTATGTCTGAACGGGTCCTCCAAAAATTGAAAAAAAAGTGAAAAGCAGTGCGTTACATAGTAATAGGAAAGTGAAACCATTTTAGTTCACGTGGAGACTAGGGAGCAAGTCAGAGTGTACGATGGAAGGAGAGAGTTGAGTGGGACAGAGTTTCTTGATAGTTGGGCTCAGACAGAGGAGCTCGGAGGTCCTTATCGATGCCAGATGAGGTGATCACTGAAGAGAAAAGACTTTAGTTCCTTTCTGAACTTCGAGAGTGATGTGGTGAGCCTGAAATCCAGAAGGTTTTTTCTTGGAGGTCCTGGTGCGTACACTGTCTCCAGTTTTCATTCTTGCATTTCTCGATCTGAAGTTTTCCAATGCCATGATTTTTAAGCAGGTGAATCGGTGGACCGGTTGTTACTGGTTCAAGCCTTAAAGTCGATGCAGTCTTTGATGGACAGCATTTGCAGATTCATCACTCTCGCTGTGATGTGATATATATTGAACCCCGTGATGAGATGGGCGGTGGCACATTGGATGCAATGCCATGGAGCGAAAGCGGAGTGATGGAAGCTGGTGAGTAGGACATTGCCACCACCCAGGTGAGAGAGGATCAGGGCTTGTGCATTGCTTCTTACTCAGTTAGAGCTGTGACTGAGTTCTTTAATGTCTCTCGGGAATTGAAGAATTTATCCAAACAACCACTGTTCCCTGTAAGGTGACCTTACACTGCCACACACAGAGGAAAAAAATTTGAGGGAACATTGGTCGCTGCACCCACATGTGCGGTCTGGTTCCTGGCACACAGCCTTGGCTGCAGCGCACAGAGACCTTACACTGCTGCACACAGAGGAAAGAAATTAGAGGGAACATTGGTTAAAAGTCCGGTGCCCCTTTCTCCGGCTGCAGCGCAGCGGCCTTCTCTCACAAGGGGGACACCGATAAAATCCACATGCAGTCTCTTTCATCATGAGTTCACTGTGGGTGAGTCCCACCTTATGAGGCTCTCCCACAGTAAAAGCTCACAAATTAGGTGTTCAAAAAGCGAAAAATCTGGGCGGCTCTGATGGGCAGAACCACCTTCTAACAGTACCCTAAACTAAACTATTCTGCATGCGGGACATGTTTGCAAAACCTGATGAATGCTATTCATTTCTCCTCTTGATATATGTGTGACAGGCGTTATGTTACACGTGCACCAGAAAAACAGAGCAGATGATGTGCCCAAATCAAATGATACATTATACGGTGGGACGTGCCAGCCTCCTTAGGACATCACATTGCTCTCGAAACCAACTTTTAGGGCACAATGCAAACCTTTGTTCTTGCAGCATTTGATGACCTGGTGCAAACAATTGAAAAAAACATTTCGTTGCTCTTCTACGAGGGATCATATATGTGAAAAGGGAGGCGCTATGAAGTTTGAGTGCTTCAAAGGGCAGGGTGTATATCTCAGGGCCTTTTACCTTTCTAGCATAAGTCCCCTGCACACAACATTTTGGCCCAACTTTGAACTTTCCTATATCATGCGGTGACATGTAATGCTGTGTTTATGTTTGGTTGTATTGTGCTGCCTGTGAAACCTAGCCACTTCTGGACAGCAAGTGGTCAGTTGTTTATGGAAGGCTGACTTCAGAGGAAGGTGGTATTTATGGGCTTTTAATAGCTAGTTTTTAAAAGTGCTGTGAAGCCTTTCAGAATATTAGATGAGTACCTATAACCTATAGGTACCCTCCGAGTTCTTGCTCTAGTCCTCGGTTGTAGGAGGAGCAGTTATGCACAGTGTCTGTCTGGCTTCTTGTTTGAAAGGTGCGTGCAGTTCAGTTCATCTATCGGTTGGACCCCAAATTTGTGAAGTTGGTGCCAAGTCTCCTCGTCCTATCGAAGGAGGTTGAAAGGCATTTTGGGTGGTTTCATTCATGAACATTCATAAACATTGGGCTGTACACAGGAGGCAGATCAGACAGAGTGGCATGGGAACATAAGGCGTGGCATCATGATGTCAAAATGATGAGTGCAGGCACAGAAGGGACATAGAGGACAGCAATACAGCGCAGCGTGAGCCGAGACTGAAATAACGCAGGCGCTTGCTCAATGCTTTCTCCAGCTTACAGGCATCCTGCTGTTTCATTATTATAACTTTATTTCGATCACAAAGATCTTACAAAGTACATCACAGCCCAATACATTCGAGCATAAATTACATACGCCTGGATGATTATGAAGAATCCAAAAAATAAGGGATTTTATAAAAAGAGTTCAAAATATCATTAAAGAATAAGAGGCATGTAAAAATACATATCTGTAAATACAATTAAAAACTACAATATAAAAGTTATTATACAATACACTTTGAGTGTCTGATCCATAGAGCTAATAAAAAATTTGCTAGACAGAAGACTAATACTCTACGGGTGTCTGTGGCAAGAATTCTAAGCATATCTAGATAGTGGCCAGGTCCGATAAGCCTACACAGGGGAATAATCCACTTGGCCCTCAAGTTCTCGTAATTTGAGCAAAACAATAACAAATGTACTTAGGATTCAGAACTACCTTTACAGCCCAGACATTTATCATCAAGGGATACATTAGTTTGCCACTTGCTACAGAACAATTTGGTAGGAAGGGCCTTGTATCTGAATTGGAGAAACAGTTTACGTACAAGAAGAGGAACAATTTCATCTATCGTTTCCTCGAAGAGCGGGAGGGGTTTAAAATTCATGAACTCCTGGGTCAGGGAGCCCATAGAATTTGGCACGTCCTTCTCTAGGAGAAATTCCCAATAAATGGGTTTTACCCTACTCTTCGTAATCGAACACAGCTCCTAAGGTCTTAACCAATATTCCTCCATCCCCAATTACCTCAAAAGTTCTCTCAGGGTACTAAATCAGGGAATTGAATTTATCTTGGACTGTGTCAAAAGATTCCTGATAGCCAGGGGACGACCTCCTCAATCGTTCAAAGGTGATGCCAAAACAATAAGTGCTTATAGTCCAGCTTGTGAACCAGTTTTCTTTGGGCCAAATCAAGAAATATTGGGGTCAGGGGAGTGCTAGCTGGTAGGTTGAGAGATCTTATAAAACAATGTTCAGTGGCGGTAAGGCATTCAGTGTTCCCACTACCCCACAATTCTGCTCCATACAAAACTGCTCCTAAAACTTTAGTATTCTATATTTCTAATGCTGGAGCCACTTTCCTGGACACCGCGTTTCTATGGATCTTATTTATGTGGGCAGTCTGCTGGATTAGGGACAGATGTATATTCTCTATATGGGGTGCCCAACATAAATAAGATGTTAGACGAATCCCCAAATAGTCAAAGACAGAAACTAATTCTATAGTATGGTCCCCTACATACATACGTCTCTTAGATGGCTTCGAAGTACCTTTGGCAAACATCATGTACTTCATTTTTGCATCATTGAGCTCCAAACCACGCTCATCACAGAAAAGTTTAAAATAGTTTAGTAACAGTTGGAGCCCTGGTGGGGACTTTGATATTAATAATGTGTCGTCGGCGAAGAGTAGAGCGGGCGCTCTCCTCTCCCGGACTTTTGGGGCATCTCACCCATCCCTGTCAAGGAAACCTACTACCCCATTAATAAATAGCAAGAACAGGGTGGGAGCTAAAAACGCATCCCTGTCTCACTACACGTTTTTTTATGAAGGGCTCGGTCAATTGTCCATCCTCCCCCCACCTAACTTGAGCTTTATTTGCTGTGTGCAGGCGAATAAGAATATCTAATAAATTTCGAGGGAGTCCCAACTCTGCCACCACCTTACAGATTTTAGATTGAGGGACTAAGTCAAAGGCCATGCGCAAATCCACGAAGGCTACATATAGCCCCCTCCCACCCCCCTTAATAAAAACTTCTTTCCAATAAATGCAGAGAAAGCGGAAGACCTGGTCCAGGGTACTGATGTTGGCATGAAAACAGGATATTTTATTCTAAGATCCAATCCTGGACACGGGCCAATAACTGCTAGCAGAAGATTTTTTAAAGAGTCAATTAAGCTAATAGGTCTGTAGCTGGCCAGCTTTGCCCTATCTCCTTTCTTATAAATGGGTATGATCTCAGCTGAATTCCAGGAAATAGAGACTTCCATACCCGAAAGGATGGCGTTAGTTAACATACTAATGTATGGAACCCACACTTCTAAATCCTCTTCTATATATACGTCAGTAATGATTCGATCAGGGCCGGGAGCCCTGGCTGGGATACAGGAGCTAATAGCTACTTGGGTTTCCTCAAAAGATCTCTAGAGCCTCCACAGTGCCAGATGGTACAATCTCCCTCATGCCTACAGTCTCCTCTTCCTCCTTATTTCCTAGAGCATACAGCCCCCCAAAGTGGGATACCCACTCTTCTGGCTGGACTGTAAACTCTAAAGCAGACTTGGGCCCATTCAGACAAAATGATGCTTTCCTCCAGAAGGACTTATTGTCTTTGGCTACCAGAGCGCTATGTAGAAAGGACCATAGGGAACATTCCTATTGTTTCTTGGCATAATCTAATACCTGTCTGTATCTAGCGCTACATGCCACCATATCTGGGCGGATCTTAGATTTCACTGCCTGTAGGAGCTTACGCTTGGCTTTTCTACATTCCTGAATATACCAGTCTGCCACAGGAGCCCGCCTTTTCCCTCCTTTTTTTACATGCCAATCCCTCCCTTTTTCAATTGGCCCCTTGTTTTCCCTGATCTGAATATAAAGAATCTCATGCTGGTTACTGAACTTCTGTATTATTTCCGCTTTGGAAGTTTAGACAGCACCGCCACCTCATCAAACACTTTGGATTTAACATCTTTCAAACCCCCAGATTTTCCTCCACCAAATCCCATCTAATTGTTCTCAGGCTATTGGTAATGGATAGCTTGCCCGTATCAGTCTAGCCACTAATATCAGGTTTGCACTCTCCATGATTTATTAGGGAAAGGCTCAGGGCACTGTGGTCACTGTCAGATTTTGTAACCACTATCATTTCGGACACAGTGGGCCATAGGCTACGGTCAACCAAACAGTAATCAATTCTACTGGCATAGCCAGGTCTATTGAAGGTCATTTCACCATTAGGATCTAATTTTGTCCTGCAATTTGTGGCCCTCAAATCGTGCTGCAACATAAGGGCCAACACTTGGCCTGCTCTCTTGGTCCATCTAACCATAGGGAGATCTAGCTGCGGAATTTGCCAAGAACTGTCCCACTCCTCAGTCAAATCTAAAAGGGCAAGGGCAAGAGGTTCAAGTGTGCAATTAAAATTCTCGGCTACCAATAATGGGGTATTTCCAATGCATTCAGTCAGGATGTGATCTAAAATACCTATAGTATTAGTTTCCTCTGTACCAAGGCCCACTCTATTATATACATTAAAAAGTCTAATTTTTTAAGCCTGAGTGTAAAGCAAGATCAATTGCCAAGATGTCCTGGGAGTCAATAGGGATTAGTTTGACTTTGCACAGAAGTGCAATTTTCACCTAGATCGCTAGTCCACCCGAGGGTCTACCCTTCCCTTTTCTTGTTGCGTTGATACCATAAGTCGAATACTTGCACCTGTAGGGGGTATACAAACTCCAGGTCTCTTGGAATAAGATCACATCATGGGAATCCACAAAACTGCCCCATTCAGGTTCTACTAACATTCTGGCGATCCCCGCAACATTCTATACCAGGACTCTTCACTGCTCATGGGGTACAACAGAGTAGTTAGAATCAAGCCTATGCTCCAACATTACACCCCTTTCCTCCTCATGGATAGCACCACTGGCTACCCGTCCTACTAAACCTTCAGTAGTTGAGGCCTGATGAACCTGGGGTTTGGCAAGGGGCCCAGACAAGGAGGAGTGCCATAGTTGTTTCTTATTCCCTATGCCTCGGTTTTTTATCCTTTACCACACTCCCTCCAGGCCGTTTCTTATCATCCTGTCCCTGTTTCTGATCCCCCCCTCACGCCCGCCTCATTTTGGTTTCTTCCCCCATTCCTCCCCACCCCCCCAATGTTAGCCACCCCGCCCGATTGCCAAAGGCAATAGCTCATCCATGGGTGAGACCTATTGGCTGTGCCAATGCATGTTTGATTTGACAGCCCCCTGAATAGATGTTACAATCATTGTAACATGAGTCTAAATCTCTCATTTAAACATGAGCTCTAAACCTAGCAGTAACGCACAGCCGAGGTAATAAATGTCCTGGGTGGTATTACCATTGTATGCTGCTTTATGGCGGAAAACTAGAGCAGTTGTTGACACTTTGGTTACAAGTGCCCTAGTATATAGATGCGTACATGTGGTAGTCTCTCCAAGCATACACCAGGGAAAATAGCAGCGATGTAACAAAATGATGCCCCCCTCACTCCCTGCAGAACGCGAAGTGGGAGGAGACACTGTCTCCCATATCGCTTCGATATTCATTGGTCTTGAGATAAATGGGACCCCCTGAAGGGTTGCTGACATACCTAAACAGCTGCCTTACGCCCAGGGCCGACCTTCGGCATGAGTGAGCTGGGCCCAGGCCGGCAAATATTCGGAGGGCCTCAGCAGGGAGCTGCCTGACTTAATGCTATGCAAACAGCAGGTTGTCCACCCCAAATGGTTTGAATTGGGTCCCGTTAGAAAATTAGTAATCATCCCTTAATGTACCTCAGCATTATTGTTAGCACCCCATCAACCCCCTGCCCTCCTTCCATCTTCCTCACACCTGCCCTCAAACACATTTTTGTTTACTCCCAGGGCGCTGTCCAGGTCAATCCAATTTAGGGCCGGCCATGGGGAACAGCAAGGTTAACTGTACAAGATTCCTTATTAATAGGCAGGGCCACTGGAATTATGTGATAGTGCGGCCGTAATTGTCGATTTGCCATATGAACTGCAGATTTTAACAAAAAAATTGTTTTTCTAGCTCAAACGGTTCAAAAGTTAGTAAAAATACAGCGACATGTGTTGATGCAGTGGAAGGACCTTTGAAAAGGTTGACTGCTCATCTTTCTGTAGCTTATTGCTATAGTTGGGTGTTAAACTGGTACTAATGAGGTACAACTAATGCCCAGACAGTGTTTACAGTTTAAAAATGACTAAATAATGAAGTAATACTATCACAAAATAATTTTCCTTTTTTTTCTTGCCGCATAATTCCAGTGGCCATATTAATACGGTATGCCTCTGTGTGCCATTCACTAGACTCTGTGGCAAGACCACAGTTGCGGTGGTAGGCCTTCAAGTGTGTTGACCTCGTAGAGTAGCCTAACTGATCAATGAAATAACAAATACATCTGCTAAACACAACGCGCTTGGAAATTACTAACTTTCAGCATTGACAGCTACAATTCACATATTTGCCACTTGACTGGCTGGTGGTCATATATTAATTGAGCTTAAAACATTCATCCATTTGGCAGAATATCGTTCTACACGGGGCTGACCCTTGAACTCCTTTCACGCGCAGGCTCCAATGCAGCAGCGCACGTAGGCCTCTTCTTTATCGGCTCCGATAACAACTGAGCTGTAACCCCAGCCTTCCTTCAGGAATTCTGCTTCTCAGAACCAACTATTTACAGAAGGGCTCCTGGAAGGCAGGCGTGGCTGGGATTGCTATTTCGGACAGTTGTGGCGCAGCTGCCTTCCCACGTGTTCCTTCGGAGATGCAGAGTCAGACTCAGGTCTTCGCACCCTGCACCCAGGGCGTGAGGGTAAGGAGGGGAGAGGGCGTTAGTGTTGGCTACTACCCCTGAAATGCCAACAGGCCGGAGCTGGGGAAGAAGAGTGGACCCAGGTTGAATTAACTGGTGGATAATTTATTGCACTTATAAAGCGTGGCTCTTCGAATTAAATCACTGGTCTCCCAAAGAGGCCAAAAAGTGAGAACGGATATGTGAATTCTATATTTGAAAACGATATTGGCAGACACCCCAAGAATGTACTATAAATGAAAGAATGCAAATGCTTACGAATTTTATAAGTCAATAATCAATAGCTTGTAAAAAGAGGGGCGTGTGTGTGTGGCACGTCATTCGTGACAGAGGGCAGGCTCTGCTTCTGTACTGAAACAGAATCAAAACAAACCCCTGCCTAAAAGATTTCAAAAGTTAACGAGCAAACAATTCTGCAATTGATTCTACGAGTGCAGTAATTTACAAAAAAAGACAAAGGAATGGGCAGTGCGATTGCATCGATTGTATGTATGTATTCCTGCCGTTTCCCGCCTTCTCCATACTGCCTCCTAAAATACAACTATCTTCTGGACCATAAGAGGCGCCGAGTTGGGATGCAATAGAAACCCAATCATTAAATCTCTGAGCACTTTGCCAAGACAGGAATGCAAATAATTCCCAGGGAGCGTTTTAAATGCAAATCTCTCGTTCTGCACACGAAGAAATCCGCAGAGAATTTCGAGATCTCAGAACGAAGAGGAGACACACGGGCCTGGCCCGCCTCGGCTCCTGCAGGGAAATTTCTTTGGAGGAGGGGTTGAACACAGACAGCTCGAGATAGGTTAGGGTTCTGAGATCAGCACTGCCACTGCACGCAGACATTCCAGCCGCGACCATCCCAATTAAGTGCACGCAAAAAAAAAAACCTTCAAAAAAAGAAAAAAACTTGCCTAGAGAGAAATGTCACGGACCTCGCCACGTTGTTAGGTGTCCCGACACATTCACTCACGCGCAATGCTGCTGCCAGCAGGCTTAGCACCCAGCAAAGGCAGCGCAGGAAAGACCCCTCCCCCCACACACGCGTGAGGCCCAGTCTGAACTTGGGGGCGGAGGAGGGCGCCTTGCGCCCCGGACCTGCACAACAAGCATGCCTTATTTAAAATATGTAATTCTCAAACTCCAGAACAGCGTACAGCACACAACCTCTCCAAGATGTACTCCGGTTGGTGTGCCACAGGGTAACAGGAAAGCGGGAGGGCATTTGTAAAGTGCACCCACTAAATCTGAAGAAATGGCACCAAGGTTGCGTGCGAGGTCTAAAAAACCTTCCCTTGCTTAGCAGCCAAGACCTGCCTAATGGAACGGCCTGCACTGACTGTTTTTTTTTGTTGTGGAAAAGCATCCTCTAATGTTTGAACAGACGCTGCACAGCAGCAGAAGGCTGGGTTTAAGCACAGGCAGAGACAGCAGGACGAATTTACAGAGAACAGAAAAGCTGGGTGTGTGGAGGGGGAGGGGGCTTTAGGCTAGAGCAGATCAGCAGCAGCTGGGGGTTAGGGGAAAGGGGTGCGTGGCACACAAACAGCAGGCTAGGGGTTATTGCATTGAATGGTCACAGAAGAAGACTGTTACAACCCGACAGCTGCTGCTGCTTTAAGACTGCAGAACCCACGGGGTGCAAGAAAAAAAACCTTAACACACGTTTCAGTGTCTCCGATCTCGGGTGAGGAGCAGCAGAGGAATGTGTTTCCAAATCTGCCACTGGCCGATTAGAATTAGCTATTTTTGGACGAAATCGAAAATCAGAAGGTATAAAAGAAAACCTCGTTATCCTTCCGCCGCAGACGCGGGCTGCTAACAAGGAAAGAGATACGCACCATAGATCCTATGTAGTGGACGGCTTCGGCGCCCCTGCTGCCCCCTCGCACACATCGCACTCGCAGCATGGTGGCTCTCCGGCTCTGACGAGGAATGTTCTCACGACTGGTGCAGCGCTTGCAGCCCTCGGTGTGAGTCCCTGACTGGACGCAAATGTGGTGAAAGGGAACCGTTGTACTAGCGGCTTTATATCAGCTCTGCAGGCCCGCCCCATTGGCTGCTGCACAGAACAGGTGGTGATGCAGGCAGAGCTAAAGGTCACGGAATTCCCAGATTAGAAGCTATCCATTCCAAGAAGTGCCAACCGTTTTCCCTTTTTTAGCAGGGGCTCCTAACAGAGCGGGGACACATCCAGACACGCATGTGCGCATCTCTCTTTTCTCATATTCAGATCAATACATATTTATTGTATTTTCCGTTCATCTATTCAGAGGATGATTTCAATAGTGTGTGACTGGATGCAGAATACAAATGCAATCCTCTCAGATATTGAATTATTAATTTGAGAGGACGTGACTCCTATCAATTTAATAAACACCATCAGGCTGCACCTTAGTAACGCACAATGGGGTTTTGGGGGGCAGGTCGACCAAATGGAGGTCTGCACCCCAGGATTAATGGGGAATGGAGCAGTCCAAAGACTTCTGGCGGTTTAAGCTCTATTGGGCTATTTTATAGCCCTAGGTATACATAGGTAGACATTTTAGGTGTCCAGCCACCATTTCGACTTGGTGACACGGTGGCTAGTACTAGGTACTTAGCATTTTTGCCCTCCCACCCTTCCCTCGAGCCAGGGGTTGGGGTCTGCAGGAATTTGAGATGCATTTGTTTTTTAAGGCATGCTTTGTCTGGAACAGGTGTGCAGGGGGAGTTAATCATGTAAGGTAGTCTCTTTGAAGCAGGTGCAGGAGCGGCTGGCTGAGAAGTTGACATGGTTTACCAAAGTTTATTGTTGTTGACCGCTGCAATCCAGGCTGAAAGGGAATGGGTAGACAAGCTCATGCGTGGACAAGCCAGGAAGTTAAAGGTTCATTAGTGAATTAAGTTAGTTAGGGATAATAGTTGCAGTAAAGCTGGAGGGGAGTTTAAAGGTATCAGTGGCAGAAAATTAGCACAGGAGGAAGTAGAGACTTACAGAATTAAGTTGTTGTTGTGGGAGGGGGGTATATTTAGGGATGCGGGGTAGTTAACATAGGTGACCAGTTCTGTATAGTGAGGTTTTAGTGTTGTAAGGAATATGGGCGTTTATGTGATGTGCACCTGTTTCAGTAAAGCAGACTTTTTCACACAATCATAATGTCAGTGGTTTGTGCTGCTCCCCCTCTTCCCCAAACATTTCTTCAGCGGTTAAGAGGCACAGTCTGGGGTATCACTGGGGCTCATGATCGTGACCTGGGGGGAAGTAAGATGGGCGCGACAATGTATGGTGGGCAGTATGCAGGACAAATTCTGTAAGGGCGGAGAAACCATGCATAGCATTTACAGATTACAAAAGTAGGGGTTGAGCTGGGTACTTTGTTAAAGCACTTTTTCAAAAGACCATGAGAAAATGTTGCATTTTTAAAAATAAACACGTGAATAGGTTTGAAATCTAATCCTTACATATAAAATTCATAAAAAAGGTGCATTTGTTGGTAGAAAGATCAGACATTGATGTAAGTATGATGATCTTTGTTAATTGAAAGTACATTAATCTAGGCTTGTAATTAATTTGTATTACCGCAGCTCCTACATTTCAGGTGGAATCACCCCACTACACATCTGTGCTGTCACAAGATGGCCGATGGAGAAGGAGCTCTTCCCGAGTGCTCCAGAGGTAAGGGATCGCCATCGGCGTAAATCCCTGGGAAACCTGCCCCATCGAACCAAAACATTGAACAGTTTGAACCAGCAAATAACTCTTACCTGTGACCTGGAAGCTTTGGACCGACACCCTGCTGCGGGACGGAGGGGAGTAGTGCCCGGCTCGCCCAATGAGAAAGGCCTCAATCTGAAGGGCCCCTGGCGACCCCTGGCCTGCTCGAACTGCCGCGCCGCCTCCACTAGAGGAACCCAACTTGTACTTCCCCTCCTCTCTACCCCCCTAATCAAGAGGATGTCAACCAATATAAGACCCCACCAGAATTCCCCACTAACCCCCACCCCCCTACTTCTCACCAACCTTAAACCACACGGCCCCCACTCCTTCTCCATCACCTACCCACCCAACCTCTCAGCTAACGCCGCTAAAATCTTTAAACATAGACTACTCAAGCAACACCCTGAAACACTCATAGCTGACCTCTACCATAACCCCTCCAAAGGCAAGACAAAAACAGATCTCATCTTCTAGACCACCCACCACGCCAAATGGAGAAATAACCTAGCCAACCTCCTGCAAATTACCAAAATCACCAACATCCCCCACGGCCAAATACTGATTATCTCCAAGCCCTCTTCCTTCAAAATCAACGCCACCATAACAATATACAGAAATGGCAAAGTCATGGTCCAAGCCAACGACTTCAACCTCCGCCAATTTGATCTCGCCTTCCCCAAGCTGCGTAACTTCATCTCCGCCCGTCCAACCACCCCACACCTTCCCAACACACTCCCCAGAACCCAACCCAAGACAGAACGCCCATGAAACCTGACGCAAGCCCTCAACTACCGAAAAACCTCAGACCTCCACCCCACGCCAGAACCCTCTCTACCCCCCACTCCCATCCCCCCAGCCACACCTCCCACCCCGAGACTTCACGCCATGAGCCACTTCCCCTAATCCTACCCTCCCCCGACCCGCCTGTCCAAACCCACACCCTCAGCCGAATTTGTCACACAACCCCTCCCCCTAAAAATACCTCCCCTCAACCCCCTGTCCCATCCTACACCCGCAGCAGAATCTCTCCCCCAACACCTCCCCTCCCTCTAGCTCTACCAACCCCCAACCCTCCTGTCCCAACCTACACCCTCAGCTGAACCTCAGTCAGCTGAACCTCTCCCCTAACACCTCCCCTCCCCCTAGCCCTACCAACCCCCAACCCTCCTGCCCAACCTACACCCTCAGTCTGTTCGCCCCCCAACCCCTCCTCTCCCACTACCCCAAACCTAGAGTCCATGGCAGAATTAACTGAACGCCTCACACGCATTGAAACACAACTCAAAACCCTCTTACCAATGACCCCTAAGCACCTCATAACTATAACTGAAAACCTATCCCTTCTCCATAGCCAAATCAACACAATCTCGCAGAACATAAACACAATCCTTCTCAACACCAAGGCCCCCCCCTCCTCCCCGCCCAACACCCAATACTCCCCTCCCTCATAAACATTAACGAGCCACCTCAACTGCCCAAGCTCCAGACGACCAGCTGGCGCTCCACCCCCAGAATCACCCAATCTCTCAGACCAAGAAAAGCGGTCCCTGAGATATCTTTGAAAGAGGCAGCGACCCTCGCTAACACCTACAACCCCACAACTACCCAAACCCCTCCCTCCAACATACAGGTAATCACCGGAATAGGTAGAGCCAACAAACAACTTAGATCCACAAGACCTCCTCCCCAACGCTCAACCATTCCCCAAGCTCCCCCTCCTCCCAAAACCTTTCTAACAGCGGCAAGACTAACTGCATGCTTATAAACTGCAGATCCGCAGTCAAGCATGCAATAGAGCTGGCTGATGCCATACTGAATCATGACATTGACATCGCGTTCCTCACTGAAACCTGGCTAAATGAAACATCCAATCTGCTCCTCGACCTTCTAGTCCCCCCTGGTTTCTCCATCATCAAAAAAGACAGAATTGACCAACGAGGTGGTGGCATTGCCATCATCCATAAGAACAACATCAATCTAGTTGAAGTCAAAACCCACTCCTTCTCTACCTTTGAATACCTCGAAACACACATCATAACTCGTTAAAACAACAAAGTAACAAAATGCCATCTCATCTACCACCCCCCAGGAAACTCTCCTGCATTCGGAGAACAAATATCAGACCTACTTACACACTGCTCCCTAGCCAACCCCGATAACATCATCCTGGGTGACTTCAACCTCCCTGGAATAACGAAAAGGACACTGTCATTCAGTCTCTAAATGAACTCCTCCTCACAATTGAGCTCACCCAACACTGCAAGGGTCAAACCCACAACAAGGGCTCTACCCTTGATGCAATCATAGCCAAAAACGAAACAATAACCATCAATAACATCCTACCAATCGACTGGTCAGACCATCACATCATTATATTCCACATCAATCAAACTGCTAGTCCTCCAGCCATAACTCAAATTACCCATCAAAGGAGCAGAAACCTCAATGCCATCCACCTCCCTGTCCTCGAAGAAACCATAACCTCACTTCTCCCTCCCTCCACAGACAACCTCAACACGGTCGAGCTCACGACACTGTACAACAGGACAATGACAACTGCTCTTGACCAACTAGCCCCCCTGAAACTGAAAAGGGTCAGAGACACCCCCTCCAGAGCCTGGTTCAACAAAGACCTCAACTCTGAAAGAAGAAAGAAGGGGTAAGAGCTGCTGAGAGACTCTGGAGAGGGGACCCATCCACAACCAACCTCTCCCAGCTCAGAAAAGAACGCAGCAATTACAAAAAACACATAATCAAGGAAAAAGCCTCCTTCTTCCGGAGTGCACTAGACAAAGCCAAGAACCGCCCCAAAGAACTTTTCAACATCATCCAGAAACAGACCTCCAAGCCCACCAAAGTAAACCCCCCTGCCTCCAAACTTCAGTGTAACGACCTGGCCAAATTCTTCGATGACAAAATCACCAATATCGAGCTCTCCCTTGACCGCCACCCTCAATCCCAACACAGCAAATCCTCACCCACAACCAAACCTAACAACCCCAGTTTATGACATACTCCCAGAAGACGAGACCCCTCCTCTGCCAACCACCAAAATAAACCTTCACCCTAAACACCCATCTTCCCCCAAATGTTGGAAAGACTTCGAACCTCTCTCCGTAGACGACATCTCCAAGGTGATTACCAACTCCAAACCCTCCAACCACTATGCTGACCCCCTACCAGCCTCCCTAGCTAAGAACCTCAACCTCACCCTAACCTCACTGTGGACAAAGATAATCAACAGCTCCCTAAACAACGGACTGATGCCCGACTGCCTCAAACAAGGCCAAGTCACCCCCCTTCTAAAAAAACCTGATGCCGACCCGAATGACCTCAAAAACTTCAGGCCCATCACCAACCTTCCTTTCCTAGCCAAAATCCTGGAGAAATGTGTTCTCGTCCAACTGAACCAACACCTGGAATCCAACAACCTACTTGACTCACACCAATCCGGATTCAGAAAGGGATGCAGCACAGAAACCGCCATACTGAACATAACCGATGACATTCATAACTCCCTTGACTCAAACAGATGCTGCCTACTTGTCCTCCTCGACCTATCAGCTGCCTTTGACACGGTAGACTACAAACTACTCTTAGGCGCCCTACAAAAACGCATCGGAGCAGATGGTAATGTCCTAAAATGGTTTTCCTCTTTTCTACATAACCGCTCCCAAGACATCAAAATCAAGAATACGATGTCCGACACCTCCCCCTCAACCCGAGGTGTCCCCCAAGGCTCAGTCCTCTCCCCCACACTCTTCAACATTTACATGGAACCAATCACTACCATTCTAAAACAAGCAAACATCGACTATCACCTCTATGCTGACGACACCCAGCTATACATCGAGATCTCCTCCCTCAATGACATCCTCCGACTCAACTCCACACTATCAAAAGTAGAAAATTGGCTAACACTCAACCACCTCAAACTCAACCAAGAAAAAACGAAATCCTTGTCTTCTCCAATCACGAACAACCCCCCCAAATCCAAGAATGGATAAACAACCTTGACTCTCTAAACTGTAAACTTACTCCAGCAATCTCAGCCAAATCCCTTGGGATCTCTCTAGAATCAAGTCTCAACATGAGCTCCCACATTAACTCCACAGCAAAAGGCGCCCTCTAAAACCTAAGACTCCTCAACAAAATTAAACCTTTTATACCCCCCAACGACCTAAAAATTGCAACCCAATCTCTAGTTCTCTCCAGACTGGACTATGGAAATGCCACACTAACTGGGACAGCTAAAACGCACTTGGCCCCCATGAGATCCACCTTAGACGCAGCCGCAAGAATGGTCACTGGGACCAAGAAATTCGACCACATCACCCCTGCACAACAGGACCTAAAATGGCTTCCCATCGAAGCTCGCTGCGCTTTCAAAACTGCCTGTCTCACCCATAAAGCACTACACACAGGCAAACCGGACTACCTCGCAGCCAAACTCACAAAAGCAGGTCAATCAAGAAACCTAAGAAGCTCCAACTCGCTCCTCTTAATCCCCCAAAAAGACATAAACAAAAAGCCCTCTCCCGCTCTTTCTCTGGGAATGCCCCAAAAATCTGGAACTCTCTCCCTACCCACATCAGGACTAATCCCTCCTTCACGATCTTCAAGAGACAACTAAAAGAACTTCTCCTCAACCGTCATCTCTTTGCATCTGGCCAATGACCTCAATCTATGTGACCTCCAGTACTCTAGATACTAGTCGATGTACTTTATTGTCTATGTTTCTACTCATGCTATGCGGCTCCAATATCTATGTTTCTATTCATGTTATGCTGCTGTAAAGCGCTCTGATACCCTTCGGGTCTTGTAAGCGCTATATAAAACTCCTAAATAAATAAATACATTCAACCCAACACTTCTTAAAATGTCTTTTATTCTGATAACATTGTAGGAATTCAGATTAGGTAATCCATGCATTCTTTATTATTAGATACCGCTAGCAATGCTGGAAAATGTCCACTGAATTAATATTCAAAGACAAAGGGAAGTATCTGAGGTACAACAAGTTATTTCATATCTCAAAGGAATATATTCTGTGAAGGAGACATACAAAGTGTTCTCTAGTGTACAAAAACTGAAGTGTAACGCGCCTTATCCTGATGCTGCACAAGGAGTGTTACTCTGGTTTGAATGCTTTTGTGTGAATGTAGAAAACTAAGTAGAAAAGGCATACAGGTTGCAGGAAAATACTTTTCCAAGAATGAGTTTATGAGCTAATTTTGCACTTCATGCCCGTAATTAATTTAATGTGCTCTGGAACTGCGTTAAAGAGTGAAAGTTTCAAGAACTGATCCAAATGTACACCAGTTAGTTTGGTTTTTAGTTTTTTTTTTTTTTACACCCATTGAGGAAAAGTAACACACATATTATACGTTGAGCCCAACACATAGTATTTTCTGTATCAATATAAAAGCTGACTGCAAACTTTACCAGAAATCCTCTGGCTCATTGTCCAAGAAGGAGGACTTAAGAACAGAGCTGTGTTGCATGTCAATTAGTTTCATCCCAACTGTGCCCTTTTGAAGCCAATAAGTTAGACAACTTCAAGATTCCTTGCTCTAACCATCAACAGATTTTCTAAAAGCCTGAAGAGTGGGGTCAGAAATTTAAACTGAGAAAATCGTCTTTTAACATACTGAGAAACTTCCTCCAGATAGTATACACAAAGGTTTAGCCTCAACAACATTTCTTGAGTTTTCTTCAACACTCTATTTAAAACCTTGCAATTTGGGAAAGTGTGTCCATCTTCCAGCTGCTCTCTGAACAGGTTGAGTTTACTTTTGAAACAATAGCCAGCACTCATCATTGAGGGCACAAGTTGCTATCTGCCTTGAAGTGCCAGATTGAGAGCATTGAAATGTGAGAGCATGAATAAATACATTTACTGAATTTAAACGAATCCATTACAATAATTAACACAATTGAAACAGTAAAACAATGATTAAAAAGGCAGGTGGTAATTTCTATCAACAAAATAATATCAGTCTTGCATTCTTGTGCTACAGTAAAATACGGTCTTTTAGAATTGCACAAGGTATGTGGGACTAGAAAACTGTTGTAACAATGTATAGGCAAGGCCCAAAAATGTAGTTAGTTTAGCTATAGAATAGTTCGTTTGTAATGTAAAGCAACAGATAATTGCTTCTTTGGTTGAACTTATATTTTCTTCTTTAAAGGGAGCACACAGGTATTTTCTTCGTAGGACTAATACATTTGAACAGAAACAGATTACATAATCCTACTTCTATCTACAGAGCCTGCATCCGGTCTGATGAATGCATATTGATTTCCATGAGCATTCAAATTGTGATAATGGAATATAGAATAATTTAAATCTGAAATATTTCATCTTTATTGCTGGATTTAATGGCAAGTGTGCATAGTCTTGCCTTACCATGGAGTAAGAATCTAGTATTAGCTCGTAGTATTTTGATAAGGACTACTTATGCTGAATAGCGAACCCAATGACAGAATTTTATATTTCTGTATAGGCTTTTTAATGCTGATTACATTTAAATCCACACTGTATTTTGTTTTTTGCTTTATTTCAGCAATTATTACGCTTTGTAAAGTATCCACATTGGCTCGGCAACAGTCACAGGCATAGTTCATTGTTGTAGCTCCATGAAGAGTAGTCAGTAATGCAAGATTAAGTTCCAGTCAGATTTTACAGTGCTGCATTGAAGTATGAAAATTCAGTTAAGGATTTTATGTTTTGAATGCAGATTTTTTCAGCTCTAATACTCTTTCTACCTTGATTACTAAAGATGCATAGCAAAGTGAAGGGATAACCTTAGAGTTCAAAGCTGAGATTGAAGGACCAATTGCTCTACCGCCATAAATATTTGTGAATCTTTTGATGGATTTGGTTATGATGTTTGATTTTTGTTTTCTCCTAAGCATATGGTCCACCCAAGATAACTTGTTGTTGATGGTTATCCCTGGGTAGTCATATCTTTATGAAGTCAATTGGTACCTCCCATAGGTTCCTGCCTGGATGTTTAGTAAGTGTACCAAAAGACATTATTTTTTTTCTTAGATTTAAGATTAAGCCATTCTCAGCAGTGAATTTATGTAGCCTTGACAGTTGACGTTGTAGGCCAGCTGTAGTTAGTGGAAAAATTATTCACCAGCATAAACTGAATGCGTGATTGGTTGGTTACATAATTTTGGACAACAACAACAATGAAGCCCTTACTCCTGCATCCCACGAGAATCACTATCCATTAATCCCTTCATTTATTTTAGCATGGGGAAAAATTACCAATTAGCATCTGGTTCATAAGGGTGTGTCACTATAATAAGACCATGCAATGGTGGTTGCTGTAAAAAAAGTAGGAGACACCTCACATAAGCAACTGCTATTTGCCAGTTAGCTAGGAAATCCACCTGGCAGGGCTTCTAATTATCAGCATATTCCTATGCGAGCAGGGATGCTTTCACCCCATCAAGTATCATGTGGCAGGGAACCTAGTGTGTGTTTCTATATCTACCCTTATAGCTTACTTTGTCAGGTCCTCAGTATCAAAGTGTTGCTCTCACTTACTAGGTCTCATGAACACCAAACTAAAAATATGTGTCCAACTGAATATTATCGTTCATTATTTTTAAAGACCCTGGGCGCATGATTGGAATCAGAATTACATGCTCTGACCAGTGTGTTACAGACAGTAACATGTTTCATTGCCAAGGAATTTTGTGGCAAATTTGTCAGGGCAAGAGGACCACAAAATCACCTATTGGTTCACCTCACCTGCAACGGGAGAAAGAAAGGAGAACAGTATACGTTGAAAGTCAACATATAAATATGGCAGACATTATGCTGTAGCATAGCAAGAATGCCAACTTCGCTTATCGAAGCAACGCATCAAGGATTTTTAGCAAACGTCTACCGGTTGAATGCCTACCAGTGGACAGTTGTATTAAATGCACAGATGGTGGACAGATTTAGCTGTTGACTTTATGTGAGAAGTTGGCCTGGTATATGCTGTTCACTAATTAAAGTGGACACCTTGCACCAGAACAATTCGACTCTTATGGTAGATAGGTTTAAGACAACCTTTATAGAAAGCTATCCTAGTGGTAGCTGTGGAGAGCAGCCTTCAGGCTAAGTCTTGAAGGAATGTAAAGCAGCTTGTTTTACCACACAATCTCTTGAATCACCAAATGAAAAGACACCACACAGGTATATATATCAAATATATATGTATTTATTAATAAACACTCTCTACTAATCTCTTTATGAGATTAGAGGTCAAGAACATATGTACAAGTCAAATATTATCAGGATAAGTTTAGCACAATTGAATATTACAATCTTAGTTTGCTAGACCTAGGTTAGGGCATCTAGAATCGAGGGACCCCCAAGAACCACCCCAGGTAGTTGTAGGAGACCCACAGGGGACGGACGCGGTGACCTGGCACCGGTGCGAATCCTGTACGAGTCTATGCACTCAGACGCGATTGAGATATCAATGTTAAAGGTCCCTTGCGTGTTCGAGGCGAACACACCGATCGGTCCTTGTACGAGTCGAAGGACGCGGTTACAGATGGTATTGCAAGGGAGTTGGACGCGGTGTGTCTAACACAGACGCGAACCAGGTACGAGTCAGTGCTATGTAGATCTCGGAGTTACAGGCCCTTTGTGTGTTCGAGGCGAACACCGATCGGACTCAGTACGAGTCGAAGGATACAGTTCTAGATAGTGTTGCAAAGGAGATGGACGCGGTGTGTCTAACACAGACGCGAACCCTGTACGAGTCAATGCAATTATCGCACTTAGAAAGTTAGAGTTTTAGGACACTTCGAGGGAAGCTACAAGCAAGTCACTTACAGGGTAAGTTGTTCTAGGGCCCACACCCACAGGAGCACCGTAGTGCTGAAGTTACCTCACCCAGGGGAGCCGGGTGCATAGGTGTTCTTTGGTGTCGGGTCGCGGCGTCGTTTTCAATGGGAGCCAGTGAAGACTTGCTGCTTGCGGCGACAGGAGAAGTCTCCGGAGGAATCCAAGCCTGGATTCGGAAGATGGAAGACCTGAAAGCAGAGGGGACAGTGTTCAAAGTCACTTGGAAGTGACTCGGGGTAAGGAAGATTGATGCCCACCGTCGTCGCAAGATTCAGGTCGTTCGCGGTTGCCTTGATTCTTCAGCCACGAGGTCCAGGAGGCGTCGTCGACGACCAGGAGCTGGATTCGGCGTGTCCCACGATGTCTGCAGCTTACGGCGGTGTCGGCGACTCGATTGGCGCCACCAAGCCTTGGTAACAGCAAGTCTCAGGGAAAGTGTGAAGAGACAATGGCGCAGACCAGCAAGGTCTGTGGAACTCACCCAGGGAGGGTAAGTCAGGGCAGGCCTGGAGCAACCAGGGGAGCCCTTTGGTTTCTTTTGAAAGTCTTCTGGGGACCCGCAAGCCGGCTGGCAAGGGATCGCGAAGACGCCTCGGGAGGATCCGCTCACAGGGGCCCATGGTCACTCGGGACGTGGTAGGCCTCTGATCTTAGGAGGGATTCCTGCTGGAGGCTGGGACCACACGTGGTCCAAAGCACATGTTCGTGGAACGTTGTGAAGGGGTTGCACTCGACAATAGTGCACGGTACCCAGGGGTCGCGGTTCCTCGTTACTCTTGGGGTCCACTGGCCTCAGCTTCGCTGGGGACTCACGATGGCCTTGGAGAAGTCAGGAAATCCACTTCTTGGGCTGCAGGGACTTCGGACTCCGGCGGGAGCGGCGTATTTTGCGACCGTCGGTTGTAGTTTTTGGTGCCTGCCAAGCAGGGGAGTCACTCCTTGACTCCAAGGGAGATTCTTCCGTCTTCCAAACGTAGTGGAACGTCGAAGGTCCGGGATTCTTCTTCAGCGCGTCGTCCAGGGAAATCTAGGGTGCAATGCACAGGTTCCCCCTCTTATACCAAAAGAAGGGGAGGGACTAGCTCTATGACCCTACCTATGGGAGGGTCAGGGGAGTGGGTGGCTACACCCACTTCTCTTTGTCCAGTTTCGCGCCAGAGCAGGGACAGGTAGCCCCTGAGCCGGTTTGAACTGGCATATGCACAGAGGAGCCTTCTGCTCCCCAGTGCAGGACTTCAAAGCACTCTAAGAGTGCACCCACCCAGCCCCAATACACTAAACCCTGTCTGGGAGGTGGTCACACCCCTTGGGACAGGATATCTATTGTTGGGCTTCCTCCACTGCGAGTGTTGGTCATCAGCAGGAGGGCAGCCCAGTGTCTGTGACTGGTGGCATCCATTTTGTGATGCCAGGGCTCTGCAAGATTCTACCGCGTTTCCACAGTAGGTACATGTCTATCCTCTAGAAGGGTGGAATGCTACCTCCGCCGCCAGGACTGGCGGGGGGGTAGTAGTCCAAGATGTTGGACACCAAACACGACATGTTTCGATGCAGCCATTCCAAAGTTAGCATTTTACCGCGAGGATATAATGCACTTAAAAGTATATGGTTTAACCGCATCCACAAACAGCACCAGAGAATGGACTCTGAGAGCTGTAGAGGGGCCCTGCTCAGGCAGAGGCACCCCCTCACATAGAAGCCAAGCACCCTGCCCTCAGGATTGATAGGGCCTGCCTTAGGGGTGACTGATAGGGTTATATGTGTGTGCAGGAGAGATATAGGGAACCTATATCTCAGTGAGGAGTGCTAGCACTTCCTCACTCAGGCTGCAGTAGCAGGCCTGTGGTGTCAGATTTAGTCTGCTTCCCAGGGGTGGCATAATACATGCTGCAGCCCCTGGTAGGCCTGTGAAGTACCTATGCCCTTGGTACCTAAGGTACCATATACTAGGGACTCATAAGGTACCACAGTATCCAATCACTATTGCACCTAGAGTGCACTCCAAGTCGTTTAGAGAGAACAGAGAGGCTGGGGCCCTGATTAGCAGGGGCCCAGCCAGACTATAGCCAGAAACCAGTGTAAACATCAGAAAAAAAGTGGGGGCAACATAAGAGGCAGATCCTACTCTCCTACACTTTACCTGTAGACTGTTCGACTTTTTTTCTCCCATTGCAGGTGTGGTGGACCAATGTAACTTGAATACTGTTTTGTAAGCCTTAGTTGTTAATGTGTCCAGGAGCTTTGCCACCTTTTTCTTCTTGTTACCTCTGATCGGTATGTGATAGTTGGTAGTAACTTCGCCTTCATTACTTTAGGTAAAGGGCTGAGTGTTGGACCTGGTAAAGTTCAGAACAACGTATAGAATCCTGCGGGCAAGGAGGCCGCCTCTGCTCTTATCATGTCTGAATAGGCTGCAAAGTTTGCGCCTTGATCTATTTGCAGCCCAAGATATTTAGACTGCGTTACTGTTGCCAGGAGATGACCATTGATGTTCCATGACCCCGGAATTTTTATTTTCCTACTAATTTTCATTACCTTGGTTTTTGTTAGGTTGAGCTTCAATTTGTTCCACTTTGTGCAGCTGAAGAGACCATCAAGGAGTCGCTGGAGACCTACACGTTTTGCTCATGAGGAGAAATTCATCTGCATATAATATGTTTGTTAGTGAGTGTCTCCCTAGTTTAGGTGGATGCGCTTTTACCGTGCCAAGCTCTCCTGATAGGTCTGAGATGTATAGATTGAAAATCAGAGGGGCAAGTATGCACCCCTGTTTTAAACCAGAAGATGTGTATATTTTTCGGGAAAGCTTACTACTATCTTCTATTTTCATTTGTAACCATGTGTTTGTGTATAGAGACTGGATGGCTCTGACTAATTTGTGTGATATTCCGTAAGCAGTTAGTTTCTGCTACATCAGGTCCGTGGTACACAATCAAATGATGCATTAAAGTCTACTTAGCAGGTTAACAATATTGTTTTAGTTTTGAAGGCATTATCAGTGCATAGGGCTAGGACTGCCAGTATAGAAAAAGTGCCTAGGACGGGGCGAAACCCCGTTTGGTTCCAGGGGATAAGATCCTGACTCAGGCTTGAAGGCCCTGTGGACTGAGACTCGCATAGTACTTGGCATTTGTATCTAGGAGGGTGATCAGATGGTAGTTGGCGGGATTACCTCAGTGTCCGCCTTTAAAAATGGGGTGTATTATGGATACCCTCCATGAGTCCGGGATAACTTGTTGTGACCATATTTAGTGGTGCAACTCGGTTAGATTTTCTTCCCATAATGCCGGACTGACTTAGAATAATGCTTTCAGGGGGCGTGGCCAAGATGGCGACCGTGTAGGACGTGCCTACCCGTCGCTCCTGCCCCTGACACGGGCCCGGACCTTACAGCACAGCCGAAACCGCCCTATTTACCCCCGGTGGCTGTCGGACATCCACCTAGCACCAGCGGGAAGCTTTTGTCCCTCGAGACTGCCCCTGATCTCCCGGAGGGGCCGTTTGGTGGAGGACTGCGCTGCGCGGCCTGGGTGCAGCCGGAGGTGTGCCGAGAGGCGGACAACTGAACAGCAGCGTGTCCCATTGTCTCCAGGGCTGGAGAGGAGCTGTGGGAGCCGGGGCTTGGAGCAGTGTTCCCGCGATCTGCACGACGCCTGCTGGGCTGCAACCGCATCTCCCCGGTGGGTGATTTTAGAGGCGGCGTGAGGAGCTGGGCCGGCTCCCCCCTGCGACCCCACTTCCCCCGTAGCGGCCCGCCGCCCTACGAAGCGGATACAGCGGCTGAGGCGCGGCATTGGTGGGGCCTTGCCCTGGTTGGTTCCAGGGGTCGATTGCTGGAGTTCCGATCGGCGCGGCGGCGGAGCCTGGCCCCTGAGCCTTCGGGGCGGGCACTCCCCGTCATTTGCGGCCCGTGGGGCGGCAAGAAGCAGTGAAGGACAGCCGAATAGCAGCGCGACCCTTCGTCTCCAGGGCTGGAGAGGAGCTGTGGGAGCTGGGACTTGGAGCAGTGTCCCCGTGATCTGCGCGACGCCTGCTGAGCTTCGGCCGCATTTCTCCGGTGGGGATCCCAGAGACGGCGCGAGGAGCTAGGCCGGCTCCCTTTGCGACCCCCCTTCCCCCGTAGTGGTCCGCCGCCCTACGAAGCAGATACTGCGGCTGAGGTGCGGTGTCAGCTGGGCCTTATCTGCCGAGCCGTCCCCTGGTTGGTACCAGGGGTCGATTACTGGAGGACCGATCGGCACGGTGGCAGTGCCTGGCCCCTGAGCCTGTTGGGCAGGCGCTCCCCGTCCTTTGAGGCCCGAGGGGCGGCAGGAGGCAGTGAAGGAGCGGAGAGGGGCCTTCGAGCAGAGAAGCCAGGCGACTGGGCGCAGTGCAGCTGATTGCGGAGAGGAGGTGAGCGGACAGCTGCGGTGGGGGAGCGGCTCTTTATTGCCGGAGGGAGCTACCGATAGTGGCGGCCAGCATCTTTAAAGAACAGTGACGGCCTACTAGCTGGAGCCGGTGGGGCGCCCTTCTGTTACCGCCCTGTGGCCTTAGGTGGTACCTGGGAGTCTGCAGCGTGTTGGTGAGGGTTCCACCCGGGATCTAATTGTTGGCAGCTGACGACAGGAGGGACGGAAGTGCGCCCGAGACGGAGGCTGAGGCTCAAGGGCACGGCTGCCATACTACTATCGCGTTGACAGCAGGAAGGGAACCCCCCACACGCTGTCCCTTTCGCTGCTGTACGCGGGCGGGGTGGCCCTGGACGGGGCTGGGCCCAGACGCCCTACACCTCGACACAGTGAGATCGCCCGAAGAGAGGAGAGATCGCCGAGGCTGATTGCTGGGCGAGGCATTGACTCCGGCGCACTAGCTTGTAGGTGGAGGGGGACCCCCCGGCCGAGGGTCAATTTTGGGCACTGCGCGCCAGGGCTGGAGTAGACCAGCTGCGGAGGGCACACTGTGGGAGACCAAGTCCGACCCTCTGTTCCGTGCCCCCGGGGTCGGGGCGCACCCGAGGAGACAAGATGGCGGCCAAACAACGAAAGGAGAGGTCGGTGAAAGACCTCCTATATAAGCAGGTCCCCGTGGGCTCGGGGATGCCCGGGGCTCGGGGGAGCTCCCCGACCCCCTCAGATTTGACAGACGCTGATGGTCCGGTCACGCGGGGCATCCTTGAGTCTCTGTTTGCCACCCTTACCGGGGAATTCCACTCCATGAAAAAGGAACTGTCTGCTGAGCTCCGTGAGGTCCGCAGGGATATGGACTCAATAGGGGAGCGGGTGGATGATCTGGAGACGCGCATGGAGGCCAGGGACAATGAGTTGACCCACCTCCAGCAGGAAGTCTTGCGCCTTCAGGATCAACACTTGGACCTCCAGTCCCAAGCGGAGGACTTAGAGAACCGCTCCCGGCGGAATAACATCAGGATCCGGGCGGTTCCGCAGGGCCTGGAGGGAGATGACATCGAGGACTTCGTTAGCAATCTGTTTCGTCACATCTTGGGCGCCCCCGCGGAACAACGTATCAAGCTGGACCGGACACACCGAGTTGGGCCCAAGAGGCCATCCACGGCTCCACCACCGGACATTCTGACCTGCGTCCATAATTTCCCTCTCAAGGAGCGCATTCTTAGGGAGGCCCGAGCCAAGCATCCTCTCGAATATCGCTCATGCAGACCTCTCCTATTCCAGGATCTGGCGGTATCGACCCTACAGAAGCGGAGGGAATTTCGGACTGTCACGGAGTTTCTCCGATCCAAGGGGGTCCCCTACTCGTGGGGTCATCCGTTCAGAATCATCTTCAAGTGGGAAGGCAGGGCACGGCAGGTCCGGTCTCTCCGAGAAGCGATGTCTCTCCTACGGTTGCCGACTGAGGACGATGCTGCTCCAGACGGTGATAAGTCTCCGGGTTCCCACAGCAACGCACGGCGATGGCAGCGAGTGGGGGAAAGCTCCCTCGCACACCCGCCCGGACCCTAAAACTATTGCAGAAGAACGCAGCGCTGTCTTGGCCTCCATGTCTGGTGACTCCCAGGAGGCTGCCTGAGGTGGTGCGACTTTGCTTCATTCAGCCCGATTGCCACGGGGGGGGGGTATAGTATTGATTACATGATCTGGGTCTGGGGGGGGCAGGGGCGGCGGGTGGTTCCTGCAGTCCGTCTTACGTTCCTCCATGGGGCTGAACGCCCAGGACAATGGTAACTTTTCAGAGTTTTTGTTTCATGTTACATGTTTGGGTTTGATTGTTTGGGGTCCCCTTACTTCCCCCTCACTTCGCAGCTATACGACATTTGATGGATCGGACTCTCCCGCTTACCCTTGGGCATTGATGGGTGTGGAGGGGGCAGGCTGGCGTTCCTGTGGTTTTCCCGATGATGGCGGAGGTTAAAATTATATCCCTAAACGTCAAGGGGCTTAATAATCCGATAAGAGGAGAGCCATTTTGTCATACCTGGAGCACTCGGATGCCCACATATGCCTCCTGCAAGAGACACACCTCCTGCCCGCAGATTCACACAGATTACGCTTTAGGGTCTTCCCTCATCAGGTCTTCTCCTCCTGGGCTACAAAGACAGCGGGGGTTGCTATTTTAGTCTCTAGTAAATTCCCCGGTCACATAGGTGACAAGCAAGCGGAGGTTAAGGGCAGGATGCTGGCGTATTCTTTCACACTGGGTACATTTAGTTTTATAGTCGCCACAATTTATGCTCCCAACGAGGGCCAGGAGCGATTCCTGAAAGATGCGGTCCAAGAACTGGCCGGCTTGCCGGATAGGTCGCTTGTACTCGGGGGGATTTCAACTTGGCCTTTGATGACTCTATGGACAGGTCGGTACAGAGGTGGGGCCAGTCGGGAGCGCTGTCCCTCCCGGGGCATCGTATACTGGCGGAGGCCGGCCTTACAGACACATGGAGACTCCGTCACCCACGCACCAAGGATTACACATTTTATTCCCACCCCCATAAGTCCAGGATTGATTACATCCTCACTTCGGATACATTGACCCAGAAACTGCAGGCTGCTGACATCTCTCCTTGCCCATTACCTAACCACTCTGCTGTGCAGATTACGCTAGCTTTCGCTGCCATCCCCCACACTCGTAGATTTTGGCGGCTGCGCAACACTATGCTTCAACGACCCACGGTGGTGCAGCAGATTAGATCTTGTAATGACACTTACATAACTCTCAACGATTCTCCCTCCACGAAGATCACCACCCTGTGGGAGGCCCTGAAGGCAGTCACCCGGGGGGAGTTTCTGGGCATTGCAGCCGCCGATAACAAAGCACGCCAGGATAAGAGGGAACGACTAAGTAGGGAGGTAGCCGAACTGGAGCGCATACACCATAGGACAGGGGCTCCGAGAGTTTGGCGCCAGCTCAGGGCCGCCCGAGCACAGCAGGCGGGCCTGGATGTAGACAGGGCCGAATACGCGGCCCTCCGGTTGAAACATGCTTTCTATGTGGGAGGGGATAGATGTGGTAAACTTCTGGCCAACAAGTTAAGGGCACAACGGCAGTTATCACGAATTACCGGGATCCGGGACAAGCAGGGTCAAACGCTTGACGCCGACCGGGACATTGCCGACACATTTCGCTCTTATTATGAAGACCTATATGCGGCACAGTCATTACCAACTGAGGGCCCGACTCAATATCTTGCAGGGGCGGCGACGGCGACACTTACACAAGCTCAGGCAGATGCATTGGGGGCCCCTATCAGGCTGGAGGAGGTCATTACAGCCATATCCCGCTTACAGCCTCATAAATCCCCGGGTCCGGATGGCTTTTCTGCTATGTTCTACAAGCAATTTTGCCCCGTTCTGGCCCGCTACTGGTCCGTCTCTTTAACTCTATAGGGCCAGAGATGGCATTGCCTCCAACTATGCTCGAGGCTTTGATTACAGTCATTCCCAAACCCGGGAAGGACCGGAGCCTGTGTGCCTCCTACCGCCCTATCTCACTTCTTAACGTAGACCTGAAAATTTTCACCGGGATCCTGGCCCGGCGGCTCTCTTCCCATCTCCCAGGACTGATCGACCCCGACTAGTCTGGCTTCATTCCTGGCCGCCAGTGCTCAGACAACACCAAACGGCTCCTACACTTGGTGGACCGGTCGGAACGTTTCCAAGCGGAACGTATGATTTTCTCTGTCGACGCCGAGAAAGCGCTCGACAGGGTCCACTGGCCCTACCTACGTGCCACCTTGTCTCACTTCGGTCTCCCAGACCGGTTCATACAATGGGTTTTCTGCAGCTACGCGAGCCCATGCGCTATGGTGAGAGTGAATGGGACTGCTTCGAGGCCCCTCCCTATTCGTAGGGGGACACGACAGGGCTGCCCCTTATCGCCGCTCCTCTTTGCTCTCTATATGGAGCCTATGGCTCAGAGAGTACGCGCGGACCCGACTATCAGAGGGGCACGGTTTGGAGGGATGAAACATAAGCTGTCCCTATATGCAGATGACGTAGTGGCCACGCTAGAATATCCCAGGGAGTCCTTCCCGACCTTTTTGGCAGAACTTGACAGATTTGCATCCGTCTCGGGGTTTAAGATAAATGTGCATAAGTCCCAGGCGTTGGCTCTGGCATTGACGCCTGATACCTTGCAACTCTTACAAAGATCATACCCCGTCCAATGGGCTCGGGAGTTTCTCTCATACTTGGGGATACAGCTCACAGCATCAGTCAGTTCCACCAAAACATTGAACTATACAGTGCTACTCCAGCAGATCAGGGGGTGCCTCCGGAAGTGGAGACCGCACACGTTATCTTGGTTGGGCCGCGTTGCGGCAGTAAAAATGGTAATATTGCCTAAAATCCTATATGTATTCCATCCGATCTCACTGGTCCCTCCATCTTGGGTCTTACACTCCCTACAACGCGACATAGAACGCTTTATCTGGCGAGACCAACGGGCTCGCCTTCGACGGGACATAGCGATGCGTAGGCCGGACGAGGGGGGACTGGGGATCCCGGACCTGGTGGCTTATTGGAGAGCGGCCCAGTTAAGAGCACTGGTGGAATGGTCGCGCCCAGAATCTGAAAAGCACTGGCTGTTTATGGACCGTTCGCTAGCGGGCCGGCCACTCTGGGGTGTTCCCTTTCTGACTCGGGCTGGGAGGCCCCGCAATCTCTACCTCTCCGAGGTGACCCGCCCAACCCTCATGGCCTGGGATAGAGTGGCCACGGGCCGGGGACTCACCACTCTTCCCTCCCCGATCACGCCCATAGTGAATAACCCTGACTTTCAACCGGGACTGGATGAGCTTGAATTTCGTCACTGGACGGGAGAAGGGAACCGCTCCATTGGCCATTTCTATGACTTGGAGGGCCTCAGGCCTTTCACATGCGCAGAGACTTGGGCATTCCTGAAACTGAACGCTTCAGGTACTTGCAGATACGACACTGGGTCCTACAGAGCGACGTCCGTGCGGGCGCGGAGCGCCGCCTTACCTCCTTTGAAAAATGGCTCCTGACACGCCATACAGACGCCCATCTGACCTCGGACTTATATAAATTTGCGCGGCCGGTTCTGGGAGATGGGAAGACTGCGGGACAGCTACGGTGGGAGAGGGAGCTGGGTAGGGACTTAACACAGAAGGAGTGGTCAGCAATCTATCATAGAGCCCGCCACACAGCCCGTAACATGTCCTCCATTGAGTCCGCCACTAAAGTGGCTCTATACTGGTATTTAACTCCTGTCCGTCTCCACCAGAGCAACCCCTCTCGCAGCCCCCTTTGTTGGAGAGCGTGCGGCTCCCCTGGCACCCTCATGCACATTCTATGGGAGTGCCCCCTTCTAGGGGACTATTGGCGACAGGTTTTGGACGACATAGACCTACACTTTGACACTCAAATCCCACGCTTCCCTGCGTATGCTATTCTGGGTCTCCCGAATGCTCTTACATTCCCCCTCAAATCCAGAAGGGGTAAACAAATGGCCTTGGCGCTGGGGGCGGCCGTCCAGAATATCCTTTCACTTTGGGGTGCCACGACGATTCCGACACGCCTGGGTTGGCTTCATAGGTTGTGGGGAATTCTCGGGATGGAGAAGATTTCGCTAGCCATAGCTCGTCCAGGGGCGGCCTTTCATGATCTCTGGGCTCCGTTCCTCGCGTTACTCACTTCGGAGTTCACGGAGCTTACATGTCCCAAGTATTTGCGGCTGCTGCGACTTGCCGACCCGCCACGCCCGCCGGATCCGAAAGATACCAACATTGAACAGTCCGCATGATCCCTATACCACGCCGACATACTGCTGAAACCCACCATATTGGGTCAAGGTTCATAGATGGAGAGGGGGGGGAACGGGTGGGGGGTTTATATTTTGGTTTCATTTTTTGTTGTCTGTTAAGCCAGTTGCACAGATTTGATGCCGGATTGCAATCCGAAGAATGTCAGGCACCCACTGGCCTGTTGTACTTTTTCTTGAAAACCAATAAAAGAAACTTAAGCAAAAAAGAATAATGCTTTCGGGAGGCTGTTTGGCCCTGGAGCCCTTTCAACTCTGCTTCTTTTTATTATTGCTTCTAGTTTATCAGAGTCTTTACGTCGCTTGTTACAGGCTGAGATCCCAGACCTGACGTTCTTATGCTCAGTTCCTGACAAATTCCCTTCTCCTTGTTACTATTTTCTATTGTATCCTTTCTCGCCATCTTAACCGTAAGAGGTTATCATGTTGCGTCTGAGATGAAAATGTTTGATGTGATATGCAGTTGGACTTTGGATTTCAGTTCGATTGTTCATGGGTTGTGGTCGCTCTGTATGGCGATGTTCTATTCTGTAATTTGCAATGTGATTGAAGACAGCAAGAGAAGCTACGGTAAAGTCTATTGTTGTAGTGGATTATGCAGTCATGTGCGTCCACACTGTAGGGTTGTTGCCATTGAATAGGCTGTTTAATATTCTCATGCCTAATGTTGCTAAAGTGTTGGCCAGTTGAGTCGGATTTCATGTCTGTCTATGCAGCTTACTTTGGGAGTATGTCTAGGTTGTCATACTCCTGATGGTTAAAGAGACTTCAATTGAAGTCTCCTGAAATAATCAAATGCGAGGCGTTGTGCTCTGTTTTCATATTAGTAATTACAGTTTCTAGTTTTCCCTTTGCTGCCAACTTTTCCCTGTAGGCTGGATTAATGTTTATGTTCAGAATGATAAGTGGATGTTTTATTCCTTGTGCCCCGTCTTCTATTTTTATGGCCTGAATCCATTGCTCTTGGATGTTTAACTCTTGGACCTTCACATATATACTCGTTGAGATGTATATTGCAAAACCTCCCCTGGGGCCGCCTTATGGACTGAATTTCAGTGCTGCATAGATGTTAGAAATGGGGTTCCTGGTTAGCTGAGGGATACACCCAGGCCAGGAAAACCAGTGAAGTACACATTAAAAGTTTACCTGTTCTCAACCTCAGGTAGCTTGAGAAAGAGCAGTCAGGCTAAACTAAAGAGGCAATGTGTAAAGTGTTTCTGTAACACTACACACAGTAGTATAGTGAAAACACCACAAAAAGACCCACTCCACACATAGTTAGAAAAATAGTATTTCCTTTACTTGTTAAAATAAGACCAAAATGACAAACGTTCCATTTAGGAAATGCACCTTGCAAAAAGTATAACGATAACCACAATGTTTAAATCAAACATAATTAGTAGGTTTCACTGGCACATATCCCATGATAGGATCGATAGATATGTCTCCTCAAATTTCCTGCGTGCCATGAGATCTAACAGGCACCAGAACCGAGGAACTCAGCAGGTCTCTCGGGACCGGGTAACCAATAACAAAATGTTGTCCCCCTTGTGACTTTTAGTGTTTCACTTACTCCTTCCACATCATACTTTACCCACTCTTGCACACAATCGACCCAAATGTGAGCCTTGTTTTTAGTAAAAAGATATCTCCTCCTAATTAATTAATTAAATTACAACAATAAAATTTGGTTAAAAAAACTCAACAATTCATTAATTTTTTTAAAGGAGAAACCACAAAAGTTTTTTTGCTGAATTATCCATACATATACGTAATAATCCTTCAACTTAATTTTACTCTCTGATACTTAACTTCGCATAGTAAACAGAGAAACTCATGTCACTTTGTTTCTAGTACCTATATAGTAATAGACAGCAGTATTCAGATGGTACCTCAAATTGTGAGTCTCCAAGGAAAAACATAAATTGCAAGTAATAATAAAACAATACAGTAAAAATAAGTTATTAATCCAATAAAAACAAGTTGTCGATGCGACTTTTCGGTGGACTTAAGTTGATTGACACCACCTTCTTCAGGACAAACTTTTTATAGGAAAAACAATGTTGTTCACTTTCTAATGTAGTATATGGACTGGGTAGGTGTCACCCAACGTTTTGGTGGTGGATCACTTCCTTTGGGTCTTAATCACCAAGGGATTTATTGACCGGGATTTCTTCTCCTTTGTCCCTTATTTTTCCTTAATTTCATGGTATTGTGTACTCATTCCATTAGTCAATGAGTTATTTTCGGCTACAGTCTTAATCTTTATAAAGTGGTGTGGCCATGGTGCCATTAGTTTCTTCTCCCTTATGCCTTTTCCAACTTTTGAGACACTTTTTTGATATTCCACAGCCTCAATATCGCAATACTGTATCCTCGTCCAAACCGATTGAGAGTCACCCGCTTATCTCTCGGGACCGGGGCAATTAAGGGATTTCACAGTAGCTTTCGCTGGCGAAATCGCTGGCCTCGGGTACAGGGACCTGTGTTGGTTGGTTGCACTCCGCTGGTGTAGGTGTTGCCCCAGCAATGCTTAGAAAAAGGCATACGACAATCGTGAGCGACGCGCTGCTTCTTCATCTGGGCTTCACTGCCACTTGAAATGAAGCGTGGCTTTTGAGATCCATGGAGCCCTGAGCACAAAGCTCAACTGTATATCGAGGTAAGCGCTTGTCTTGGTGCACAGAGCGTCATGCCCTGCTGGCAGTCCGGGTAGGAGTCACTGCCTTTGGAAGTGACAAGCCCTGATCTTTGCAGGGCTCAGCAGCCGGACTCACAGATGGCAGAGTCCGGTAGCCGTGTAGTTAAAAATGAAGTCTTTAATGGCCCTGAGACTTTGTGAAGAGGGAGCAAGCCAACACACCCCTAGAGTTACTTAAGCTTCTTCTAGAGGTTGTAGAGATAAAGTTCAGTCCTTCTCACTGCCCAGGTGAGAGGCTGCAGGCCAACACAGCAAAGTAAGTAGAAAAGTGGCAGTCCCTCCTACAGCACAGCAATCAGCAGGCAGAGTAGCAGTTCCTCATGCAGCATTAGCTCCTCTTCCTGGCAGTGTCTCCTCAGGCCCCAGAAGTGAACTTAGTACATGATGTCAGAGGTCCAGTACTTATACCCATTTTAGCCTTTGAAGTAGGGAGACTTCAAGGAAAGGCCTTTGTAGTGCACAAGACCCTACCATTCCCTGCCCTGGCTCCCGACTCACAACAGTTGGGTATGCAGCCCTTTGTTTGGGGACAGGTCCTAGCCCTTTCAGGTAGAAGTGTCAGGCAAACCTATCAACATGCAGATGACCACTCAGGTGCACCTATCCTTCCTTTGTGTGTGTCTGCCTAGTGGGAATGCAAGAAGCCAGCTCTCTCCCAGCCCAGACGTGTATTCTAGAGACAGGCAGAAGGCACAGAAGGGTTTAAGTAAGAAAATGCCATCTTTCTAAAAGTGGCTTTTCCAGACCTGCCATTTAAAAATCAACTTCACTAAAAGATGTGTTTTTAAATTGTGAGTCCAGAGACACCGAACTTACTTTTCCAATATTTTCCCAATCAACAGTTGCACTTGTCAAGGGTTAAAATGCAGCTCCAATGTTACCCTATGGGAGAAATAGGCTTTGCAGTAGTGAAATACGAATTTAAGAATATTTCACTACCAGGACATGTAAAACTCAAAAGTGCATGTCCTACCTTTTAAGTACACTGCACCCTGCCCATGGGCAGTCCAGGGCCTACTCTAGGGGTGACCTATAGGTAATAAAAGGGAAGGTTTGGGCCTGGCAAGTAGGTGAACAGGTTGAAATGGCAGGTTAAAACTTCACACACAGGCTCTGCAGTGACAGGCCTAAGACATGGTTAAAGAGCTACTTAGGTGGGTGCCTCAACCAGTGCTGCAGACCCACTGGTAGCATTTGATTTATAAGCCCTGGGCACAGGTAGTACACTTTACTAAATAAGTAACCCACACATGCTAACCATGGCTAAAACCAATTGTTATCCCATTTTAGATACAGAGCACATGCACTGTAGCACTGGTCAGTAGTGGTAAAGTGCTCATAGCCCTAAAGCCATCAAAAATGAAGTCAAAAACAGGAGGTCAAAAAGCAAAAAGTCAGGGGAAACCATGCCAAAAGATGCCAGGTCTAACAGTTGAAATATGCTAAGTAGCCCAACAGGGGGACTGACAGACCAGGTCTCCTGGAGCATGATGATTTGGAATCTCCTCAAGTTCTGGCCAACTTCTTCATCAGTAATTTTATGATAGATACCAGATATGTTCCATGAGCAGATGCTCATTGTAGCTGCAATTTGATCTTTAACTTTGATGTGAGCTTTAGAATTTGTTTTCTGAGATGAGTCCTTTAGTTATAAGTTCTTTCCACCTGCCAATACCGCGGGAACCCAGGACCAGTCTAGACTACATGGTTCAGTACTGGGCTGGTTGGTCTGGGTACCTACAGGATTCTCAAATTCTTTTACCTGTTTGTCGCTTTTTACTTTTCTGTGGCATATTATCTCTTTGCCTATTGGGTTTCTTAGGATAGAGAATATCATTGGGGAGGACGATGTAACTCCTTATGGCGATTCTTGTTTTATGGTAAGTTGCGTTCTCTGGAATACTTAGTCCACAATACACAGAGCTGGCTGAGACCATCTCCACCGGTGGTTTGTATGATTCTTCGTGGTGGTGGCTGCGAGGATTATGGGATAGGAATTGTCTCGCTAAATCGAGATCTTAATTCCCCATTGCCAACATTTTGTTCTTTCACTAAGGACTTGGATGGTCAGTTCATGTGTTGCAAATCGTTACCTGCGATGGTTCAGACGTCTGTACACCTCTTGCCTTCAGGAATGCAATGGACAGGAGGTCCGCAGAGTCAATATTTTTAAGATTGATGTTGTTTTCAAATAATTTTACCAGGTTCCCCCGGTTTTATAGGCAGTGAGGGCCCTAGGACTGGTACTATGGCATAAATAACAATTTGTCGGTGTTAGAAATTGGGTTACTGATGGAGGGGGTGAAACCCTACTCAAACAAGAACCACAATCTCTGCCTGGTAAAACACTAGCTCAAAAACACCCAATTAACCTGTGTTTAACCCTCTAGTAGCTGGCCACAAAAAGCAGTCAAGCTTAACTTAGAGACAATGTGTAAAATATTCATGCAGCACTTCAAACAGTAATAACATGAAAACACAACACAAGAAAAATGTCACACCAATGTCGAACATCAGAGTGAAATGTAATAAATTATTTGACACCAAAATAACAAAAATCCAATCAGCAGAACCGGAGATATGCAATTTTAAAGGTTTAAGAAAAAAAGTTCTCAGAAACACAAAGTTCCAACTATGATTATCTGGTTGTTTCGGACTGGGACAAAGTCCCAAGTTCAGGCTGACTGCAATAGAGCATGGGCCGGGTACAAAAATTAAGTTAGGCCAACGGAACAAGAGTATCTTAAATCCTGGTTGCGGAGCGTTGCAAGATCCCTCGTCGAGGATGTGTTGCTCAGTGGCAGGTTCAAGGAGCTGCGTGGCTGTGATGTGAGGTCCTGTGGCGAAGATGTGTTGCGCAGTGGCTGGTACTGAAGAAGTTGCAGGGCTTGCAATGTGTAGTCCTGCATCGTCATCGAGGGGGCCGTCGATAAGGGGCTTGTGATGCGAAGGCCTGTGTCGAGGCTGCGTCGAGCGGCAGCAGTTCTGAGGAGACTGTGGGCTGTGATGAGAAGGCCTGCGTCGATGATGCGTCCTACTGCTGTGGTTCCAAGGAGACTGTGGGCTGCAATACTTCGTGCTGCCGCGGTTCCAAAGCAGTCCTGCATCATGCTGCATCAGTTCTACCCACAAGACCACTGCTTGGCTGGCAGAGCACCTTCAAGTCCACTTCTAAGGGTCCAGGGCTGGGGTGACACCACTTGGGGGACAAGACTCCAAGCAGACTGAGTCCAGGTGCTGGGTTCAAGATGATTGGAGCCTGTTCTGTCCTTGAGGCTTCTGATAAGGAGGTCAGCCTTGGAGTCACTCAGATGGTCCTGGCATCAAGATTCAGGTCCATTCCTTCACTCAGGCAATTGGGTAGCAGGGCAACAGAGAATTGGGTAGCAGGGAAACAGAGTAACAGTCCTTCGGGCAGAGTAGCACAGCAGTTCTTCTGAGTCTTCCACAGGTCCAGAGGTGTAGTGAAGAGTTGGGTGTCAGGGTCCAATATTTATACCTTTGAAGAAGAAGAAGTTTCTGGAGGTTTCCACCCCAGAGGTATTTGGAATTTCCTGCCTCCCTGCCCTGGCCCCAGATTGTCTGTGGTCATAATAGACTAGTGTCACACCCTTTGTGAGTGTACTCAGGCAGAGCCTTTGTGATGTGCAAGTGTGGTAGGTGACAGCTCCTTGCCCACATCAAGTTAGAGATGGCCCATTCTGCCAACACATATGGCTCTTTGTTTAACTGCCTGGGAGCAATACACAAAGATCAACTGCCAGCTACATCTAGTCATGTGACCCAGGATACAAGCAGCAGATTTTAAATGGTTGCGTCAAGAAAAAGCCAATTTTTTAAAAGTGGCATTTTCAGAACTGTGACTTAAAAATCCAACTTTAGCATTACATTCATTAGACACTTAACTCGGCATTCCTACCTGCTTCTAATTGAAAGTTAGCACTCAGACCTCGAAAAATATACTCGCCCACTCGCATTTTGGCGGGTAAACTTAGGCTGGAAAGAAACAGGTGTTCTGTTCATTCAGGAAGTGAATAAGCAATAAAGATGCCATTAAATCTTGTTTTTATTTGACACATTTGCTGTCTGTTCAAGGAAAGAGGTCAAATGTCAGTTTGCCTTTTAACTAATTGCTGCTTGGAAAATGAAATGTATTTTTCTTTCTCTTACTAGAGTTAGAGGTTTTTGTCAAGTGAGCTGTCTGAAGATGTCAGTTATTTTTCTCTGCACGGTATGCAAGTGAATGTTCACTTGAGTGCTGGATGCACAGCGTGTGAATACACTAATTCACTTAAACCTAATGGATAACACAAATTGAACATTAATTTGTCACTACGTAATTTAAACACATGTAATCTGTAAATTATGCATTTATATGTTAGCCTTTATTTGGCTTATTGTACACATGTTTTCAAAAAGGTCAACCATAGTCGCCATATACAAAAAACAAAAGATAAACATAGGAACATGATGATTATATTCAAGTCAACATAAATTTCGAATCTTCTTTGGAAGATATGCCCAATGCATTTCGGGATTTAAAACATCCCTTCTTCAGGGGCCACTGTGGAAATACAAGCAAACCATCAGAGCTGGTATGGACAAAAATATGCATATCTTTGATGAACAATGTACAGAAAAGGCAAGTGAACATGATAAACCTCCTAATGTGCTTACCCATGGCAACAGGAAAGATGTGCACTGATGTAGGTGGTAACGAACCCGATAAATGCCAGGAGACAGAGCAACAAGAAACAGGAAAGCAAGCCACCATAAAGTATAATCAACAGAGAAATTAGAGCAGTTGAAACACTGTTGGGGTGTCCCCCATTAGAGTACTAAGAATATCCCGGAAGTCTAATAAGTCACCTGGTGAAGTGAAAGAAGAAGTAACAAAAAACTTACATAGAATAGAAAGTCAAGTTCCTCTCTGAGTAATGTTGCGAACAGTGTCTCGATCAAAACTGCAAGCAAAGTATGATACGCAATTAAACTAGTGTGAAATCCTAAAGCAGATGCCTAAATTACTAATCTCAGGAACCTTATTACCTCTCTAAGAATCTGTAACACGCATAGTACTGGATACTGAAGCCTCTCGCTGAACAACAACTTGTCAGTCGTGTAGTAATCTAAACGAAGACACCCTGTTTTAAAACCAGAGCAACAAGCAGCCATAAACTGAATAGACTTTAAATATAACGGTTAAATAACACCGAGCAATGCTAAGTTGTATAGTGAAATACCTGCAAACAAGTAGAGACAGTCAAAGTAGATCAGAATGTGCACCAAAACGCCAATGCGCTTCCGTGTAAATATCCTCCAGTTATAGAATAAACTGAAATAACATGAGAACCCCTCATCAACACTGATAAGAGAGTCAAGCATACATTAAAGACAGTGAGCTGACACATGACATAAACTCACCAGACTTCTGTGAAAACGCCTGGTCACTGCGGGACTCCTACCTCCAAACGCTGCAAACAACCGAGAGCCGGGCGCTGAGTTTAAAAATACATCAACATCATCAGAGTGGACGACAGACTAGGCGTTGTCACCGTGTTCAACCTCCTGCAAAAATGGGCGCCATCTTGAAGGATACTGGGAACAGTCTGTTTACTATGACCTTATTTAAGGAACTGTGACACTGGTACACAGAGCTGGAAATTACCATCTCGACCTGGGTAAAAGGCGATCTTTACACTAGATACCCATAATCTATCAAGTAGCTCTACCTGATACACAGATTATAAACCATCTCTTTCAACTATATTGTGAAAATTCAAATAGGCATGAAGGGAATACCAATATGAAAGTGTAAAATAGACTAAGCAACCAGTGCTACACACCAGAATCAATGTTGCGACTGGCACGGTCTATTCACTGGAGGTCCAAAATTTATGGGATTTCTCTGACTAATACACGGGTAATACAACAACTATCCCAACTATGGTGAAAAAAATATGTTTTGTAGTGTATTTTGGGATTGATGATATGCGAATAAAACTGGACCAAGCAACCAGTACTCCAAACTGGTAAGCAGAATGAGCAAAAGGCAACTATCTGAGCCCAAGTAGAAAGATAATTATGAAGCAAACTGGAGATGCCAAACGGTATCTGAACCTAATGTAGGATAGACCAGGAAACCAATACTGTATAGATAGGATCTTGTGTGAATACATGCTGCCCATATCCTATCACTGTCAATAGTTGCACAGTGTGTCAGGCACAGTAACCTCAAGATGCAGGTACTGTGCTGTGCTTAGGTGCGATCATCCTGCCAGAGACGAGAGAAACAATAAGAGATGAAGAAGAGAAAAGAAGATGGAAAGTGCAAATCAACTGAAACAGATTCTAGAATCAAGTGAACAATGTCAGTGATGAAAACACTCGGTGTAAGAAAAAGTGAGGTTTTGCCATGTGTAATGCCCATTGTACAAACTAAGCAGTGAGAAGTTGCTTCAACACTGTCAAGGAGAATGGAAGAGGAGATTGCAAAGTACAGACATAATTAGCAATAAGTAACAAACATAAGAATCATAAAAAACAAGACATGTCCAATTTGTCATTTAAGCCTGCAGGGGTCATGGTCAGCAATAACTTAATCCACCACACTTCACGTTGGAACAGCAGTTTAGCATTATCTCTGCCAGGTTTACACATCAACACTTCTAAGATCATGAATCTAAGTTGTGCAATGGTATGATGGTTCTCTAACCAATGTGTGACTAAGTGCGATTTCAGACTTCTGGTTCGAATTGTCCTCTTATGTTCTGTGATTCTAGTTTTGATTTTACGCTCAGTTTTACCCATCTATAATGAACCGCAGGGACATTTTATGCAATAAATGACATATGAAGAATTACCGTCTCCTGAGTACCTAAGGTGAATCTGTTTGCCAGAGTGAGGATGGTTGATTTTATTCCCTAGTATCACATTGTTGCAGTTGACACAGTTGTGGACGGTGAGACCTGAGTAAGCATTTCTTTAATGTTTCTACTCCTTGTGTGTGCAAACAAAGGTTCTTGGTCAAATAGTCCTTTGAAATCCGGTTCAGTTTTCAAAAGCTCCCATCTTGTTTTAATGATCTTTTTGATGGCCAACGATCTGGTAGAGTATTTAGAGACAAAGACCATGTGATTTTGTGATGGCTTAGGTTTGGATAAGAGTAAGTCGTCTCTGCTCAAAGTGTGTATCTTTGTCACAGCTTGGGTTAAAGTGGCTGCTGGATACCCTCGCTGTCGGAAATCAAGGCATTGGCTCTCTATAGTTGATAGCAAAGCAATATCATCGGACGTGATTCTCTTGGTTCTCAGCATCTGATAAAAGGGTAAATTCTGTAACAATGAGGGTGGATGGAAGCTGGAAAACAGCAACAAATTGTTCCTATCTGTAGGTTTTTTATAGACAGTGGTTTGCAATTTGTTAGAGCCCTTAGTGATTGACACATCCAAAAATGATAAGTTAGTGGAGCTGATGGAATGAGTAAACTGGATGCGGGGGTTCTTCTGATTGAGTTCCTGAATTCTGGATTCCAACTGAGTGGCTGAGTTGTTCCAGATTAAAAAGATGTTGTCAATGAATCTGGCGTAAAAAACGAGGTTGGAATGCCAACGTTCATCAGAAAAAATGTGGTCGTGTTCAAACTTGGCCATAAAGATATTAGCGTAGGCCGGAGCCCCGGAAAAGCCCATTGATGTTCCGCTTATTTGTAAAAAGAATTCATCCTTCCACTCGAGGTAACTGTGTTGAAGACAAAAGGTGAGAAGTTCCAAGATGAAGATTTTATTTGCCCCTATTTCAGGCAATTGGACAGAGCCCATTCGCAAGCATCTAGACCTTCCTGTAAAGGTATTGAGGTGTACAATGCTGTAACATCAATTGAGCATAAAAGCCAGCTTGTGCTGAACTGAGTTCCAACTGTTTTCAGTAGTTGCAGAAAGTGTGTGGTATCTTTGATGTAGCTCTTCCAATTTTGCACAAAGGATTGTAAAAAATGATCCACATATTTACCTGCGGGTGCAAAGATGGAATCACACCCAGATGGGACTATGATAAACAACTGCCTCTCGGAGGTTTTTTCTTGGCTCAGTCGAAACCAACTGAAGTGTAACTCTGAAAAATCAGAAATTATTTTTTCCGGCTCTCGTCCATATGAAGCATGGCATACCTGGTGGCCGCAGGATATGTCCCCCCCCCTCGTCTGCTGTTACTATCGTGAAAAACCTGGGGGTTAAATTGGATGCCGCCCTTTCCATGAAGGCGCAAGTCCAATCAGTGGCTGGGGCCTGTTTTGGGACGCTGAAAATGCTGAAGAATTTTCTCCCCCTACTTCCAATCTCCCACAGGAAAACAGTTGTCCAGGCCCTCGTGGTGTCGAGACTGGACTACGTCAACTCCATGTATCTGGGACTACCGGAGTACCTACTCGGCCGACTTCAGATGATTCAGAACATGGCGGCCAGGGCCATCTTTCTGACTAGACCTAGGACTCGTACGTCTCATCTTTTGTCCTCACTTCATTGGCTTCCGGTGCGGAAAAGAATTCATTTTAAAGCTCTAGTCCTGGTTTTCAAAGCTTTTCACAAGATTGGAGCCCCCTACCTAAGGGAAAGATTTCAGCCTTATACACCACTGCGCACCTTGAGGCCCTCTACTCAGTGCTTGATCTCGACTCCGAAGGTCCTGCTCTCCCGGGTTGGGGGAAGGTCTTTTCAAGCAGTAGCATCTCGATTATGGAATGGCCTCCCGCTCCCTCTGAAACAGTTCCCGGACCTCTTTACTTTTAGGCGGAATCTGAAAACATGGCTTTTCCAGCTTTAGGCCTATTCCGATTCTGTGGCGAGGGTGGGTTTTCTGTTTGCTGTTATGTGGTCTTTTCTCTTAGCGCCGGGACACTCTTGGGAGTAGCTGCGCGCTCTATAAATACCAGATAACATAATATAACATAACAGATACAATGGGTCGAAAAGGAGGGTTCTCCAAATTTTTGTGCACTTTGGACAAATTGGACATGTCTTGTTTTTTATGATTCTTATGTTCGTTACTTGTTGCTAATTATGTCTGTACGTTGCAATCTCCTCTTCCATTCTCCTTGACAGTGTTGTGGCAACTTCTCACTGCTTAGTTTGTACAATGGACATTACCCATGGCAAAACTTCACTTTTTCTTACACCGAGTGTTTTCATCACTGACATTGTTCACTTGATTCTAGAATCTGTTTCAGTTGATTTGCACTTTCCATCTTCTTTTCTCTTCTTCATCTCTTATTGTTTCTCTCGTCTCTGGCAGGATGATCGCACCTAAGCACAGCACAGTACCTGCATCTTGAGGTTATTGTGCCTGACACACAGTGCAACTATTGGCAGTGATAGGATATGGGCAGCATGTATTCGCACAAGATCCTATCTATACAGTATTGTTTTCCTGGTCTATCCTACATTAGGTTCAGATACCGTTTGGCATCTCCAGTTTGCTTCATAATTATCTTTCAACTTGGGCTCAGATAGTTGCTTGTTGCTCATTCTGCTTACCAGTTTGGAGTACTGGTTGCTTGGTCCAATTTTTATTCGCATATCATCAATCCCAAAATACACTACAAAACATATTTTTTTCACCATAGTTGGGATAGTTGTTGTATTACCAGTGTATTAGTCAGAGAAATCCCATAAATTTTGGACCTCCAGTGAATAGACCGTGCCAGCCGCAACATTGATTCTGGTGTGTAGCACTGGTTGCTTAGTCTATTTTACACTTTCATATTGGTATTCCCTTCATGCCTATTTGAATTTTCACAATATAGTTGAAAGAGATGGTTTATAATCTGTGTATCAGCTAGAGCTACTTGATAGATTATGGGTATCTAGTGTAAAGATCGCCTTTTACCCAGGTCGAGATGGTAATTTCTAACTCTGTGTACCGGTGTCACAGTTCCTTAAATAAGGTCATAGTAAACAGACTGTTCTCAGTATCCTTCAAGATGGCGCCCATTTTTGCAGGAGGTTGAACGCGGTGACAACGCTTAGTCCGTCGTCCACTCTGATGATGTATTTTTAAACTCGGTGCCCGGCTCTCGGTTGTTTGCAGCGTTTGGAGGTAGGAGTCCCGCGGTGACCAGGCGTTTTCACAGAAGTCTGGTGAGTTTATGTCATGTGTCAGCTCACTGTATTTAATGTATGCTTGACTCTCTTATCAGTGTTGATGAGGGGTTCTCATGTTTTTTCAGTTTATTCTATAACTGGAGGATATTTACACGGAAGCGCATTGGCGTTTTGGTGCACATTCTGATCTACATGGACTGTCTCTACTTGTTTACAGGTATTTCACTATACAACTTAGCATTGCTCGGTGTTATTTAACCGTTATATTTAAAGTCTATTCAGTATATGGCTGCTTGTTGCTCTGGTTTTAAAAACAGGGTGTCTTCGTTTAGATTACTACACGACTGACAAGTTGTTGTTCAGCGAGAGGCTTCAGTATCCAGTACTATGCTTGTTACAGATTCTTAGAGAGGTAATAAGGTTCCTGAGATTAGTAATTTCGGCATCTGCTTTAGGATTTCACACTAGTTTAATTGCGTATCATACTCTGCTTGCAGTTTTGATCGTGACACTGTTCGCAACATTACTCAGAGAGGAACTTGACTTTCTATTCTATGTAAGTTTTTTGTTACTTCTTCTTTCACTTCACCAGGTGACTTATTAGACTTTCGGGATATTCTTAGTACTCTAATGGGGAACACCCCAACAGTGTTTCAACTGCTCTAATTTCTCTGTTGATTATACTTTATGGTGGCTTGCTTTCCTGTTTCTTGTTGCTCTGTCTCTTGGCATTTATCGGGTTCGTTACCACCTACATCAGTGCACATCTTTCCTGTTGCCATGCGTAAGCACATTAGGAGGTTTATCATGTTCACTTGCCTTTTCTGTACGTTGTTCATCATAAGATATGCATATTTTTGTCCATACCAGCTCTGATGGTTTGTTTGTATTTCCACAGTGACCCCTGAAGAAGGGATGTTTTAAATCCCGAAATGCATTGGGCATATCTTCCAAAGAAGGTTTGAAATTTATGTTGACTTGAATATAATCACCATGTTCCTATGTTTATCTTTTGTTTTTTGTATATGGCGACTATGGTTGACCTTTTTGAAAACATGTGTACAATAAGCCAAATAAAGGCTAACATATAAATGCATAATTTACAGATTACATGTGTTTAAATTTCGTAGTGACAAATTAATGTTCAATTTGTGTTATCCATTAGGTTTAAGTGAATTAGTATATTCCCACGCTGTGCAACCAGCACTCAAGTGAACATTCACTTGCATACCGTGTTTATAGAGAGGGTGGCACCCTCGCGCTGACTGGCATGCATACGAGCGTACATTTTGATTCCTTGTATTATTGTGTAGATTAGGTGTGCGCTAACTCCATTCATTCATTGAGTTATTTTTCTCTAACACAACATTTAAAAAATAGCCTGTATATTGATATTACAAATATTTCATAATATATCGGGAATTACAAAAGCACATTTTTTTGTAATTAAGAAGTGTGATGCAAACAAAGAGTTAAATAGGAGCAAAACAAACCAGAACACTTTACTTGGTGATGTGCAAAATGACACATATTTGCAGACACTCTATTTCCAAACATTGTTTGCACACTATATAGTTTTATCAGTAAAGCCGCATGTCAGTGGGAAAGTTTGTGGCTAGTTCAATGTAAAATCTGCTGATTACAAATGACAGTGTGCTACCAATTCATTTTTTAGGTATGTATTTATTAAAAGTGATAGTATATAAACATGATTTGAGAAACATTCCTGCCCCTCCCTGATGACAGTGCTGTTAATGAACTAAGAGGCAAGTCAGGAGTCATGTGTATCCTATATGTGGCTAGATTTGTATTACATGTAGAAAAAGGTTTAATCTATTAAATCAAACAAAAGAGTTTTTTGTACAGCAGACATGCTGAACTCGCACATTTGGAGGTGCTCTCATGTGTGATAATGAAGAAAATTGTGGCTCAATGAATTAAAATATTTGCCAACGAACACATCATTTGAAACCAGTTTATGGGTCAAGAGCATTACAAAAAGGTCGAGTAGATTACTTAAGTATCTAGACCTGCAGGTCTAGAAACATTTTTATGATTTTTTGAGGCCGGGCACTTATTAAAAGTAATAGGCTAACCCAATGTTATCCTATGGGAGAGGTAGGCCTTGCAGTAGTGAAAACTAATTTAATGTTTTTTCACTACCAGGAAAAGTAAAAGTTAAAAGTGTATGTCCAACGTACACTGTAACCTGCTTTCTACTGTGATTTATATGTACGAAAAAGGAAGATTTAGGCCTCACAAAAGGTTTATTCTGCCAGGCCGAGATGGCAGTTTAAAACTGCACACACAAGCTGCAATGGCAGGCCTGAGGTATGTTTAAAAGACTACTTAAGTGGGTGAGACAATCAGCGCTGCAGGCCCACTAGTAGCCTTTAATTTACAGGCCCTGGGTACATGTAATACCACAGGTACGTACACGCTAATTAAATGTGCCAATTGGGTGTAAGCTAATTTTACCATGTTTAGAGTAGGGAGCACAATCACTTTACACTGGTTGGTAGTGGTAAAGTGCACAGAATCCTAAGGCCAACAAAAATGAGATCAGCAAAAACGGAAAAGGAAGGCAAAAAGTTAGGGGTAAGACCCCCCTATGGCTGTCTGGTCTAACTCGTGCCCGACCAGCTGAAAAGTGGGGAGAACTACCCAACCTCCTGGGAGTTCTCATCACTAAGGCTGAAGAACCTGGAGAGACCATTGCACTGGTGTGGTCTGAACCAGGACGATGTTTCACCATAAAGTCCATTCCCTGTAGGGTGATAGACCATCTCAACAGCTTGGGATTCTCACCCCTCATTTGCATGAGCCATCTGTGGGGCCTGTGGTCTGTTTGAACCCAGGAATGAGACCCAAACAGGTATGGTCTCAGTTTCTTCAGTGCCTAGACCACAGCAAATGCCTTCCTCTCAATAGCACTCCACTTCTGTTTCGTGGGAAGTAACGTCCTGCTAATGAAGGCTGCAGGTTGGTCTAGGCCCTCCTCATTTAACTGTGCTAAAATAGCCCCTATGCCATTCTCTGAAGTCAGGAGCCTTGAGTACAGGTGCTGTACACATGGCCTCCTTGAGGGAATCAAAGAGCTTCTGACAGGCCTCTGTCCAGATGACCTTTTTGGGTTGCTTCTTCAAAGTCAGCTCAGTTAAGGGGACAACAATGGTGCCATAACACTTAACAAACCTCCTGTAATATCCAGTGAGACCCAGGAAGGCCCTCACCTCACTTTGTATTTTTGGGGGTGCCAGGCAAGGATAGTTTCAATCTTGGCCTGGACCGGCTGCACCTTGCCCTCGCCCACCATGTGTCTCAGATACAGTATGGTACCTATCTTTCACTTACTGGCCTTGATAGTTAGGACCGCCTGTTGCAGGGCTTGAAGCACCTCCTGGAGGTGGTATAGGTGTTCTTCCCAGCTGGAGCAGAATACAGCTATGTCGTCTAGGTAGGTGCACAGAATGCCTCCTTCCCAGCCAGGACCCTGTTACTCAACCTCTGAAAGCCAAAGGGCATCACTCTGAGCAGGGAGTAGCCCTCTGGGGCTGAGAATGCCACCCTCTCTATTGCTCCTTCATACAGAGCAACCTGCCACTACCCAGGTGTGATATCAAAGGTCCTGAGGAACTGAGGAACTTGGCAGTGCCCTACCTGCAAATGAGCTCTTCAGCTCAGGCGATGGGGTGTGTTTTAGTCTTAGTGATGGAACTGAGTCCTCAGTAGTCCACACAGAACCTGAGATCTGGGGTGGTGCCTAGCGGGGCGGTCTTGTGTAACAGCATCACTGAGCTGGACCAGGGACTGCTAGAGGTCTCAATTACCCATAACACTATCAATTTCAAGACGTCCTCCTTGATACTGGCCCTCACCTTATCTGACGGCCTGTAACTTGTGTGTTTTGCCACGTGTACTGTCCCCAGTGTCTATGTCATGGGTACACAAATGTGTAAGCCCAGGGGTGAGGGAGAACATAGAAGAAAACTCCCTAACAACCGATGACACTCACTCCACTGTTCTGGGGTCAGAGTAGGGGTGAGGTTGACAACCTCTATTGACCCATCGTGCTCCTGGAAAGACAGGAGGTCAGGGAGAGGTTCACTCTCTTCTTCCACTCCATCATCTGTCACAAAGAGTATGGTGATTTTTTGACCTCTCAGCGTGTGGTTTGAGGCAGTTCATATGGAGCACCCTTAAGGTGCTTCTGGGGGTCTGGAGATCCAAGAGGTAGGTGGCAAACCCTCTTGCGCTCCTTCACCTCATATGTGCCTGTCCAGGGATCCTGCGGAGCTCTTGGCTCTACAGACTCCATGATCCACACCTTCTGGCCAAGCTGAAATTCCACCAGAGTGGACTTCTGGTTGCACCAGAGTTTCATTACTTCTTGACTGGCCTCAAGATTATCTTTCTCTTTATCTGTCCCTAAGGCTTCAGATCCTGAGGGCAGACAACTGGCCCTTGGAGTCACTCTTGTGGCCCTGTGATCAATATGCATTTACAGTCCATCACTCAGGCAGCAGGGCAACAGAGTAGCAGTCCTTTTGACTGAGCAGCACAGCAGTCTTTCTGAGTCCTACGCAGGTCCAGAGATGTACTGAAGAGTTGGGTATGAGGGTCCACTATTTATACCTGGAGCCCACTTTGAAGTAGGAGAGGTTCTAGAGGTTTCCACCCCAGAGGTGTTTTGAATTTCCTGCCTCCCTGCCCTTGCCCCAGACTGTCTGGGGTCACAATAGACTAGTGTCAAACCCTTTGTGAGTGAGCTTAGGCAGAGCCTTTGTGAGGTGGAAGTGTGGTAGGTGACAGCTTCTCCCCCTCATCAAGTTAGAGATGGCCTATCCTGCCCACACTCATGGCCCTTTGTTTCACTATCTGGGAGAAATACACAAAGACCAACTGCCAGCTACACCTAGTCATGTGAACCAGGATACAGACAGTATACACCCTTTAGGTGGGACAAGAAAATGGCAACTCTCTAAAAGTGGCATTTCCAGAATTGTGATTTAAAATCCAACGTTACCATTAAAGAGGGTTTAAATTACAATTCTCAGACAGCAAACTCAACATTCCTACCTGCTCCCAATTGAAAGTTAACCCATTGTTATCTGATCAGAGAGATAGGCCTTGCAGTAGTAAAAAACGAAAGTAAGATTCTTTTCACTACTAGGGCATGTAAAAATTAAAAGTACATGTCAAACTTTTTAAGTACACTGTACCCAGCCCACTAGGGCGATGTATATGTATGAAAAAGGAAGATTTAGGCCTTGCAAAAGGTTTAATTGCCAGGTAAATGGCAGTTTAAAACTGCTCACACAGGCTGCAATGGTGGGCCTGAGGTATGTCCAACGTTTTAAATACACTGCACCCTGACCTCTGGGCTGTTTACTGCCTCCTCTAGGGGTGACTGTAGTAATATTTCCATAAAAGAAGATGCAAACTCCAAGGGAAATATATTTAGGAAAAGGTTTATTCCAAGTAATTGACTCCAACCTCCAACAGTCACGCCCTACTCCTTCTTAAGCCCACAGAGAACATAGAATTTAGATCCCACAATGACATAAGCACTTGTTCTACCTCAAGCCAGATTCCACACATCTTCCCCTTAATAGAAATGACAACCACAAACACTACAATAAACTAGAAATGTAAGAGGAAACAGAACAAAACAATTATAATTTAAAATAAAAATAAAAATAAAACCAACCAATAATCGAACCCCAAAACAAACACAACACATAACACAGGATCTGCATGACCAATATAGAGATGCTGCATTATAATAAATGACAGTAAAAATGACTATACAAGAAAACAATAATATCATATGATGAAGTATATAATCTAAGTGACATTTACATTTACATTTAAGACAATTCTAAATTAGTTTCAAGATAAAGCATTTGAAATAATAAAAGAACAGCATATATGTACATCATCTATCGATTAAAGCAATTTGTTCCAAATTACAGATGTGACCATCTTCCAATTTCACAGCACCTTTAAACATCTTGATCACCTTGAAGAGTTTGCTAAACTATGAAACACTCCTGCTGTTCACTGGAGATTTTACTACAACAAAATCCACCATAGCGACTTCTACATCAGATATACCTTTACACATGTCATAACAACATTTTCTTTGTGCTTGTTTGATTTTTTTCTCTTAAAAAACACTCCTCAGAATTTTTTTGACTCAAATCCCACTCCATTCTGACCAGTCCCATTTCTTATCCAAAAATGACAAACTTTGGTGCTAGGTCGTCTCCTACAGAACACCTCAAATGGAGTCTGACCAGTGACACGCGGGGTAAATCTATATGCTTCAATCTTCCGCCACAATTCCTCCTTTCAATCTTTCCCACACGCCCTAGCGAGCTGCAGACATTCTTTCAATTTGCTATTGAATTTATCAACCATTCCATTTGTTTAGGGATGATAGAGTGAACATCTTTTGTGGGTGAGACCTCTCTCACTTAGAAGTTCTTCAATCTCACATGATATGAACTGAGCACTGTTGTCAGACAGAATAGCACCAGGATTAGTTTCTCTACTGAAACTTTTCTCTAAAAATTTGATCACGGATAGTTTTTAATCTCCGACACCACAGCTACTTCTGGCCACCTAGAGAACATGTCCATGAATACCAGTAAATAGACTGGTTTAGATCCCAAACGTATTGGACCCACATATCCAAGGCAATTTCTTCCCAAGGCACTGGGGAATTTCTCTACATACCATGGGAGATGTTCTTATCTTTCTTATTTTATCACTCTGTGAACACTCTACACAATTCATAATAATCCATTCAACTTGCACATCCATTCCTGGCCAGCAATAATCATTCCTTAATTTTTCCATGGTTTTGTTGATACCGAAATGTCTAACATGCGCCAAATCCAGCAACCGCTTCCTCAAAATTTCAGGGGGCAAAAGCCCCATTGTTTACCGATAGCTGATCACACACCTTAGCATATGCTTTCTCAGACTTACTAGACTCCTTCCACACTCCCCCATTAAGAATCTTGTCATGAACCTTGCTGAGGGTATCGTCCTTATTCAATTCTTCCATCCACTAAGATTCTGTAATGCATCCTTCTGTGATTCTGCAAACTTTGACATCCTCATCCTCCCACTAATCTTCCAAGGTATTGGAGCCATGATCCCCGCTAACCAATCTCGAGAGACAGTCAGTTGCTTTATTGGAGACTCCTGGCACATATTTCACATTAAACTGAAAATCTTGCAATGATACAATCCACTTACAAATTATACTAGACACTGAATCGAATCCTTTAAAAAAAAAATCTCATGCAACTGTTTGTGATCAGAATACACATCGAAACTTTGGCCACACAAATATTTATTGAATTTCCTTACGGCCCAATAGAAAGCAAGGGCTTCTTTTTCAGCAGTAGAATACTTCAACTCTGCCCCTCTCAATGCTCTTGAAGCAAAGGTTATAGTTACCTCTCGTCCACCTTGAAATTGTTCAAAAGCGCACAAGTACCTTTTGTACTGGCATCTGTGAACACTGAACACAACATTCCTGGAAGAAAAAGCGACTTAAATCTTGGGCCTCCTTCGGGCACATTTTTGCTTCCACAAATTCCTTCTAACATTGTTCATCCCACTTAAAATTAACTCCTTTTTTTAACAAACATCTCAGAGCATAAGTTTAACTAGCAAAGTTTGGCATGAAACGTGAATAAAAGTCTGCCATACCCAAAAATGTTTGCACGTCCTCCTTCCTTTCTGGTCTAGTAAGTTTTTGAATGGTATTGACAAGCTCTTCCTTAGGCTCAACCCCCTTTACAGAGATGATATGTCATAGATAGTCTATCTCCTCCTGGGCAAACCTACACTTCTTAGCTTTACGAATAACCCCATTCTCATTCAAAACATTCAGAACATTCCTGACCCTTGCCAAATGTTGTTCCATGTCACATTCAAAAATTAGAATATCACCCTGAAAGTATAGAACTCCCTCCATACTTCCAAACATCTTAGTCATTAACCTTTGGAAAACTGAGGCTGGGGAGCAAGATGGAGTCAGAGTGAGCACTCGCGCTGATCGGCCGCTCACGCTAGTTGCGTAACCGATCGGCTAGGCGCCCTGCGATGCACGGACAGACGCGGAGACTACTGGCGGGAGGATCACAGACGTCCGGTTTTCGCTCACAGCGTTATACAGTTGCTGCCGCGGTAATCTATTATATTTCCCCCGCGGATTCCCGTGTGCTGCCTGCCTTGCGCTGGAGGACTCTATTCTCTACCTGGATCTTCTGGATTATTGAAATTCTGGCCCCGGACTTGGCTGCATTCACTGCCTCAGTCCTATCAGGACACGAGAAGAATCGGCGGCAACAGCATCAGGGCAACCCTGGGATTATGAGCTGCAGGGGGTCAAGAAGGGCAGCAAGCTGAAAGCGACCATTGCCAGCACTGAGTATAGAGACGCCGCTCCTACGGAAAGCACCACCCGATCTAGACATGAGGTTAGTGGGAGTAAAAAGCTGCTGGGGAGGTCCGGGGGAGGTGGGTTGCCTAAGGACTCAGTGGGCGCTCAGCCACCGATAGCTAAAATATTTTTGGGTGCTAAAGGACAGCCTCCCGGTATAAACATCAAGACTTCTATACATACTCCTCCCCTTGAGTGTGCCCCCCCCAGATCGGTTAACTTCCCAACTACCCGTGCCAAGCCAGCAGCAAGAGACCTGTTTAACAGAAGCAACCCCAGTGGAAGTGCTGCAAGCTGACGCAGGAATCATTGCGGGCCCACAAGGCTCGACTGAAAACTTAAATAGTTCCCCATGTCTCCCTGCTGTGGTCATCTGTAAGGGGCTAATCGAGCAGCAAAATCAGCTATCTTTAGCTGTTACAGTTCAGAACACGGACGGCTGCCCCTACATGAGTGGTTCTACGAATGGTCCTGGTGATCCCTCCATGAACTCTGAGGCTGGTATTACTAACTACATCCTGGGCCTGGAAGCTGCCGCTGGTGCACAAGCACCGTGGACTCCAGAAACCGGGCCTGAGAACTTTTACTCGGTGTCTGATGGCACAGGGACCACTTCCGACGAGGGGGCCCTGACACAAGTGAAGATGACAGCGAGGAGTCGATCCAAAACACTGGAACGGTGCAACGATCCAAGAAAGCAAGGAGTAAGGGCAAAAGACGTAGCCAACTTAAGTGGGACTACTCAGACTCACAGATGTCCTACCCCTTGGCTGACGACGACGACTCCCACATGACAAAGTGGGAAAAGGCAAAGAGCTTGCCGGCAGATACTTCGGAGCCCTCACTAGCTTCAATCTTAGCCTCAATCAAAGAATTTCAGGAAGAGGTTCGGGCAGATAACCGCGCAGCCAAAGGGGCTGCTAAAAAGTTGCAAGGAGGCCTAAGACGACTGAATAAAACATGTACTGATATAAGCGACCGTGTTTCTATGATTGAGGGGCGTACCGAATGTCTGGAAATTGAGTCCACGGCAGTCAAAAAGCAGAGTGAGACCAACGCTGCCTGCCTAGTGGATATAATGTCCAAACTGGAGGAACAGGAAAACCGCCAACGCAGAAACAACCTTCGCTTGCTTGGAATCCCGGAGGGGAAGGAAGGCGAAGATGCCAGGCGTTTCATTGTAAAACTCTTGCAAGAATCCTTCCCCGAACATCCAGGCTGGGATTGGGATCGCGAGGTTCAGAGGGCACACCGTTTTCCCTTTAACATTAGGCGACAGCGCGATGGCAGCAGTGCAGTGGGTGGACAACCAAGGGTGTTCCTGATGTACTTTGGGAACTTCCTTTTGAGGCAATTAATATACGATCAGGCTCGCCCAAACTCTAAGAAGGGGGCTAATGGAATAACATTTTTTGCAAAGCCCGACTTTTGCCACCAGACAGTAGAGCGAAGATGGCGTCTTAGACAACTAATCTCCCCATTCCAGCAACTGGGAGCACAAGTATACCTAATGAACCCTGCCAGACTTAAAGTAATTTTTAATGGGGGTACAAAAATCTTCTTGTCTGAAATTAAGGCAGGGGAATACCTGGACGAGATTAAATCTAAGAAGGGCCCAAAATAAAGAGACTACCACTCGGGCATGAGCAGGGCAGGGCAGGGGAGGACTAAGGAGGAATATATTTTGTTATTTCTCCATCATGGCTTTCTCTCGTTCCTCTTCACTCCCTCCCTGGGTTTTTTCTTCTCTCAACAGGCTAGTTGTATGTTAAATTTAAAATTTGTCTATCTAGCTGAGGGGGATCTAGCCGAACTCATAACTAACATATCCTAGGCGTGGTCTGCGGCTGCGACTCACTACTGACTACCATCATTCAGGTTATTCCTGATTGCTCAAAGATAGGGGGGGGGTGGGTTGGGGGGGGAGGAGGGGTATCTAGAATGACACAGAGGAATCAAGGACACCTTTTCACACATAATCACTCACTTAGACGTTGGGTAAGGCTAATAAATTCACCAAATGAAGTGCACTCAAAGGATCAAGAAGATTCCGGCTTAAATCTTTTAAAATATCCAAATGGCTAAAATAAATTCACTCAGGTTTATCTCTGCTAACATCTGTGGGCTGAATGATGCATTAAAAGGCAAAAAGTAGCGCAAGGTCTGCGCTTTCTGGGGGGCGATATCATTTGCCTCCAGGAGACTCACATAGAGGGATCACAAAAACATTTACTAAACTCGTTAGGGTTTAAGGTTGTGGGGGCTACTACACAGGGTGCCAAAATTAAAGGGGTAGGCATTTTGGCTGAAAAGAGACTTCTTTTAAAAAATCCCCGCGTCAAATCTGACTCACTGGGTAGATGGGTAATCTCTGAATGCCATCTTTCCCCTAATCCCCCTTTTACCTTGTGTTCAATCTATGGAAGTAATGTAGACGACCCAGGGATCATAAATTTGATTTCTGGGGAGCTAGCTCACTGGCCTACTCCAATAATTATTTGTGGCGATCTTAATATTAACTTGCCTTGTCATTGGAAAATGGACAGCAAGTGGAGGTATAAAGGTAGAAAACCCCTAGTATACCAAGCACTTATTAATCTAGCCCAAATTCATGGGTTAAGTGATGTTTGGTCTAATATAAACTCTACTCAACCCGGCTATACCTACTTTTCTGCCCCACACCGGACATTTGCTAGACTAGATTATTTTTTAATCTCATCTTCTCTATTAAGCAAATGTACCATAGACATTGCTCCACGCTTCATGTCGGACCACAATCCACTCATTTTAAACATTGGGGGATTGGGGAACTGGAAAGAAACACCAAGATGGAGTTTCGAGAAAGCGCTATTGCATGATGAAGGCTATCGGTCTCATATTCAGGTATGGATCCAGGAGTTTCTGGAAATAAACATAGGTACGGCCCCGACTATGATAGTTTGGGATACACTGAAAGCAGGTATTCGGGGAGAGACTCTAAGATTCTCAATCAGGAAAAACAAGAAAGAAAAACTAATAATGTGTAATCTCCAGGATAAACTAAAAAAGCAGAAATAAAATTAGTCCAAATGGCTCAAACTGGAATGGACACTGAGAACACTCAACAAGAAGTAATACTCATAAAGGCGGAAATAGGGGCAGTATTTTCAGAAAAACGCAGCCAAGTGGGCGGCAATACGGGAAAAAACTATGAGTGTAGCGACTGCATTGGTCACCATCTTGCTATTAACACCAGGCAGCAGGCTACAAGCAATGAAATATCTGCAATCCAATTGTCAACAGGGATAGAGACCAGTGATCCTACTAAAATACAAGAGGGTTTTCGAGAATTTTACGCCGAGTTATATACAGAAGAGAATAGTATGTCAACCGACTTAGGAGAAACTGAGATTATCAACTATATAAAAGCGGTCGATCTAAGGCAGCTTAGCCAGGATAATTGCGAGCTATTGGATGTTACTCCGACCTGGGATGACATCACAGAAGCCTTAGTCAGTCTGCCTGATGGGAAAGCTGCAGGAATGGATGGCATTCCTGTGGAATTTTATAACATTTTCGCTCCTCAAATAAAATCTATTTTTCTGGCTGTCGTTACCGCTATATTTAATGGGGCCTCCCCTCCTGCCTCTTGGTCCAATGCTAAAATATCTATATTTCTTAAAAAAGACAAACCACCCTTAGAGATGGGCTCATACAGGCCTATCACACTTATAAATTGTGACTCCAAAGTCTTTTCCAAGATCCTCGCAATAAGAATGTCTTCAGTAGTTGAGTCCCTGGTATCAGAATGGCAACATGGATTCATTCCAAAGAAAAGTACTACCGAACACATTAGGCGGGCTATCACACTGTTTGACGCAGCACAGGTTGCGGGAGACCCGATGTCACTGATATTATTAGACGCTGAAAAAGCCTTTGATCGGGTCTCCTGGCGGTTCCTGTGGTGTGTCATGAGGAGGATGGGCTTCGGGCCAAAACTTACGCAGGCTGTACAAGCTCTGTATCAGAGCCCGACGGCCTGTGTGTTGATTAATGGGGGGCTAACTGAGCTATTTAACATCTCTCGGGGCACTAGGCAGGGTTGCCCCTGCTCCCCCTTACTCTTTGCCTTTTATATAGATCCCCTAATCAAGAAAATTGAAAAGAATCCAGCAATCCTGGCAGTAAGCATGCAGGGCAGCAACACCAAAATTATGGCCTACGCTGACGACCTGGCCATAACCACCCCTGAACCTGAGAGTGCTATTTTGGCATTGGAATTGGAGGCACAGAAATTTGGGAAAATCTCGGGGTACGCACTGAATCAAAAGAAAACCCAAATAATAGTCAATAAAGAAATTAACTGGATTGATAGTCGGATTGTCCCGAAGGCCAAATATTTAGGGGTAACATTAACTGCTAATATAGACCAAATTGTAACTGAGAACCTATCCCCTCTGGCCACTGAAACAAAGCGAGCCCTTAAACAAATTGACAATTTACACCTGACTATCGTGGGTAGAAGCAATGTAATTAAAATGACTTACTTTCCGAAATTGCTATACTTTTTTCGGGCCATTCCACTGGAATTCAGCAAAACTAAGTTGCAGAAATTTCAGCAAATCTTCTCGCAATTTATTTGGGCTTACTCACAGCCTAGGCGGGCTCTAAAGCAACTGTCCCTCCCCAGGGAGCGGGGTGGCTGGGCTCTTCCTAATATAGTGCTTTATTACTGGGCTTCCGTTCTGCAGTATAGTACTGAACTGGTGAAGGAATACTCTTTCTCTCTTTCAACCGGGCTTCCTTCACCATTTCAGCTCCTACTGGGAGAGGAGACCCGCGGCTATCTTCTTAGACAGGTATCTCTCGGATACTACAAGCATGTCAGATTTAAGACACTGATGAATTCGTTTAAGGTTTTCCGCAATATCCGCAGAATATACGGGCTGGGCAGACTTAATTATTACTCCCCTATCAATGCAAACGGCAACCTGCCTGCTATCTTTGGCAGGTCTTATCTACTAGACTGGTATAAAGCTGGCATTATAAAGTTAGGAGACCTAATTTCCAGCGAAGGAGTTAAATCCTTTGCAGATTTACAAAACAAATATGGATTGAAAAACCAAGATGCCTTTAAATATTTTACTATACATGACTTTCTTTCTCGAAAGGCTGGGGGACCAGCAGGATTTTCAGAAATCAAATTCATCAAAAGGTTACGGGCCCCAGTGACTCCCCGGATAGGTCATATATACTCCGCACTAAAGTCAAACCCCTGATGACCTACCTAGAATCGCAGATAAATGGCTTGTAAAACTGGAGGCCCCACATAGTACGTTTTATAAATCACTGGAACTTTCTCAAAGCGACTTACTGTCAGCTAAACTGTAGGTGCAACACTTTAAAACCATCTTTTTCTTATATATTACTCCTAGTAAAATTGCTAAATGGGGAGTAGGCAAGGGAACGCTGTGCCCTCGATGTTCGGAGTTTGGAGCTGACGCAATACACATGTTCGCCACCTGCCCGAAACTTACTCCAGTCCTTCTTAAAGTACAGGATTTTCTGGGGAGGGTTATCTCTCAGGCTCTAGTGCTGACCCCCATAACCATCCTGTTGGGGACACAAGAGGAGGCCAACAGGGTAAGGGGTGGAGCGTTTATCTTTGTCGCTATGACAGTGTGGAGGATCTGTGTTGCTTCAGCATGGATAGAGACTGACCCCCCTCCTTTTTCCCAATGGTTGGCTAGGCTAATGGCGACCTACCACCTTGAAAAGGCTGTATATGCTAAAAAAGGTCGTAAAGGGCGAAAGAAGGGGTTGGAGATTTGGGGGTTTCTCACCTCCTGGTTGGCACAGCCTGGCCCAAATGGCTAAATACTTAGTTCTGAGGAGGGCAGCTCATGGCTGGCTGTAGTCCTGACTGTGCTCTCTCTTCTTTCTTCCTTCTATGTTTACGTACTTTCTTTTTTTTTTTTTTTTTTTTGTGGTATTTTCTTCTTATCTACCGCTTGTCTGCTCAGTCTTATTTCTTATTTCTATTCTTTTTTTTTCTTTTTCTCTGATTTATAACCCAATTTCGTGGTTTATATATATATATTTTTTTTAATTATTATTTGTGTCCTTGAAAACATAGTCATCTCGTGGTTGTTTGGGGTGGGGGGTGGAGGGGTGGGAGTCGAACTGATATATCTTTGTATTTACTGCTTTGGAAAAAAAAAGAAAAAAAAAAAAAAAGGAAAACTGAGGCTGCTGAACAAAGATCAAAGGGCATACACTCAAATCGGTAAGTACCAAATGGTGTGATGAACAAAGTAAATTCTTTAGATCGATTCCTGGGCTTGACCAGGTGATATGCTGAGGTGAGATCCAATGTGGTAAACCACCTTGCCCCTGGACCCCTACCATTTCTGATGTATTAGGTAGGGGAAACCTGTCTATAACCACTCTCTTATTCAGCTCTCCCAAGTCAACACATAGTCTGATCTCATTGTTGGGCTTATGGGCCACTACAATGGGAGATAAACAGTTTGTCGCTTCCACTTGCTCGATAATACCTTCCTTATATAGTCTACCAAGCTCTATTTTAACAGCCTCCTAAAAACTACAAGGAATATTCCTTATTTTACACGAAAAGGGAAGAACCTCAGTTTTCAGTTTTATGTCATGCAAATAACATTTCAAACATCCAGTGCTCTCAGAAAAAAACAGAGGGAAATTCTTTCACCAACCTTTCTGGAAATTGTTTGTCATAATTGAATTGAACTTATCGATCCCCAGTGGGATTCAACATAATGCCCAGTAACTTCTGATGGGGCCAGATCAACACTGTATCACCAACCACTGGCACATGCACCTAACCTTGAGTTCTATTGCCTCTAAAATTGAAATTACTTCCAAAATACCAAATCAATTTCACAGGTCTGCCAGCATAAGCATAAGGCTTGACATCAGCTTCCAATAATCCCACTTTTCCTTTAAAGTTTTTGTCAAACACATCATCAGACATTAATGTCCCTGAGTCCATCATCATTTCAATTCCGATGTCATTCACCATTACCACACCCGTAGGATGCCCATTATCCTCATTAACTCCATTAATGTCACCAGAAATCTATAAGAGAAAGGGTACATTCACAGTAGTAATTTCATTACCTTTGTCTTTTGTTGTTTTTTAGGTCGAGCCTCGAGTAGCGCGCAAGCGCTGCTCTGCGAGACTTATAGTTAGGGAGTTTGAAAAGCTGACCAGACGCTCGTGCGTCATGGCCTTTTCCCTGCGGTTACGCGCGCGGCAGACATGTGTTTCCAATTATCGTGCCCAGATGCGGGCGCGATAATTGGAAACACATGCTGGCCGTGCGGGGAAAAAGGCCATGACGCACGAGCGTCTGGTCAGCTTTCAAAAGCCCAGGCTGCCGCGCTCGTTCTCCTCTACAATTATTCCTCGTCCCTCTCCTGTTTCCCCCTCACCCATCCAGTTCATACGGTCTTCTCAAATTTCTCCCCTTTCCCCTTCGCAGTCCTTCCTCTTTCCTCCTACTTCTCCAGTTTCTCTCTCCCACTTTCCATTTCGCGTGCTTCCCATTTCTCCTCCCGCCCCCTCTGTGGTATTCACCCCTCCCATCCCGTGCAGTTGTTGTACCTTGCCCTCTTCCCCACCCCGGCAGCAGGTTGGCCCCCTCACTCTGTGTTACCTTGCCTCTCCTTGCACTGCCCTTGCCCTACATTGCCCCCAATGCAGAGGAGGGGGTGTGCTTTCCTTTGGACCCTGGTGTGGCTCTGCTTGGCCCGCTTCGTGCCGTGGACCGGAGTCCACAGTGTTGGTGGGAGGCCGCCGGTGCGAAGAAGGTGAGTGCGTCCGTGCGTCCTAAACCTGCGGGGGCAGTGCAAGCAGGCCTCGCAGGACTCAGGAAGTACACAAGAGCCCAGCGCTGGCGTAGTACGCGCGCGCCCGTGCGTTTCCTACCACTGCACAGCAGGACTTCCTCTCAGAGAGCCACGCACTGGACTGTTTATCACGCGGCGTACACGTGTGCGCGCGCGCCTTAGGACTTCCAGTTTGGAAGCGCAGAGAAGCCGCGCTTCGAATAGTACACGAGTGTGTATCTCTATCTATAGCAGAGTCCAGTGCCTGGCTCGTTAGTAAATGTGCGAGTGTTAGTCTGTGTGTGTACCTACAGACGCAGTACTGACAATCAGGAAACCCAGGAGAGCCCTGGACTGGACGAGATGTGACACTGAGAGCCCATGTTTGCCTGGGGAGCAGCTTAGCAATGGACTAGCGCACGTGTTGTTTGCATGTGCCTTTTCACACACCATTTCTGATAAAGGGTCACACTGTGGACGCTTTAAGTGTGACACGTCTTCCAACAATCCAATGCAGTAACCATTTAAGCCGACAATTTATGAATCACCACAAAGGTACCTGCAGAGCTGTTCAAAGGTACCAGTGTACTAAAAACCATAACGCTGCCCATCTGTTCCTCACGCTTCATCATCCAACACACTGCTAAGAGCTGCATACCATTACACAATAACTACACCTTGGTAGTCATCAAACACGACATAGAAAAACTTCCTACCTAGGATCAAAACAAAGACAACAGCCTTCCAACTGCACACTCTATATGGTGTAGCATGCTTCTCATGTGGTCAAGCACTTCAGTGGCGCCACATATAGGAGTATTAAGCATAGCTGCCAAGGTTTCAGATTGCTATGTGTGACAATTTCATAATTTCAGTGTAATTATGAGTGACATTTCAACGACTATGAGTGACACTTCCTCGCGCACAAAATCAACCAATGAAGATGAGGGAAACATATAAATATGAGTAATTACATCTATTTGAGCAATGAGATGGTCTTTAGGATCATGTGTTTAAACACACGTAGTTAAGCTAAAAGGGTGTAGACCAGACTGGTGACCAAAAACTCTAAAAAGTGATAAAACAGGCAATTGACTTTCTCCATCCGTCTGGAAAAATATCCCTGTATCCATCAGGACTGCCTCAACACTGCTGCAACTGAGGAAAGAGTTGTAGACGCACCTTTTAAAGAACATGACAGCACAATGCAGTAATATTACATGTCTCCTCAAAGAACCCAGGTACCTCTCCCATCACTCGCTGACTGTACTTGTGCCTTTCTCCACTTGCCTTGGTTTGTGCTATTAAAATAGCATATACTTAGAATAATCTCCCTTCACAGACATAGAACTTCAGAGTACACTACATGCTCAGGTTCAAGAATGCAAACGTGTTGCTCAGTCATATATGGCGACTACTAACTAGAATGTTATAAGCAGAGATGCGATGTTAAATACAATAATCAAATAAAACATCATCTTTTTATTTAAAAAGTAGCACTACAGATCTGGATAACAATGTTGAAGTTATTTTAAAATAGTAATGTTTTGTATTGTCAATGCACGCTTAAACAAATGAAAATAGTTAAAGTGCTCTTGTACCTTAAGGAATGTCAGCCGCTCTACAGGCGAGAATCAGACCGGCTGCAGATGCAGCCCTGCCTGTGGTTGTTTCTCTTAGCTTTTTCTGTTTATTTGCTATCATTCTGGTACCCGAACTCGGTTCTAACAGTGCGCGTGCCTGGAAGCCCTCGCTGCCTGTGCCCTTACTTAGCTCCAGCAGTTCCAGAGGCCCTGGCTCCCTGTGCCATGACTTGGGTGTAAATGTCCGAAAATCCCCCTCAGCTCTGCAGACAGAACACGACCGAGATGGTGAAAGGTTTCAGGCTTCCCCTGCGGTATGTACAGTTCGGATACATTCTTGCATAGGGGTTTAATCAAAGCACATCATCTGGTTTTCATAGGGGCATAAACTCTTGCATGTATGATGTTACATAGAGGTTTGATGAATATTCACAGATCGTTTGGAGGTTGCAGACTGGGACCATGCTGCTCACACACCTGGCTGTGCCAGGCAGCAGTCTCTTGCCATGCTCGCGGACAGGTGATTCACTGCTTTAGTGTGCCGTTCTGAGAGACACAGACTCTCACAGTTGAAGTTGTGTATTTTGGAGTGGTGATCTGCATGCAGGACTGGCAGTTCAGAACACTAATGTTTTGGTCGGCCAGACTCTGGATTTGAGAACTCATGAGCCCTCTGCACCACCGACCAAGGATTGGGAAGGCATCTGCAGGTGTGAAATCTCAGTGGGCCCTCACACATAGGATCAGCACAACAACCAGGGAAACGGTGTAGTGGCTGCAGAGGGGTCATAGACCTGCCAACCCAAAGGTGACAAATAGACGATGAGGGGAAACAGAGGGAAAAAGGCACCAGGCAACATGCTTCCCACAAGCAGTTCAATCCAGAAGCATCTTCACTATCTCAACATGTCCCACAGTCCACCCTGTGTCACAATCTCATTCCGGTTGTAGAACGAATGCAGTCTCTGCTCTCTGCAGTCTCTGACAAGCAAAGTGCCTCATATTTGTACACAGGGCAGCTGGACTCAGGCTCTGTGCTGAAGTATGCCACTTTCTTTACACTCTGCCAGTCTACCTTCATCTTTTTAGGTCGAGCCTAGAGTAGTGCGCATGCGCTGCTCTGCGAGACTTTATGTAACGGGCTTCCAAAAGCTGACCACACGCTCGTGCACAATGGCCTTTTCCGTGCGGTTACCTGCACGGCCGCCATGTGTTTTCAATTATCGCGCCCGGCGGCCGTGCGGGTAACCGCAAGCAATAGGCCATGGTGCACGCTCTCGCGCGCGCACCGCTTGTTTTATTTTCTTTTTGCTCGCGCGCGCACACAACTCCCGGTCGCGGCCGCACGTCTTTTGACGATGTTGCAGAGGGTCCCGATGCTGTACAGCACCACCAAAAGCATTTGGCAGAGCCAGTAGGTTCCTTAATTCGCACGCGCCTCTCCTGCTCGGGCAGCCATTTCAGCTCCATGCCCCAATCGCCGCGCTCATTCTCCCCATCCTGTTGATGTTTTCACGTTTCCCCTTCTCTTCATGCTCTACTCCCCTTTTTTTTGCAGATTTATATAGCGCGAACTCGACCCGAAGGTATTGGAGCGCTTTACGTGAGCACCGGTTACGTTACACAAGGACTCCTTTCCATGTTTCCTCCTCAATATCCCCTCCGTCTCTCCCTTCGTGCCTTTACCCCTTACTTTCTCATACCCAAGCCTTCACAACCTTCTTTCTCTCTCTTTCTCCCCCTCTCCCCACCTCCTCCGTGCCCCCATTTATTACTCCTTACCACCTCTGATTCTCTATGCCTCCCTGGAGCTCAGGAGACCTCCCCGCCTCTGGTTTCACGCTGCCCCCGGGGCCTGCTCCCCAGCCCTGTCTCCTGGATGTGTTTTGTTTCCTGCTGTCTGTGTTTGCAGAGTCGAGACGGGACTCCTTTCACAGCAGTTTTTGCCCAAGACCATTCAGATGTCACGTCATACAATTTTAGTGCAGTGCAGAGTTCAGGATTTACATTTTGTCAGTGTGCTCGTGAGTGTTGGCTCACAGATTTGTGTCTGGAGGTTGGTAGTTTGCCCTGTGGCAAGAACTGCGCCCCAGTGTGTGATCTTGCACCCTTCCACAATGTACGTGAGTGTGCACAGTGCATACTGGAGTGTGAGACAGTAAACGTCCCTTACAAGCGGTGCGCAACTGGGCAAAGATGAAAAATGCCTCCCACTTATCACAGCCTGTCGCTTAACGGTTGAGCTTGACCCCAGCAGAGAGGCCTCAAGTTGTCCTCCTTGCCTTGCGACAGTAGCCGAGCCAACCCTTTCCCGCCCTTGGCTCCTGGTCCCTTTAGAAGCTTTTCCTTAAACACCAGGGCCCCGAGGCAGTGCAAAGCAGGATTTAGAAGTCCGAATGCACTGGAATCAGATGTCCCTACAAGGAATTAAGGAAACGAGAGGAAGTCTATCTGACTGCCAGAAGACACGGCCGTACGTCAGCAGCATGCCCAAAGATTATCTGCAGATGGGGAAGGGCGAAGGTTCGCCTTTCGAAAACAACCTGTTGCAGCATTCATCCTGGGCGGGAGGTCTGGTCCTTGCACACAGCTTGTGACTACAGAGACAATCCCCCAGTCGTGGAAGTCCTGACATTGTCACGCAAACTTTAAGAAAAGTCACTACTTTTTTTTCACGAGGATAAAAGTGAAATGTGTGACAAGTGAGATAAAATATATATATGAGGTTTAATGTAGGTTTGTTGACTTAAAGTGAAACCAAAGAGTACAGACTAGTGCATGAAACAGCTCCTGTCATCTATGTGACGTCAACACTGTTTTATAATTACTGTCCATCTAGCCATTCATTCATCATTCACCCACGTTTGTATGACAGTCATCCGCAGATATGTTGCTGCAGACCAATCACCCATCCACGTATCCAAACCTTTCCTCCTCCTTCTCATGTCTCTGTCCATCCATCCAACCATTCACCCATCTATTGCTTGTCGCATTAAGCCAATAATTCTGCAGACTACATGAAGCCACTTTCTTCTAACCAAAGAGAGACAGAAGGCAGACAGAGAACGCCTATAGGCAGAAACCAGGCAACAAGTTAAAAGCTTCCTCAAGTAGATATGGATGCTCATATTTTTAGCATTTTTTTTATTCGGTCTGGCTTATCAGTGCAGCCGTGTCAACCTGCTCTTACTATTTAAAAAAATTAACTCAGAGTGCACTTTGGCTCAGTCAGTCTCTTAACTGATGCTATTGGCTGTTTGGTGTATCAGTCCTCCTTCTACGGAGTACTTCGTAATGAGGGACTATTTTAAATCTGAAAAAAATGCTTTCCATCATCACACTTTTTTACAATCAATTCCTTATTACCCATATTCTATAGAAAACGCAATCCTTTTTTGATGCTTTTTTGTTTTTCCAGTGTTCGCAAAGACATTGTCTGGCTTATGCATGTGGTGCGAGACCCTGGCTTTGAGTGAAACTCAGTTTCGGTCATGAAAAACAATGCCCTGCAGTGTAGTGGTATGTGGCATATATACAAGACTTCTTTTTAATGCCACTGCACAAAGTACATGAAAAATGCTAAGTTACAATATAGAAATATTTGGTAGGTTGTGAGCACATTTTAGGAGCGTAAAAGTGCGATGATGTCTGTGATGATGTCACGCCCATCACCAATGACAACAAGCATTGGCATAGCCAATAGGTCTCCCCTTTGGGACCTTATAAGTGCTTAGCCATGCAACAGTTGATGTTGTTGCACCTAGGATATTGTGCTGCATAACCAAATACTTATAAGGTCCCAAAAGCGAGACCTATTGGCTATGCCAATGCTTGTCTCATTACTTTCCTCATTCGACTTAGAACCATAAATACTTTTGCAACACTTTCTAAAGTATCCCCTTTTCCCACAAACATTACACTCACTCCTAAGAGCAGAAAAATCTTTGCTGTTAGGCCAATGACCAACACTGCCACACCTAAAACAGACTCCTTTGCGTTTTTCTTATTCTTGTTTTTCAACACTGCATTTATTTGACTTGGTACTATTAGCATGAACAGTTTCTGATTCAACCGCCGTTTGTTTCAGTTCAGCCACATGCCCTTGAGAATGCTCAATCTGTTTGGCAATCATAATCACCTCACACAGCTTAGGATCACCTTTCAACCATAACTCATCTCTGACCTTATCATTTGTGCTTCTCAACATAAATTGATCTCCTATGTGCTCTTCTGTGTTGCTACCAAGATTCCATGTAGAAGTAAATTGCCTAAGAGCAGTGACATATTTCTCCACTGACTCAACATATTGTAAATGCATACCAAAATGGTATCTTTCCAAAATTATAGAAATTTTAGGCAAATTATGTTTATCCAATTTCTTTAAGAATATCTGTGGTGATGTGATGCTGGCAGAGCTCAGCAAGAATCTTGTGATGTCATCTGGAGTGTTGACAGGCATCGTGCCCTGAGTGTTCTCTCAGTGGCAGTTACTGCTTGTGCCTTGGCTGTGCCAGTTGGGACGGCTCTCTGTACCCCTACAATAAATACTCCTTCTGGAATCCCACTACTGCGTCCATCCTACTTCATATCAGTGGCGACAGAAGACGGGATGCCACTCTGCCTACCTACAGCCACCTTCGTTTCCTGTTCTGCGTGCGCTGTGTCACAGGTATTCCTTGTCTGTATTCTAGCAACTCAACTGTAAGTAATTTTTTTTTCTCATTACTCCCCACCCAAGGCACACCTGCGAGAACAGGTACAGAGAGCCGTGCCCCTTTTGATCATTCCCCAGTGCTTGTTTTGCGCTCTGCTTCAACTTGCTGCAGTCCTCTCCTGCTTTGCGAGAGCTCCTTACCACCGCGCAGCTTTACCGTGCCTGCGCTGCCTGAACTTTGTATGTGTCACTTTGTATGCGGCATTTTGGGATCACCAGGACTCCCACTACTGCGTCCATCCTACTTCATATCAATATCTCATTTTCAATTATGATGGACGTTGCTCCTTCTCCCTCATCCTTATCTGATAATTCTGGGAGATGTTCAGAAGTCTCCTGCCCTTCAGGTCCCAGACAATGAGGAAGGAATGAAGCTTTTTTTTCCAGCAGAAAAGTTGGAACCACATACTTTTAGATAATTGTTTAAAACTTTTTTCCATTTGGACCATTTTAACACTGGTTCACCAGGAGTAGGTAAGAAAAATGGCAGAGGAGAAATGTTTTGCATTGTAAAATAAATTAATACCACAAACACAAGAAATGTGCAGTACCAACTCACAACACAGAAATAAAAAGTCATCACAATAAATTAAAATAAAATAATAAAGAACCATCATCAGTATCCGAATAGAAACTTGAGTATCCTAATGTCAGAGTACCAATACCAGTAAATACCAGCAGGTGGCAACATAACCATACGATGAGAAGAAACAAAGTGACATAAAATCCTGAAATTTGGTGCAGTCAAAGGAAGACATTATGCAGTTACCGAGGTCGCACAAGTAAGTAGAAGCTTTCCAGAAATGTGGAACTCTTGAAAGGCGCTCAGTTATGCTGTTGTCAGTCTGAAACGAAGTCAGATCCTAAAATCATGTTAGCGTGGGAGCCCATAATTCTTTCTTCCAAACGCCAGCAGCCTCATTACCGCGAGCAAAGCAAACACAAGGAGATGATGGACGGAGCGCTAAAACTTTTCAGACACTCACCCCTAGTCACAGATCGGGGTTGAATCCATCATCGTTCTTTAGCTCACTTTGCCACCCCAGTTCAGACACAGCTATATGCAAATCAGTCTTGACTCTGTGCCTCATGGGAACAGTCCAGCCCGAACTGCCAAGCCATGTCTTCCCAGGACCGCAAACAAGCATCCTGGAGCAGCAAGGGTGCTCCAAACCCCATACTCCAACGCGGCAGGAGCCGCCAACGAGGCTCCAACATCATCCAGAAGCGCCAGGAGGTGCTTAAAAGCGGGAGAGGCCTCACGCAGCGTGGGACGTGCATGGGCGCGCCCGGCCCGCCCCCGGGCCAAGGGCGGGCTCGTCTGTGCCCGTCCGAGACCGGAAGAGGCTGGGCTGGGCCTACCCTCTTGATCTCACCTTTCCCCTTCTGACTACAGTACTCTGCCACAGCAAGATCGACCATCTTCCTGCTCGTGCACCAGTTCCAGTTCCAGTTTTAGCGGCAGCAGCAGAGGACCAGGTAGGGAGACAACTCCCCTTATTTTTATCTTCATATACTCCCATGAACAGCCTGCTGGCCGTATAATTGGTACACTAGCAACCCAAGGGATTCAGTAGCCGGAGTACCAAGGAACGTGTGTCTACCATTCTGTTTATGCATTGGCAGACTTGACTTGGACCCTTGCTGTTTTTGTGTTGAAGACCCGTTAATTGGTTCATCGACTTGGGTACTACATGGGGAAACGTAAGGTGTCTACAGTTCCTGGGGGGGACCACGGCTGCCTCCTTAGGTTCAATGGTGACCATGGACTCGTTCCTGCAGCGGGCCGCATCAGTGCTCGATAAGGATATTGAGGTAGTGAACCGGCGTCTCTCTAGATCTCCTATAAATACCCATCTTCCCTTGCCCACATGTATACAAAGTTCTGTGGTTAGTGTCGACGAATCTCTTAATAACCCCGGGGTTAACAGTTGTTTAACTGGCCAGCAGTTACCTCTTACACCGACTATCGTGGTTAATAATTCATGGGGGGATACCGTACATAAGGATATTGAGCTAGTGAACCGGCGTCTCTCTAGATCTCCTATAAATGCCCATCTTCCCTTGCCCACATGTATACAAAGGTCTGTGGTTAGTGTCGACGAATCGCTTAATAACCCCGGGGTTAACAGTTGTTTAACTGGCCAGCAGTTACCTCTTACACCGACTATCATGGTTAATAATTCATGGGGGGATACCGTACATTCAAGCCGGGGGCAAGAGGGGGCTACGCCCATTAGTCATTCAATTAAACCATTAGCCGCTGGACTAGCCATGCTGTTGAGTCAGTCAATCAAGGGACGGGCACGAAAAGAAAGGGCCAACTGCCTGGGGGAAAGGCTAAAAGACCAAGAGCCGACCCATCATCCCAGAAGACCCCAGTCGAGCAAGGACTGACAAAGGTAGATCTGATGTGCATATTAGAATCCTTTTAGGATTGCATGAGGGTCACGATGGACTCTAAATTGGGCTCAGTAATCCAACGTTTGACCGCGATTGAAAAAGTATTTCTGACCTCAAATGTTGTGTACCGCTAGGAGGTGGTGCCGCTAACCTGGAATCAAGGTCACTAATGGCTCCCTCAGCACCGAATTGTCCTACATTTGCAGGCCTACATACGAACACTAGGGAACCTCTACTCTCCCCTCTAAAGTTATCTAGGGGCCATGCACATTCGCGTCCGGTTTCGCCCCCCCCTCTGTGATCCATACTGTGTCAAAACCGGGGGTAGTCTCTGACCCTATGAAAAGATCGGCTATACGGGATCAACCTACTCTGGAGAGTAACGCATCTGGGGAGCAATGTTGGAGGGTAAATGGAGTGACACTGCGGTGGGCACACATGGCTTACCAGCTCACGAGAGCAAGACCTGCGCTCTGCTCGTTCTCTGAGAAATAAGGAACAACAGTGTGAAATACAGTGGCACTTTTATTAAGCAATTCAGAAACACAGAGAACTGTTCAATTAACTGTTGCCCATCAACACATGAGCAGGATGAAATAAAAGCATCAATAATGTTATAGATCAGCTGTTCAAGTGAAGCAAAAATATCTATGCATATATCATTTAATGCGCAGCTGCCTGAAGGGCAACCCTGAAATTAGAGATCATGAGTAGGCAAGTGCCTAGAGGGCACATCTTAGATAAGAGAGCAAGAACCATCCAAGGCTACACAATTTAAGCTAGGATAAATGCAAGGAATTGGGTGTGCATGAGCTAAATTGGAGAGGCTGACAAAGTCAAAAGGCTGGCAATCAAAGAAGAGCATTACCACCTCAGAATAAGCTTCTAGGCCCTAGATAGGAGATCGGTCGACCGGGAACTCAAGTGCTGAGCACTATAGTAGGAGTTCAGGGCGTGGACCTGGGTGCAAACCTTTTATATGGCTTAATGCAGAACTCCTACCCACGTCTGACGTGGGTTCTTGTCGTGGGCCCTTGACCGCACGCTTACTGTAACTTCGGAAAGTTTTGAGAGAACAGAGAAGTGGTATCATGGTGAAACAGGGGCTTTTTGCAGGTGGTCAGTGCTCTTGACCGCAAACATTAAAAAAAAGATAACTTCCATCGTAAGATGCTCGGAAATTAATATTTTATACATTATTTCTATGCCAGGCAGCCAGACAGCCGTCGTTTGGTTTCGCTTGAGCAAGCTTGGAAAGTTTCATAACTAACAATATTGCAGACATTGCTTGTGAAAGATCAAGATGTACCAGCAGAGTGTCACGTACGTGTGGGCTAACCTTATTCTTGTAACTGTGGAAATTTACAAGGGGGGCTGGCTGGTGCCCGCAGCGCGGTGGAAAGCACAGGTCCCTGTTGTGAGGGCAGAGAGGCCTACGAGACTTAATGTTTTGAAAATGATTACCAGAGGCAATGGCCTCTGGGCCTACATGTGTGTATCTAAGGAGGTGGGCTTGGGCCTATGTGTGTGCATCTAAGGAGGTGGGGACCACTGTGACAGGTACTAAAAGGCTGAGGGAAAATGGACAACTTTGGACATCTGTCAGGGCCTGACTGGTGGGGCCTATATGGGAGTGTCATGCTGCCTGAGCAGAGTAGGATTCTGCATGGGGGATTTTTATATGGCAAAACGGGACCCTGCTTCATTTCCCTCCTCTTGTTCATTTTTTGAACAAAATTCTTGCACTTAGTGTAGTCCTATTGTTGTTACTTCTACAACTTCTATACGTGCTAAGTTACTCACATTCCCTGTTCTATCCTTGCTCTCCCTTTGCTAATTCTGCTATTCTCGGGAGGTGCAACTGCTACGGACATGGTGTGCTGACTGAAGAGCATATTGTACATTAGGACACAGCCCACGTATTTGGAGACAGGTATGACATTGTAACACATGCTGTTTTCTGCATCTGTAGGCCGGTGTGTAACATCCTGCCCTGTCAACTGTCCCCCTGTCCCGTCTTTATCAATGGCTATTTATTCACTTTGGTACAATATCTCTGTGTCATTTCAGCAGTATCTCAGGTATAATACTGTGATCACAACACACTTTAAGGAGCGTAGTCATTATAATGGCAGCAATGGTGGTCAATGCTGCTAGCAGCACCCATGGTCATTTTCTCTCATTGTTCTGAAAGTCTTGAGGCATTGTTCCAATCGTTGGTACGTGTGGCTAGTGTGACTAGTTGGAAGAATGTCTTATCTTCTGCTGTACTTTTACTCTTTTCACAAAGTCTGCTGAGGAATAATGTAGAGCCTCAGAGATGATACCTTTAAACAGAAAACGTAACCGGTGGTGCCTGTCTTCAAGTAATTTGAGAGGTTACTAGCACTTCTATTACTTAGGCACATTCGATATGAGGAAAACAAAGTGATGAAAAAAGGTAAAGATGTCTCGTTGTCACAACTTGTAGACTGAGGGGTTGGGGCATTGATGTTACCAGACGCTTTTAGTTGATGTATCGTTGGGGTCCGCTTACACACTCTTCCTTTCTCTGCTGTGTGGCACGTGCAACCCTTCAGGATGAGCTTGGGATACCATTCCCACTTGGTACTTTCCGTGGAACACATGTATTTTCTGTGTGGCTCCTTGCCCCTTGCACAACCCCTCAATCACATGTGAGATGAAAGCCGGTCCATTGTCAGAACCCAAAAGCATAGGTACTTTAAAGCGCGGTATGAACTCTTTCAGGAGGCATTTGGCAATAGTTTGTGTATTGCTGTTCTTGGATTGGCATGCCTCAGTCCATTTGCTGATCATGCACACAATAACCAACACATACTTGTAGTTTGAGTAGGGGGGTATGTTGATGAAGTCCATAGAATGTGGGGAAATGAAGTGGCCTGGGGCAGTGGAAATACAGCATTAGGAAAACAGTCTGATCTTCCCATCACGTCCTACAAGTGATGAACCATGAAAAAGACGGGCCATGGGACCAAGCATTATCGTTGGTAAACATATTTTTCCATTTGGGCCTAACCGTATTCCTTTTCTTTTTGCATACATCCTCCCCTGTTCCCTTCTTCCTTTTCTTCCACCCAGCCCTTTCAATAATATACTTAGGGTCATAGTACATATCATCATCCTTTATCTGTATATCATGATCACATGTGTAGTAGAAGCAATCTGAACCATTGTGTACTCACAACCAGTTAATGCTATTCCTTTTTTGTACATCTGCATCAATAAATTATTTACCAATTGATACATAGTCCTTGGAGGAGGTGTGTGCAGCACATTCTACAATTGAAACTTTGGTAGCAACATGTCTTGCAATAGTTGAGCTATTAATGGTGCACGCTGCATTTGTTGGCCAGCTGAGGTAAGGAGGGGACTCCAAATGAAGGAAAGAACCTAAAAATTATATTGCAATCCCTGTACAAGACTTTAAAAAGAAATTCATTATCTCCAGAAGCAAAAGAAGACTTAAAACATTGTACTATAGCTTGTCCCAACAGCAAACACAGATGAAAATCTCTGTCACAATAACACCTTTAGGAATCAAAACACTCATAGTTGTCAAACTGTGCCCAGGGATGTGGAATCCCTATAGCCCCACGCCCAGGACATATTGTTTGAGGTCAAGGGCAACAAGTTTTCATGCGTATTGTGTCCTTGGGACAAGTAGGCCCAACCCCCTACAGCACAAACCCTTTGGCTGCCAGTTTACAGTACCACATTATGGATCAGGGAAAGGCATAGTCTTTATTTATTGTTCATTAATGCAAAGGCTTTATTATTAGGGTGAGCGCTCTAAGTAAATGTTGTAAGCTCAAACTGCACTACTGACAGTGTTTAGAGTATAAAAATGTGTACACACGTTTTCAATATTTAGCAATGTGAGGCTATGGATACTGCTCTCAGAATGCTCGGTAAACTACTGGAATAAGCTAAGTACCATTTCTTTGCAACATAAAAATAAACAAGCATTGGTAAAGCCAGTAGGTCTGAAATTGTTGGTCAGCCTTTTGGCTTTGTCAATGCACAACTTGTTTTGGCAATATTTTTGTGAAACCTCATTGGTGTGGGAGCTGCTGGGCCCTCACCATTATACCAAACATTAGCAAAAAGCAAAAATTGTTTTGGTCTCAAACCAACAGTCGTTCCTGGCACTGAATAAAACAACTGTGTGTCGACATGCTCCTTGTGAAAGAACAGAATAAAGTCACTCACAGTGAAGCTAGCCAAGAGAGAGAGGGAGAGAGACAACATGGTTAACGCCAGACCTAATTAGGGGCCCAATTATTAAATAAAGTGCACCCATGTCCTTGGATCATGTGCAGATATACAACTTTCGTGAATTCACAAGACTACAGAAGTAGGCCAAGAAATAGTACTCCTAGAAAATATATATGTGAACTGCATTTAAGCATGAGCAAATATGTAGGTGTACTAACTTCGCAGCGCGTGTTAACTTATACACATATATGTCTTCTTTCATAATTTCAATGCCACTGTTAGGTCTAGTTGATGTGACTTATACATATATTAATTGTTCAGTGAGAAGTATACAGGGTGTTAGGTTGTTGTCAGAACATTGTAATATTTGTGAGTGAAAACAGAGTGATCCATGTATTTATTTCCCTCAATTGTGGCGCTTATTTTGCCTATTTTTATTTTTTTAAGCAGTCCTGTTCTGGCTTTGCTGAAAGTTGTTGCTGCTCTAATATCATAATGGACACATGGTCCAGCTGTCATCCAAACGTGTGGGAAAATGTAGTAGGCCTGAGCCTGTGGCATGACAAATCTTTCCTATTTAAATTTTATTTCTAACCAGACAAGAGGTGATGAAAACAATAACATTGAGCCTATCTATGCAAACATCCCGAAGACAGAAAATCCAATACACTTCTTGGAGACGCAGGGAAGACCCTAATAATAATAATGTTGCGAACTCTCGGAACATCAATTAACCCCGAAAACCAAAGAAGAACCAAAACATTGTACTATAAATAATTGTTCCCAAGAGATACGAACATCTCAATAATCTCCATCCCAGTAACACAATTGGGAAATAAAAACTCATAGTTGTTGAACTGCAAAATATATGCAACCACCTCTAAAGACTGCAACTGCTGTTGAAAAAGGCACCTTTAAAGTTACATACTTTCTATTCTGACAATATTGCAAAATTGAGCATCGCTACTCCATGCATATTATCCTTCTACATTGAAATACACTTTATATATGAACTTTTATTTATTCCTCACATTTCCTAGCACTGGGGCGTGTGTGGAGGAAGTCGTTTTGGCTGCTATCTGTGGTAATCTATTCCTACCGATCTCTGGTCGTTGTCTCATATTTTGTATGCTGCACAGAGCTGCACATATCCCACAACTTATTCCTTCCCTCCTGCCACACAGCTACACTCATAGTGCCCCTGAGTTAGGATGGCCTCTAAGTGTCACAATTTAGAACACTAGTGAATTAAAATATGATATAAAAGTTACAGTGTCTCTATCACACATACATCACGTGCCAATATAATGAAGGTGATACAGCAAGCTATCTTTTGGCATTGTTTTAATTAATATGAGACATCAAGTAGAACTATCTGTGCTATACGGGCACTAGAAGGCCATTTAGTGACCACACAGGTAGATATAAACAAATCATTCTCAGCTCCCTATCAGAATTTGTACAGGGCAACTTGTTTTCTCCCTCACAAACAAAATATGCATTACAGAATGTCTAACCCAATATAGACCCCCACTGCTGAACAAGCAGCTTTCCCTAATTGAAATCTAGAGGTGCAGGCGGTGCAACTCACTATAGACCAGCCAGTAGGCGGAAATGCTCCTGAGTTATACTTATTACCTTCTGAATTTAACACCATAAAAAAACGTTCAACACATTGGTGTGGCCCTATCTTTTTGTGGTACTGACACGGACAGGGCTTCCTGGCCTCTTATTGCTCTAGATCTAGTTGTTATATATACTATGGATGGCCAGTGTTCGTACCTGGTAGGGTGTATTCAACTGGAGGACATATTTTCAGGGGCACCAGTGGGACCTCCAGACAGAGGTGTCTGCTGTCACCCATACTAAGTACTAGAGAAATTAGTGTGCTAAAAACATGCATGATAAGGTACAGATGATGCCTTGCCTATTCTTAGGGACCCAATAACACGCTTATCCCCACTAATCTTGTTATTGCCGGAATTTGGTAGTAGGGCCTGGCCTCAAAGGCAATTGTGATAAATCCTGATACTGATCACCACCCATCATATGTCTGGAACTCCGTTCAATGTGTACTGGAAACTTTTAAATATCAAGGAATCCAAATTTATTTAATAGAGGAACAGTTGAAGGGTGGCAATCTAGATAGATGTGTGTCTGGAATTCGATGGTGGACCATATTCTGGACAATGCTACTGCTGTCCCCTTTGGGCAGAGTGTCAATCATTAAAACAATTGTGTTACTTATACTCTTTTATTTTTTACAACACGCCAGTTTTCCACCCCGTGGTCTTACTTCCAAAATCTAAGGCTTATCTTGACAGAGCTGATCAGCCCTCAGCATAAGTGATGTCTCACTCTCTCCATAGAAAAGGTAATGCGCCCAATACATGCCTGGGGAATGTGGTCCCCAGCTTTGAAATATACACAACTTGGCACTGCAGATGGTATTGATAGCATGATGGCTGGCTGTGGACACAGACCCTGAGCCACTAGACCAGCTAAACATTGTTGGAAACTCTGAGTTATTACATGTACTTTATGCCAAAAGCGGACAATATCTGTATAGGCTCATTCTTTACCAACAGTCTGTTCTTGTTGCCACAACTGAACAAATAAGCTGGGATCAGTTGCATCATACACACCGTCCCCTGTTGGTGATACCCCAGTTACCTTTAGTGGCCAAACAACACTCTCTGAAAAATGTGTCACTGAAGGACATGCGTATATTGATATATCCATGTACACTTAGCTGACTTTATTTCAAGCAATGGTGATGCGCGTAGTGATAGAAAAACAATTATTTGACTTTCCTGCTGCCGCCAAAAACCCATCACTTTTCCTCAACACCACTCTAACCCATTTAATTGATGCCAGGCAAAGATGTCGCTGGGCAGTAGTGTGTCCTAGGGGAGCGAAGTATAAATATACATATATATATATACATACCCAGTTACTAAACTGCGTGATCCTGGGCAGTTTATTTCTCTTGTTCTCGTGTTCCTGTTTTTCTAACTTAACCCCAAGTTCAATATAGGCATGTCTGCCACGGTGGGGGAAGAGAATCAGTCTCTCCCCATATTCGTTCTTTAAAACTATTTCTTTTAATAATAATAATATTTCTCAACGCACTTGACATAAATTGTTTTACTGGACAAGAAATTTATACACTAAACCTATTTTTCTCTTCCTTACAATGCTGTTCATTCAGTCACACAGCTCTTTGCGTTCTGCCAACTGTGTACAAAAATACATATATATTCATTTTCAACTTTCCTGTTCTGTTTCTTAACCCAGGAAGTCTTTTTCACAGTTTTTTCCTGCCTGGCTCAACGCCCAGACTCTGCGGCCAGCGTTAATATAACGGCAGCCCAAGAGAAATCTTTTAACCCTTCAATACCTCGTAACTTCAAAAAAAGCATGTGTTGTTTTTAATTCTATGACGTAAATGCTAAATAGAGCCTATTTTAACAGAACATGTCTTTTTTGTTTTTTGGTAAGCACACGTTCACTTAGAATGGTATTTTGATGCTGAATAGCGGATCTTTATTGTACCTCAACTCAATGGTACTCATTTTATCCACCTCAGAATGATGAAGGGCTGAACAGACCCCGCATCTATTCACTTCAGAATGATAAAATGCTAAGTAGACCTGGTAGCATCTGAACTTTTGACCATGAAGTCACACACATGCTCCCACAGACCCAACTGAGGGGCATTACCTGTCATGCATGTTGTATAAAACGCTGTACACAGGTAGGAGTAAAATAGTTGGGTCTTAATTGCTTGGTGCTGCGGCTGCACGTGTCATGCAACACCTTGCATGTTGCCTGCTAAGGCACATCATGGTACTTGTAGTGTAACTGCATCTATATGTCTGTTATTTCCTGGTCGTTATCAATCATTACGTGCGTGAGCCTTCCCAGTGCTCATCAACAACGTAAACCGAGTGGTAGCCCTTTGGCTCCGTTCCAATGTTCTCCTCTTAAGTACTTCCTTCCACTCGTGAGCCTATTTTTGTAATTCCTAATATTTTTATTAACAGGAATTGTAGGCCTGTGTTTCCAGTTAAACGTAACAATGTATTTCAAAGCATTTATAACCTACCGTCATGACATGGAGCAGGGGGTGTCTTGGTGTGCTTTAGCTAATCAGGGAGTTTAGGGGCACATTACGATACCCGGCGTAAAAAAATCCGCCAGGCATGGAAGCGGCAAAAATCCGCCCGCACACACCGCCTGAACACCGACCACGCCATTATGAGTACACAAACTGAAAACCGCCATCGGCGGAAAAATCATACAAAATACCGCCCGCCATCGTCCGAGTCGGAGTCAAACCGCCCGCCACGGACGGAAACACGCACGACAACACAAAACCGCCCGCCCACACGGCCGACACACCGCACGTGAAATTACGATCGCACCGCCATGAGCGCGGAAAAACAACAAATATACCGCCCGCCAGCGCAAACAACGCCGATGAGAATCGACACGGCAGAAGCCATGGCGCCCACGTACCTGCACAGAAACCATCCGCACACAAAACCAATAGCACACAACATGGCCAACAAGTCCACACAGCAAGGCACGCACAAATACACAAGCACAGTACACATCCCGAAAACACCCCCCGGACAAACAAAAAATACAAAGGCCAGAACCCCAGACACAACACACCTGAAAACAACAGACCATGAGGACACACCCACATAGGTGAGTACAAAAGCAGCACTCCCACAGACCACAACCCCTTGCTACATTGCAAACCAGAGAGGAGAGGAGAGGACACAGTGACACAGCAAGGACAGCAGCACACCACAGAAACGCACACATCACAACCACCACCACCACCACCACCACCACCAAACACCGGCACCACAAACCCCCTGCACATTACACAACACACACCGCACCAGCACCACAAACACCATGGCACCACAAAGGATGCCCAAGTTCACGCCCATGGAGCTGACGGTCATGGTCGACGAGATCATCAAGGTGTACCCACAAATCTATGGGAACATGGTCCAGCACACACCACTAGCCACCAGAAACAGAATGTGGACCCGGATCGTAGACCAGGTCAATGCAGTCGGGACCCTGCCCAGGAACAGAACCGAGATAAACAAACGTTGGAATGACGTAAAGAGCCTGGTCAAGAAGAAGGAGGGCAAAAACAGAGAGCTGGCTGCCGTCACTGGCGGAGGGAATCCCGCGCTCTTTAAGACCTTCAAAGCGTGGGAGGAGAAGGTGCGAGTCGTAATCCATCCGGAGATCCTCGCCGGATTAGCAGGGGGAGTGGAGGCTGGTAAGTACAAACTAATGTATACCAGCACACCGCTATGTACACACATGCGCAACCACCATGCCACAGCTCCCAGGGACAAACACCCCCATGTCCAGCACACAATACACAACACATCACACGCACATGCAACAGACACTACCACACACAGGCCAAACCGAACAACTGTAAGATGCGTGGGGACATGTGTACACTAAGCCAGCCACGTAACCACCAACAGGTCCCCAAATATGCCAGAAGCGCCACAACGAGCACCCACCACACCCATGTGTCCGCCACAGCTGCACCAACTGACAAGTAACAGGTAAGTGGCAGGAACACAAAGTGCAGTGGGTCGGAGGGGGACAGCTGAAGTACAACACCCACCAGGCCCCCACTCCCACAGACCAGCAAGGTGGAGCACTCCCCACACCCATGTGTCAGGCACAGCTGCACCAACCGACAAGTAACAGGTAAGTGGCAGGAACACAAAGTGCAGTGGGTCGGAGGGGGACAGCTGAAGTACAACACCCACCAGGCCCCCACTCCCACAGACCAGCAAGGTGGAGCACTCCCCACACCCATGTGTCAGGCACAGCTGCACCAACCGACAAGTAACAGGTAAGTGGCAGGAACACAAAGTGCAGTGGGTGGGACGGTGGACAGCCCAAGTACAACACACACCAGGCCCCAGTCCCACAGCACAGCAAGGAGGAGCATCCCCCACACCCCACACCCACGTGTCAGCCACCGCAGTGCACAACGACAGCCGAAAGGCAGACATCACGGTCCACAGCAATCGGTGTCAGTGGGTGTACAGCCACCCCCACGACCCACTACACCCCCCACCCCCACAGACCTGCAACATGGAGCACCCCCGCTAAGAGCCATGTGGCATCCAGTACAGTGCACGCACGAACAACTTGCAGGTGGGAAACTGGACAGGGCTGGATTACTGGAGGCATGAGGACCATAACACCACCAACACATGGGACATGTCACGTAGCACACGAACACGCAGCACCGCCCACCGTCACGAACAAGTGAACAATGTGCACACGGACATGAACAGCAGACTCACACCCCACATGACCCATCACAGACATAGCAACACCCAAGGAGCCACGTCTGCATGCACAAGCCACACTGAATATAGTCCCACACGGCAGCCACTGTGCAACTCATCACACACAACCGAAACACCATTGAAGTCCTGTCCATGTAGCCCCTACTGCCTGTCAACCACACACCCCACAACTACGCCTATGTAAGACAAACAACACTAGACGCAACAGAGCGGAACAACAGAAATGCACACGAACACCACTGAACCCATCAAACACACAGACACACCATGCACATACAACATACCATCCATCCCATCCGTCAGCCCCAGTCTCATGAAAGGCATGTCATCCGCACAGCTGCCACACATACAGCAGTCACGCTAAGACACATGCCCATGACCAACCATGTGCCAGAAGTCAATTAAGCGCACGACACACTGTGAGCAACAACACACAACATGGGCCACACCCCCCCGAGCACTGCAGTGATGCACATGGCACAGGGCAGCACGCACACCAAGGAGATGGGACAACTGCAATACGTTGGCTGGCACACAACTATCACTCACTCATAACGATGCGTCCAATGCCATGTCCAGTAACCACAACAGACAGCAAATATGCAGGGCATGTCAGGCATGCACACACCTCAGACCATGCACTGTCATGCTGCCACAACACATGTCACGTTCGGCACCCATGGCTCACAGCATGTACCCCAAAAGCATATACCCTCCCAAATGCGAATCTGGGGCATGGCCCCCATGTTGCCATATGCGTTCCTAAGCGTTCCATTTGAACCCCAAAAGCATATTCCCTCCCAAATGCGAATCTGGGGCATGGCCCCCATGTTGCCATATGCGTTCCTAAGCGTTCCATTTGAACCCCAAAAGCATATTCCCTCCCAAATGCGAATCTGGGGCATGGCCCCCATGTTGCCATATGCGTTCCTAAGCGTTCCATTTGAACCCCAAAAGCATATTCCCTCCCAAATGCGAATCTGGGGCATGGCCCCCATGTTGCCATATGCGTTCCTAAGCGTTCCATTTGAACCCCAAAAGCATATTCCCTCCCAAATGCGAATCTGGGGCATGGCCCCCATGTTGCCATATGCGTTCCTAAGCGTTCCATTTGAACCCCAAAAGCATATTCCCTCCCAAATGCGAATCTGGGGCATGGCCCCCATGTTGCCATATGCGTTCCTAAGCGTTCCATTTGAACTCCAAAAGCAAAGTACAAACCAGACCCAGGATGGGCCAGGAGCCCGCATACACCAGAGTCACAATGAGTAGGGGCAAAGCAACACACCCATCGGCATGGCCAATCCGTCCCATGCCACATGTGCACAGCACACAGTCCCATTGCCTAGCACACACACCTACAGATGCCACAGCCACACACTCGCCTCCGGGAAACCCATGTACGAGATTGCACGAACTGCCAATGTCAGACGACTAATACATACTTCGCCAGGTGCAACACAATAACAAATCTCATTCTCTCCACAGGTGACGAACTGCTGGACGCTGGGGATGGAGACAGCAGCCAGCACAGCCAGCCTACAAGCCCCCAACGAGGACACACGGATCTGGAGGATCTGTCCACCTCTTCGGACACGGACCACCAAGCTGGCCCATCTGGCGTGGCAGGGCCCAGCCGCTCCCCAGGACCCCTCCTACCCACCAACCCATCATCCAGGGATGCTGAACAGTCCCAGTCCCCTGCTGCCACTGTCGTTGCGGCCACACCCACGGTCATTGCGGCCACTACCACTGCCGCAACCGCCACCATCGCCGCACCGACCACCACCGCCTCCACCACCACCACGTCTTCGCTGGCACCAGCCCCAGCGCAGGTGGTGGCCCGGCCGACTGGATCCACCCTGGGAGCCACAGCGAGGACCGTGGTGAGCAATGTGGCTAGTGGGCAGGCCGGTGGCAGCAGGACTGGTAGGAGGAGCAGGGTCAGGGAAACGCCAGCCTCCCCTGGGAGCCATGCCCTGCCTCAAATGGCCAGAGTCCTTGGGGCCTATGAAGAGGCCCAAGGACAATGGGCCAGGTCTGCTACTGACACGCGGGAGGTGCTGGGGGTGCTGAGGTCCATGGACGCCCATATGGGCCAATTCGTGTCCCGTATGGACCAACTCGTGGACCTCATGGGCCAGCTGGTGGTGGCGGTGGGGTCACAGGCAAGGCCAGCAACACCACCTCCGCCACCACCTGCTAGGGCGCAGGCTCGGGCAGCAGTGTCCACTTCCCCTGCGTCCACAGCCAGTGAGCACACCTCACCCACCACCAGCAGGTCGCCACCACACACCCCCCTCCCAAACGTGGAAGGGGCCGTCCGAAGAGGAAACAGATCTCCCGGGAGGACTTCGCACGCTCCAGTCGCAAGTGAGGCAGCCAGCCAGCCTTCCGCCAGCCTTCCTTGACCAGCCACTGCATTGACTTGCTCTACGATCCCACTCCACACAGCCATCTGGATGGCATGTGTGTGTTGGACTATGGACATAGAACCAGTGGGTACACCCTGATCATCACGCAGCCATGACCGACAGCTCATTGTCACTGCACGCACCACTTTTGTCATCACCTTACACACAATCACATGTCACAGTTTGTAATAAATGCACCTTTTTCACTAACTGCTGTTTGTGCCCTGTGTCTTTATTGTACGGAATACAACGGCCACCTTGGGCGGAAAGGCACCTGATGCGTGGCATGGAAATGGAATCCGGAGGGCCTGTAGGGACCTAGGGGTGGGAGACAGAACAGGAGCACATTCAATGAGTGTGTCACACACCCATCACACAGTACATGTCAACAACTACAAGCAATGTACACACATCGCACAGAGCAATAGGGCACAATGCCACAGTCACCAACAGTGGCATACTACCCTGGCCATGGAGCGTTGACACACTGCACGCAGTGAACATACGGCCACCCTGACACAGCACACACACACCTGCATAGATACAGACACATCATCCGTCGTACATGGACACTCACCGTCAAGTGAAGTAGCGGGCGATGAGCTGCTGGCGCACATTCCCAGCTTCCTCCTCTCCGCTGTCCACCTCACTCGAGCTGTCCTGGTCTGCGGGCTGGGGCCCTGGTTGATCTCCGTCATCCACAATGAGGGGGATCTGCTTCCGAATGGCCAGATTGTGCAGCATGCAGCACGCCACCACTATCTGGCACACCTTCTGTGGGGAGTACGCCAGTGCACCCTCGGTGCGGTCCAGGCACCTGAACCTGGACTTGAGGAGGCCAAAGGTACGCTCGACCACACGTCTGGTCCTCCCATGTGCCTCATTGTATCGATCGTCTGCTGGGGTGCGAGGATTCCTCAATGGACTGAGCAGCCATGCCCCATTCGGATACGCAGAGTCACCTGGGTGTGAGGGACACAGAGAACCGTTGCTATTCCAACTGGACAGGGGACAGCATCGCACAACCAGCACGCTACACCACTCCACATACTCACCGACAATACAGCCACGATCCTGTTGCAGATTGGCCATCAGTCGTGGCAAGATGCTGTTGCGCATTATGTGTGCGTCATGGGCCGAGCCTGGAAACTTTGCACACACGTGGGTGATCACCATGTCCGCAAGGCACACCACTTGCACATTCAGGGAGTGCGTGTGCTTCCTGTTGCGGTACAGGTGCTCAGTGGCCTGTGGTGGAACAAGGCCAACATGAGTGCAGTCAATGGCTCCCACGACGTGTGGGATTCTGCCAAGGGCATAGAATGCACCCTTCACTGCCGCCAATTCACGAGCCCTGGGGAATCTGATGTACCTGTTCCGGTACAGCATCATGGCTGCCAGTACATCCCTCAGCACCTTGCTGAACATGGGCTGGGACATCCCTCCTCCACTGCCCACTGTGTGCTGGAATGACCCAGTGGCGAAGAAATGCATGGCGGCCATCACCTTAGCCGTGGGGGTGACAGCAGTCGGATACACCCTGCGGGGACGGAGATGGGGCTCTAACATGGCACACAGTCGATGCAGAGTTGGCCTGTCCAGCCGAAACTTCCTGATTACCTCTGTATCGTCCATGTCCGCCAGCAATTGGTATGGGCGGTCAATGTTCGGTCTCCGCCTGGGTTAAATGGCAGAGGACACATGTCAAAGCAACACGGCACATAGCAATTTCGCATACACATCACTGACATGACTGAGCAAGCACATGGGCCACAGCCCAGCTGTCAAGCTGGGACGGCACGGCCACAATACACTTACACAGGTCTCCCAACAATGGCAATGGCAAGTGAGACATACCACTGCCATGTGCATGCACATGGGGATCTAGGCCCCAATGACTTGCGGGGCGTGCTGATGGGGACTGACTGCATATTCGTCAAGCGGCAACGCCACGGCAACATGAGTGTCTGCTGAGCATGGTACTGCTTCCGAGGCTGGATGAGTATGGCACACGACGACGACGATGTGGGCACGGGCTGAGCGGCCAATACAAGTGGGACCTGTGGCACGAGGGGATATGAGACAGTAGTAGGTGTCAGCACTGCACCCTATGTACAGCACTGTACGGATCACAGCTCCCGAAACATTGACTGGTGTCCACATTGACAGCCCCATGCCAAGACGGCTGTGTGCTTGCAGTCACACGTCACAGGTGAGAGGTTACATTGCACGTGCCAGGTGGCAGTCGTACATAGTGGGAGCTGGCATGTGTGTGCATGTGTCTCCTGTTCAGGATCCACCAGATGGGCGCTGACTCTGTACTGACCATTGGACACAGCATGTTCCGTGGAAGGCTTGTGTGTGTGGGATGGTGGCACTGGATGTGCCTCCGTTGGGTGGGGGGCCATGCACAGGGCGGGTACGTCGATGATTGCGCATTGTTGGTCACGGTGGGTGCACCAGCTAAGATGTGTTGCCCTGTGTTCAATTCCTATGTCCGCATGATGATGGACTGTGGATGTGGGCAGACTACACATTGGTCGATGTGCTGTCCATATGCATGTGCCTTCACACCAGGCACAGCTGCCCCTGCACATGTGACCCCTGCTGGACTCGCTGCTGGGTCTGTGGAGCTGATGCACCTTCTGCGCGTGGGGCGGACAGCTCTCCTCACTTCCCTCATTGCGCATGTCATGTCTTTGCCGCAGGTGACATGGATCATGGAGGGCCCACATGTACGCGTGGGTAGGCTACACATGATTGTTCACTGGTCGCCACCCCCAGTCAGTGTTTCGAATGGGAAGGTTGTCGTGCTGGTGGTATGTTCGATGTGGCGGATGGGCGGGCCTAGGTGCGGGCTTACATTCCGGACATGGGGGTAGTTGGATTGGCGACTAGTTGCAGTACACACGGGACACGTCTCTTCCTTTCCACATCTGGGTCATCCCTTGTACTAACTGACAGTGATACAGTCATCTTCGCCCCAGCCCTCATGTCCTCCCCTCGCCCCCCAATATGCATGCTCACCTGCGAGGCTAGCGCTTGCACAGGCAGCCCCAAGCTCGCACCAGAGAGGGCAAGGAGTGCATGTGTGGGTCCAGTTGCACGAGTGGGCTGTCTCAGGGTATGATGTGTGGCGGGACGCCGTCCACCTGCGTGGTGCCCCAAATGGAGACCCGGCCTGCATGGACTATGCATCACAGTCTTCGCCTTCCGGATCCGCCACCTGCGACACCCAGTGGCTGTGGCTGCCCTTGCGGCCATGCCGCGTCCGTCTGTGGCTGATGGCCCACACATTCACTCTTTGGCCTCTCTGGGGAGGGCTCAGGGGTGGTGGCGCACGCGCTTGCACTTAGTCGCAATGGCATGTGGCGTGGTTGGTATGATGGGCAATGGATGGGATGGTGCGAGCCACCTCCCGTGACGTCAGTGCTGCTCGTGCTGTGGTGCGTCCCCCTACACTTCCATTTGACTTTTTGCCATGCTGGACGTTGAGGTTCTATTGCCTGCGTGATATGACCAGGAGGAGCGCGAGGAGACCTCTCACACACCATGCTCCACTGCCATCCCGTGCCCTGTATCGCCTGTGCGGATTGACTATGTTGGGGTTACACCTGGTCGACTGGGGCTGTGTGTGCCTTGTCAAGGGGCATGGCGGGCGCACAACAGGATCCAGCTTGTCCACAGAGGGTGGGCTGAGGTGCGCCTGGTACCGCTTTGTACGTGTGCCCGGCTGCTGTGCACACACGTGTTCACTCCCCCCGACAGGTGTCCTCTCACAATGCCCAGGGAAGCGGTGGTGTACTGTTCATGACCCCTCCCAACACGGCGTGCTCCAACTTGGCATGTGCGCATCTACCCGTCGCACCCACCCACCTGAGCACTGCGTCCATACGACTTCACACGACACATGTGTGTCTTCCACAGTAGTGCTACTCATTTGCGTTGACATCCAATACCAGTGGACTACATGGTCATGTCACGACTGCCGTGTACTTCACATACTCTCATCCTCTCTCATTCGTACTTGTGAAATGAGTCAGCGGAGACAGTTCTGGTTTCAAACATTATATTGAGTCTTCTGTCCTCTGTGATGCAGTATAGTGGACACTACTGGCAGCGGGATACATGTTGAGGATATACTGAGCATGATTACAAATGGGATAGGGTGTGGGGTTACATCTGCTTGGCCAAGGCTGTGCTAATGTACATTTACGTATAGCTGCGGAGCTGCGGACTTTGACACAGACGGTATACATGTAGCCTACCAGACCGCTCGGCATCATGGGCACAGTCCATCTCAGTTCCATGTGACAGGTTTGCTGCGGTTGTTCCTCATGCACGCGTGCATGTGAGATGACATCAGGGCATGTGCTTGCGTGCATGCAGCGGCGTGCCACTTGTTGTTGCACTGTGGTGGTTACTGGACATGTCACAGTCACTGGGGTCGTGTTGTTGTTGTATGCACTTGTCGTCCATGCAAAGGTCCTGGTATGGGATTCCCGGGGCGGGGGTGGGAGGGGTGCAGCACCCACAGACTCCAGGCGACCTATTCATGTCCACTGAGCGGTGTGTGTGTCCATGGGCGCTGGATCCATGTCGTGTCCTGGTTGTTCGTGCAGTTCCGTCCATGTGGGTGCGATGCACAGAGCCCATGCCACTGCCTCCCACGATGCATGCGGTGTTCCTGGATGTGATGGGGAACAGTGTGCATGTCCCGGTCATATCCGATGTCATGGCGATGTCGTTGATGGTGTGGTTACAGTTGCCGGTCGTTTGGTATGGCTGTTGTGGTGGTGACTGGCCAGATCCGTGCGGAAGCTGAGCATGGGTGCGGGGTTGGACTTCATAGGTCACTCGGGGAACCTGCGTTGTGGTCCGACGTATTTACAGGTTGACAGGTATGCGATGCCGTCCAGCAGGGCTTCCATGTCATTGGTGGTGTACATGTTTGCCAGCCAATGAAGCGGATGGTGGCTGTCAAGGTGTTGTTCGTAGGTTGTCCCTTGGAGGACCATGATGGGGCATGCTGGGTGACATTCGATGTAGCTGTTCTCGATGATCCGTCGTGTGGAGGCACAGTGGTTCCATTTCAGTGCGCGTGCGATGTTGGCCACATACGCCATGCCCCCATAGGCAGAGCAGGCCCTGTCGTGTGCGTCCAGAGGGAGGAGTAGTGGTAGCAGGTCCGCCTTCAGACATGCCGGGTTGGAGAGGCATATCTCGACGGGATGCTGGTAGGGACACCTCCGACAGTAGAAGACGGGCATGACGCAGCTGAACAATGTGATGCGGTAAGTCAGTCGGTAACTTACGTTCAGCAGGGACAGGAGATCGCATCCCAATGTATGTATCGTGCTGGTTTGGTACAGCTTGAGCTCTTCGGCGTAGTTGGGTAGGTGTGTTGCGGTTGCCATTTCGCAGCGGTTCGTAGAGGTGGCGTGCTCCGGCTGTGTGTGCAGTCTGCAATGTGCACGCTCCGGGGTTGCTGTGAGCTCTGTGTAGTCGTGGGGAGACAGGACTTGTGTTCTGTTGGCTTGTTTGGAGGACACGGGCCCTCTTCCCACATGCTTCTCAGACAGTTCAAGGTCGGTGCTGTGTGACTCCTTCCAATTAACTTGCATGTGGCCGACATGGGGGAGTGTTTTCTTCTTTCTTCCCCGTCCGTTGTGTGCTTCTGTGATATGCGCTATCTGCCGTGTGGTCGGTCTCCTCGGCATGCCTGTGTTGGTCTATTCTTGGACAATGGCTGTATTCACCGGCTTCTGTCGTAGGGCTGTGGTTTCGGTGTTGGAATGGAAGGTCATTCAGTGCTGTCTGCTCTCCCTTGTGTGGGCGGCAGGCTGCCTTTCCGCTCTGCGTTGGGCCTTGTGTGTGGATGTAATTCTTGGGCCACCTGTTGTCGGTCCCCGGGCTCTTTGGTGTTCCGTTTCATGTGTCTTGTTCATATGTGCAGGGTGGTATGGGTTTTTCAGTGTGGTACTGGCGTTCCTCTTCCCGAAGGGGCCCTGCTTCTCCTAGTTGGTGTTGCCGCCGCTGTGTGCTTCGCCATGTTTGTTACACTGGGGTGTGTCCTGCTGTTGCGTGACTTAACTGACATGTGTGCGTCGGTTGTGTGGCGTTGGGTGTTGTCCGTGAATTGGGCGTTGGGGACATGTCTGTGGCAGGCCTGTCACGTGTCATGTGCGTTCGGGGTGGGGCTGGTGTGTGTGCTGCTTGGTTGTGTCCCTGTGTCTGTGTGCGACGCATGCATGGCGCTGCGGTTGGCCTCTGCGTTGTGCGCATGTGTGGCGGCGTCATCGGCGCTTTGGGGCCGTGACGGGGTGGTTGGTTCCTAGTCCCAGGTGGTGTGTACACATGTGTTCCGCGATGTTAGGATTTGGCCTGTGTGTCATATGTGGATGCAATGGTGGATGTGTAGTGTGCACGCGCTGGTGGGGGGTTGTCCGCTTTATCCGCCCTTGCACTGTGTGCGCTGTTTGCGTGCACTTGTTGTGTGTGTGCCTACCTGCGTCTCCGCGGTACGTTGCGTCCTTGGTGGTGCATCAGCAGAAGCATGGGAAGGGCCTGCAGTGCTGGATTCATGCCCGGGGTGCCGCTTCTTCGTTGTCCGTGCTCTGCGTCCGTGTTTCCGCCTCTCTTTCACGTGCGGTGTCTCTTTGCCGTGGGAGCCGTTTGTTTGCGGCATCGTAATTTATGCGCCGGGCGGGACGTGTTTCGTCGGACGGTGTGTGTCAGTTGTGCTGCGCCGCTACGTGTGCGGGCGCACTTTGATGGCGGACGGTGTTGCTGGCTTGCCGGCGGTGTTTGGCCTGCTTTTCGCATCGTAATTGGGCGGGCGTGTGGACTGCTGCGTGCCGGCGGTAACTGGTGGTTTTTGCATCCGCCAGCACGGCGGTAGTGCTTCCGCCCGCCATCGTAATGGGCCCCTTAGCTACTTATGGGACCGTAAATGTAAATGTAATATTAACTGTGATACTGCGCCACTTTATTTATTTATTTAATTTCTTTTTTGGTATTCTAACTAGCAGGGTCTCATCGCCATCGAATGATGATGAGACTTCAGCAACACGTAATGCTTTGAAAACAGGATATACTAATATAACAATAATATTCACGGTGAACTCAAGGACTCTCAACTTGCATGTTTAAAAATTCATTTGCAGTCCTAGTTATTCTTGTCTCGCTAAAACAGATCAAATACAATTATTAAATCGGTGTACAAGCCACCGGTCTTGATACTGAAAACTACACAAAATAGAACATGTGAACACGGAATAATCACAATCTGAATTTTAAAGTGGAAGTGTTGGAAGAATCAGATAGATGGAGGGGTAAGGGAGCTGACAAGAGGAATGGAGATACGACTCCACCTCCCTTTGGCTACCAATTGGCTTGGACAAATGGTAGGCAAAAGTGTGAAAGACAGAAAAAGAGGCGCAATGAGTGTGCAATATGAAAGGCAGTAAGGGAGCAGCTACCTGGCGGGGCTGCTGAAGCTAAGGGTGAAATGATGACAGGATAGGAGCAACCCAGACAACAGCTACCTGGCGGAGTTGCCGCTAGTAGGGAGGAAAGAGTGGGGGCAACTCAGACAACAGCAACACCTGGCAGCCCTGTCACTCGGCTACTGACTGTAGAGTTGGAAGGGCAGCATCAGAAGGGGCGGGCCGGGAGGCAACTGCAGCGAGGGGCCGCAGGGCAGACAGAGAGGCTTAAAAAGGAACAGAAGCACAAAAAACAGAAACAATGGACAATAAATAAACAATTATTCCATAAAGGATATGCATATGCCAAATTAATTGTGATCACAATAATAAACGCGGACCTATTGATGGAGAGGCGAAGTGCAGCTGTCGAGGACAGAGCAGAGAAGGAGTGAGAGGGGCACTTCCTCCTTTTGGAAGTGCGCAGCTAAAATTCGAGATGTGCGCCTGGCACAGAGAGATATGAACTGTGTAGATAAGAATAAGAAGACACCCAATCCATGCAGAATGGAATCGTGAGAAAATGTTAAGGACACGGCAGAAAGGGAGAAGAAAGACTGAGTGAAAATACTGAAAAGAAATGTGATAAAGTGCATGCGCATTACACAGAGGACCTTGTCATTTGATACACATGAAAAACACTGTACAGAAAATGAGACCGAGCAGGGGAAGAGGCACCGAGCAGAGGTGAAGGGTGCATTTAGCTATGTAACCAAAATGTACCACACTATGTTAGGACACGAAGCACAACTTGTAGACCGAAATGCATTATAACTGAAACCTGTGCAGAGGTGTAGACACTGAAACCTGTGCACACTGTAGACCCAAGTGTCTGTGCAGAATATAGACACTGTGGACAAAGCAACAGGGACTCTAACCCCTCGTAGACCCTGTGGTCTGTGCAGAATTTAGACACTGTTCACACAGCATCCGGGACTCTAACCCCTCATAGACCGCTTGGTCTGTGCAGAATTTAGACACTGTGCACACAGCATCCGGGACTCTAACCCTTCATAGACCGCTTGGTCTGTGCAGAATTTAGACACTGTTCACACAGCATCCGGGACTCTAACCCTTCATAGACCGCTTGGTCTGTGCAGAATTTAGACACTGTTCACACAGCATCCGGGACTCTAACCCTTCATAGACCGCTTGCACCACTTAAAGCAAAACAGGACGCACAACCCTCACTGAAATCAACTAGAGAAAACAAGCAACACCGTCACCTGTAGCAATAACCACCGTAATGTACAATAAAAAGGAAAAGCACTAAGAACCAATGCAGAGAAATTTAAATAGAAGGCAAGTAGGGGGAAGCAAGAATGGGGCCAAGGAGAGCAGAGCGGAAAGAGCTGGAAAACCCCTTCGAGGTGTGACCATCCACACAGATTGTCGTGCCAAGACTGCAGACCACAGGGGGACGAAGGAACAACCACAAGGGAGACCCGGAAGGCTGAAGCAGCCAGACCTATCCCTCCACACAGGCCACACCGCAGTAAATTCAAGGTAAAAAACAGTCCCTGTCATACCCGGGTGGTCGTGAGGGAGAGGAAAGGGCGGGGCAGCCACAGGTGTGTCCTAGGTCCGCACTGTAGAAAAGCCAGCTGGGACGAGACCTTCGTGGTCGTCAGCTGTTGGAGGGTAAATGGAGTGACACTGCGGTGGGCACACATGGCTTACCAGCTCACGAGAGCAAGACCTGCGCTCTGCTCGTTCTCTGAGAAATAAGGAACAACAGTGTGAAATACAGTGGCACTTTTATTAAGCAATTCAGAAACACAGAGAACTGTTCAGTTAACTGTTGCCCATCAACACATGAGCAGGATGAAATAAAAGCATCAATAATGTTATAGATCAGCTGTTCAAGTGAAGCAAAAATATCTATGCATATATCATTCAATGCGCAGCTGCCTGAAGGGCAACCCTGAAATTAGAGATCATGAGGTAGGCAAGTGCCTAGAGGGCACATCTTAGATAAGAGAGCAAGAACCATCCAAGGCTACAACAATTTAAGCTAGGATAAATGCAAGGAATTGGGTGTGCATGAGCTAGAATTGGAGAGGCTGACAAAGTCAAAAGGCTGGCAATCAAAGCAAGAGCATTACCACCTCAGAATAGGCTTCTAGGCCCTAGATAGGAGATCGGTCGACCGGGAACTCAAGTGCTGAGCACTATAGTAGGAGTTCAGGGCGTGGACCTGAGTGCAAACCCTTTATATGGCTTAATGCAGAACTCCTACCCACGTCTGACGTGGGTTCTTGTCGTGGGCCCTTGACCGCACGCTTACTGTAACTTCGGAAAGTTTTGAGAGAACAGAGAAGTGGTATCATGGTGAAACAGGGGCTTTTGCAGGTGGTCAGTGCTTTTGACCGCAAACATTAAAAAAAAGATAACTTCCATCGTAAGATGCTCGGAAATTAATATTTTATACATTATTTCTATGCCAGGCAGCCAGGCAGCCAGACAGCCGTCGTTTGGTTTCGCTTTGAGCAAGCTTGGAAAGTTTCATAACTAACAATATTGCAGACATTGCTTGTGAAAGATCAAGATGTACCAGCAGAGTGTCACGTACGTGTGGGCTAACCTTATTCTTGTAACTGTGGAAATTTACAAGGGGGCTGGCTGGTGCCTCGCAGCACGGTGGAAAGCACAGGTCCCTGTTGTGAGGGCAGAGGAGGCCTACGAGACTTAATGTTTTGAAAATGATTACCAGGAGGCAATGGCCTCTGGGCCTACATGTGTGTATCTAAGGAGGTGGGCTTGGGCCTATGTGTGTGCATCTGAGGAGGTGAGGACCACTGTGACAGGTACTAAAAGGCTGAGGGAAAATGGACAACTTTGGACATCTGTCAGGGCCTGACTGGTGGGGCCTATATGGGAGTGTCATGCTGCCTGAGCAGAGCAGGATTCTGCATGGGGGATTTTTATATGGCAAAACAGGACCCTGCTTCAGCAATCTCAGGGGGAGGGGAGGGCTCTATGCAGAACCCTATGCAGCACCTGCCTGATATCCATCTGTCAACAGAATCGACCCCATATGTTGTGATACTGGGGAACGTGCCAATTCTCCCTCAGGGCACCAAGGAGGACTACACTCAATTGAAGAACAAGGTACTACATTGGCTATCCTGTAATACTGTTTTAGGAATGAGGGTAGAGAAAAACATCAATATGGTGCGAAGGGTCAACTGGGTCGGCAGCTCTCATAAGTCGTGTAAGGGTGACTGTGTAATTATCTATTTTAATCAACCCCACATCGCAGAAAGGATTTTGTTCACGACCTTGAATAATGCCCCTTTTGGTCCTAAGACATCCATCATGGCTTTACCTCTAGGCTTCTTTTGCAAACCTGAACCATTGGGGCAGAATTATATGGCTAATACTTTTAGGGCCCCAATTAACAGTCATATGTCATTATACCCATCCTCCAAGAATTTGAATCTGAATTTGGCCCCAGATCCAAATTATTGGAATTGGACAGCACATGGCCGGCAGGAGCTACCTCCTCCTCCCACTTTGGAGATAACAAATCGTTTTGCACCACTGGCTACCTTGGATGCTTGTGATTGACTTAGTGGGTCTGCTCTCACGAATTGAGTGACACCTACTAACCTGCAGGAAACCTCATGGCCAAGTGCTGGGATGATGGGTGAAACCGACAGAAACTTTATATCCTGGAACATTGCAGGTCTAACCAACAAGTTCTCTGACCCTTCGTGGATTGTGTATATAAAAATTCAGTGTGATTTGTTTGCAGGAAACGTGGCTGACTGGAAGCAGTTTACCACTGGAGGGATACAAGTCATTTTCTGTTCCGGCAACCCCTTCATATGTAGGAAGACCAAGAGGTGGCCTTGCAATTTACATTTCCTTGACAGTTGAATGCAAGTTGTTGGTTTTGCCGACAGAGAGCCCGTGTATACAGTCCCTTGTACTCAGTAGGGGGTCACAAAATTTGGGTCTCATAAATTTTTATAATTAAACATCTTGCACCAAGGGTGTATGTAATATTTCTTTGCTGGGTTCCTTTGTAAGGCAACATCTTAATATCACTTTCCGAAATTTTGTGATCGCTGGGGATATTAATATTCATACATGCGGTGATCCCAGGGTTTCTAGATTGGCTGATCTGGGATGTCCACGTGTGAGAGGAATCCACTTTGAACATTCCCTACAAGGGGAGACATTGAATGGCCTCCTCCATGAATTTTGATTTATTGTCACTAATGTGTTTATCTGACCCTTGTAGTAAGGCCGTTATTCCCTCCTTTAAAGGTAGGAGTGATGGTTCATTTATAGATTTTATTTTGGTATCATCACCTCTACTAGAATCATTCACAGGATTCGCTATACAAGCAAGTGTACACAGTGATCATAATCCCCTGTGTGTTCTTTTTTGTGGGCCTTTATCGTTGCAAAAAGGGGGGGCTGGGCAGAGTGAGGAGGTGAGACCAACAGATGGTGGGAGGCGGTTAAAGTGGACCCAAATACCCCTAGACGCTTTTTACAAGTATATGTCGGTCTCATGTGCTAATGAGTTAGCCATGTGTACTACTCTGACCTCGGCACCGGGTGAGGTCATTAGTGCTTTTAAAACCATCTATACCAAATAAGTGATTTTTTAAGTGCTCTGGCTCGGCGATCTGTTATTCAGTCCCCTAGATGGTTTGATTCCCTCTGTTCCCGGGCAGCTAGGAAACTGCGGGAAGCCTTAAATAGGAGCCCAAGAGACCAGATATTAGTGAGATCTCGCCGAAGAGAGTATAAAGCGGAATTGGCAAGGCGTAAGTTCGCTTTAAAGGAGGAAGCTTGGAGGGAGTTAATGGAGGCTAGCATATTGAGGGACAGTTCCAGATTTTGGAGCATAATCAACAGTCCCTTTTTAAATGCTGAGGAAGGCAGTGTAGTAAGTGCCCACATTACTGAGGAGGAGTGGGTGCTCCACTTTGAAGCCATGTTTAAGTGCCCCCCTGAGCTGAACTGTTCTTTTTCCCGGGAGGCAGGTACATCTGACATGGTTTTCAACTTATCAGAGGTCAAGGATGGTATTGTCGGATTGACCAGTAACAAAGCCCCGGGACCTGATGGCATTCCAGCCGACCTTTTTAAATTCGATCTAACTTTTTGGGTGCCGGTTCTTACGGCAGTTTTGAATGCAGCAGCAAAATCTGGCTGTCCTGAGTCTTGGGCTACCTCTACCATAGTGAAAGGTTTTAAAAAAGGCAATCGGGATAGTACTCATTGTTACAGACCGATCTCCTAGTTGGATTCGGTGGTTAAGGTGGTGGGTCGAGTACTTTTAGATAGGCTGACCACGTGGACAGAAGAACATGCCACTCTATCGGACATCAAGTATGGGTTACGCTCTGGGCGGTCGTCTGTGGCCCAGTGTCTCAACCTATCCATGATTCTCAATAAATATACGGTTGCCCGCCCTGGCACGATTTATCTAGCGTTCATGGATCTGTCCTCCGCGTTTGATCGTGTGAACAGGGCCAAATTGTGGCAGACCATGTTGGCTATTGGGGTAGATGATAACATCGTCTATTTCTTGGAAAATCTTCACCAAGCTACTGAGGCGCAGGTTAGATTCTCGCAAGATTTAAGAGTCTCCCGTACTTTTGCCATAAAGAGAGGTGTACACCAGGGGTGTATCTTGGCTCCCTTTTTGTTTAATTTGTACATCAACGATCTGGATAAAGTGCTACAAACTACAAGGGTTGATTACCCGCAGGTAGGCTGACGTGGTCTGCCAGTATTATTATACGCGGATGACGCGGTCCTTATATCCAGGACTGCCAGGGGGTCACAAATTCTGCTTGACTCCTTCTCTGCTTTTATGACGGACCGGGATTTATCCATAAACAACTCCAAATCTTTTGTGATGCAGGTGGGCCTTCGCACGAAAAAGACCTTTCAATTCAGGGTAGGCACTGCTCAGGTCCCCCGCACTGATGTCTTTTCATATCTGGCGGTCATATTGGATGAGCAAATGAAATTGGGCCTACTAAAACAGAGAAAGAGGGGAGATTTAGTGCGGGCAATTTCGGCCATTTTTAATTTTGCTTCTAAATTAGGCAAAAGGCCGATAGCGGCACTTTTAAAGATATATCAGGCCAAGTGTGTCACGATGGCCTCTTACGGTAGTGAAATATGGGGGCATGTAGTTATAGAAGATTTACAAGTGGCCGAGAATACATTTCTGAAGCGTCTATTAGGTGTGCCCAGCGGAACTTCTAATATGGTGGTACACGAAGAACTTGGGGTCCCATATCTGTGTGACACATTGGCTCTCCGTTCACTAACATTTTGGTTGAAAATTTGGCAGAATGAATATTTGACGTTGACCCATTTAATATTGAAAGAGTGTATGACCCCTGATTATGCCCATCACATAGCATGGCTTAGATACATAAAGAGTAGCTTTGAAAGCCTAGGTAGAGCAGAATTATATACTAATCCAGAATCGGTATCTAAAAAGGATTTGGGATGGGTAAGGGAGTCTTTTTGTAGTCTAAGGAAATTGGAGAGGGAAGAGCTGGAACTGAGGAAACCTAGTGTTCGAAAAATTTTAATACTGAAAACTACATTATCTACCGAGCCATACCTTCTGGGATCTTTTAGTATTTATGAACGCTTTTTACTGACTAGGTTTCGCCTGTGTGTTTTTTCACCTCCTGCTGGCTTCGCCAAGGGGGAGTAGTAGAGGACAGATCTTAGCATCTTGTGGCTGCGACGGTGAGTCTCCACAGGACTTGCTTCATTTTTTATTATTCTGCAGGTTTTATGTGATCCCCGAAAAATTTTATTGTCCCTATTTTAAGGAGGAGGAAATTCAGCCAGGCTCGCCCAGCTCTTATTTTTTTATAGCTGTTGCATGAAGATTCTATTTTATTTGTCCTCAATTGCCTTAAATCTGCAGTGAAGCTCAGAGCCTACCTAGATTAAATGGTAGTATCTGTGAGGGTCCACTCTTAATCTAGTTCTCCGGATGAGACATAATTATCAGATAGGATCCCGGGAGTCATCTATCCACCATTTTGTTTTAACTTTTATTTTAGGGGACCAAGTATTTTGTATTGTACTTTGCCTATGATTTGCATGAGATCCCAACAGGGTCTGGTTTTTTGCATGTGATGAATTGTGTAAAGATTTTATGAATTTTTACTAAGTATTGTTATTTAAATATTGGAAACTTTTATGGCTTCACACATGAAAACCGAATAAAGTTATTTTTGATGTGATTTGATTTGATTTATTCTTGCCCTATCTCTTTAAGAAAATTAATGCTTATTATGTTCGGACCCTACGGTTTGACTTTTGTGAAATGTGCTGTGTCTTGGAAAAAATGTATTCCTTCTTTCCTCACACCATCTGACTTCACTGTACTTAGATTGTTTCTTTGCCACATATGCATAATGAACAGGTGTATTAACGAAAACAAAATGATTGCTGTAGCTTACAGTTCATGATCCATCTAACCAGGACATACCAGAATTTTAATGTCTCATTTCATAGAGCAACTCATTGTTATACGATGGGACACCAGACAGCTAACAGAATAGGCTTGCAAAATGTTCTCATGAGAACCTTCGTAAATGTAACTTTTGGAATACATTGTAGCCATTTATAACTGACTTCATGTTAGCATGGACGTTTACTGTGGGAACGAAAGGCGAAGATGACGAACCATCGTAAGACCTCTCTCCACTGTATGATGATGATGATGACATTCACCTGTTTTTGCAACATGTTTAGCTGCTTTCTATGTAGTATGTGTTCCTAGGTAGAGAGGTAATAGCGCTTCTCGACTCATTCCATGCATTCCTACCCTGCTATGCCCCTTGGCACTTTACTGTGCTAGCCTGACTTGCCATAAGCTACTGCTTACAGTGATTTCTTGTTTTCCTAGCGCTTAGTCAGGAGATATTTCTGGTTTATGCTGATCATAGCTGCTGCTGTGATTCTATCCTTATCACTGTTTTAGACTGTTGCTATTTCAATCGTCTGGAGAACTTGGCTGAGCCTCCAGAACTACCCTCTGTGGGGAGTTCGTTCTTCCTCATAGTTATCTGAATTTTGGTCCGAAATCTACTTGCACTTTCCCAGAAAAACCTCTTTATGGCTTCTTATAAGGATAGAATAGGTCCTTTAGTTTAGAATAAGGATGGTACTCTGAATGGAATACTCTGTTATTATTTCTCTATGCTTGTTCTAACCAAATTTTATTTCTAATCTTTTTCTGGAAACGATTTGCCACTAATTTGAATAAAAGAACAAAAATACCGACTAATCTACTAAAATGAGAGAATAAACTTTTAAAACTTCACCAAATCTCTTTATTGACTGAACATTATGTAATTATTGATGTCTTTGATGTGTAATGCTCCATTCGAAAATGGTGGCAAAGATTCATTGGGCAAGAAAGGTGCCGAACTTCTAGGTTCTCCAAGTAAGTTTTATGGTGACATCTGCAGTGGTGAATTTTGAGAGATTTCCGTGCTAGCAGATCTGGTACCAGAAGATAGGGTTTTCACCCTGAATGGAGCTATAAAATACTACCCAGTCTATAATTATAAAATTCCCGACTCCTGAATCCAATGTCCAGAACTGGAAGATACAGCATAGCGGTACTCGAAGGCAGTTGCGGTTTGAAGGTGTGAGTATTAATAGGTCAAATGTGCTGTGGCTATGATTGTGTATTTTCTCTGGTTCGGATGAATGTTGATTAGAATGAGTGCGTGAGGAACAATAGTCTGACAAGTGATAGAAAAAGGTATTTGAATATTCCAGACTCATTTTAGTTGAAAGTTTCTGGGGTAAAGTAACAATTGAAAACTTGTTTGCAGATGTTTTGAGGTGTGGTGTGTGAGGTACCATCATCTGCACTGGTAACATAGGATTATTATTGTTGTGATTGATTATATTGATGAGTGTTAATTGAACCTAATTGCACAAACAGGGGAAGCTGCAGTGATTTGAGTGATTTCACACTAGTCGAGATTTCACTGACAAATGCTGAAGAGAGTGTTGTGCGTATGCAAAAAATAAATTCTTTAGTAAAAGCAAACAAAGTTTGAAGAGTTGAGAAAAATACTTGTCTAGGTACGGAGACAAATTCTAAGGGAGGGCGAGCACTGCGAGGAGTGAGGCTGTGCGTCACAGTATTTCGCACTGGGATTGTTCAGTTGGTGTACTTTCACACTATGGGGCTGATTACGTTGGCGGACGGAAAAGTTTTCCGTCCGCCATGCTCGCGGCAAAAAAACGACTGCATGAACCGCGGCATTTCCGCCGATCAAATTATGATGCAATGCACGTAAAATGCAACCACAGAGGACGGAATTCACAAAAGACCGTCCGCCACGGTCGGAAAAGCTGCAAATCCGACCGCGGCGGTCGGGGAAAGCTGTTCAATGGACCAAAAAGGCCGCTTCTGCCACGGTATGACCGCACAGCTAATTACAATGAGATTGTGGAGCTGGCGTAACGAGCATTGCGTTCCGACCGCCACGGTCGCGCTTAGGCCAAATGAATGGCAGTCGGAACAAACTTCACAACAATGCTCAAAGTGGTCCTGTACTCACATCAGACACGCCCCAATGATACACCCCAACTGTCTTTTGGTAATGAAGGCCATGCTCAGCATGGAAGATACACCTGGTGGTCATCACTCATGTGGACACACCCACATACCACAGCATAAAACCAACCCCTTCCTGGACCAGCATCCTTTGCAAAGCAGGCGCAGAGAAACAGAGAGAGACAGGACACCATTTTACAGACATAACGCATCACACAGCACACCATCACACACACCTATCTCCACACACCACCACTTCTCATCCACACACCTGACACACCTCACAAATCTTCACCACCACCTTGCTCCCTGCACTTTTCGCTCATTTGCAACATGCCCCCCAAGAAAATGCCCAAATTCACAGAAACAGAGTTGAAAGTGATGGTAGACGAGATAATTAGGGTAGAACCACATTTGTTTGGGAACCTGGTCCAACAGACCCCACTAGCAAGGAAAAATCACATGTGGGGAAGGATCTACAACAAAGTCAATGCAGTAGGGACCACCCTGCGCACACTGCGTGACATCAAAAAGCGGTGGGCTGACCTCAAGAGCAGGGTCAAGGGTCGGGCCCAGAGGAACCATGAGGCGGCTCAAAGAACTGGTGGTGGCCCTCCCATTCCACCACTAACATTCACCGAATGGGAGGAGAAGGTGCTTGCCATACTGCATCCCGAGAGTCTCACAGGAATAGCTTGGGGAGTGCAGACTGGTAAGTACAAGCAAAATGATCACATCCCACTGCAATGTACTGTTGTGCACAATAATTGAGCCTCAATTTCCATAGTAAATAAAACTTATGTAGAATGCACGTTTTTCAATATGAATGTCTCACAAGGCTACCATTTCCTTCCTCTGCTACACATCACAGGTAGGTAGTCAGATCATGCACCCTTGCCTCCCTCACAAAGAGCATGGAGCACCCTCCCTACTCCACAGCCATAGGCAGCCATCTTCCTACTCTGCTACACCTCACAGGTAGGTAGCCATCTTACTAGGGAGTGGGTTGTTGGGACCAGAGAACAACACCACAACTGCCACCATGCCCTCTGGCCTCCCTCCCAAACAGCATGGAGCACCCTCCCCAACCCACAGCCATGTGGCAGCCATTACCCTCGGCAGTGTCTCCTATCAGGTAGGTAGCCACTTACTACGGAGTGGGTTTTTGGGACCTGAGAGCAAGACCACAACTCCCACCAGGCCCTCTGTCCTCCCTCCCAAACAGCATGGAGCACCCTCCCCAACCCACAGCCATGTGGCAGCCATCTCCCTACTCTGCTTCACCTCACAGGTACGTAGTCAGCTCATGCACCCTGGCCTCCCCCCAAACAGCATGGAGCTATCTGACAACCACATCCCGCACTTGGTAACTAACTCTGTAAAGCTCCATAAGTTGTAGCCAGTGCACACACAGCTAATCCTATTCAGAGGTCACATGAATCACAGTGTCAATTATGAAGTCACATGTAACTGCAAAGCAAAGCCCAAGAACGCAATGGGCAAAATCCAATGTGCAAGTCCCATTGTCTCAAAGCATAAAGGCTCATATCAACACAACACATGCATGGAGACTCAGTCAAAGCTCACAAACCACATAATGTCAGTACAAAAATCCCAACAGAAATCATTAAGTTGCTGCATAGTAGACAGAGACTTACTGAAAAGACTCCAATATCCTAGCATGAACTGAAGTGGATGAGCAACAAGTTGGGACATGAGGACATGTCCTTGGATATACAATATCTGTACATATGAAAGTGTTGGCATCGCCATGTCACATCGCTAACAAGCAATGTATGTGCCTCTACATCATGTTCGACTGCTGACAAACTGTTACGAATGCCAAGTAATGCCAATGTCAAATGTTTGGTTATCTCAAATGAAATGTCCAAATCATGAACATCAAAGTTGTGTCGTGAACTGAACATGCTGACAATATAACCTCTGTTCAACAGGTGATTCGCTATTAACACCTGGCGACACTGAGATCAACGAGCCGAGCCAGTCTCCCCCCCAGGAAGGTGACCTCTCGGATGCTGATTCTCCCCGTTTCTCGGATGAGGAGGACCAACCTGGCCCCTCAGGCGTGTCCGTGCAAGCTCAGTCTCAGGGCCTCACTGCCCCCATCACCACCACCACCACAACTCCCACAACAGCAGCAACAACGCTGACCCCTGCAACAACGACCTGTGTGGCAGCCACCTCCACCATCACCACGCTGCCTCCAACACTGTCCCTGTGGCAGTTGTCACCAATACTACCAGGCAGCCCGGGGATGCTGGGGACAGTGTACGGGGGCGTCGACAGGCAATGCCACAGGTCCGTGTCTGCAGGGCAGGTGGGAGGTCAACGGGGGACAGTCACAGGAGGACACTGAGACTGAGGCCCTGGCCACCGTGAACACAGTCCTTGGTGCATACCAACAAAACCAGGGACAAATGGGCCAGGTTGTGGAAGAACTGTGTGAACTCCGCCTGCTGCAAAGGTCCATGGACACACGTTTGGGACAACTTATGGAGTACATGGGCCAGCTTGTGGGTGTTCTGAGGGACATCCATGCAGCTGAAATAGCAGCACCCCCACCCAGTAGCCAGCTTGATGATACACACAACACCTCAGCAGCGGCCACAGGGAGGGGTGAGGCAGAAGACACAGACTCCTCAGACACCTCTGAGCATGAAGGAGGTTCCCCCCTGCCAAACGGCAGAGGGGACTTCCGAGAAGGACCAGGGGAGGATCACGTGGCAAAGCACCTTGCAAAACCAGTTCTAGGAGCCACAGTTGATGTCACCAGTGTTGCACAGAGCATTGACTTTGTTGTACATCCGATCCCACATTGCCACATTGATGGGACTTTTCTGTTGGACTGTGGAATTCCACCATTGTGTGTTACACCCTAATTATCTATGTACCAACGCTTTCAACTTGAATACTCACCTCTCACTCACTTATAAATAAACACAATTCACACCCCTATGCCTTTGTGTCAGTCCCATGTTTATCAGAGTAAGTAGTATGTTAGCTCACATTGCAATGTACCACACGCTTTGAATGCGACAATCCATTGTGAGGGCGGAGTAACCTATAACGACACAAGAAACTAACAGTGAGTTGTCATATGATGGTATGACAGCTAAAACACAACACTAGTCAACACTGTACAAGATGCATTCCAGATAACACTGACAAATACCATCAACATGGACATGAGGTAATTAGAAAAAGTAACACACCGCTGCACAGAGTAACCCTCAGCAGTGTGCCAACAACAACCAGCATCCAGACACATCCTAAAAGTTCAGGCCAGAACAGAAAAGCGCACAGACACTGTCATAGTTGCTCAATGCTAACTTACACTCAATGGAAGTAGTTGGCGATGAGCTGTTGACGCAGGTCAAAACCTTCTTCCTCACCACTATCATCGTCACTGGGCATGTGTGGGTTTGCAGCTGGGGGCTCCTGCTGCTCATCATCATCCTGAATCAGGGGGATCTCTTTGCGCAAGGCCAGATTGTGTAGCATGCAGCAGGCTGCTATTATCTGACACACCTTCTGGGGAGAGTAGAGTAGTGCACCACCACTCTTGTCCAGACACCGAAATCTAGACTTCAGAAGTCCAATAGTGCGCTCCATCACACGACGTGTCCTGCCATGGGCATCATTGAAGTGGACTTCCCCGGGCATACTTGGATTCCTCAATGGGGTCAGCAACCACGGACGGTTGGGATACCCTGAGTCACCTAGTTGTGAGAAACACAGACCAACAATTTAAGCGAAATATGTGAGGAGAGCAGCATGTCACACATACACCACACTCATTGACACAGCCCACTCACCAACAAGCCAGGCCCGCTCTGGATGAAGATTTGCCATCAATTGTGGGATGATGCTGTTCCGCAGTATGAATGAGTCATGTGCCGAACCAGGAAATTTTGCACACACGTGGGATTTGATCTGATCAGCTTGGCATACCACTTGCACATTTATGGAGTGATGATGCTTGCAGTTATGGTAGATGTGCTCACGTGCCTGTGGTGGAACAAGGCCAATGTGTGTACCGACAATGGCTCCTACAACATTTGGGATGTGTCCAAGATTATAAAAACCCCCCTTCACATCTGCCAATTCATGTCTTCTTGGAAAGTGAATGTAGCTGTCCTTGTAGGTCATCAATGCAGACAGGACATCCCGCAACACCATGCTGAACATAGGCTGAGACATCCCACCGGCAGTGGCCACTGTGTACTGGAAAGACCCAATGGCAAAGAAATGCAGTGCAGCCATCACCTTCACAGTTGCTGTCAATGCTGCTGAATATGTGCGGTTAGGCTTCAAATGGGACTCCAACTGAGCACATAGCTCTCGCAGGGTAAGGCGATTCAGACGGAATTTCTTGATGATGTCGATATCCTGCTTCATTGCCAGGTCTGGGATAGGGCGACAGACCGGTGGTGTCCTCCTACGTACTCTGGCAGGGGACACATGTTAAAATGAGTCAAAGATGAGATGTGGGAAAGAGTTTAACGAATGACTCACACAACCACAAGATTGACCGGACTCTTGAACACGTGTAATGCACAAGTGACATGCATACACACCTTGATCCTCTGTAGTCATTCTGGTAGCCAGGGTGTATATACTAACTACTACAAGATCAAAAGAAGTCGATGTCTATGGCATATTGTACACTGCTACATCATGTGTGCCCAGCCTGTGGCTAGATGACACAGCATATGTGGCTAACAGCAACAATTCCGACTTGTATGTCACTGCTGTCACAGCACGACCTCAACCTACAGTCCCACACTACACAACATCATCATGAAATGAGGCCAGTTAATGTAAGCTGGACAATAATACATGAATATACAGCACAGTGGACAGACAGATCTGCACATTACGGTGTCAGTCCATCGTGACTGTGGGAGGAGATTGTGTCACAGACATTGCCATGTTCACCAAAATGAAACACAAATACACATGGAATGTGTATACATGCACACATGGCTGAAACTTACAGGTGATGCCGGACAGACCGATGTTTTTTCACACATGTGCACTCCTATGACGTGTGTTAAAAATATACAGGCACTGGCAGCTAGGGACACTGTATGCCACACCTCTACGTGTGTTTTAAGTGCAGATGTCTGATCTCCGTACAATGGACACCTCTAAATGGCAGACAACATCACTGGCCCTTCATAAGACAACAAATGGACAAGAAAGCGATAGGAAAATAGCAAGGGACATTCAAACAGTGTTCACCGGTGGAATGTTTCAATAGACAACATTAATACAATGCAAGAGGCCTTTGTCCTCTTTTGACTCCTTAACTTATTTCATTTATTTCTGGCCACAAGACATGACAAAGAATGTTCTTTGACTCTCCTTTTCTTGTACATTACATGAGTGTGAAGACTTAACTCAAAGGTCACACTCTATAATCCCTTTACAGGGTGCACACATCACTCTAGGCAAATGTGTTGGGATGAGTGATGCAATTAGCAAAGCGAGAATGAAAATGCTAAATGTGTTCACAGGCGCGGTAGCTGGCATCCACTGCCATAACACGCATTGGCCCCAATTGAATGATGCAGGATAGCGGTCGCTGCTTTCTGACCGCCGCGGTGCATCACCGCCTATGAGAATTAGCCATCAGCCAATGGGAACCACCAGTGCGCTAGTGGCTAACATATGTGAACGTCCCGGTAGGCGTGCTCCGCCACTGCGGGGCCCAGCATTGGCCCCAATTGAATGCTGCAGGATTGCGGTCGCTGCTTCCTGACTGCCGCGGTGCATCACCGCCTATGAGAATTAGCCATCAGCCAATGGGAACCGCCAGAGCGCTAGTGGCTAACATATATATATATTTTTTTATAAATCTTTTTATTGAAAACATGGAAGAAAGCAACTATTATTAACGATACATTGTTGCAGTACATGTCAATAATTACATCATCTTCACATTGCAGGGTATGCGTCAAATACAATAAATACGGAATTATCGATAGCATGTGTGTAATGTCCACCCTTCATTGTTCCCCATGCAAGGACAAATCGTCAAATGGCAAGCATACCATTCCTCTGCTTTTATTCCAAGTCCCCCAGATCTTGGTCCACTTTTGGGGACAGCCTCTTCCCTCATAAATCACACTTTCTGCCTGCATGCACCAATCCATGTCATCTTCCCACTCTCGGAGTCCAGGTCCGGCCACCCCTCTCCACTTCTTTGCAATATTACGTTTTGCCACCATACACCCCAGTACGATCCAGGTTCTTTCTTTGGATGTAAAATCATTGCTGTGCCAGATATTCAGGAGACACCATCGGGGAGAAACCGTTACTTGTTTACCACACAATGTTAACATTCTTCTCGTTATTGTGTCCCAGTATTTTGAAATAATCGGGCAATCCCACCACTGATGTAAAAAAGTTCCCATTTGACCACAATTTCTAGGACAGAGCGAGGAATCAGAGATACCCATTTTGGCTAGTGTCGTACTCGTGTAGTATGTTCTATGCAAGACCTTTAGTTGTATTAAACGGAATCTAGAACATATTCCAACCTCCCGGGGGGACGCCAGTGCTTCCTGCCACTCTTCATCGCTCATGTCTCCGACATCCTCCACCCACCTAGCCCGTATTTTTCCCAGGTGATCTGGCATATTATTTAATATCTTCCTATAAGTGAGTGATATTACTTTTTTTGGTAAGTAATCATCTAAGAGTCTATCCTCCAGGGGGGAGGAGGCCGGGAGTTCGGTACCCCTAGGAATTGCTTTTTGAAGTGCGCTACACACCTGCAAGTATCGAAAGGTTTCCCCTACTCCGAGTTCATATTCCCTCTGGAGATTGCCAAAGGGAATTGTCTCCCCTTTTGCCCATAGGTCCCCGACCCTGGAGAGTCCAATGAGATCCCATTTATCAAACCAAGGGTGTTTAGCCAGCAGTCCCAATTGCGCCAACTCCAATTGTGGAGTAGCCAATGTTATCCTATTTTTCCACCCCAGTGGGGTTGTTGCAGTGTGCCATAGCGCAATCGTTGTTGATGTTGGCATGTAACCTGTGGCGCGTTGCCTCGCCCATCGTATAGCGATCGTAGGTAGCTTTCGGCTGGCATATTGTATCTGTCCATTCTATATGTTGGGTATGTTCGTGGCCAGTGCACCCAGTGGTTTGTGACTGCGAGTTGAGCCGCCCAATAATAATACTGGGTTGCCGGGAGGGCTACACCCCCATCGTACCAACTTTTAGTGAGTTTGGTCAGAGCTATGTGAGGGGCACCACCGTCCAAAGGAGCGTGCGGATCTCAGCATCGATTGCCTGGAAATACTTTTGTGGACCCAAATAGGGAGCATTCTGTAAAACATACACAAATCTGGGGAGTGCCATCATTTTATATAGGGTGGCTTTCCCAAGCAACGTGAGAGATAGTGTCCTCCAGTGCCGCACATCTTCTTGTAGCCGACACAATGGGGGGGGCCAAATTACGCTCATAAAAGACTGTTGGGTCTGTTGTAACATAAATCCCTAGATATCGAAACCGTCTGTTACTTTTTGTGCCACGCAGAGTCTAGGGAGTTTGCTAGCACGGCCGCTTAGGACGTATATGAGCGACTTGTTCCAATTGATAGTATAACCTGAATATTTTTGGAAGATGGAAAATATATGCAGAACTCTGTGCAAGGAGGATTATGGGTTGGCCAGGTAAAGTAATATGTCGTCCGCATATAAGGAGATTCGATCTTCCCATTCATCCCTCCATTTGAGTCCTCTAAGAAGCGGATCTCCCCGGATCCATGTCGCCAATGGTTCTAGCACCAGTGCAAATATTAATGGCGAGAGTGGATCTCCCTGCCGCGTCCACCTTTGGAGCTTGAAGATCGTAGATCTACCTCCATTTACTGTGACCTGCGCTAGGGGCCCTGTGTAAAGAAGCCTTACCCAAGACACATATTTCTTGCCAAATCCCAGTCTCTCCAAGACTGCAAATAAGAAAGGCCATTCAATCATATCAAATGCCTTTCGGGCATCTAGTGATACTATTACTGATTCCTCGTCAATGTTCTGGGCCCTGCCTAGCACTCCGTGGAGGCACCGCAGGTTGAGCGCAGTATTTCTCCCTGGCATAAAGCCAGATTGATCAGGGTGGACCAACTTGTGCAGTAGGGGAGTCAAACACGTTGCGAGGATTTTGGCAAGAATCTTCAGTTCTGCATTTAGCAAAGAGATGGGCCGGTATGAGCCGCAGTGTGCCTGGGGGTTTTCCACTTTTGTGTATCACGACAATATTGGCGAGCCTCTGACTCTCAGGCAGGGTACCACACTTAACGCTTTCCGTGTACATCTTAACTAAGTGTGGGGCTATTGTAGATGCAGTTAGTTTGTACAGTTCTATCGGTAAACCACTCGGTCCCATTGCCTTCCCTGACTGTAAAGCCCCGATTGCCTGTATCACTTCTCTCTCCGTTAAATCTACCTCCAAGCTTTCCTTCTCTGCCTCATCTAAAGTGGCTAGCTTAAGAGTGGCGAGCAATTCTTGGGCCTCTGTTTGTGTGGACATCCCTGCTGGTGTGTATAGTTGACTAAAATATGTAGCGAAGGCCTCTGCTATGTCTTGCCTCTCTCTACACGGTGTTCCATCATGTGACGTGATCTCAACACCCATCTGTTGGCCTTTTTCCTTTTATCTAACCACGCTAACAACTTACTTGCTTTATCCCCAATTTCGTATATTCGGTGTTGGGTTGCTCGATATTGCATTTTCGCCGCTTCCCCAGCGATGTCTTTATACTCTTTTTGTTTAACCAATAATCTGTGTCTGGTAACTGGGGTATCCAATATGACTAGCTCAGCTTCTAGTTTGCTAACCTCCTCTTCTATTGCTAATAGTTGTTTCTGTGTTTCTTTTTTATGTCCGGCAATGGCCGAGATACAGTGCCCCCTAATTACTGCCTTATAAGCTTCCCATATCACTTGGGCTGACTCCACCGACCCATCGTTTTCTTTAAAATAGTTGGTAGTTGCTTCAACCATATCTTCTTTTATGCGTGGTATTTTAAAGTACCAAGGGTTAAGTGTCGGCACCTGTTTTTTTGAGGGAGAGGCACCACCGTAACAAGCCCCCATTGGGGAGTGATCCGAGATACCCCTCGGGAGATGTACCACCTCCCAAAACATCGCAAGTTGATCTGCGCTCCCAAACAGATAGTCTATACGAGACAGACTTCCATGAACCCCTGAATGAAAAGTGAACTGGCGATTTGTAGGATTGAGAGCCCTCCATACGTCCACTTGGTCCATAGCCCTCAAGAACACATCAAGTGCTTTTCCTGGTGCTTTCCTCGGTTTGGCCGGCTGCCTATCCCAATCTCCATTAATGGCCGCATTACAATCTCCCCCTATAAGAATTTCCCCTTCCGGTAGGTTGATTATGTGTGTTCCTAAATCAGCTAGAGCGGAGGAATGCAATCTCGGCGGCACATAAAGGGATATGATATTTAGTAATCGGCCCTCCCAATAACCAGACAGTGTGACAAACCTTCCCAGTGTATCATGCTTGATCTTCTGTATTGTGAAAGGGAGGGATTTACGCAAAAGAATACCAACTCCCCTTGATCCCCTGGTGTACCCCGTGTGGGCCACTAGTTTGTAGCCCCATCTATTTAGTGCACAATAGGAAGTCCCTTGTTTGTGTGTCTCCTGTAGTACCACAACGTCAGGTGTTTGCCGTTTTAAATATTGCAACACTACTCCTCTTTTGATTCTGTCCCACAACCCATTTACATTCCACGAGAGGATCTTTAGGTGACGGGGGGACGTTAATGGCGACTGTCCATGCATTTCTTATGTGCCATGTATACCTTTCGGGGGGTCCAGGGAAGTATCATATTTCCCCCTGGGCCGCCAGAGGCTATGGATCGTCGGATACTTCCATAGCTAATAGCATAATGACTTGAGATACTTTTCATCCTGCATAGAGCCTCATCTAGCACATGTACTGTATGCTTTTCTTCCTTGATCAACTTTGACAACTCGAAAAACTCAAAAATCCCGCCCCTCCTCGGTATGTAACTTCCCGACTCCTCCCCCTCCTGCCTCCCTGCATTGTGGACTTAAAACTGCCACCCCCCAACCTTGCAGAGTGCCTGTGTACCCATACCCTTCATCACAACGTTGGGGAACGCGACCTGACTGGTCTTTTAACTGTTCGCAGTTCCTTCCCTTCTAACTGCCTAATGTAAGCCAATTGGTGTATTTTACCTAGTGAGCCTGCAATCATGCCGGCTCCGCTGAACACGTGATAACTTCGTAGAATTAAACTATGTATGTGCGCTCCCCACTCCCATTGCGGGAACCCTCCCCTTTCTACTTGATACACTTCACATTGATAAAGGTGTTGCCCACAAATCCAAGGAAAATCAACCCTGTTTGAGTATTGTTGCAACTACTACAGTCTTGTAAGTCATTTCGCTACTTAGCGGTGCCGTTACCCCTCTCTTCCGACGTCAAACCTGTTTCTTGTCTGTGGTTCTCCTGACGTCGATCTTGTCCCTGCGCACGTCTATGAGGGTCGGCTCTGTGGGCTCCAACAATTCTCCAGCCCTCCAGTCACTCCCAAGCGTCTTCAGGAGATGTAAAAAACAATACCTTCCCTTGGTATACATCCTTTACCACGAAACCATTACAACGCGGTATGGTTTCATCGTGGTTTTCACAACGCAAGTCGTTACATCGACTTGCACTGGAGGGCGCTCTAGACTAAGGAATAGTGTGAATTACTATTCCAACACCTTCCCTACTGTACGTAGACTGGAGTTGGAATAGTAATTCACACTATTCCTAAGTCCAGCACCCTCCAGCGCAAGTCGATGTAACGACTTGCGTTGTCAAGACCGCGATGTGACATACCGCGTTGTGATGGTACTCGTTGTATCATCATACATTCCTTCCCTTCCGCCACCACCCTGAGTTTGGCCGGGAAGAGCATGGCGTATTTTATGTCCTTGTCCCTGAGCGCCTTTTTTACATCAAGAAAGGAGCGGCGCATCTTTTGAACCTTCAGCGTAAAGTCCAGGAAGAAGGCTATCATTGAGTTTTGAAACTTTAGTGGAGGAGCAGATCGGGCTGTCTGCAAAATTACGTCCCTATCTCTGAAGTTGAAGATTCTTGCTAGGATAGGGCATGGGTCGCCCCTGACTTCGGTGGGCCTCCCGGCACCCTGTGGGCACGTTCCACTGAAAAGTACTGGGAGAGGACTCGAGGCTGTAGGTGATTTTGGACCAAGTCCTCCCCAAATAGGTCGGCGTCAGGGCCCTCCGCCTTCTTGGGGACCCCAAGAATGCGGTCATTTTTTCTTCGTGAGAGCCCTTCATAATCTTCCAGCTTGGCTTCTAATTCAGTTGTGGTTGTTAGGAGCTTTTTCATGTCCAGTTCAAGTGTATCCGTGGTTTTCTGCAGCGTGGAGACGGAGTCTTCCGTGACTTTTACTCTGTCCCCTAAATTACGTAGGTCTGCGCGCAATAGTGTCACCTCAGTGGCGACTGTGTCAATCTTGATCTCAAGCGCCGTTCGTACACCCTGTATCGCCTCCATTATATCGTGGAGAGTCGGGGCATCTTCATCCATTGGTTTTGACGGGGCGGATGCCTCAGACTTCCCCACCGTGACCTCTGCTTTAGAGTGGGCGTACTTATCTAACTTAGTCTGGTGCGTGGGCTTTGACAACTTAGAGTTCGACATCTTATCGGGGGTACGGTGTATTTTCCCCCCGCTTTCCGCCCTCTCCTTGTGTCAGCGCAGAGCACTGCACTATAAGTCACCTCAGTCCAGTCTCAGTTGTGGCAGTTAGGGGCTTAAGGGATGTGTCACCCACCCTTCACACCGTCTGCATTCCGATGCCTGCAATCTTTTGTCTTCCCAGGGCCGGGAGTTCAATTGCAGGCCGCTGTCTGCTCTGTGTGGTATTCTGGCCTCGAGGAGGCCCTTCCGTAATATGCCCGACTGTATCTCGACCCCACTTTTGCCGCGTTTCCAAGCGGCGGTGATCGGATCATCCACTAATGTGCCACTCGTGTTGCCCTGGGTTTACTGGATTTGTGATTCGATCAAGTAGGCCTCTGTGATGATAATGTCACAAGAAGGTCCCGCCGTCATAGGCCCGCCCGTATCTCGGTCCCCCTCTCGCCGCCTATCCAAGCCGTGGGGGGATAAATCGTTCGCTGTTGCGCCCGTCGTACCTCCCAATGTTTGGGGGCTATGTGGCTCACACAGTCAGGCTGGTAAACTTGGTGCTCTCGGGACCGGGCTCACCGAGGCACTGTGGGCACGGCCATCTTCGTCGCCACTCCGCCTAGTTCCTCCTTCACCTCCCGGGCTGTTGCGCACTGACCTCCAGTTGCTTGATCAGCGCGTCGCTCGCACCAACATTCAGGCACAATTATTCCACCTGGGGAGGAGGAGACGGCAACCCTCCCCTCCGCAGCAGGATCCGCTTTCGTCGCTCTCTCCCGAGTCTCAATCACCTTCACTCGCGGGGCGCCTCCGTCTGCTCCGCCCCCAGGGCTCGAGCGCGACGATATCTTCTCCACGGAGCCGTAGGATCTCGTTGCTTTGTCCGGTGAGTCCCTGGACAATTCCGCTCACAGCCGACTAGCGATATTTCGGCTTTTCCGGATATTTGAGGCAGATTTTTAGGGGAGTTAATGAACTCTGTTACAGAGCTCTAACCGAGTTGGGCCATCTTAGGTGCTTGCTGGCCTCGCCCCCCCAGTGGCTAACATATTTGTACGTCGCGGTAGGCGTGCTCCGTCACTGCAGGGCCCGGCATTGGCCCCAATTGAATAATGCAAACGAGGCTGGCCAATGGTATCAGCAGAGCAACACTGGAACGAGCCTAGGGGCCTATATATAGGTCTGTGAAATGTCCACACCTGTCACTTGCCTACAGACACCATTGATGCCAAACATCACACATGTGAATCTCTGAAAGGAAAATGTATATGTGTGAGAGTCTGTCTAGCACATGGGTACTCACAAACATTTTACCAGGGGCAGCAAAGTTTGGTCTTTGGTGTGACCGAGGGCCGCACTGATGCCAGCGGGGTGTAAAGTCGGAGTAAGGGAAGCAAAGCATGTATATTTAATGGCTGAAAATTGTGCAATGTAAAACCAAAAAACCTGGGATGAATCCCGGCTTCTCCACTTTACCGAATTGTGTGGCCCTGGGCAATTGTTTTAATTCAATTTCCCTCCTTTTTCTTCATTATCACATATAAGAGAAACGCGAAATACATGACTTCAGGATGTGTGCTGTTCAAAACCATCTCCTGTGCTTGAATGTAATCATGGCATTGTTGCCAGGGTGGGGGGGGAGAATGAACGTTTGTAAATTAAGGTTTGAAAACCATCACTTTAAGAAAAATACTTCTGACTGCACTGCTAAAATTTGATTTACTAAGGTGAAATGGTTCTACAGGTCAATAAAATACATGTATTTTTACATGTTTGCTGTCTTTAAAAATGAAGGTGTTCCTAAAACATTTGTATTCATGTTAGTGCTAATTCGAGTAAACAGAGGCCCAGTGCTGCTGCTGCCCAGGGGGCTACATGTAAAGGTCAGGAGGGCCGCATGCGGCCCCCGGGCCGTACTTTGAGTATCACTGGTCTAGCAGAACGATTACAAGTTCATGGTGTAGAGCCTTGTTCACCCTGATCCCTGAGTGCATGCAATGAAGATGTTGCCATTATGTGGTTTCTCAGTAGTACAGTTAAACTGATGACCTCATGAAATCTCATTTTGGATACACATTCCCTGTGCCACGTCCTCTATTAGTTCATTACGTGTACATATGTACATTAGTGAGATGGTGCATGTCGGTTGGGCAGAGGGTACTGATTATGGCGTGTACTGATTCTACAGGGATACTATGGAGATGAGCCCAGTATGCCCAACAGTACAGGGCCTGTAACTGGCTAGATTAGTGTGAAATTACTTCTCACATCTGGTAAATGTACAGTGGACATGTCATCCTTCTTTTGGTGTCATTATGTGTAGACTTGCTCATGTGTATGCACTGTGTACTGACACACAATGCACCACTAGAAAGTGTTAAAAAGCTCTGCTCTTGTCTCCCATACCTACAGATCAAGGTCCATCAGCGGAAGGCTATTTGGAGGGCCATAGCCCAAAAGGTGCGGGCACTAGGGGTCTCCAACTAGCGACATAACCACAGCCACAAGAGGTGGGATGACATCTGCCGCCTTAGCAAAAACGTTGCAGAAATTACGCTGGGCCTGGTTCCTCGGAGTGGTCGTTAGGCGTGCCGGAGCATGACCCCACTATTGCCCCGCATCCTGGCAGTGACACAGCCAGAGCTGGATGGACGCTTGAGGGCCCAGCAACAGCAAGCTGGGGGTGAGTACAGTACAAAGTGTGATGTTGCGCATGAAACACTGCACGAATCCCATCCCTGAGCAAGGCATGAACCTCTGAGTTGTCTCTAGTGTGGTGTATTAGCTTCTAAGTTGACTCAGTGGTGAGTGCAGATATTTGGCGCCTGTACAACGTCTGCATTGTCATGTGGCCAGGTAATATCAGCATAATTGTCAGTCTCTGAGGCATCAACTGGAAGTGAACATCAGTGAGCATCATGTCAGGGTGCATTTCGAGATTGATGTTGTGCATTTCCATGTAATTGGTACATCTACAGATTGCTAATCAATGTTCAACAAACAGTAGTTGTGTTGCAGTACCTAAATTAGTGGATGTAAGCATGTCATGTCACTTAACAATAGTTTCCTTTAACTTTCTATCTGTGGGGGGGCGTGGCCTGACAGCATGGCTGCCTAGACGTATCTCGAGTGAGCTCCGTGTGGCGGCCCGATATCCTCGATTATCCTGCTTCCTCCTGATGTAAAATTGGACCTGGAATGTGTCCGAGGCTGTAGCGGATCCCGTGTGGCAGTGATACGGCCGGGGCGGTGACTGCACAGCTGTGGGGTATGAAATTTTAAGCAAGCCCCGGACTGCGTAGCGGCGCCATTTTGTCTGGGTGGAACCCGAGGCACGGACCCGGGACAGAGAGTTGAGAGCCCGAGCGCCCCTGGGGATTGTTTTGCAGACCCACCGTACTGTGCTGTGCGCACCCGGGACCCTGAGGTGGAGCTCCTAACTACATGCTTGCCCCGTGACGCACGCAGTGCCGTCGGAGGATTGAGGGAGTCCGGTAGCTGAGCCTGATTCCCCGAGGGAAGGGAGCGCTCTCGTTGCCCTGCTGAGCCGGACTCATTGATGTCTGCGAGGGGGGTCCCTTCTGGGCGGGCTGGATATTAGGAAGTCTCTGCCCGGATTTGCCTGAACCCTGCTACCGGATTGAGGTACATGGCTCCCCTGTGCAAGGTGAGACGGCCTGTGGTGCCGGTGCCATTCACGGAGCTCCGGTCGGCTGCTGGATAAAGTCACACCATTGTGTCCTCAGACACTACAATTTGTTACTTGAACGGTCCTGGCGCTGCCCTATAGCATTGGAGGTGTGGGTGATCTGCGATGCGCCATCCTTGTGCACCTCGCCTGCAATTTACTTTGTTTTGTCACTCTAGAGCCTCTGTTAGAGTCTGTGGACTGTACCTGGTATTCAGCGAACCCTCTGCATGTCATTTTCATTATTAGAGGCTGGGTGCTCCACTGCTGGGAACCCCACGGAGATTTAAGTGGAATATGTGACTGACCTTAATTGCTTGGAAGCCTTGTGAGGAACGCATGGTGAGTCTGACATGCCCTGATGTGAGGTGATCCCAGTGGCAACTCGGGATCGCACTAAGAGGTGCATTGCTGACAGGCGATGGTTTGGACACTAATTGGCACCCTGATTCTCCTGCTTTGAGTTCCTGCCACTATTGGAACGTCTAGAGGAACTCCCTCCTGGAGCCCTCTGTTTGCGTTCCACGGACAAATCGTTAGGGTCACTGAGCAGTGGTCTGGATGAATGTTGGACTACGAAAGTGCTGAACAGCTACGCTTTGATTGATCCGTGCCTCAACAGTGATTCTACGGGGAGTATACCCGGCTGGAATAGAGGGCCACTCGTGGCTGAGCTACGCTTGCTGCTCCTTGTAGAGGCGCTTTGGCTGTTCCCCAGTGGGTGGTGTTATTCGTAGGGCATTCCTGTATAGTCCTCTATGAGCCATGGGGAAGGACAAGCCAGTGAAGTCGCAAGCAAATAAAATACTGAACTATGCCCAGCCAGTCTCCCATGGCCCTGATGATGCTGGTGAGAACCCAGCAGTGGACAGAAGTACTGCGGAGCGTGGGGCCGAGGAGGCACCGACACTGATGGATGTACTGCGTGCCGTCCAGACCACTAGAGATGAGATGATACGGAAGATTGACACAGTGGCTATTGACGTTAATCTCCTGCGATGTGACCTTCGGAAGGTTTCAGACAGAGTGACGGTCACGGAGAAAGATACCGGTGCGCTAAGAGAAGAAGTCAAAAGCCTTAGTGCCACAGTAGTGGAGTTAAAACATCAGGTGATCAAGCTCGATGACTGGGCCGAAGATGCTGAAGGGCGGTCCCGATGGGGAAATCTGCGTTTTGTGGATTTCCCGGAAAAGGCGGAGGGTCCTGCAGTTGACCTGTTTCTGGAGGATTGGATTGCCTGGGAGATGTCCCCTACACAGTTATCGAAGTTCTTCAGTGTGGAGAGAGCGCATCAGGTGTTGGCGGCCCCCCCGAGACCCAGAGCGCCCCCTCGGGCTATCATTGCAAAGTTGTTTAATTTTAGGGATCGGGACCTTTTGCTTCAGCTCTCTCGTAGCGGACGACGATTCTTCTTCGAAGGCCACTCTATCTCAGTGTATCCGGATTATGCGCAGCGTGTTCAAGAGCAGAGGAAGACCTTCGTGGCCATCAAGCGCCGCCTTCAGGATCAGAATTTGAAATACAGTCTTATGTTCCCGGCGAAACTTCAGGTGGTGAGTGAGGGCCGTGTCCTGTTTTTCTTCTCGGCAGAGGAGGCGAGAGACTGGTTGGACGCCAAAGCCCCGGAGGGACGACGGTTGGTGCCCTCTATGAGTTCTGAGGAGACTCCCTCCTTGCAGTCCACACTGGGAGGTCGTAGACAGTTCACCCGTCAGAAACCGAACAGGAGAACAATGAGCCTAGGCCGTGTCACGGTCGGTCGAGATGGGACCCTACACGCTTCGGATTCGGAGGTGGTTCCGGACTCTGTGGCGCCGACACCAGATCTTGTGCGGGACGAAGGGGGGCCAAGCAGTGGTCGTGAATGACCCTCTTCTTGAACTGAGCATCGACAATTGAACTGTGCAGATAAGTTGTCCTCAAGTATCTGATATTATGTGGTCCTAGGAAGTGCATTGATATACAATGTCTGGGAGGCAGGGGTTTGAACTGTTTCTTTTTTGATCTCCTCTTACTCCCTTTAATATATCTGGGTCGGAAGCCATTCAGGTGTATATCTTGGAATTTTTATAAAATGAGTGGCCGCAGGGATGGTGACGCCCCCTTTAGAGCCCAGGTCCGCTGAGGTAGCTTGAGAGTAATCTCGCGCCTCGACGTTACCTGTTCTCTTGCACAGCATTTGATTTAATGTTTATATTGATATGTTGAATACGGCTGCCCTGGGCCTTGGCCCTGGAAAGGTCGTACAGCCATTACAGTATTGTGGGAAATGGGGGGGTGGGGGAGGTTTGGGGCGGTGTGTACTGTCTCTAATGTGGAATCTTCATTTCGCATGTGAACTTTTACTACTGCCCGGGGGTGGGGGAAGGGATTGCATTGTTTGACTTTTGGAAGTTGTTTTTTTGTTGGGGACGTTTACTGGTCACGACATATTATGCCAAGGTACACGGATTTGGGCCCCCTTGAGGAGGTGATTCGCTCAGGGGGGTGGTAGATGTCAGCTGCTTTTTACAATGACACTATGACAGCACAGACATTGCGATTTCTTAGCTGGAATGTCCGGGGGCTAGCTGCCCTAGATAAGCGCCGCAGAATATATGCATTTCTGAAGAGATATAACGTAGCAATAGCAGGACTGCAGGAAACACATATCTGGGGAAATTCACTACCGAGTCTTCGTAAACAGTGGAGGGGACAGTTGTACGCCACATCATACTCAGGCTTCGCACGTGGGGCACTCGTCTGGGTGGCGCCTGGAGTTCCATTTCACCATATCCAGCATGTACTTGACCCAGAGGGGCGCTATGTCATTGTGTTTGGTAGATGGGAGGGCAGAGAGATCTGCATTATTAACGTTTATGCCCCCAACCTAGACTGTGCTGATTTCTACCCTGCAATTTTGAAGGCGGCGACTCCCTATATCGGAGCTGAAATTCTCCTCTTTGGAGATTTTAATTGTGTGTTTGATGGGACCTTAGACAGAGAGCCCCCGAAGGAACATACTAAAACCCGCATGGCAGCTTCCCTAGCTGATATACTCCAGGGTATGCATTTAAGGGACGAATGGAGAGCCCGAAACCCCACTAAGAGAGAGTTTTCCTGCTTTACCCCGGCGGCTAACACATTCTCCCGAATTGATCACTGTTGTCTTTCCGCTGGCCTTTCTGCAGCAACGGAAGGCATTTCTTACTTGCCGCGTTATATATCCGATCACGCTCCGCTGTTATTGACAGTGTCGAGCGGACCGGGACGTCCGTCTATCCCGCTTTGGAGGCTTCGGGCGGAGGCCCTCATGGACCCCCCGTATGTGCATACAGTAAAGGAGGCTCTTCAACATTATTTTGTGGAAAATTGGGGCTCCACCTCCACTAGAGCCACTGAATGGGAAGCGCTAAAAGTTGTGATCAGGGGAGTCTGTATGAGGACTACCTATGGGGTCCAACACCAACTTACGGCAGATATTGACTCCTTGGAAACACGATTAAAAACCATAGAGTCCACACTCTATAAGACCCCGACAAATATGACCGAGTGGACACGTGTTAAGGGAGAATTGCTTGAGGCTTGGTCTCGTTTGGAGAAGCATAGATACACAACTTATAGACAACGACTATATATGGAGGGTTACAGATCAGGAGCACTCCTAGCGCGATTAATTCGCACTGAAACTGAACAGGCTCCGGTGCTGCAACTTCATAATGCTAAAGGGGAGGTGTTACACACACAAGCAGCAATTCTTGCAGCATTTGCAGATCACTTACAGCAGACATGCACAGCAGCCCCCCCACCGGCCCGCTCGCAGGCCCTGTCGGATTATTTAGGCGTAGAGATGCTCCCTACCCTGGAGGAGGCAGACGCTGAGACCCTAGGAGCTCCAATTACTAAAGAGGAGATGTTAACTGTAATTAAGAATATGCAATCAGCAAAATGTCCTGGTAGTGATGGCCTCCCGACCGAGTTGGCGATGGAGCCACTGGCGATGGCACTCGACACCGGATGGCATGGTGGGGGGTGACGATAGGCCCGGCAGTGCACGTAGTGTCAATGCATGCTGATGACACCTTGGTGTATCTCCGTCGTCCCGGGGAATCGGTCCCGGAGCTTCTTCAGGAATTCACAGCTTTTGCGGTGGTGTCGGGCCTTTGCCTTAACCCGGGGAAATCTCAGCTATTTCCTATGGGAAACCTGAGAGACAAGGAGGAGAGTGATCTGTCCACTGTGGAGATTAGCTGGGTCACAGACTCAGTGCGCTATTTGGGGGTCCGCTTAACTCACACGCAGGAGGCATATTTAAAACCAAATATGGGACGATGTATAGAGGGTGTCTGCAGGTCAGTAGAGTTTTGGCGTACCTTACCCTTATCACTAATGGGACGTGTGGCTCTAATAAAAATGGTGGTCCTCCCCCGATGTTTATATGTAATGCAGAACTCCCTTTATCGGATACCACAGGAGTGCTTTCTCCAGTTAGACCGAACTGCTGTGGGGAAACAAATGTAAACGAGTGGGGTTGCAAACATTGCAGAGAACTTGGGAACGTGGAGGACTGGAAGTTCCAAAATTGGAATTTTATTATATAGCAGCGCAGCTCCAGCATGCTGTACAATGGCTCGACGATCAAGATAATTGGGAGAAATAATTGTTGAGGGGTACTCACGGAGATAATTCACTCCCGGACCTACTGATGTTGGGCTCACGTGTGCCTGATCATCTCCCGTATATTATTAGGCATGTGGCCTCTACATGGGAGTCTGCAGTTAAGGTTGCAATACGGAGGGCGCCTTATGCCCCTGAGGCCCCATTGTGGGCGGTTGTCCCATTTGGGCAGATCGGTCAAGTTATGTCCTCTAGATGGGTGGAGGGCTGCTGTAGAATAATGGGAGATCTGTATTTAAATCAGCATTTTCTGACCCGGGAGGAAGCAGTGACTGCGTTTGATCTGGGCAGGGGTCAATATCTTCAGTATGAGAAAGTGGCTGCGGTGGCACGAGGGATATAGCCGACGTTCCCCGAGGAGCCTCCAATAGCTGCCACCCTTCAGGCCCTTGTGAGTCTTGCTGGAGGCCGTAGACTGGTCTCTCATATTTATAGAGCATTACGAGCGGATCGTGCTGCGCACCCACTTCCGATTCAGTCTAGATGGGATGAAGTGTTGGAAGTGCCCCTTACAGAGACAGATTCTGAATGGAAGAGGGTACATGAAGGAGTAAAACTAATCAGTTCCAATACCAGATTTAAACTCATCCAATTTAATATTGTACATCAAACCTATTTAACCCCACGAGTGCAGCATAAAATATATCCAGATCGTTCCCCGTGTTGTCTCAGATGTGGTTATGATGCTGCCTCATTTTTGCATATGGTATGGGAGTGCCCGGGGCTTAATTCTTTTTGGGACTCAATACTAGAGAGATAGCGCCGAGTTACGGGGTGGACGCTACCCCAGTCTATTAAAGAGATACTTTTGGGTTTACTCCCCTGTCCCAAAGGTAAGAAGCTTACACGTAGATTTCTCCAACTGGGTCTAGTGCTGGCCAAAAGACGGATAGCAATCCACTGGATGGGCTCCCAACCCCCCAGGGTGGAAAGTTGGACCAAAGATTTGAGGGAGTGGGCAACAGTGGAATGGATCCGTATGAAGAGGGCCAGGAGGGATGATAAGTTGGAAGAGGATGCTAGGACCTGGTATGCTTTGATGTTGGAGGTACCCTTGGAGATTGCCTCTGACACGCAACGATCGGAGGGCACACAAGTAGTCCGCACTGAGGATGATTCAGGGGAGCAATGTTCGTACGCTCCCGTGATAACCGTAGAATAATCACACAGTTGTATAGAGCGATTGGGTGAAGTGACCTATGGCATGACTGGAGATTCTTTATGTCCGTGACCAGGGGGGAGGGGGGCGGGATTGTTTATGATATTTTGTTTTTGTGATTTGTTTATTGAGATATCTACACTTGCTAGATGCATTATACAGAGTAGAGATGCAGATGCTCATGGTTAGTACGCACTCCTAGTTTAAGCGGTATTATTCCTTTCATGTATATTTTTTCCGTTCCAATCTTCGATAAATGTTAAAATGTGTGTAGTGCATTTATTGTTATTTTATCAGATTGATCTGAATTGAGAAATTGCTGTTTCTGTACTGACTTTCTGAAACCGCAAGGTTTGAACCCTCAATAAATAAAAACATGTTTAAAAAAAAAAAAAACTTTCTATCTGTGGGTTTCTGTCACCTCATACTTCAAGTGTGACACACACAGTAAATACCGATGTGTAGCTCTCTTAGCTGAAGGCATGTAGGTGTGACTACAGACAATAGGATGTGATGTTGAGATGTTGACACATGCACAGCAATTTTGCAGTGTGAACACAACATGGAGCATGACTGTCCAATAAGCATGTTTCCATGCATCAGCCGATCCTAGAAATAGTTGGACTTATGCAGACAGTACATGGAGTGTCAAATGTGTGACTTAAGTTCAAGCATTTCTGTTTGTATTGCCTAACATGTTTGTGATCTGGCCACTTTACTGAACAGTGTCTCTGTCTCTTACAGAATCTACCGAGGTCAGAGAAGGAGAGGGAGCCGACACCGTTGGGGAAGCTACTGGCATCACTGCTCCCCAGGAGTACAGCGACATTGAGGGGACCAGAGCATCGGAGGGTGACAGGAGTGCCCAGGAGGAGTCAGCCCCAGAAACACCTACATCCACATCTTCACAGTCCAACGGTGACTCCTCGGTGTTGTCGGGAAGAGGAAGTTCGACCTCTGCTTTGTTGTCCGCCACACCCCGTCCTGTGTCCACCCTCCCTGATGCTCCCCCAACTGGTATCCGGGCCCGCTGCCCTAAGAAGGGTAGAATCTCTTTCCCCTCAGGCACCGCTGCCCCAGCCCCTGTGTCCCCTGCTGCCCTCAGTGTGGAGGCCATAGACATCTTGCGGCAGGTGTCTGTGGGGCAGACTTTGCTCCTGAATGCCCTCCAGGATCATGGCAACAAGTTGTCACACGTTGTTGCGTTCATGGAGGTCATTCATTCTGACGTCGGTGGCATGCACAGAACTGTCCAGTCTTTGGCCTCCACACTGACGGCAGCAATTCTGCAGTCACAAGCTCCCAGTCCGGCTCCTGTCCCTTCTGCAACCACCCTGCAAGTGACCCCACCTGACCAGAGCACACACACACCAGAGCACTCAGGCACCAAGTCATCTCCATGCAGCACACGAAAACAGCAGTCCAAGCGACACAGACACAAGACATCATCCCCAAGGCACACAAGGAGCACACATGCCAGTCCCACTACAAGCACATCACAGGACACTGAGAAGCAGAAACACAAAAAACATGCATCCACATTGCATACCTCACATTCCTCAGCCTCCAAGAGCCCTTCCATCCCCAAACCTGATCCTAAATCCGCACAGGAACTTGCCCTGGCTACCATGGACCTGGTGCCTGCCACAACTGGCCCCACCCCACTTCAGAGGGCTTTTATGCCCAAGACTTCCACTCCCACCACCACCCCCCTCTAAGAAGCACGGACAGAGAAGCAGTGAGGTAATAGTAGCTCCAAAACAGGGGAGGCAGGGTAATAGGCCAACCACCCCCAAGTGTACCACCAGATCCGAAGGTTTTTCCGGGAAGGATCCACGAGCACCTGCTCCACTTTCTGGGAAGAAGGAAGCTGTTGTGACCACCTCACCTATCCCTTGGCCCAAGACACTTGGGGGCTATCGTATCCCCAACCAACTGAGGCCCAGCCCTCCACATGCAACATCAGCCACTGAGCCTCCCCACTGCATTTCACCACCTCCACGTGCGACGACTCCACCAGGTCCAGCAAGCCCTCAGGCTCACACATCCAGGGATCACTCCACCTCAACCAGTTCTCCCCCTCCCAGGTCCAGTCCTCTGACTACCGCAGACAGTCATCCCCCACCCAGTTCCAGTTCTCCCCAAATTTGAAGCAGACTCCCCCTTCCCACCCCATTCCTCCCTGAGCGGTGCCTGACCTGCCCATTTGCTGGCCCTATCCTGGTGAGATTCACATGGCGGTGGACTGTGTTTCAATCATCTATGTGAAATTTCAAAGCACACATGTGCGTACTTGAGTTTGTTCTGGCCTTTGCCCTTAATGTTTTACACTTTAAATGCTGATACAGAGTTTATGTAATAAAAAATTATATTTATGTTGTGAGCGTTGTCGCTGGCCTTGCTCATGATGCAGTACAATGTATGTGTATGTGTTCATGGGTTCCATGCTCTGAAGTCAACATTACCATTGGCATGTACTTAATTTGATATTGCAGGTGTTCCCAGAGGTTCCGGCAACTAATGTCCACTTTTGACTCTGAGGATTGATGGGGGCAAGCTGCTTGTCTGTGATGGTCTACTCTGGTCTTGTTCATTATGTTGGCTGGGCTCTACTTTTTCACACATGTCAGATTTGTTTGATCTCCATCAAGAGCAGCTATTCCAGTTTACATGATGACTTGAGGGGTGGACAGGGTACAACATATCTGTGTGAGCTATCTTGATGTGTACACACCAGTGTAGGTGTGTTGTCATCTTGGATAGGTATGGTTTCGTAGTCACATGGATGGATGTACATGTGCGCACTGGAGTCAGCAGACAGTGTGAGTGTCCTGTCATTGGCAGAAGTGTTCAAGTGTATGTGCCTTTGAGCATTCCCCTTTCACACATGTATGATCCAAATGATGAGTGCCTGTTTGTTTCCATGATCAGACACCTTCTGGAGTGTTTTTGCACATGTTGGCGTTGTTGCCGGAGCAGTGTGCAGTGTGTCATTGTAACCTCACAGTCCTTGGGTACACCTACATCTTGTCCACATCATTTGTGAGTATGCAGAGTGTGTCACTGCAATGTCTGTGTTGTGAGTCTTGGGATCCAGACTAGCTCTTGCTTACCTTTGTTCTCACTGTGCTGAATGACTCTGGTAAACAAACATATGTGACTTTTCACATGCATTGCTGTCACTTTCCACTTTATGTGCTCCACTAGGTGTTAGTCTGATTCATAGCAGTCACCGTCATACCATTGAGGCCTACACAATGTGAGATACTCCACTAAGGCTTTTTGCTCTGTACACTTCTCACCTGTACAATTCTCCTGTATACACCACTTCAGTCATAACATGTGCCACTGCATGCCATGCAACTGTTTGACCCTCCCCACCACTCCATGGTGTGACACTGTACTGTGTGAGAATGATTTGTATCCAGAAGCATTGTGGCCCTCAGCACTGTTTCAGTATGTGATCTGTGCAATTTGACCCTACTTGATTTCAGTCATGGTTGCTGATGTACAGTACAGATGGGTTTCCAGCACAGTCCTCTTGTCTTGTTCCACCGTAGATGTTTGCCTGAGTTGTGTAGCAGTAGGTGATAGCAAAAGTGTGTAACTGTTTGCTGCCGCACTGCTACCCATCCTGAGTGTGAAGTGATGTGAGTGCTGTGAAGATTTGTGCTGTTCAAGTTCATGGTGGTGAATTCAGTTATGTCTGTTCCTGGAGAAGTGACTCTTGCCTCATCCGTCACTCCTGTTGCTATACATTTGTTTCTGATCCTATTGACATGTGATTATGGTCACTGTGCCTGCACTTGACTTCTTGCTGCAGGTATGTTTGGATGACTAGCGGCTCTTTTAGATATGTGGTGGGGTGTGGCATGGTATGTGGATCTTGGTAGCCTGGGAGAGTGTGATGTACATGTACAACAATAGGGACAACATTGTTCCGCAGATTCAACGCTGCGGTGACAGGACCACCATGGCCGGGCTTGTTGCCATCATTTTCAATGGAGATGGGGGCCAACGTTGCTGAGGTGACATTAACTGGGCGGGCTGTGTGATTTGTGTGGCCATGGGCAGGAAGTGAATGTGCTTGGCCCCTCTGAAGTGCACACACGTAACACATTCAGGGCTGTTTGCATCTGAAAAGATGTCCCTGCTCCTGTAGCTGCTGCCCCTCCCTCTGAGGCACCTACTTTCACCTCTTTACAGCTCATCAAGGGCTGGAGTTGTGAGGGTTGATTGTTTACTGAGAGAGTTGGAACGGTCAGGTAGCAACACAGCAGGGTAATTGCCATCCTGCTGTGCCTCTGCATGGATGGGGTGGAGGTGTATTTGCTAAACAGACCAGGGGAATGTGTGTTCTTGCAACTGGTAATGGGGGCCCCCCTCACCTCGGGTTCCCCTTGCTACACCATGGCAGTGAGGCCAGGGGAGAGGGGCCTCCTAAGATGGCACCTTTCATGCCATGTTCTGACTCTGTTGCATTGTTGCGGGCCCCAAGTTGGAGGGCTGACTACGGGGCCCTGGGCAGCTGCCCACACTGGCCATGCCTATTGCAGACCCAGGGTGACCTCCTACCTGGCTGCCCATTGAGAGCCACAGCGGGGCACGCATCGTCCTCACTTTGCAGTCTGCAGTGTATTGACTCCCAGCCTCCAAGCTATTCTGCCACCTTGAGCCCGATCTGAGCTGTGTGAGTGGTGCTTGTAGGTGGGAGAGTGGGGAGCAGCGTGCTAGGAGGAGTCAGCATGAGGCAGCCTTCAGGTGCCCTGAGGGTGTCACTCATGTAAATTGAGGGAGCTTCGCACATTGCAGTTCGCAGGTTGCCAAAAACATTGTAGCCCGGGCCCTGCCTGCACGCTTACTGGGAGTTGTTGTTGTACAGTGGTTGCATGCGTGGAAATGTTTTGGATGTACCTCTGCTGTAGGGTGCGGCGGCGTCTTATCTGCTGGTAGTGCATCAGGTAGAGCAGCGGAAAGGCCTGTAGAGCAGGATCCATGGCGGCTCTGGTCGTATGGAGTTGTTCTGGGTCGACTTTTCCTCTCTGTAGTTGTGCTTCCGCCATCCACGATGAGGTGGTTTTACCGCCGCAGTGTGATGGGCTGTTTGATACATCGTAATCTGGTTGGCAAATGGAACGTCATCCTGCACGCCGGTCTTGCTCTATTGGCTCCGTCCGGCACCCTTGCGTAACGAAAAAATGTGCGGAGCCAGAAACACCGTGGCGGTCGGAAAATGGGCTATCTTGGCCCATTGTAATATGGCGGTCGCAAGAACCGCTACCGGAGTGGAAAAATCGACGATTTGCGCCACCGCCACCACTGTGGATGCACTTCCGTCTGTCATCGTAATCAGCCCCTATGATTGGTTGGTTTCGTAGCAGTGCCGTGCTAGGATTGGATCATTAAGAGTGAATCTTGAATCTGGATTTGTTATCAAAAGACTGTGGAAAAAATAGCCCGAATTTTATTGGGTTACCAGAAATTTTACCTCTGCAGAAATAAAATCATAACATTTGAAAAATTGTGTTGTTTCAGATTTAAATTGTCATCATGAAATGTTTTAAAGAGTTTAAAAGTTAGGTGAGAGGGGATGTTACTCTTCCAGTACACAAAAATGAAGAGGCGCCTCCTGAGGGTACGCCTGCATACATTATGACTACCGAGCATGGGTTAAAAACATGTGCTTGGCTTTGCCAATGGAGAAGGATTACTGAGAATGAGGATGCTTTGAGTTTTCCTAGATATGGGACATTTAACACCAGATTTCTTGATCATTTGATGGGAAAATTTCATGAGATGAAGCCACCATCTAGACTCCTTCAGTATGAATCATTTAATGCCTGGGAGAGAGTGGCTCAGGAAAAGGAGAGGGAAAAATACCAGAGGAGGACTGGTAGGGCAGCGAAGAGTTACGCAAATGCCCAATGGGATGAACAACAGGGTAGATGGAGGAAAGATATCATAGAAGGCACTTGATAATATCCAGTCCTTACTTCATAGACTGCTAAGAGGGGACAGGACAAAGAGTCCAGTACAATGGAAGAGGGTGAGTCAGATACTGATTCAGGGGATGAAATACTTGATGTTGAGGTCGAGACTTCCACCACACATGACTCAGCAGAGCCAAGTGATTCAGGTTCTAGTATTAGTTCTATAGTGCAGACAGCTCCATTACAGCCGAGTGCATCCCAAATTTAACAACACCTGCAGATATTGCAAATTGCCCCATCAGTAGTGGCTCGATCACAAGTTGCTGTTGCAACTTTGACTTCGTTAGCTTTGGTGCCTAGTGTAGCCCCAGTACCTGTTATTAGTACTCCATCTGTAGCTCGGGTAGTAGCCAGTGCTCCTCCGCTTGTAGAAACTAGACCTGAGACTCAAATAATTGGCAGAGAGTATCCACTTCATGATCTGTCCCAACTTCCCAGAACTCACAGAGAGTTGCCTGGAAGCCCCCATTAAGGGTGCAAGCCCTTATAGATGGGGAAAGATAGTACTTACAACTCCAATCTTAATGGAAGAAATAGTTATGGCTGAGAAATGATATATACGCTCTTGGTTTGAGGAAACAGCAAGATCTAGTAAGGCAGAGAATGTGGGGAGCATCTGAGAAATCAGAGATTGAAAAAGAAAAGCCTATAAGTAATCTCACAACTCAAAATTGAATTGGAAGAAATAATAAGGGGTTGCCTAGAGTTCAAATACTTAAAACAGTATGAAAGGAAATAATTAATCCACCTGTGCAAGGAAGTTACGAGGAGAGCTGCTTTGACTCATGACGAATTAACTGAACTCACTCAGAAATATGAGAAAGACCTTACAAAAAATATGCATCTACACTGAAGCTATAGGGTTCAATTAGATGACCCAGCCTTTGAGAACATGAGGATTACAGGACTATGATTGCCCTTTATAGAATTGGTTAAGTGCATTCGCAGGTGGGGGTGAGTTTGAAAAATTAGAAGTCAAATGAGCCAAGAAACATGAAAAGAAAAAGAGGGATTCAGCCATTACAGGAAACCAAGATGAAGGGAGTGAGGGAGAAGCCACACCTTATCCACTCAGAGAAATAGCAGGGGGTACATATGTCCATGTTCCTTGGAGTTGTGATTTGAGTGCATTTACAAACAATTTTCCCAAATTTAGAGACAAGCCGGTGCACTGGTGTGCACAAATGGAAAGGTTCATAAAAAATTCAAAAGTACTGTGGATGGATTTGAATATGTTTTTCAACATTGTAGTGCCTGCAGATTTATGGGTGCAGTGCACTGCGGTGCAGTGGCCTAGAGAGGAACCAGCGAGAGTGGCAGGTACAAATGCACCATCTCCCATAATGATGGAGAAGTATGAAGCTGTTATTACCTTTTTGAAAGGCAGAGTACCTCCGAAAGATTTAGATTGGCTCAAAATTAAAAGAACAACCCAAGTGCCAAAAGAGATTGTGCATGAATATTATGAGATATTGTTGCAGGTATTCCAGCAGCATAGTGGACTTGAGTATCAGTAGGAAATGGATATGGGGATTATTGTGTCCTAGCTTGTATTAGGACTGAAGCCAGAAATCATTTCGCACATAACCCAAAGCGTGATTTGCTGGCAGAATAAATCACTCAACGAAATCCTGAGATATGCTAAATATTGTAGCAATGAGTTGGACATGAAGCAGAAAAGGATAAAAATAAAAGTTTATGTTGGCTCACGCCAAGCTGGCTCAGAAAGGTTATCAGAAATCTTCTTTTGTAGGGAACTGAGGAAATATGCAGGATGTTGTGATGCTGCAAACAGGTTTCCAAGGAAGTCAAGGAGGAATGCCTATGTCACAGGGAAGTGGTAGAGGTGTTCCTGTGGTTACAAGATCTGGATCAGATGTTGCCGCTGTGAAAAAGATTACTGCTTGTAACATCTGTCATAAAATCAGGCATTGGAAAAGGCAATGTCGATATAATTCTGAAAATTCTTAAGTAAATATGCAAATACAACAAGGTATGCAAATGCAAAATGTGCCCTGTCAGGGAATGCAAATGACAACACAGGGACAGGTTCCGATGGGGAATCCTAGATTTAATCTGAACCAGATGACACAAATGAATATGAATCCATTTCAAAATGCCATGCCACAATTCCAGAACCCAAATCAGAATACCTTGCAACAAGTCCCATTGTTTGAAACTGATGGTTCAGATTCAGAGAATTCATAATGATGGTGTCGGAGATAGGGAGAAGATTGTGTACTAGGCATACTCTTAGAGTTAGACCAGAGTGGCCCACATGTGGATGCAGAGGTTTGTGCCACCTTGTATCATTTCTCATTGATACTGGTGCTACCCAGTCCACTGTTAGAACAGTGAAAGTCCCAGACTTACATCTCTCAGGGAAAACAGCCCAAGTTGTAGGAGTAACAAATAAACAAATTCAAAATCCAGTTTCTGAAACAGTTCCAGTCAAAATAGGATCTTTTGAAGAAAAGCGTCAATTTGTTGTTTATGATTTAAATCCTGTAATCTTGTTAGGGAGAGATTTACTGTGCATGTAAAATTGCACCATTTACTGTACACCGAATGATGAGGATGTAGATTTCAAACTGATCAGACAGAGGCAGGACTATTTCCTTTGTTAACTGCTGATGAAGTACCTGAAGATCTGAGAGAAACAGTGAATGCCGAAGTTTGGGATTATACAGGAAAAGACATCGACTAATTAAAGGTGTCGAACTAGTCCCAATTATGGTGAAACCAAATGCTGTTTACCCTAGAACACCACCGTACCATCTGATCCCAGAAACTATTGCAGGAATACAACCAGTGATAGATGACATGCTACAAAAAGGGATCCTGAGGTAATTCATTGGAAGTCCATGTAACTCTCCAATTATGGGTTTTAAGAAACCCAATGGAAAATATAGGATAGTTCTGGATTTACGGAAGACAAATGAAATTGTAGTACCCTGTTGTCCTGTGGCACCAAATCCAGCTACCATACTGTTTCAGAATCCATGTACTGCAGAATGGCTTTCTGCGAACAATCTATGTCAGGCTTTCTTTTCAGTGCCATTGCATGAAGAGAGCCAATTTTTATTTTATTTTGTCTTCCAGCAGAAAATAATAACTTGGTGTTGTGTCACACAGAGGTATACAGAGAGTCCATCTATCTTTAACCAGATTTTGGAAAAAATCTAGAGACTCTGGTAGTGCCATATCAATCCATCCTTATTCAATATATAGATGACTTGCTTATGGCATCAGAAATGAGGAATGCATGTAAAAATTACACCATTGACTCTTGAATCACCTGGCAGAGAACAGACACAAAGTGTCTCCAGGGAAACTGCAGTACTGTCAAATAGAAGTTCAATACCTGGGACACATCACTGTGAAGGAAGCTAGAAAAGTGGCACCAGAAAGAGTGGAAGCTATGTTGTAGATGAATCCACCACAAACTAGGAAAGCAATCATGATGTGTTTGGGAATGGTTGGCTGCTGTAGACAGTGGATACCAAACTTTTCCTTGGTGTCAAAGCCTCTACTGAGACTAACACACAGAGATGTGTCTGATCTGATTCCATGGGACAATGAATGTTCAAAAGCATTCCTGGAGCTGAAAGATAAACTGTGTCACACCCCGGCACTAGGAATGGCAGATTATAGAAAAGAGTTCACACTATTTGCAGTGATAGAGATGGGTGTGTTCTCTCGGTTTTGACACAAACACATGGCGGATGTTGAAAACCTGTTGCCTCCTTTTCTACCACTCTTGACCCTGTAGTGGCAGGACTTTCTGGTTGCCTAAAAGCCATGGCTGCGGTAAGCACTAGTCTGGAAAAGAGCGAGAACATAGTGATGGGATACCCATTAGCTGTCCTTGTCCCACACTCTGTGGAGTTGTTGTTTGCCAGAACACAGACTCAATACATGACCCATAATAGACTGACGAAATATGAGCAAAGAATTTTGTCTTCCAAAAATGTTGTCCTAAAATGTTGTACAGTGTTGAACGTTATTGCTTGTAAATGATGAAAATTGTGATGAAAGTGAACACGACTGTATGTCACGGGTTTGTGCACCAAACCCCGCCCTGACATGGAGGATAAACCCTTGATTGAGCTTGATCATGTGTTATTTGTAGACGACTCATGCTTGAGAAGTAATGATGGCACACTCAGAGCAGCATATGCTGTGTGCACCATAAATGACGTGGTTGAAGCTTCATGGCTCCAAAAAGTATTCTCTGCCCAAGTTGCTAAATTAAATGCTCTTACTAGAGCCTGCAGTTTAACTGCCTAAATGAGAGTCACCATATTTACTGGCAGCCACAATGGGTTTGGTGTAGTCCATGATTTCGGATAGTTGTGATCACAGCGAGGCTTTCTTACATCCTCAGGAACCCCCATCAAGAACGGAATGCATGCCAAGAACCTACTGGATGCACTACAGTTGCCAGGAGAAATTGCTGCGATGAAGTGCTTAGCACATCAAGGAGGAAGCTGATACTTTGCCATGGGCAACCGATACGCTGACTCAGTATCCAGATATTGTGCTCTGTTAGACTTTTAATTTAATGGAGGTTTCGAATGTGAGTCTGAGGAGGAGAGTTCTTTTGCCATGTTGATGCAAATCACTGATATGTGGGATGAGCTGAAGAGGGTGCAGGAAAATGTGTCAGAAGCAGAACAGAACCATTGGGTAAAACCAGGATGTGAGAAAATGCAAATGACATCTGGATGCCAGCAGATGGGAGACCGGTACTACCAGACAGCTTGTTGTTTCCAATGACGTAATATTACCAATAGATACACACATTTAGAAAGAAACGCCATGCTGAGACTTTTCCGACAGAGTTGGCATAGTTCCAGATTCAGTATGCTGACAGAAGAGGCTTGCCATAGGTGCATGACTTGTCAACAGCAAAATGTAGTGTAGCGGACACGTTACACAAACACACCTGGGGAGATCAGCTGGCCCATTCAATAGGATACAGATGAATTTTATCGAGATGCCTGTCGATAACGGGCTGAGATAGATCCTGGTGATATTGTGTGTCTTCTCAAGATGGGTGGAAGCCTACCCAACTAGAAGAAATGACAACCTCACTGTAGTAAAATTGTTATTACGTGAACTGATCTCCAGGTTCGGCATGCCGATTTCTCTTGAGTCAGATAGAGGAACACACTTCAACAACAAATTCATGAAGATGATCTGCACAGCCTTACAGATCAAAGAAAGGTTACATTGCAGTTACAAATCAGAAGCTTCAGGTATTGTTGATCAGATAAATGATACCATCAAGTCTAGATTGGCCAAAGTCAGTGGATCCACCTCTTTGAAATGGTCAGATGCTTTACCACTGGTGCTGATGAGCATTTGAAGTACACGCGGCAGGAAAACAGGGTTAGCTTCACACAAGATACTGATGGGCAGGGTAATGAGATTACCTGCAGTTCCAGCAAATGCTCTTTTGAACATTACTGATGACATTATCTTGGACAATTGTAAGGAACTAACTGATATAATCCGTTCTGTCTCTCATCAGGTCTCAGCTGCCACACAAGATCCGCATCAAGAACAGTGCTACGACCTCAAATCTGGTGATTGGATCATGATCAAGAAGCACATTCAGAAGACTTGCCTTGAACCTAGATGGAAAGGCCCCGTTCAAGTGATCCTTACTACAGACACGGCTGTTAAGTGTGCTAGAGTCCCAAACTGGATTCATGCTTCACACACAAAAAGAGTGAGCAATGCAGAAGAAGCGCTTTTGGTCTTTGATCCTGAGCAAAGAGTATTGGTGATTGCACCACCAATCGAGAGACCACCAAGACCAGCAGCATCATTGCCAGTTCAGGAAAACGGGGATGAAAAGGGTGAAGAACAGTGGACAAAAAATCAAGTGCAAGTACTAGAGTTGTGTTGAGATCTCTAACGAAAGAGAACCAGTGATCGAGTTACCAAGAGGAAGAGCTTTGAATGTAGCTGCCTAGACCCAAATCCTAAGAAGATCAAAAAGAGCATGGATGCTTTGTCGCACGTATCCAGCACCTGAATGGTCATACTTTGTAAACACTGCTTTGAATATTACATTGGAAGATTTGTGCAACGTGAACCCTGAACTATTTAAACCTCCCTGAATGAAAACGAAATAAAACAAGTGAAAATAATTGAGAAAAATCTAAAGACTGAACAGAAAAAGAAAAAACCTGAACTGTGCCTATTAGATAGTTATTTTAGTTTGTTATTTTACAGAAGACAAACCTAGGTCCGAGCTGAAAGCTACAGAAGCATAGGGATAACATTTTAGAAGAACACAGAGTAGGGCTAAGAATTGTCTGCATAGGAGTTTTACTGAAGAAGAAAGAAGAAAGAAAGAATTATAAATAAAGGCACTAAAGAAACTATTCACTAAACGTCATCACTAGCTATTAACCAAGTGCTTTGAACTGACTCAGAGAATGTGTTGCATTAGAAATAAAAGTAGATATATTGTGGGTTCAAGAGTCGTAATAACAATAAAAATGATCACTATAGTACTGATACGATTTCACTTAACACCAGAGTTAGAGTTTAAAGACAAGAACATTACTAATTTGCATATTCATAACCCTAGGGAAGATCCCGTTAGTTATTCATCTGTAAGCTACAAGAACGATGACTATTCTATTGATGTCTATTTTAGGTTAGTACAAGAATACACTAACGCAATGAACACAAAATATTCCTATGCCTATGCACACTTACCTGCATCAGTGTCAAAAGAAGTTACCTACTATAGCATGCCTTTATCCTATGCTATATCTTGCAGTATCTTATTGTCATTAGTTTATAGAAGAGGACATTTTAAATTCTTTTATTCTAATCATGATCTAATTCTTTCCCAAGTACCATTAATAGAAAGCATGAACTTGCGCTCACAAGCAAAGAAATGGTCTCAGTCTGGTACTATTTCTTTCCCCACAGATCTATAGATAGTGTAAAAGCTTATAAAGACAATCTAACCTGCTTAATGCAACCTATAGAAAAGGCTTTAAAATAGCTTTAAAAGAAAGATGCACTAATATGATACGCACAACTGACAGAAAGAGTGATGTTTTAGAGAATGCATGGAGGAAAGAGGAAAGTGAATTTATAAAGAAGATGGCCCACTCTAACCTGAGACATAACAGCCAACACAAAGGGAAAATTTGTGTGTATAGAAGACGAACACCTAAAAGAACTAGGCATATAGGGACTAGTAGCTGCGAATACACATTTGAACTGACAGATGGACCTTGGCACATTTTGCAGGGAAACAAAAATGTCATTCCAAGAGTCTATTACATCTGTGGACAAAACTTTTGTTGCCAACTGACTGGGAGGGAATCTGCTACTTAGGCATATTAATTTCAAAGCTGTATCATGTAAAGAGTATAGATGCACTAACACTAACATCCACACATAGGCAGAAACGTAGTACAAAAACAGGAGCTAGGGTTAGTAGGAAACATATTTGGAGCTGTCATTCCACCTGTAAGAGTTGTTTTAAACAGCAAAAAGATTAGAAAGCTGTCAACTGTTGTCAACAAAATGGCGACTAGTACATTTGGAGCTTTGCTTGTAATAAATATGGAGCTAATAGCTATACAATCAGTGGTCCTACAAGACCGTCTTGCAGGAGACATTATACGGGCAGAGTCTGTCAGATGCTGAAATTAACTCACTGCTGTACATACATACATGACGAGAATAGGGAAATTGAAAGATTTGCAGTGAATTTTTCAGGGTTAGAACCTGAAATACATAAATTGGGAACACCAAGCTTGTATAAACTTTTTGGGAAAGGTATACTGAAAGCTATACTAATGCCAATAGTATTAGTAAGGCTTTGTCTTATATTTGTTTACACTATATTTCTAAGCTGCAAATACATACTCCTAAAAAGACAAGAAAAAGTTCAAAAGAAACTATCTAAGAGGGACAAGGAAATACATGGCATAATGAACGACGACTACATGAACTCACTGAAATTTAGGGGGTTGAAAAGAAAAAGACTAGATTCAACTGACGACGAAAGTGCAGGCTGAAACACATATGAGAAATGTAGATGTATGATGATTTTACAAATCATGGAATGGGGAAATTAAAAAAGCTGAAAATATTTACAAGCATTTCACCACATAATAATAATATAGGAATGAGCTAAATATTAAACCTGAAAGTGCATAATAAGTTAATGTTATAAAATGCACCTTTACTTAATGTGTAAACATGAAAAATGCTGTTTCAATTCTGCAGAAAGCTTTTTTGCTATTGTTCTCCACTTACTAGGCCGCATTATTCATTTATCCTACTCTTTCTCTTTAAGAAGTTAAATGCTTTTCATAAAATAGTGATTTAACGTTATAATCGAACTCTAGGGTTTGACTTTTGTGAAATGTGCTGTGTCTTGGAAAAATGTATTCCTTCTTTCCTCACATCACGACTTCACTGTACATAGATTGTTTCTTTGCTACATATGCATAATGAAGAAGTGTAATAATGAAAAGAAAATGGTTGCTGTAGCTTACAATTCATGATGTAACCAGGACATAACAGAATTTTAATGTTTCATTTCATAGAGCAAATCATTGTTATATGATGGGACACCAGACAACTAACGGAGTAGGCTTGCAGAACGTTCTCATGAGAACCTTCGTAGATGTAACTTATGGAATATGTTGTAGCCATTTGTAACTGACTTCGTGTTGGCATGGATGTTTACCGTGGGAGCTGAAGGTGAAGACAATAAACCATCAGAAGACCTCTCACCATTGGACAATGATGATGACATTCACCTGTTTTTGCAACATGTTTAGCTGCTTTCTATATAGTATGTGTTCCTAGCTAGAGAGGTAAAAGCACTTCTTGACTCATTCCATGCGTGTCTACCCTCCATTCCCCTTGGCACTTTACTGTGCTAGCCTGACTTGCCATAAGAATGCTTACAGTGATTTCTTGTTCTCCTTGCGCTTTATGAGGAGACTTTTCTGTTTTATGCTGATCTTAGCTACTGCTGTGATTCTTTCCTTCTCGCCCTTTTAGACTATTGCTACTGCAATCGTCTGGAGAACTCTGCTGAGCCTCCAGAACTACCCCCTCTATGGGGAGTTTGTTCTTCCTCTTAGTTATCTGAATTTGGTCTGAAATCTACTTGTTCTTTTCCAGAAAGAACTCTTTATGGTTTCTTGTTCAGATAGAATAGGTCATTTAGTTTAGAATGGGGATGATACTCTGAGTAGAACATGCTATTTTATTTCTCTATCCTTGTTCTAACTAAATTTTATTTCTCATTATTTCTGTAAACGATTTGCCACTAATTTGAATAAAAGAACAAAAATACCAACTAATCTACTAAAATGAGAGAATAAACTTTTAAAACTTCACCAACTCTCTTTATTGACTGAAAATCAAATGTAATTATTGATGTCTTTGATGTGTAATGCTCCTGTTGAAAACGGTGGCAAAGATTCATCAGCCAAGAAGATCTTCTAGGCTCTCTAAGTAAGCTTTATGGTAACATCTGTAGTGGACATTTTTGAGAGATTTCACAACTGATGTTTGGTACTTGGCAGGGCTGATTATCTGACCACAGCTCAAACCCTTGGAGGCACACACTGGTGTTTTCTTTGGCATTGAGCATTAGGCTTTGCAAGCCCACATGACCTTTCAACACAGGTTGCTCACCCCCTCCTGACAGATATTCTATTGCGAGGGGCTGCCTGCTATCACCCGGTTCTGCTGGGTTGGGAGAGGAGGGGCAACAGCTGATGGTAAGTTCAGGGGCGGCTCTTCCATTTGAGCGGAGGAGCGTCGCCCCACAAGCTGCAAATCTGAGAAATCAGGAGCGGCTCCTCCGCTAAGGCAGAGGAGCTTTGCCCCACTGCTTTATGACAGCGCAGAGGAAAAAGAGAATGATAATAACGAAACGCGTTATTATCATTTTCTTTTTCCCTTACTAGGTGCAGGGAGGGGTGGGGCTGGCCAGAGTAGGGGCCAGGGGAGGAGCGGTTTGCCCACTCAAAGTGCGCATGAATGTTTGACAGGCCCTCTCAGCCCGGCCAAACAGTCATGCGCACTTTGCATGTTCCCCACCAGGCTGCATTATACAGCCTGGTGAGGAACATGCACAGGCTCCCTGTCTCCGTCTGAGCTCCGAACCATGCTGCTCAGTCCAATCACGGCTTAGGGGAACGTAAGGGAACCAATCACAATGCTCTATTGCAGCGTTGTGATTGGCTTAGGGACCCTGGCAATCCGATGCTTGCCCTGCAGTGAGGAAACTGGAGAGGCTGCAGAGAGGCAGCGTCTGGGGGCGCAAGCAGCAGGTAAGTTTTATTCTTTTTTGTTAATTTTTTTATTTTCTACCCCATCCCCCCCACACCTCCCCTTGCCCCCCACTGCGTTTCCTACCAGCCACCACTGTGAAAAATAAAACAATAATAAAATTAATTTATTACTCTTTTATTTTTCAGCAACCTGTCTTGAACTAAGAGTTAGGGCGGGGCCAGTGCTGCCAAGTGGCAGAGGCAAAGAGCTCTGTGCATTAACATGCGCATGTCTCTTTGGGCGGCCATCTTGGGCAGGCAAGCCAGACATGCACATTTTAAAGTTCTCTAATACAGCTTTCATAGACAGCTGGGTTAGAGAAAGCGCAGGCCTCCAGTGCTCTTAGGAGTGCTGAGAAAGCCTGCTCTATCCATTCCTGGTGCTGCTTTCATGTTGTGAAAGCAGCACCAGGATTGGGTGGTGCGGTTTTCTGCATCAGGAGCTTCCAAGAGGAGAGAAGACACCAGAGGGAGGAGGACGTCGCACTGCAAGATAAAAGGTAAGTCTAATTTAATTGTTAGGGTTTTTTTGTGCCCTCCCTTGGTACAAGCCAGCCGCATTTGGGTAAGTAATGCCCAAGTAGGTCAACCTGGCTAAATCCATAATCAGAGAGTAGCTTTTTCTATGCTGCCTCCAGGTCATGCTTGTCATGAGAGTAGTGAAAGGGTGGGACAGGAGCAGCAGAATGGCATGGGGCAACATGGAGCTCCAGAGTTGAGAAATGTGACTGCCAGCAGAACAAGGGGACACAAATGGCTGCAACATATGGGGAACACATGGTCTGCAGGGTATAGAAACATAGGGGACTGCAGAACATGGGAACACATGGGACTACGGGGTATGGGAACATGGGAGTGCAAGGCACTGAGACACAGGTTAGGCAGGGTATGGAACACAGGGGAGTGCATGGGAACACACAAGAATGCAGGCCAGGGGAACACATGAGGCAGCAAGGTATAAGAACACAGGAGATCGCTGGGGTTAGGAGCCCAGGAAAGTGCAGGGGAATGCAGGATTTGGAAGTGCAGAGCATGAGAGCACAGGGGACTGCAGAGATTGAGAGCACAGGCGAGGGCAGGGTATTGGGGCACAAGGACCTTTACATTTTAGGAGCTCATGGGGTCTGAGGGGTATAGGCAAACAGAAAACTGCAGGGTACAGGAGTAAGGGTGGGCATCTGGGTACAGAGGATGATGCAGTGCATAACAAGACAGAGGCATGCTCAAGATTTTCAGGATGTTAATACAGGAAGAGACAGGCAGAATGTAAACAATTATGTCCAAAGAGATAGGCAGAGCATGGACACTGATATAAAAAAAAGGGAAGCAGAGTGTGGCACTTATGACAGAAGAGAAAGGCAGAATATGGGTACTGATGTCAGAATATTGAACCTGAGTGTAGACACTGAGGTCAGAGGAGAGAGTCAAAGTATGGGCAGTGATGTGAGATGAGCAGGCATGTAATGCATACAGAAGTCACAAGAGTCAGGCATGAAGTATGTAAGGTTCCTGAAGATACGGGCATGGAATGGATAAGTTGTCACAGACAAAAGAAAGTTGTGATCTTACATACTGGTGATGTATTGGAACTAGCATGTTTCTATTGTGTAGAATCTTAGCTTTGAACTTCTCAGTCGAAGTTGAGACCTTGGCTGGAGCAGAGGAACTAAAGGCGAGGGAGGTCTATATTCAACTGATTGCTGGTGTTTACCTGCTACAAGAGCACAACCTCAAGCGAGCGTGAATTTGTAAAGTGTTTTTTTTTCTATAGGCTGAAACTTCACAAAAAGCATAGAGTGGATACTGGTGTCACAAGAGACTGACATGGCATGGATACAGTGTCAAACAAGACAGCTATTTAGTGCATACCAGTGTCACAAGAGCAGGCGTGGAGTGGATATTGCCGTCCCAAGAAACAGACATGGAATAGATACTGTTGTCCCAAGATATGGACATGGTATGGATATGGTTGTGCCAAGACATGGACATGGAGCAGATGCAATCATCACAAGCGACAGACATGGAGTGGATATCGGTGTCACAAGAGACAGATGGGGAATGGGTACATTGTCAACCAAGACATGCCGTGCATTGTTGCATTTGATTGCATGCTTAATAGAATGTTTGCTCTGTTTTTCTTATGCTACGGGCCTGTAGCTGAGCCAATGTTCAGACTTTGGCAGTTGGACAGTTGGTGGGTTGGACTCACTGTGGCAGGGCTCAGATCGGTGGGCTTTTGTAATTTACTGCATAACTTATCATTAAAGTATACTTACCTCATCCATCTTTTGATGAGCGTTCTTGGATGGTCTAAATAACCGCTACATGCTTGGCGATGAGCTGGTGCAGACGTAACCCGAGGAGCCCACCAAGTCACTTTGCAGAGAGTTGTTGCAGTCACTTCTGGAGCCTGCGTAGATGGAGGGCATAGTTTTTGATGAAAGCCTACGAGGATGCAGTACCATTCTGTGCTGTTGTGGACGCACTGGGAGGTATGCAGGGAGGTGTTGCTGACGTTCCAATCAATACGTGCATTGCTTCATTACAACAGTGTGTCATCATGTATGTTGGCCGCATCACGTGATGCATGCAGTCACCATTTTGATTCGTGCATTTGTTTATGCAGTAAGCAAGCTAGTGATCTGTATGCATTGCAACATTAAGATATTATGCAATGTGTGGCCATTTGTGCATCACAATTCAGTAACAGAATAAACTGGAGGGTTTTTGCAGTTTTTCATTTGATGAAATTGTAGATTTTATTAATGTTTGCTCTATCTTGACGAATGTTGATACCAAGATTATCCTCATAGTTATGTGGAACAGTGGCATCTTTCTGGGATACTGAGTTTTAGTGAATTAACTTGTGCCTTTTTGGACAGAGTAGCTTACATCGACATCAACAGTCACTTTCAGTGGCATATCTACAATGTATGTCTATTGAGCGTCTGGTGTTGGTTACTTGTTAGTTGTATTGGATCAAAGTGCTGGATCAAGGAGGTAACAATAATGTTAACTCCTCTGTGTTATGTATTGTGATAGTCTTGTAATAAGTTATGCATGTTTTGTACATAGTGTTCTGTATTCTTTAAGGTACATCCTTCTGCTCGGCAACTTCCAAGGGTTCTAGATTGTGGAGCCTTGCAGGAGTTGGCAGTCAGAAGAGAAGGACAAGAAGAGGATAATCAGGCTGTGGCCATTGCTGCCTTGCGCATTCTTGGTGTTCCAGTGCTTCAATAGAGCTTAAAGACGATTCTGGTGTGGAAGTTTACTTAAAACATTTGGCAACGACTTCTGGAACACCATACCTCTTGTGTTAATGAAGGCTATGTTATTGGACCACGGAGAAGTACTACTGCGCTCTGTGTTTCCGCCTCTTCCTTTTGATTACAGTGCAGCCTTTTTGGACAGAGTAGCTTACATCGACATCAACAGTCACTTTCAGTGGCATATCTACAATGTATGTCTATTGAGCGTCTGGTGTTGGTTACTTGTTAGTTGTATTGGATCAAAGTGCTGGATCAAGGAGGTAACAATAATGTTAACTCCTCTGTGTTATGTATTGTGATAGTCTTGTAATAAGTTATGCATGTTTTGTACATAGTGTTCTGTATTCTTTAAGGTACATCCTTCTGCTCGGCAACTTCCAAGGGTTCTAGATTGTGGAGCCTTGCAGGAGTTGGCAGTCAGAGAGAGAAGGACAAGAAGAGGATAATCAGGCTGTGGCCATTGCTGCCTTGCGCATTCTTGGTGTTCCAGTGCTTCAATAGAGCTTAAAGACGATTCTGGTGTGGAAGTTTACTTAAAACATTTGGCAACGACTTCTGGAACACCATACCTCTTGTGTTAATGAAGGCTATGTTATTGGACCACGGAGAAGTACTACTGCGCTCTGTGTTTCCGCCTCTTCCTTTTGATTACAGTGCAGCCTTGTAAGTAGTTTTGGCAGTGGGATCTCTACAGATTTTATCATTTAGTGGGTTAGGGGCACCACGCTTTACCACGCAGGGAGGAATGATTGTGAGCATTGTTCCAATTCTTCTGTCTCGAGGAGCTCTCCATGTGAGTGGGTGATGTGGACATTGAGCTCCTTTCCCCTCGTGCAGCTCTGTCAGCGCATTCCCCGTTCTTTCCTCACCTCAGCAGTTGGGACGATTATGGCATGAGATCTCTGTACATGTTCACACTGTGACATCACCTTACATACCTACTTTGCTAGCCATGCAGCATGCCCTACGTGGCGCCATATTGGATCAGGCAGGCATAAGTGTACTAATGATTACATAGCTATTTTGGTGAGAATTACTTTGCGTTCCTTGGCGCCGCTCACTGAATAAATTACTGTCGCTGCTTTCTTCTGGAGCCCTTTAGTAGGTAATTAACGAATGGATTCTGCAATTAGTTTTTTATTTTGATACATTTTCTGGTAGTAGGTTCAGTGAACTAGTCCCTCCAGGGTGAAGAAGAGACATTGCTCTACAGTGTACCTTGGATTCACTTACTTTCTACAGTCATGAGTTCTTAGAGTTTTATGATATCCCCTCCTCAGGTGTTATTGGCCATCTGGGGGTGACCCTTGTTTGAAGTGGTCTGAATAGAAATCATACTTTCTAAATTATTTAGATACCATCGATGAGGAGGATAGAATGTCTCCGAAGCAGAAGAGGAGAATCTTTTTACACTCTGTCAGACCAGTAGGATTATAAGTGTATGAACAGATGCCAAAAAACTCGAGGGGGTGGGGATGTCAATGTTTTTGATAAGGCCATTGAATAGTTTGATATATATTTTGCACCTAATGTTTGCATTGGTATTATTAGATATAGGTTTTTTCAGAGGAAACAAGAATTGAACGAAAGAATTGATGAATATCTAGCTACATTTAGGAAGTTTTCTCCTGTCTGTAAGTTTGAGGGTTTGCAAGAACAATTAATCAGGCACCAAGTGGTTATGCACGCTAGGAATCCTGCTATTCAGGAGAGATTGTGGGTTAATGGGGTTGCTGACCTTGAAGATATTTCGGCAATTGTAAGGAAGAAGGAGTTGTCCAGCCATAGTGCCAAAGCTATCAAGACTGACCTTTGTGAGTCACATGATGAAGTGGTAGGGAAATAAAAAGGCAGGGATAAATTCAATATAAATAATACCAAAAATAGAGTCATCCAAGGGAGGGCTGAGAGGTTACCATTGCAATAGTGAATCGCACCTAGTGTGCAATAATAACTACCCTGCTGTTAAGCAGAAACATACTTCTTGTGGCCTAATGGGGCACTTTGCAAAGGTTTGCAAGAAGAAGAAAAACTTTAGGTTAAAAGTGTGGATGAGGGTTTTTCTAATGAAGAATCCAAAGTCAACAATATTTTTGAATCCAGGGATTCATTTGTTTTGAATGTGAATGACTGTGAAGAAAAGCTAAATAAAAGAATGGTATGTTTGATGTGTATCAGTGGTGTAAATGTCCAAATATATGCAGATTCAGGGTCACTGTATTCTGTCATTAATGAGGAAGTGTGGAGGAGAGATTTTGTGGATATCATTGGTGGGAAACTATTTAAACCAGATATTCATTCAGAAGGTCTTTCTGATGAAAAAAATGATCTACTGGGTTACAGATCCCTAATTTTTAGATTCAAGAATAGGAAGAATAATGGGAGCTTGTACATCGCAAAAGAGGGGCCGCCCATATTGGGCTAGCATGACCACGGCAATTGGCATATAATTTTGAATCCAAACACTGCTGAACCTGTGATGATAGTAGATGAAGGTGAAGATGTTGGCAATGCCATGCTTAAGAAATTCCCTAAAGTATTTTGTGGTGAAATTGGTAACCTTACAATGTTTGTAGCCAAAATTGTTTTACAGAATTATTCTTGTCCAAGAGTCCATAAAGTTGGAAACATCCCTATTCTTTTGAGGGAAGAAGTAGAGAAGGAATTGGAAAAGCTAGTAAATGCGGATATTATTAAGGCCATAGAATCATTGGAATGGATTTCTATGGAAGTGGTGGCCAGGCGGAGTAATAGAAAAGTAAGACTATGGGGCCGATTCCGATTCGGGCCGGAAATCTCTCCGACCGAGCCGGACTCAGAGAGATTTCCGACCGAATCGGACTCTGGCAGCCCGACCGAACGAGTACGATGCGCACGTATGCCATCGGACTCGAGTCGGTCAGACTCCCATTGAAGTCAATGGGAGCCGGTCGTACAACGCGTACGCGGGCTCCCATTGACTCAATGGGTGCGAGGCGGACAAAGGCGCCCCCTACAGCGGGTACGCGGTGAAGCGACTCGCGCCGTACACGCACAGGTAGGGGGGACCCATGGGTCCCCCCTGTGTGCGACTCACGCGGCTACGCGTACAGGGGGTTCCGACACGGACCCCCAAAGTACGTCTCCGACTGCTCTTTGGAGCCGGAGTGCGCGGCTCGGTCAGACTGCTCGCGGCGCGCATCGTACTCACCCGGCCAGGGAACGTCTCCATTGCGCGGTGCGAGTCGAGTCCGAGCGAGTCGGTCGGTGCGGTTCGACCCGGGAACGAGTCGGTCGGAGCGGTCGGGACGCCCGGACGAGTCGGTCGGCGAATTCGCATCGTACTCGCTCGCCCGGACGCGCGTACGAATCGGTCGGGAAATAGGGCTCCGAATCGGATCCGGTTAAGCCGAATCCGATTCGGAGCCCTACCGGCCGAGATCGGAATCGGCCCCTATGTATTTACTTGTGTTATTTGAACACTAAAATTGCAGTGGATGAGTTTCCACTACAAAAAAAATCTGAAATGCTGGCTTTGACCAAAGGTACTAAGTAGTTTTCTACCATCGATCTGTTTGAGGACAGTAAAAAATGTGCAGCTTTTATTACTCCCATGGGGTGTTATCAGTATAAGAGAATTCCTTTTGGGTTGGCATTTGCCGCTGCAGTGTTTCAGAGATTGATGTATCAATTGTTCAGTAAAACTAAGAATGTCAGCTGCTTCCAAGATGATATTTTAATTTATGTTAAGGAGAGGCGAGAACACACTGAAATTCTGGAAGCAGTTTTAAAGATCCTGGAAGTGAGAGGTCTTACAGTTGAATACTCAAAATGTAAATTTGTTCTACGATTATTAACATATTAGGCCATGTTTTGAATTAACATGTATCACTTCCTAACCAACATTGGTAGAAACTATTCAAAATGCCCCTGCTCCTTCGAACAAAGATGAAGTGAGATCATTTCTTGAGCTTGTGCAGTTTTATGCTAAATTTCTTGAACACTAACATATGTCCCATTTCTCATTAATTATTTATAGAAATAAAGGACCCAACCTTATCTACGCAAGGACGATCTTGTTCCTTCACCTGGGGAAAACCTTAGGTTTTTCGTAAAACCCTCACCCACCAGGGTTACCCCTTGGTGGCATGCTTCATCATAGGGTCCTTCCCGTTCCGCTACGGAACGGGGCGTGCTGCGACCAAACGGATTACGCGGGAGCACTGATTAACAGACTATGAGAGGCAGATGTTCCTGCGAGGAAGGAGTGAAGTAAAAAGGAAGTGTTGTTAAAATTGCCTGGCTAGTGGGTAAAGTATTTTATTCTGACCCCTCGTCGGCAAGGTTAAAAAACAGGGAAAGAATAGGGTCGCTGGGAATAATGTTCCCACACCCTACTGGTCGACATGTTTCTAGCCTATGCCTCTCGGCTATTCTTCAGGACCTAGAACAGTAATAATCCAAAAACTAGTCCGATTCCTTAAGTTGTATTGCTAATTACAACTCATTAAGATCTAATCAAGTGCAAAAAGGAAAAGGAAACAAGGTAAAAGAACAAGGATTGTCTGTCTCCATGTCGGCTCTGCCGTACCAGGAAGGGCTAACAGTTACCTTTTATTCTATAGCCCCTGATTAGGGACTCACTCTAATATGAGTACAACGGTTATGTTTGTGTGTTTTTCTCTAAAAATTAATAACCACTACCTTTTCACTAGATGTGTCACGGGCAACCACAAACAAGTGTGCAGACAAGAAACTAATGGATCATTTATTTCCTTTCACCTAGATGGTGCACACATGCTTGAACGGCTTAAATCTTTAGCCCTTCCTGGTACAGCAGAGCCGACATGGAGACAGACAATCCTTGTTCTTTTACCTTGTTTCCTTTTCCTTTTTCTTACAGATTAGAACAATGCAAGGATCAGGTGGTATGAAATTTTGTACACCTGTGCGTGTATGTGCGATTGTTGCACTTGATTAGATCTTAATGAGTTGTAATTAGCAATACAACTTAAGGAGTGGAGCTAGTTTTTGGATTATTACTGTACTAGATCCTGAAGAATAGCCGAGAGGGATAGGCTAGAAACATGTCGACCAGTAGGGTGTGGGAACATAATTCCCAGTGACCCTATTCTTTCCCTGTTTTTTAACCTTGCCGACGAGGGGTCGGAATAAAATACTTTACCCACTAGCAAGGCAATTTTAACAACACTTCCTTTTTACTTCACTCCTTTCTCGCAGGAACATCTGCCTCTCATAGTCTGTTACTCAGTGCTCCCGCGTAATCCGTTTGGTCGCAGCACGCCCCGTTCCGTAGCGGAACGGGAAGGACCCTATGATGAAGCATGCCACCAAGGGGTAACCCTGGTGGGTGAGGGTTTTACGAGAAACCTAAGGTTTTTCCCAGGTGAAGGAACAAGAGCGTCCTTGCGTACATAAGGTTGGGTCCTTTATTTCTATAAATAATTTTGACTTTGGAGGGTGTCCCCAGCCCACGTCCTCTCGCTCTCCCCCTTTTTTTGTAGATCCACTTCACATTAAGTCACCTAATATGATTTGAAACACTATACTGGTTTCCAATGCTAGTCATGAGAAACTAAAGTTTGCCAGTCCTCAAAGGCCTAATATTGGTAGACAAGAAATACAAAGTTACAATTTATAACCATAACTGAAATTCTATACCCACAGGAATATTTCAGTGTAAAAAGCATTGAAGAATATCAGAGAATAGATGTGTACAGAACCAAATATGCAACATTTTACTTGTAAAGAACGATCCATTGTATTAAATCAGGGGAAAGGTCAGCATTGGAAAAACATTTTGTGGTCACCTTTATGTTAGCATTGCATGTTTAAATGAAATAAGCTCTGACTTTACTTCAAATATAATGAAATCAAATGAATTCAAATTGAAGAATATATACATTTCACACAATATTATTACATAAAAATCCCTTCACATAGCATCAATATTCTCATCAATATACGTCTATAAGGAACATTTGTATTTAGAATGTATTATCTCAACTTGTTTATGGGTATTTATGTTACCGTATCAATTTGTTTTCTTCATCCCACGTTTCAAAGCACGCTTTAACAGTGCCTCTTACTACTCTCGTCTCTGTCTCATGTATCACTGTGTCTATTGTGTGCAATGTGTACTTTCAGCCTTTCGTGTTTTCTGTGTATAAATGTGTTGCGTATTATGATTTTTTAAATTCTGCTGGATCATTAGTAACCAAGGGTTAGGAGGTGGTTTTAAACAAATTGATGATTTGGGTAAGGAATTAATTATCGCATTTGCTCCCATTGAAGAAAGGTTTTCTGCTATTGAAAAGAAAACCCTTGCCTCTGTTTGGGCAACAGAACATTTTAGGCCCTTTGTGTGGGGAAAACAATGCAATGTGAGAAGTGACCATAAACCTTTAGTTAAATTATTAATGACTGATGGCATGCTCAGGGCTTCTTGTTATAACAGCGAGAATGTCAATGAGGTTACAGGATTTAATTTACAAGATTGAATATGTACCAGGAGTGAGTAATGTTATAGCCAATTACTTTTATCTAGAATGCCTCTGGACATTCCTGAGTGTAGCAAGAGTGAATGGGAAGATTATCAAGTTGCTTTAGTTCATAATCATGGTGTGCCGGTGATGAATGGGATTGTATGGAGGAAGAAATATTTGGAGGATATGACGTTACAGAAGCTTATCGGTTTTATTGAACGTGGTTGGCCTAAAAAATCTGAACTTACCCGTGAATTTAAAAATATTTGGAAATTAGGCATGAATTATCACTGGTAAGTTGAGTGGTAAAGAGAGGAGACAAAGTTATACCACAGGATGCTTTGAAAAATATGGTGTTGAAATTGTATTATGAAGGTCATGGAGGCATTCTGAAAACCAAACAGTGTGTTAAAAGATGGTAGTGGTGGCCGGGCTTGGACATGTTTGTGGGAAGAATGGTGGGGAATTGTATTACATGTGCCAATTCTGACAAGTCCTTAAGGACTCTTAGGCCTGAATGTATGAACCTTAAGTTCCTAAAAAGCCTTGGGAAGCAGTTGCTATTGACATAATGGGACTGGTTAGTGGTCAAGAGAAATGTATTATCGCTTTGATTTAAATTTTTTCCAAGTGGCAAGAGGTCAGTATTGTTGACAAGGTTGATACTGGCGCTGTGTTACATTTCCTAGACAAGGTTTTCATGGACAAAGGCTTACCTGTTCAAATCATAAGTGATAATTGTGTTCAATTCACTTCTGGTAAAGAGAAGGATTACTTTGAGAGACTGGGAATTAAACACCTGATCCAGCGCGCGGCCAATACCTAATCAGGGATCAATACTCAATAATATAGCAGAACAATGGCCCATACACACTCACCCAAATCCCTGATGCACTGGGATCAATTTGATAAAAGTTATATTCTCTTCCTTCTAAAATCCATATATGACATTTCCAAAATTCTTATTATATATATATATATCAACTCTTCCTCTACTTGGTCGACGAACCAATTAGTTGAATAGTTGATGGTAATGAAACTCCCTATCTGATTAGACAATCGATCAACTAAATAAGACACAGACTCTCGTTGAAGTTAATAGATTTATCTCAAATCATAGAATAAAATGCTCAAATGCATACGGTCACAAATGTAAACAATGAACTCACAAAGGGAGAGAAAAACATCAGCATTTCAAATAGAGACAAACTCATCAATCAAATAATGACAATGTTGCATGAAGGAGTGGATAGATAAAGAGACAAAAGTTTCAGAGACAAAAATACATTCGCAAGTAAATTATGCAAGAACGAGTTAGAATAATACAAACCCAACGGATTTGTAGGGAAAACCACCCCTCAGGCCTAAGTGGTGGTGGGGATCCCCTGAAATAGAGTCAGGAGACAAAGATTTCAGGGACAGGATCAGGATAGGACAGGAACAGCTAGGCCTCTCTGCAAAACCGACGAACTGCGACGCATCACCCCTCGCTCAGCCTCTTCACCTACTACTCTACCCACACCCCTAAAGGCACCCCAGTTATAGCCTAAAACCTACATGTCTGTCCCACATCAATTGAAACATCCCACAAAACTAAGCAGTTGCTTGGGGGACTTTGGGGGTGGTATGTCACACCATGGTGACTTCATTCATAATTTGGGCTTATTCTTTGTTTTAGGCCCATTCCCACCACCTCATAAATTGTGCATTCACACGATCAGGTCTAAGGTACAATTGTATAATTTTTTAAGCAATGTCTACAGGAAAAGTCCTATCCCACGGTTTGTCACGTTGCTTGGCAGACGATCATCACATTGGCCTTCAACTTTTTAATATCTTCTGCTGTGCTCAGCGCTTCAGCGTGCCTTTGTCAGAACAGCATTTACTCAATTTCTAACCACTCCTTCATTCAGCCAATTTAAGAGAACATGGCATTTCATCCAGCTCACTATAGCAAATAGAAAACGAACATTCATTAATTATATGATAATATAATTTTCACTGTTTACCACCCGCCTTTGTACTATTCCTTGTTAATGTTTTTCCTAGCATAGCTTTATGCAAAACGATATTATTTATTAATTCAAACAAGCTGCAACATGCAAACTACGAAATGCACATGCGGCCTAGTCATGCATAATTTCTCGTTTCTTTCAAAACATAATGTAAATACAGTTTTAGTTCTTTCATGCGTTATCTCACGTTAGTGCATGCATGCGCAAAGCAGTTTTCCCTCGTGTTCATGTAAGGTGCACGTTAATTTTCTATTACTACTTACTGTTAGTACGTATTATGGGGGTATTCATTTGAGCAGGTTTCTTTTGCGAAATCCTGCTCCATCACACTGACCACTTCTCTCCATAATCCCAGTGGTAATGGAATGATAGAAGGGTTCAATAGAGTGTTTAAAATGCTGTACAGTTAGCAGTCATGAGTATGAAAGATTGGGAAGTACATGTCCTGAAGACTGTATGGATGTAAAGGACATCCATTCATAATGCGTTGGGTGTAATTCCTTTCGAGGTTATGAAAGGAAGGGAAACAAGAACCAAAGGTAACCCTGAATGGTTAGTTTGAATGTCTTGTAAGGATATTTCTATTAAAAATGTGAGAAGGAGGATTGATGATACCCATTTGAAGTATAAGAATCAATATGATTTAAGATTGAATACTTAGAAAGTATTGGTCAAAGAAGGTATATGGGTTAAGGTTAAATAGCCCTCTAAAGTAAGGAAGGGTGAGATTCAATTCACTGGACCATTGAAAGTCATAAGGGTGTTACGCAATGCTGTTCAGTTGAGTGATGGTAAAGTTTGGAATCTTAAAATGATTGCTATTTTGAAAAATGAGTGTGCTTGGCGTAATGAATTTCCTGGATGTAACGTGGACGTGTATTAAAATTTGGAGGGTGAAACTACAAGTCCAAATCCTGATGGGGATGGTTCATGTGCACTGGAAAATGTTTCCACTCTTGATAGCGAGAAGAATTTCAAAGGGGTTCAAGTGAGGAAGTTGTGGAGACTCATAATTGAAGTGATCAAAGGTATTCTGTTGATGAGAATATTGTGAGTCATGAAAATGTGAATTGGAGTGCTAATGATGTTGAAGGGGCTTGTGATAAATTAGTCAACAACAAAAGAGTGAGGAGTAAACCTAAGTGGATGTCGCACTCTGTATGTGACATGGAGGAAGATGTTGCGGATGCTTAAAGTACTGTTTTAAAAAAAAAATTTGGGAGGATTGTGTTTACAGTTTTTTTTTGGGATATATTTTTATTAATCAGCTTGAAGCACGTGAGTACAGTGTTCCACTTGTGAACCCAGCCAGATATACAACGTCCGTATAATAGTACAAGCGTTTTTTTCTTAGAAGTATAACATCAAACATAACTTTATCCCCTCTCCCACCCTCCCCCGTACTGCAATCCCTGTTGGTAGTCACATAGCAACTTACACTTCACTATTATGGCACCTTAAATGAGTGGTAACAAGCCTATACAATCACTTTCAACGTACACAGTTATGCATTATACCTGCTGCAAGTCAGGGTTCCCAAGTAGGTACATGGTTAGCGGAGCCCAGAAGTCCTTAGGCCTAGAAGCCTCGGGCAATTCTTCCGCATATATCCCCAGCTGCTCCTTACAGTAAACTAAATCTTGGACCCACTTTTGAACAGTTGGGGTAGTTCTGGCGCCCCAGCATCCTGCCACTGCCCGCTTGGCAAACAGGGTTGAGATAGCGACAATTCGCCTGTTGCATGGCTTAAGCTTCTTAACAAACCCCAGCAGACATAATTCCGGATAACAGGCCACATTTTCTAACACAACCTCAGTAAGCACTCTTGTTACTTGATTCCAAAATGTATATATTTTAGCGCAGCTCCATGCGAGATGCATAAAGCCCGCATCATCCTGCCCACATCTCGCAGTTTCCCTCAGGCCGAACTTCCGCAATTGGCTTGGTGTATAATATAGCTGATGCAGATACTTGAAATGAATAATACGGAGATTACAGTTTGCCGTCAGTCTGCCAGTCAGTTCACAGCAGAACTTCCACTGTTCCAGCGACATTGGGGACCCTAGCGCCGCGTTCCATTTATTAAGTGAAGGCGGTTCGATGATTTCATTCTCTCTCATAGACGCGTTGTACAGTTTTGTTATCAAACCCCTACTTTCCTCCCCATCCAGCACCGCCTGCAGCACTTTCAATGCTTTCGGCTCTGCTGGAAAGTCAGGAAAAATAGACCTGACCGCCTGTCATACCCTTATATATGTGAATCCCAGCATTGTGCTATAGTCCCGCCCAGCTTGCAAGTCCGAAAGCGACATAAACTGGCCATTCTTATATAGATCTCCCAGCTGCCTAACCCCTGCCACCCTTAGTGCCCTCAAAGCTGCCTGCTCTTGGGTCGCAGAAATATCCGGATGTGTAGCAATCGGTAGCGCCGGGGCGTATAAATAGTCAAGTCGCGCCCGCTTAGCCAAAGTCTTGCATGCCCAAGCAGTGCATTTAACAGAGTTAATTTCAGAACTCGGGACTCCCCCCCCCTCCGGACAGCGCCGACGCCACCAAAGGGACGGGGTGCACGGTGTCTGCTTCGATCGCAGCATGCGGTAGGAACTGCTGCGGGAAGTACCAATAATGCACAAACTGCGCCTGAGCACATAAATAGTATAACCGCATATCGGGCGCTTCAAAGTCTTCCCGATCAAATGGCTGCGTAAGCATATCCCAGCTACATCTCGGTTTCTTGCCGCCCCAAACTAGAGACAGTAGAGCCATCTGGAGCGTATTGAATAGTGCAATGTTGAGTCTTATAGGGATATTGACAAACAAATAGAGGAGTTTGGGCAGTACTGGACTATTTTCGCCACCGCGATCCTATCCGCCAGCGAGAGAGGCAGTTTAGCCCATCGTGCTGTTTGCTCAGTGATTTGCGTGATGACTCGGCCATAGTTCATGGAGACTATCTTGTCAGGATTAAGGGTGGGCGAAGTTGGCGGAGTACCACTACGCGAAATTCTGCGGAGTTGAACAAAAAACTCTGTGAAACTCCGCTCCGTAACTCTGTTTCATCTCATCCCAATTAATAAAACAGAAACCTCACATACCTTTAGTTTAAACAAGTAACGCTATCTTTACATGCTAAAATGCATATAGTCATCTCCCAAAAGTGAAAATAAAAATATAGCCAAGCAGTAGAGAGGTGATGATTTTGGGAGTCCTCCCTAACCTAGGAGAGAACCAGCAGATGCCTTGAACACAAAGAGCACATCATGCTGAACATTCGGTGGTGGTCCCATCCTCCTAGGACCACCCCAAGCACAGTTATGGGCAAAAGTACAATCCCAACCAAAGGCCCTGCAAAGCATTATGGGACGAGATTCTAGAGTGCAGTATATTACAGTATCCAATATCAAAACATTCCTCAAGTGGCAGGGCTCTCCCGGCTCAGCTGAGAGCTAATATTATAATATTCACTGCACTCTAGAATCTCGCCCCATAATGCTTTGCTGGGCCTTTGGTTGGCATTGTATTTTTGCCCATAACTTTGCTTGGGGTGGTCCTAGGAGGATGGGACCACCACTCGAATCATTCAGCATGATATGCTCTTTGTGTTCAAGGCATCTGTTTGGTCCTCCCCCAGGTTAGGGGACCCCAAAATCATCACCTCTCTCATTGCCTGAAATTTTTCAAAGCTCACTTTTGTGAATTGGTTATATGCTTTTTAGCATGCAAAGGTAAAGTTGTTTTATCAAAGGGTTGTGGGTGCAGTAGCTAACTGCGCTACGTGGCAGAGTCGGAGTTTTTGCATGAGTTCCGTGTTTTCAATGTAATGCGTAGTTAGCAAATCTCCGCAACCTCCGCTAGCGGAGCGGAGTTCATTGCCCACGGTTAGTCAGGATCTCTATGAAGCCATATCCCTAAATATTTCACGGCAGTGGGAAATCCAGCGCTACCTCTTGAGTCCCTGCAGTCAGCGGAAAGACTGTTGATTTCTCTCAATAGCACCGGGAGAGTTTTAGCAGGTTCATGTACATAAAGCGTCATATCGTCCGTGTACAGTAAGACCACAAGGGGTCTCTGCCTAAATCGCAACGCTGCATGACCATGTTTTTGATGAATTTTGCAGGCCAAGGGTTCCAGCGCAAGTGAAGAGACCATCGGAGACAAGGTGCATCCCAGCCTTGTGCCTCTCCTTACTGGAAAGCATTTGAAACCCAGCCATTAACTCGCACACGGGCCTCTGGCTCAGCATATAATAATTTAACCCATTTAAGGAAGAACGGTGGCATACCCATTCTTAGTAGGACAGTGAACATATATTCCCACTGCAAGGAGTCGAATGCCTTTGCTGAATCAAGCAGCACAGCCACTGCCTAAAAATCCGACTCAAAGTAGTGCAAAGCTGCAAAAATGGTACGCAGGTTATGGGTCGTTGATCTCTTGGGCACAAACCCCAACTGGTCCGGGAGGATTAATTTGGGTACCAAAGGCTGTAACCTATTGGCGATCATTTTTGCTAAAATCTTAGCGTCTATGTTGATGAGGGAGAGAGGTCTGTATGATTCACACCTATTTGCCACTTTGTCTGGTTTCAGCAATGTAACAATAAGTGCTTCCTTTAAAGTGGGAGGTAATGTTCCAGTTTTGTATGCCTCTGCAAAGACATCTAATAGTCTAGGTGCCAGTTCTTCTATATACGCCTTGTAGAACTCACTCGGGAGCCCATCAAGGCCAGCTGACTTGCATGTGGGGAGGGACAATATGGCTATTTTTACATCTTCCACGTCAAGGAGTGCGTAAGGTATTCCCTTTGACCTTCTGAGAGCCACCCAAGTGCAATATCATCCAGATATGTACATATATCAGCTTCAGATACCTGTGCTGTGTCGCCATAAAGTTCAGAGTAGAAGTCCAACACTACCATGCTGATCTCTGATGTATTGTGTTGCGCCACCCCATCCCTGTCTAGCAATTCAGTGATGTTTTCCTGGCACCTTGGCATAGCTATCTTCTGGGCCAACGAATGGCTAGGCCTGCCTCCCTCCCCATAATACCTCGCTATGCTCCTCCTAGATCTATGCACCAATTCTTGATCTACTGTTTGGTTATGTTCAGTCACAAGGTCCCTTAATGTGGCCAGTAGTTCTGATGCAGGGTTCTGCTCATACTCCCGTTCCAGAGCTGAGATCTGTGTCACCAGCTTGCTAATTCTATGCCTTAAGTCCTTCAAGACACCCACCTGTGCACTCATACATTCTCCCCTGATCGTAACTTTAAATGCCTCTCATAACATCTCTGCACTATCCACTGAGCCCTCGTTATCTATGTAATAGTTTCTGATCGCAATTCCAATAGTGCTCTTGAAAACTGGGTCGGCCAAGGAAGCCTGCTGCAATATCCACACAAAAGGAGCCCGCGCACAGTCAGGGATTTGTAGCCCAAGGAGTACCGGGGGTGATCTGAGAGCATCTTAGCCAAGTGACTAATATGGACAGCCTGTGTGCATGCCACCTCGGATGCGAGCCAATAGTCCAACCTGGACCATGACCCGTGGACTGATGAAATAAAGGTGCTTTCCCTTGACCCTGGATGGCGCAATCTCCATATGTCTTGGATATCCCCAGCTCCCATCAATCCAAGCAAAGTGTCTGACACCTGCTTGCCTCTTGCTACTGCACTATCCGACCTGTCCATGTTCACATCCAAACAAATGTTAAAGTCTCCTCCCCATAATATCTCCACAGGAGGATACATAGAGATACAACGCCAAACGTCAGTGAAAAAAGCGGGGTCGTCCACATTTGGGCCAGATATGTTTGCCAGCAGTACCGTCACACCTCCCAGTTTTCCCAGGATTATCACCACCCTACCGTGCTCATCCATCTCTGAGCTAATCATAGTAAATGGCACACCTTTCTTGACGAGAATCATCACACCTCTGGAATAGGAGGAGTAGGAGGCAGCTACACGTACCCCGGCCCACGTGTTCCCACATTTTTCTCCGAGATCTTAGTTAGGTGGGTTTCCTGTAGGAAAGCGACCTGAACATCAAACCTGTCCAGATACGCTAAAACAGAGCGGATTTTCTAAGGGCTGTTTAGGCCGCGTACGTTCCAGTTGAGAAATGTTATATTACTACCCATACTTGCTGCACATCATGACACAATTTACATGGTAAGGTCCTTCATAATAAGTCAGCTGCAGTGTTTCAGAAGCTATGCCCTTGCAGAATTTCAAGCGCCCCCTCACCACCCCCCAACCATCCCCCCACCCACTTCAGCACCCCCAACTTGCTAAAGCCATCCCTGTTCAGAGAAAACAATCCCCCCGAATACAGAAAAATATTTGAAACAAATGGGGTACTCCCATGAGGGGAGCGCCAGAGTGCTACTAGCTTCCCACATAAGCAGGAGGTGGCTGATCAGTTCTACATCAAATGCAATTATGTCACAAACATATTTGAGGACACCTATGCACCTAGCTAGTTTCCAATTCAATTTACACCTGAACATCCCAGAACTGCATTGGGAAAAGCCTATTAATTTTTCAGCTACCCAGACCTATGTCCTCCTGTAAGTATAGGTCACAGCGCATATCAAGCCTTGAGCGTACATATTACTGTTCCTCTTCGGCTGGGTCATTGGAGGATTCCCGCCGTCTCCTTTTTAGTTTTTTAGCATGGTCGAGTGCAGCCTTTGGGTTAGTGAAGATTTTAAAGTCACCCTCCTGGCCGATTCTGAGGCGGGCCGGGTATAGCATGGCATATGGAATGCCCTCTGATTGCAATAATTTCTTCACAGTATCAAATTTCCATCTTGCTGCCTGCACTGCAACCGTAAAGTCCAGGAAGAATGCAAGTGTTCTCCCCTGAAATTCAATTGTACCTCTTTCTCTCGCCATCCGCAGAATGGCGTCGCAGTCCCTATAGTTTAAAAGTCTGGCGATGATGGGGCGTGGCATCGCCCCAGGGACTGGTCGCGCCGCCAAGGAGCGATGGGCGCGCTCGACGACCAGCATAGGGGACAAATTCTCGGGGCCAAAGATGTCTTTTATCAATGTCTCCACGTAGGTCTCCATTTTGCCTGTGTTTGTCGACTCAGGAAGGCCAGTAATTCTAAGGTTGTTCCGTCTGGACCTAGCCTCTAAGTCCTCATTCTTCGCCTGTATGAGCGCCAATACTTTCTCCATATTTAAGGCTTTGCTGGCGACCTCGCTAAGACCATCCTCATTGTTAGAAACCCTCTGCTCAACTTCCCCTATTCTCGTGTTTTGTTTCTCTAACTTTGCAGACATGTGGTCCATTCTTTGGTTCAACGCATCTATCTTTCCATCTATGGACTGTAGACTGCGCTGCATTGCTAGAAGCGTTGCTTCGAGCGAGGGGGCAGCATCCCCCTGCACATCTGCCTCCGAGTCTGATGCTGCCTTTGACTGTGTCCTGCTAGGCTTCTGTATTTCAAAAGTAAGGCGGGTTGAGATTTATCTGCTTTCCCCATGATTTGTACCAGCACGGAGGTGCTGCAGCTCTGGAATACTGCCACTGCTTATACTGCGGTGAGTCTGCACTATCCAAGCCACCACCGGACAGTTTCGCACTTGTAGTCAGTCGCGTGAATTACAGGCCCTGGGTTGTTTACCCCGCCCCTATTGACCAATGTCTCTTCTAATATCCTTTTATGTTATCTGTGGGACGGTGCCTACTATACTTTATTGTTAAGAACTGCCAGGATTTACAATACTGTAGCCCAAAGTTGCTGCGTGCATACACCGCGTCCCCGCAGTAATTGCTGGGACCCCTGTGAGCTGTGTTGTCAGTTTATCACTTTGTGTCCCGGGCCTCCCGCTGAATGGAGCAGCACTCTCGAACTAGGCCCCAGCTGAAATTGCACCAGTGCCCCTCTCCGCGCAACCCGATGTATTGGGACTGTAGGGATGTCAGCAGACACACACCGCTAGGTGCCGCCTGCCCCAGCAGGCCGCAGGGCCCTCCTTGCCATTCTTGCCTTCCAGCAGCTCGTAGGCCACAGCCTTACGCCCGGGCCTGCACCCACCTCCGCAGCCGCGGGCACAGGCCAGGCCACACTCCCACTCACCGCAATTGTCTCACGCTGCGATGGCCGCTCTCTGGATCCCGTAGGGGCCAACGGCAGGGCAGTTTTGTTACCCGCTGGACTCCGCTCACAGCAGTGGCACCAGCGCGAGCACAGCAGGCCGCCAGGATCTTCTCCGCACTCTCAAGGCAGCTCACTTTGTGGCGGCACAAAAGGATGGGTCCCGGTAAGCCTCTGGTCTTTCCTTATTGAGTTGTGGCAGTTCCACTTGCACACGCCGCTTTCTCCGGGGGCTATTTCCCCTCAGTCCGTCAGCCGTTTGCTCATTCTCTCTTCCAGGCTGGAACGGCCGCCATTTTGCGCTCACTCAGTCATGCTCCGTCACTTCGGATTTCAGCAGTTTGCTCCGGCACAGCTACTGTTCAGTGCCACTGCGCCGCTCTGGGATGTCTAGCAGCTCAGTTCAGCCGTTTTTGCAGCATAGATTCGGAGGATTTCGGGCGGATTATGGTCGGATTACGGATCAGCCGGGCAGAGCCACACTACAGCACAGCCATCTTGCCGTGCGCCCTCTAGCGCCCCAGATGTGTTTACAGTTGATGACTTAGTATAAGTTAATAAGGGATATATGTATTTTTTAAATCTTTTATGTAGATTGTAACGTTGGAAGGTGTGTTATGTATTTTGTAATAGTATTGTAAAAAGTTATGCATGTTTTATTCATAGTGTTCTGTACCCTCTAATGTACATCCTTTTGCTAGGCAATTTCCCAGGGTTCTAAATTGTGGAACCTTGGTGGGTTGGCAGTCAGAGAAAGAATTAAAAGAAGGGCAGAAGCACGCTGTGGCCATTACTGCCTTGCACATTCTTGGTGTTCCAGTGCTTCAATAAAGCTTAAAGAAGATTATGGTGTGGAAGTTTACTTAACACTCCATTGTTATGGCTCACCGAGAACATGTGCAGAGACCAAATTGCTTTAAATTGTGCTTCCAAGAAAGTACAAGAACATGTATTATGTTGCACCAATCCTACTTCAGTTGAGACTATTGAGGTTGCTAAAGGAATTGAGCGATCTGTTGAATGTCTGTGTGTAATTTCTGGAGATGCTGGTTAAATTTAAGCATATTAGTGTCAATGTAGTAAGCAAGGAATGTCAGTCTAAAACCTGGAAGAAATTTCCAGAAGTTTTAGTTGTTATTGATGTGGCTCAGCTGCACATGTGGGTAGCAATATAAATAGTCAAGCTATTGGTAAAGGATGTAATAAGTGCAAAACAACTGGGCACTTTACACAGGTTTGTAAGACCATACCTAGTATAGTCAAGCTGAACAGTATTAGCAATGATAAGGGTGAAGTTTAGCAAGAAGTTACAGAAAAGTTATCAACTGTTTAATTAACAGTACATGTTGACAATGACTATGGTGATATAGCTAATAAGAAGGGTCCATTTTGTAAAGTACGGATTGGTGGGGTTGAATTAAATATAATGGCATATTCAGGATCACCTTTTACTATCTTCAAAGAATTTCATAGTGACAGGCAGTTAAATAAATCTGATATTAGGGCTGCAGATTACGGAAATAAAGAAATTGAGATGTTAAGGTTTTTGGGGATACCATTAATTTTTCAGGCAGGGAAATATATGGTATAGTCCTTATATATACACACACCAGTTACACAAGTGGAATATTAAACTGATAATATTCAGTATATTTTTAAGTGCATAAAATGTATTTGCTGACAGAATCGGTCTGGTGAAAGGTTTTGAACACCATACACATACTTTTTAAAAACAATGCTAATCTTGTAGAGAATAAGGTGTGTGATGTTTGGCTAAATTTTAGAGAAATTATTTTTAAAACATTCGAAGAAGCTGTATGAAGGCAACATTATAGAGCCTGTGAACACTTACGAATGAGTTAGTGCAGTAGTTATAGCAAAAAAGAAAGGAGAACAAATTTGTTTATGTGCGGATTTGAGATCTTTAAACATGATTATTTTGCTAAATTGTTATCCTCTGACTAAAGTTCAAGAACTCTAGATCCTTATTTGTGGGGCTAAGTGCTTTAGCACTCTTGATCTGAAATCAGCATATCACTAGGTTGCTTTAGAAAAAGTCTCAATTGCTCACTACATTTATTAGTCCTTTTAGCGCATATGAATACTTTACATTAACTATTGATTGGCATCAGCAGCAAGTGTTTTTCCAGAAATTGATGTATAATTTATTTAAAGACATACCTGGGGTACAGAATCCCATGACAATATACTTCGGGCATTTTTATGAGTTTGGCGGTCTTCCTGTAGGACCAGCACCGTGGCGGCCATCAGGAAGACCGCTAAGTCCATGGTGAACCCACCTGTAGGATTAAGAGTTGAATCCAGGGTGGGCGGGCTGTGCGGCGGCGATGTCATGGCAGCAGGTATGTTAGGCTCATAGGAGAGCCTAAACAGCATACCGCCGCTGTGACAGTGCCTGCAGTACGATTGTGCACTTTGTGGCATGCACCATGTTGTGCATGCCACACAGTGCATGCACAAAGGTGCAATTCTAGGGAGGCACAACATGTTCCCCCCTGCACGCACCCCCATGGGCTGATTCGCCCGAGGGCCCTGTTAGGGCCCCCTTACCTGCATTGCTGAAATAAAATATTTGAGTGGTCTGAGAAGGAACAAGGAATGTTTGGTATTAAGGACATGTTATCTAATGTTCCTGCTTTAAAGACTTTGGGGCCTATTTACAAGCCCCTTGCACTGCTGGTGCGTCACATGTTGTGACGTACCGGCGGCGCATTTTGCTGCCCCATATTTACAAGGACACGAAAAGCCACCCTGTGTGGCATTTCCTGTCCTTGTAAATATGGCCCCTTTACATGCAGCACTTTGCGTGAAAGTGGCGTTCCATGGCTGTTGCTGTGGGTATTCCCACGCAACACCCATGGAACCTGACACATTTCCAGATTTACGAGAAATCGTAAACCTGGAAACACTTTCTAAATGCTACGCCTCTCCAGGGGCGGCGTAGGGAGGCGCAACGAGGAGAAATGTATTAATTTCTCCTTGTTTTTTCCTCTTTCTATGTGTGCTGCATTCTGCAGCACACATAGAACAAGGAAATCATCTCTTGTGATTGTTGATGTGCAGGGAGGTGTCCCTTCCTGCACATAAACAATCATTAAAAAAATGATGTTTTGCAACTTTTATGTGGGCTAATGCAGCACACATAGAAGTTTCAAAACGCCATTTCAGATTGTTATGTGCAGGATCAGAGCCCAGGCTTTTTGTCACCTTGCTGGGCCAAGTTAGTTAGTCTGCTCCCAGCAGAGGGAACAAAGGCCTCCTCACACAAAGAAGTAATTAGCAGTGCTTGCCTCAGCCTCTGAGGAGGAAGGCGTGGGGAAGAAATTCTGCATCTCATAATAATCTGTCACACTGTCCTAGAGCTGGGGATAGCCCATTGAATAAAGGAGGAAGCCCAGACAACTGGAGCCAACTCAGGAGGGGGCTCCTCTATGAAATTTTGGTGGGAAAGGCCGTGGCAGTGATGTCAGCGAAGGGCGGAGCTGAGGCTCTAAAAGGAGATTTGGCAAGTGACTACTATACGGTGCCATCTTAAACTGTCCAAGCATGCTGTGAATGAGGGGTTGGGAAAGGGGAGGAGAGGTGATGTGGCACCCTAGGATTGGCGAGATGTCTGGCTTCTAGAACCTTCCACCCCAATTTGAAAACTCTTGCACAAGGATCTAGAGGGCTTTTTCAGTTAGATTTGGACACTGGGAATGCTACAGTGGCAAAGCCATGGACATCTGGAAGGACAAACCCTCTGATATCCTAAAGGATAAAGGACGCTGCACCCAGTTGACCCCATGCACAGTAGGTCCCTCCAAGGGCCAGTGAGGCTGGCCCCCTTACACTCCTTCAGGACCAGTTGGGGGAAATTCTGGCCTTAAGAACACAAGCAAGAGCACCAGAGACAAAGGAAAGGAGGAAAGTTGGTGCAGGGAGCCGATAAACCAGCTCCCTGCAGAATGTGCCCCCTTGGAGGCAAGGAGGGCATCTGCTCCTGGAGGCTAAAGCACACCTCCAGGATTAAAATGAGCCCAGGATCAACCGAATCAGCCAGAACCCAAGTTATGTTCCCTGAAAATCCTTGACCTTTGACCCCTTTGAGAAATGAAGCATGTGGGAAATTGTTACTTTATTTGCAGGAAGGTGGATTACATGGGCCCCCTCCCTAGCCCAACCTTTGCCTCCTGGGGCCATCACACCCATGGGGGCCCACACAGGAAAGAAGAGTGGAGCGTCATTGCGGCCCCCCCAGAAAAAAGAAAGGGGTCCATGACCCTATTTCCGGGCATGGGGTCAATAAGGGGGCATGCTGTTGAGCTCCCCCCAACAGTGGTGGGCTCACCCCCACTCCCAGTGCCCATTTCTGGGGTGAGCAGTGCAGCCAACACTCAAGAGACACCCTGCCCGCATGGAGCAGGCAGTGGAAAAGCAAGCTGCCAGCTCCCGTGCCGGCGGAGAAGGACACTGGCCTACAGAGGCAGCCAAGGGTGGACTTTCTGGGTAGCCCCTAAAAACAAGGCAAATCAGGGTGCTCGAGTGGGACTGGGCAGCCCCATCAAAATAAAAAAAACAAAAGGAGTTGCACAGCCGCATGCCAAAAGAAGGGAAAGAAGCTTTCCTAATGTAGAGGGAATCTACTAATAATGTATTCACTACTCCCAGAGGGAGGGCCCCATGATGCCCTGCAGGACTGGAAACAGTGCAAAATGTTGCCTTTTTGTGGTGCCCTTGGATAGCCTGAGTGCCACCAACACGTGTTGTGGGGGCTATAGTAGGCCCAGCAGCCCCCCTCAAAGTACATTAATAAACTATTTGTGGGATCAAGGAAAGCATGGCCCCCGGGATTTTCATCATAGAATTTGAAGCTCTCAAAAGGCTGGAGCTTTTGCTCATTAGCTTCGGGTGCAGCACCCTATAGGGACAAATTCTATGGCTTGATTTTTTGTGACCTGAAAGTGTATAAAAAACACAGACACATGTTATGTTTATTTTCCATGCTTTATTAATCAAGTCTGCTGACAGTGAATTTTGATCAATTTTGAAAATGCTTTCCTGACATTAATGATTTCATTTAAACATGGTTATGGATTACAGTGAAATGGTGGTAGTTGTCACACGTGGAATCAATTGTCTGTTAATGTAGTGACTGCGAAAAAGCCAATAGGCTTGTGTTAATTAAAGTGATATCCCCTAATTTGGGATGGCTGTCTTGTATAGGTGCTGGGTAATGTGATTTTGAGAATCATGACCATTTAGGGGTCTAATGTGATTTCAAAATGTAATCTAAGGTATTTTTGATCTGCCTTATGCATATATTTGTAAATCAATGCATAGTATGTAGTAGAGTATGTAATAAATGTACTTTTCCTTTTCCAAAGAAAATACATTGACTGGACAATAATTTACTGAGTGTTATTATTTTGTGCCAGCGAATGGTGATTACTAGCTGACTCCACCTCCCCTGAGTAGGCCTTTGACTGCTCTGCATCACTACCCTGAGAGAGTCAAGCCCTGAAGAGGGTGCTTGGTTCCCAGTAAGAACAATTTGTGGACCTATTACTTGCGCAGATCTCACAGTCTGCACAACTGATGACCTAATTTCCTACAAGGTATCTTTGGATAAAGTGATTTCCATTGTTGCAGAAAAAGATTGAAAAAGTAAAGAATACTGTGATGGTTCTCACAAAAAGTGGTCTAGAGATATTTCCGTGGGATCTTGCGTCATGTTAAAAAATACGAGATCAAAGAGTTTGAAAACTGAGTTTAGTATTTTGGGACCTTGTTGAATTATTCATGTGTGTTGTTGTTTATTTAAATTGGAGGATGGAAGATGGTGGACCAAGTGTAATTTTGTGCTTATTGATGAATTTGAGAAAAAAATGAATGCTCACACGTTCCTATTGCTCACACGTTACTGCAGACTCTAGTAAGAATATTCATTCTTGTAGTCAAAATGAAGAACTTGAAAATGGTGGTGATAATATGTGGCGGGCAGTTAAAATGAGTGACGGATAGAGTGCCGTGTCTGAAGGTAATCAGGTCATCACTAGATGTGCTTGTGTTTCCAAGAAGCCTTTTTATTTTAATGATTTTGATGTTTAATATGATAATCTGTTCAATTGTTTATTTGTATTTTAATGTATTTGTTTGTTTTTTACAAAAGGAGATGTTGCATTCAGTTCTACGCCTAATAGAATGTTTGTTTTGTTTTCCTCGCACAACCGATCTGTGGCTGCACCAGGGTTCTCACTAAGTCAGTTGGCGAGTTGCACTTACTGAGGCAGGGTGCAAATCCATGGCGGCTGCCAACTACTGAAAGTGGTGGAACGGGCAAATGGGTGGGTATATGTATGCAATTAACATTAACTAAATTGCCGACATGCATTACATTATCGTTTTAAAGTTAAAATGTTTAACTTTAAATCATTAATGTAATGCATGGGGGTGATTTAGTGTACATTAAATAAACTAAAAGTAAAATTAAACTCACTTACCTTGTGGCTCTTCCTTGCTCCGGTCCTAGTCTTCTACTATCGTCCAGCACGTGCCACAGCCAATTGCCCTAACCAGTTAAGACTCTTAGTTCTCTCATGCTGTTTACCAGAATGAAAGAAGCACTAGGATTGGATGGAGCTCTTAGAGCACACAAAGGCACTGGATGCCTGTACTTGCTCTCCAACCAGCTGTCTAAGATGGAGAGGTTTCAAGTGCGCATGTCTGGCTGGCCATCCCAAGACAGCCAGCCAAAGTGGCAAGCGCTCCTCCCTGCTGATGGTACTCAGGAGAAATTGTCCCACCACACCCTGACACTCAGCTCGGGATTGAGTAGTGAAAAATAAAATGGCAATAAAGCAACTTTATTACCATTTTATTTTTCATCTCTGTGGGCATGTTTATTTAGTGGGACGAGGCTTCTCCGCCCTAATAAAGGAGCCACTCCTGGTGCAAATCGGTGGGTTTCTGGAGTTTCTGTAGTTTACTGCATAACTTATTTTAAAGAATACTTACCTAATCCACGTGCTGATGAGCCTTCTTGGACAGTATAAATGACCACTACATGCGTAGTACTGTCACAAGAGACAGGTATGGAATGGATACCAACATCACAAGAGACATACATGGAGTGAAAACCATTGTCCCAAGGGATGGACATGAAGTAGATAAGCTGTCACAGAGACATGTATGGACTGTATAAGATATCACATGAGAGACTCATGGAGTAGATACTGTTGTCTCAAGAGACAGACATGGACTGGATACTGGGTTTGGAATTATTGGATTGAGTTTTTGCAGACCTGGAATTACCCGGCCAGGAGGCATTAGGCACATGGTATGGCCTGTGGAGGTACCCCCTGAGTTAATGGTCTGAAGGAATACCGCTGCCCACAACGCGGTAGTAAGTGTGAATGGCCAAGTCACAGTCTGCCTCATTCAATAACTAATGTAGGTGAAGTAATGATATAGGATTATAAGATTGTAATATTAACACAACCGGTTGCAGTTTTCTAGTAAGCTCTTGGTGCAGCCACCTTTCCTACCTAATTTAAGAAAACAAAAAGCTGGACAGTCTTAAAATACACTATTTTGACTTTTGTTTGTAAAATTTGAATCTGAAGTATATGTGCACGTTGTTTATATGAAATGTATTTGTTGGACGTACTCACCCTGAAGCGCTGAAGCTGCACTATTTTATAAATGAAAAATAAATAAAATTATATATATTTATATATATATTCTGCTCCAAAGGTTGTCCACCAGGTGAGTAGCACTCGATCAGCAGCTTTGTTTATGAAAGGCAGGGACCAGGATCCGCTTGTAGAAGCTGCTCCGTAATGGAAATGCCTGACGCGTTTCGAAGCTCCATATGCTTCTCTTCATATATATATATATATATATTCACTGAAAAAACCATAGGTTTCAGGGACGTTATAGTTACTTGCACATTTCACTCGTACAAAACCATAGAAATTCGGCCGTTATAGTTAGTTGAGCTAACTACAACTCACGCCCCCACAATGCACTGCTGATGACGTCACATATTACATCATTCATGACATGGTCAGTGACATCACTGATGACATCTCAAATGACATCACTGATGACATCACTGATGACATCATCCACGTGAAAATCTGATGCACCTCCTCATACCTTAATAAAACCTTTGATACACCCATTCTAAAATACAGACTACCATTTTCGAAACAATACAGACACCAATACCAGTTACTACATACGCACGCACTGATTCCTAGGTCTACACACACATCGACTCATTCACCCATAAAGTCACTCATACATGAAGTGACTCATCAATACAACACTATTATAGGCACTCATACACCTATACAAACACTCACACACCGCCACTCATCCAGAGTTACTCACACATCTAGTCAGTCATGCAAAGAATCAATCACACTTCTATTTACTCAGCTATACAGTTATACACACACAACCTCACTTATTCATAGTGATATTAACATATACTTACTCTCTTATACAATCACTGATACAAGTACACACTCATCCATACAGCACTCTCACAATCACTGACTCTCACGTATAGTCATTTATATACTCCAACTCTCTCATGCACTGCGTTTTACATATGTATTTACTTGGACATGTAGCACTGAGATATCCATTCACTCACCAACACACCCATACACACACTCACCCACCCATACATCTGTTTCCACATGCACTCTTGAACCCATACACCCAGTGAATAAAGAACTTACACATCCTTGCACAAAGTGACACACCTCCCACCCACTCACACACACACTCAGGCACCCATACAAATACTCAGGCAACCAATCAATAACCCATATAGACACACATGTAGCTACTCATCAACCAATGCAGCAGCTTACACAGCAATAGACAGACTGATACAGACATTCACACAGTTTAGTCACTAACCCATGAATTCAGTAAGAGACATTTAATCACTCACTTATACAGTCAGTCACACACCTACTAAATCCTCCATCCACACACTTATACAGCCACTCATTCTACAATATACCTTGGTCAATATATTTATAAAACATATTTAAACTTTACAGAAACACACAGTCACTGGATGATGTCATCAGTGATGTCTTTTGAGATGTCATCAGTGATGTCACTGACCATGTCATGAATGATGTAATATGTGACGTCATCAGCAGTGCATTGTGGGGGCGTGAGTTATAGTTAGCTCAACTAACTATAACGGCCGAATTTCTATGGTTTGTACGAGTGAAATGTGCAAGTAACTATAACATCCCTGAAACCTATGGTTTTTTCAGTGAATTTCAAAGGTTTTTAACATGATAATTTGTAACTATAACGTCCCTGAAACCTATGGTTTTTCAGTGAATTTCAAAGGTTTTTTAAATGCTAATTTCTAATTATAATGTTCATTAAACCTATCTGCTGTGCGATCCAAAAACAAGCTGGTGCTTGTAGTGTTTGTCAAGGATCTCTTCCTTCAGAGATCGAAACTCCGCAGAATCCAGTTGAAGCAACAAAGGGTCCACCTCCTGACATCCCCAACTCTGAATATAGCCACAGAGTGTTAGGGCGATCAGGCGAGGGAAGGAGAGGAAGGGAACAGCGGGGAAAGGGATCCTGTAAAACAAACGACAAACACCATGAAACAACAAACACCAGTATCCTACTCTCATATGATCTCGCTAATTCATCCTATGTACCTTGATATCTGACAGAAAACCCCAATGAGATCGTCATGCACAGGGGAATCTCTCTCTCCGTAAACAGATACCTACAATGCATAAAGTAACACATTAAAGTACGTTTAAAGACAACAGCTCTGTAGATATATTAATGCAGGCAGACCACATACATACCATTTCTTCTAGCATATAGGAAAGAAGGATACAAGTCCAAAATGCAAATAAAGAAAAATAAAATGAAACTGTAGGGAATACTCAGAGTCTTAATCCCCAGGGCGGATATGGGTTTTCCCTGATAATTCTCAATAGCCACATATCCAAAAGAATAAAGAACATGGACTCTTCTGCTAGATATCTTGAAGAAGATTAATCCAATACGTGTCTTTTCCCCAATGTCTTACTGAGCATGTCGTCCTGAAATAAGAAGCCCCACCCCTCCATTGATGGAGAAGAAAAAAGGAAAACAAAACACACTGTGGACACTACAGTGTTTTGACAGCTAGAAACGGTAAAGCGTGGTAACTCCTTTACCACAGCTCCCCGCTCCAAAGAAAGAACTAGACTCGGTAATGCGTGGTTAACCATTCACCACAGTATTCCGCTCTATGCAAGGACTTGATACTCTGCATCCGCAGATTAGTACTTCAATGGCCTGTACAAGAAACACATAGATACGGTAATGCGTGGTTACTCCTGCACCACCGCATTCCGCTCTATGCAAGGAATTGATACTCCGCATCCGCAGATTAGTACTTCAATGGCCGTACAAGAAACAAATAGATACGGCAATGCGTGGTTACTCCTGCACCACCGCATTCCGCTCTATGCAAAGAAACAGCCCCCCAAGGATTACCAACTCACCCGGTCCGTGGAATGACGCCGGTAGAGTCCGGGCCAAGAAGCAGGAAAACGCACTTCCTTCAGCGCTAAAAATGAAACAGGACAGAGCGGCAACTGACAGCCGCTAGTCTCTCGCAGCCGCGAGAAACGCCAGGAATCACAATAGAATTACGCACGCCTGCGTGCGTGATGCCGGCCGTTTTAAGGCCCCTCCTTCCGTTGGCCTTCTGGGAGTTGTAGTCCACTTCCCGAAGGTAGGCGCTATCAGCCTAGGATCCTGACAGTACGTCCTCCCGCCTAGCGCCTCCTAGGCCCAGGCTTGGTGGGATTCCTCCTATGGAAAGAGCGAACTGCAAGGGGCGCATGCACATTCTGACTGGGCTCCCAGGAGTCGTCCTCCGCGGAATACCCCTTCCAGGAAACTAGATACCATAACCTGCCCAACCGAAGCTTAGAATCCAAGATGCTCCGGACCTCATAATCTAGCTCCCCCGAGCAAACCACAGGAGGCGGCGCACGTCGCCTTGCTTTTGTAGCGGGCTTCAGAAGGCTGCAATGGAACACAGGATGTATTCTAAGACTGCCAGGCAGCTTCAACTTGTAGGCGACTGGGTTGATCTGTCTGACCACGGTGTATGGCCCAATATATCTGGGATGAAACACACTGCGCAGTTTAAACTGTATGTTTCTTGTGGATAGCCAGACTCGATCTCCCGCTTTGTAGGAATGCCCTTCTATTCAGTGATGATCCTCCCATTTCTTATAGGCCAGTTTGGCTTGGATCAAATGCCTTCTTGCTTTCCTGCGAACGGCTTGCAGCGTCTTCATATGTTCACGAACCGTAGGTTGGTTCTCGAGGTCATTCGGAAGACAGACCGGCAGCGTTCGAGCGTTGTAGCCGAAGTTGGCCAGAAAAGGGGACACCCCCGTCGAGCAATGCCAGGCGTTGTTGTATGCCAGTTCCGCCATCCATAACAGAGATACCCATGAGTCTTGCGCATCCTGAGCATAACACCGGAGATACTTCTTCAAGGTCTGGTTCAGCCTCTCCATCTGGCCATACGTTTGCGGATGAAAGCTTGTTGACAACGTGGAGTCAATCTGCAGTGCCTTGCACCACATTTTCCAAAAACGGGCAATGAATTGGGTCCTCTGTCAGACACTATCACTTTGGGCAATCCATGGAGTCAGATAACGTTACTCAACAGCAACTGCGCGGTTTGTCCCGCTGTTGGCAAGTTCTTGCAAGGAATAAAGTGGCCCATCTTTGTCAGGCTGTCTACCACCACCAATATGTCCAAGCTGATGTTTTGCCATGGCTGCAAGGGAGTGGGCATGGGCATGAGTTTCCCTTTCTTCTTGGTGTTTTCTCCTTTTGCTCTGGCGCATTCCTCGCATTGTGACACCCATAAAGAGACATCTGTGCCTATGTTCTTCCACCAGAAGTGACGTTGCACGAGTTGCGTTGTCTTGCGTATTCCCGGATGACTTGCCAAAGGGGACTCATGACACCAGACATAGGCTTTCTTCTGAAGTTCTGATGTAGGCAGATACAGCTTGTCTTTATGGAAGGGCAACCCCTGCTTCACGAATCGACCTGTTTCCTGGTCCGCCCACTTCTCCCACACAGAGTTCGGTTTATGCAGTCTTACTTCATCCAGAAAGTTTTCCACATGGATGGCACATAGCACTTTTGAGGGATCAATAATTGCTTCAGTGTCTATGCTATTAGTAGCCTCGTTAGTTCCCTGTCGGGACAAGGCATCCGCCTTCCTATTTTCCGAACCTGGCCGAAAGGTAACAACGAAATCGTATTCCGCGAAGAACAGCATCCATCTCATCTGCCGTTGCGAGAGATGCCGAGCCGTCTTCATGTATTGAAGGTTTCTATGGTCAGAATACACCGTGATGGAATGATGTGCCCCCCACAGGTACTGTCTCCACTCCTAAAAGGCCTTTTTGATCGCCAGCAACTCTTTTTCGGCGATGGTATAGTTCCTCTCTGCGGGATTCAATTTCTTTGAAAGGTAGGCCACCGGATGCAGCTGCCCAGTGTGTTGATCTCTTTGGGAGAGGATGGCGCCAATAGCCTCATCCGAGGCGTCGGCTTCCACTATGAAAGGGTTCCCGAGTTTGGGATGTGTGAGTACAGGAGCCGTGGTGAACGCCTTTTTTAGGAAAAGGAAGGCTTCCTCTGCATCACCCGACCAATGGAAAGGGACTCCCTTCCTGAGCAATCTTGAGATCGGAACTGCGACTTGGGAAAAGTGCATAATGAATCGGCGATAATAGTTCGCGAATCCCAAGAAACATTGTACATCCCTCACATTTTTAGGAGTCGGCCATTCCTGCACCCCTTGTACCTTACGTTCGGCCATGTGTAACCCTTCGGGACAGAGCATAACCCCTAGGAATTCCACTTCACGCACTCCAAACTCGCACTTGCTCAGTTTACAAAACAAACGGTGCTCTCTTAACTTCTGCAGAACTAGGCTGACCTGTTCTATGTGCGTCTCATCAGTGGTGGAATAGATGAGAATGTCATCTATGTAGACCACCACAAAGTGGTCCACGTATTCTTTAAGGGCATCGTTTAAGAAATACTGTAATGCCGCCGGGGCATTACAAAGCCCAAACGGCATCACAGTATACTCGTATAACCCAAAACGAGTCTTAAAGGCCGTCTTCCACTCATCCCCCTCTCGGATGCACACCAAGTGATAGGCTCCTCTCAAGTCTAATCTGGTGTAGATCTTTGCCTCTCGTACCTGATCCAACAATACCGAGATGAGTGGCAAAGGGTACCTGTTGCGAATGGTGTTTTTATTCAGCATGCGATAATCTATACAGGCCCTCAGGTCACCATTCGCCTTTGCTATAAAGAAAAGCGGAGAGGCTGCTGGAGAACGGGAAGGCCTAATAAACCCTATGTCTAGGTAGTGATCGATATATTCCCTCAAATGTTTGGTCTCAGGCTCCGACAATGCATACACTCTACATGCAGGGATGGTTGCGCCTTCTACCAAGTCTATCCGGCAATTGTATTGTCGGTGTGGAGGCAGTTGTTCGGCTTGTGCTTCACTAAAGACATCCGTAAACTGCTCATACTCTGAAGGTAGCACTGTCTCCTTCTCAACAGCAGTAGCCACAAAAAACGGGTAAGTCAGTGCTGCTGCCTGCGAAAAAGTGCTTTGAGCAAAATGACTCTGACACTCCTCTGCTAGAAAACGAACTGATTTAGTCCTCCAGTCTATTGTAGGATTATGATGACATAACCAAGGCATCCCCAATATCACCTCATACTGAGGTGCCTCAATGATGTTCAATGTCAGGTCCTCTATATGTTGCCTGTTACCCTCGGTAACTGAAAGCTGTATGGACTCGGTTTGGTCCGTGATGAGACCAGACTTCAGTGGCTTGCCATCTACTGCCAATACCACTTCCTGCGTCTCACGGGGAACTCTATTCAAAGCCAGACTTGTTACCAACCCACTATCAATAAAATTCCCTGTGGCCCCAGAATCCAACATCACCAACACCTGATGGATGTGCTGATTGCACATTAGACTCATAGGGAGCACAATGTGGGATTCAGTGTCTTTTAAAGCAGTGGTTGACAATGAAGGGAGTTTCCAGCCTTTGTCCGTATCTCCTTCTGCCCCTGTTACGGCTGAAAGACCTACCTCTGGGAGCGTGGCTGAGACAGCCACCTTCTTAGGTCTAGCCCAAGCACCGGATGATTTGGGTTTGGATGGACAATCCCTTACATAATGCCCCTTTTTTCCACAATACATGCATAGGCCCAGTGTTCTTCGACTCTCCCTTTCCTCTCTAGTTAGCGAGGCCCTTACTGCCCCTATTTCCATGGGTTCTGCCCCGGCCTCACTACTCAACGTAGTCCTACGGGTTTTTATTGGACCTAACATATCCTCTGTCCATTCTTCTTCTCTCACCCCCTCTTTCTGACATCCTGCTGTCCAACCTCAAGGTCAGATTGATTAAATCTGTGCAATTGAGAGGTTGTGGATCTATTTGTGCCAATACGTCTTTCATGTCGTCCCGCAGCCCCTGATAAAAAAGAGACATCCTCTTTTCCTCTGGCCATGCGGCTTCAGCCACCAACCGGTTGAAAGATGTGAGATAAAAGATCAGATCGTTTCTCCCTTGTTTGAGGTCTAACAACTCACGATCTGCGCTGAAAGTGGTGGCCCGTCTGTCGAACACTCTCTCGAATTCGGCTCGAAAGGCCGGCCAATCCGACAATACTGGGTCGTTATTCCTAACCAAAGGGACAGCCCTATTGGCTGCGTCACCCACCAAATATGATATAGCGAACGCTACTCTAGAGTGGTTATTTGGGAAGGATGCAAGCTTACATGAAAAGTGTAGCATTATCTGAGTCAGGAATACCTGTATCTTCTGAGGGTCACCTGCATACCGTTCTGGACTAGCCAAAGGAATGGGAGGTGGTACGGTGACCTGTATCTGGGAGGTAGAAGCTGTAACATCAAACGGATTTCTAGTTAACTTGTCTACCTTTTCTTTTAGAGCTGCCGTTTCTGCTTTAGAAGAGGCAAGCTCCTGTTGTACCAACACCAGGGCCTGAAGAATGTCGTCCATGGACGCCATTATTGATACAACTGGATCGGGAGGAGTTATATTTTCGTGGGTGCGTAATTCTGTCAAGGATCTCTTCCTTCAGAGAATCCAGTTGAAGCAACAAAGGGTCCACCTCCTGACATCCCCAACTCTGAATATAGCCACAGAGTGTTAGGGCGATCAGGCAAGGGAAGGAGAGCAAGGAAACAGCGGGGAAAGGGATCCTGTAAAACAAACGACAAACACCATGAAACAACAAACACCAGTATCCTACTCTCATATGATCTTGCTAATTCATCCTATGTACCTTGATATCTGACAGAAAACCCCAATGAGATCGTCATGCACAGGGGAATCTCTCTCTCCGTAAACAGATACCTACAATCCATAAAGTAACACATTAAAGTACGTTTAAAGACAACAGCTCTGTAGATATATTAATGCAGGCAGACCACATACATACCATTTCTTCTAGCACATAGGAAAGAAGGATACAAGTCCAAAATGCAAATAAAGAGAAATAAAATGAAACTGTAGGGAATACTCAGAGTCTTAATCCCCAGGGCGGATATGGGTTTTCCCTGATAATTCTCAATAGCCACATATCCAAAAGAATAAAGAACATGGACTCTTCTGCTAGATATCTTGAAGAAGATTAATCCAATACGTGTCTTTTCCCCAATGTCTTATTGAGCATGTCGTCCTGAAATAAGAAGCCCCACCCCTCCGTTGATGGAGAAGAAAAAAGGAAAACAAAACACACTGTAGACACTACAGTGTTTTGACAGCTAGAAACGGTAAATCGTGGTAACTCCTTTACCACAGCTCTCCGCTCCAAAGAAAGAACTAGACTCGGTAATGCGTGGTTAACCATTCACCACAGTATTCCGCTCTATGCAAGGACTTGATACTCTGCATCCGCAGATTAGTACTTCAATGGCCTGTACAAGAAACAAATAGATACGGTAATGCGTGGTTACTCCTGCACCACCGCATTCCGCTCTATGCAAGGAATTGATACTCCGCATCCGCAGATTAGTACTTCAATGGCCGTACAAGAAACAAATAGATACAGCAATGCGTGGTTACTCCTGCAGCACCGCATTCCGCTCTATGCAAGGAAACAGCCCCCCAAGGATTACCAACTCACCCGGTCTGTGGAACGACGCCGGTAGAGTCCGGGCCAAGAAGCAGGAAAACGCGCTTCCTTCAGCGCTAAAAATGAAACAGGACAGAGCGGCAACCGACAGCCGCTAGTCTCTCGCAGCCGCGAGAAACGCCAGGAATAACAATAGATTTACGCCCGCCTGCGTGCGTGATGCCGGCAGTTTTAAGGCCCCTCCTTCCGTTGGCCTTCTGGGAGTTGTAGTCCACTTCCCGAAGGTAGGCACTACCAGCCTAGGATCCTGACAGTGTTGTGGACAGTGGACGCAACCATGTTACCTCAGGCAGTGGGGAAGATCTCGGTCATGAACCTATGTCGTCGCCCCCTGTAAGCGGAAGCGCAGTGGGCTGGTCCAACGTACGCCACTCCAGCGTAGAAGTGTGAATAAATAGGCCGGGGTTCTGGGCGTGGTTCACTTGTGTGAAAGCCAACGCGTCTGCCAGACCGGCGACCCTCACCATGCCACGTGGCTGCCGCCATGACCGCGGGCCGCCTCGACACAAGCCCCCTGCGAACACAGCGGCACAGCACTGCACAGTTATGTCTGTACAGACTACTGCCTTCGATCTACACTGCGGACAGCAGGGCTCACAATTCAGATTGAGTCGCGATTCCAGATGACGAAGTCCAGTAGGCATGACACATTGCTCCCAGTGCGGCCCTCCCGGACCACGCATCATCACAGGCTGCATTCACGCTAAGCGCCAGAGGTACCACTAACTCAGTGCACCACAAGTAAACGCCACGTGGCCTTATTAAGGCAGAATTCATTAAACAAAACACATTGCTACCAGTGCGGCCCACACGGACCACGCATCATCGCAGGATGCGCACACGCTGAGTGCTTCAGGTGCCACTAGCTCACTGCACCATAAGTCATCGCCACGTACCCTTAAACCTACATAATATCCTTTTAGTATCCTTGCTTCAAGAACTTTTTTGATATCAATTATAGCTTTAGTACAATGACCAAATTCATCTTGCAAGTCCAAAGGAACACTGAATGGCAGTCTACACTGGGGATAGCAGAGCCCACAATTCGAATTCAGTTTTGATTTATTAATTGGACAGAGAATTGTACTCTATGTCGTTGAATTTTCTCAAGAGGAAGTGACAAAAAGCTTTCCTCGATGTCTGTGCTGACTACTGCCTTCGATCTACACTGCGGACAGCAGGGCTCACAATTCAGATGGAGTTGCGATTGCAGATGACGCAGTCCAGTAGGCAACAGACATTGCTACCAGTGCGGCCCTCCCGGACCAGGCATCATCGCTAGCTGTGCACACGCAGAATGCTTCTGATGCTCCTACCTCAGTCCAACACAACTAATGGACCCTTTATGACAGAATATTTTGTGTATGATTTCAGATCTGGTGCCCCTAACTTAGTGTAGCACAAGTCATGGACCCTTTATGATTGAATCTCTGTGTGTGATCTGATGATTACTGTTGTACTTGTTACCAGCACCAACCATTCCCGGAGGGCTGGCTTACACTCACCCCACACGCATCCAGCACAGACGTCACTGGACATGTGACCCTGGTAATAAAAAGGAGTCGAGTGCACGTGCTCGTACCCAGTTCCACTATCTATCTGTGTCCGTGTGTTCATTATGTATGCAACATGCTGCCCCTGGGCCCTACCACATTACATTGTGCTCTGGACAGCGTATGCAACAAACTTACCTTTGACAGTGGGAGAAAACTTTGGTTATGTAACTTTGTCTTGTCATTGTACAAGTACGTACGTAGAGACTGGATGATTAGAGTACTGCAAGGAGAGTGTATAGTGAATTTATAAGTGCGTGGGGATTGGCGGAGTGATTGTATAAGTACATATGTTGGCGCACCCTAACTCCGACAATGAGCTCGTCTCTAATTGGCTGCCCTCCATGTCCCAAAAACTGAAATTTGGATTTTGCATGGCCCAGTATTGCTACAGCTGCAATACTCCACTGAATGTGCAATAAACATTCACACCCACACAGATGTGTCATGTCCACCATCTTTCTTGTGTGGAACTATGGATGAATGTAGGGTCAGTGATTCCCCGTTCCTTCCATGTTGGCCATGTTCAGGGACTTGGCTCACAGAGTGACACATTGACGCTTGCGACCTGGGAGACGGCAGCACTACAACAAGAACACCCGCATGGCAGTGTTGCAAGATTTTTTAAGCATTCTCTAGCCCAAAGACAACCAAAAAGTAGCCCAAACTAGCCAAATATTGCTACTTTAAGGAAGGATGGGCAGGGACATCGTCAAGCAGGCGGTGAATGGATTGGAATTGATGTTGCAGCAGGCTGCCAAGTAAATATTTGTCTAATAAAGCGCTTTAACATACTAGTTTGCTGGAGCGCTGTATATATATTTATAATCTGGCAACTAGCACAAACCTAAATTTTACCGCACAACCGGGAAAAATATAGCCCAATTGTGCGTGATCTAGCCCAATCTGGCAACAGTGCCGCATCAGTTGATTCCTCATACAGCTCACGATGGAGCCACGCCCATAGCTCCAGAGTCATTCTTCACAGCCTCACGCAGGACTGGCATACGCCAGGCCAGCCCACTCCGCTTACACTTACAGGGAAGGACAACAACGCTACATGGCCCAGATTTTCATTGCAGTGATCTGCTGGTCACACCCTAGTTGTCAGTACGCCACAGCCACTCCCTCACGGCTAGTATACAACCACACCATCCATCCATTGACCCTGCCAATAAAAAAGACCGGGCGCACATGCTCGACACCATTTCAGAGTTGCTCGCCCCGGATGCACTGCGGCCGGCACAGGCACACCGGCACGGGGCGGTGACTTTTGGTCCACTGAGGTACGGGTACCGTAACTGTTGAGCGGGTGTACAGCCTGAGGTGATGGCCCGTCCCGGCGGTCTGGACAGCTCAGGTTTTGTGTGCCCTGCTGGACCGCAGTGTAGGCGTGAGCCACCGAACAGGGAGGCCTACCACCATGTGCGTGGCCTCACTGTTCACTGAGTTAGTGGCACCGCAAGGACTGAGCGGGTGTGCAACCTGCGATGATGATAGGTGCACTAGTATGTCCTCTGGCATGGCAAAATCAAGACGCAGCACCAAATGTGAGACCTGTTGGCCTGCGGAGCGGGACTGCATGATGCGGAGGGTGCCCTGTCCGCGAAAAGGTGAGCAGTGAGGCCTGGGTGCGCATCGTTGGGCAAATACGTCTGGGTGGCGGGAGTGGATACACAAAGGCGGCACAGCGATTTAGGCGTACGCAGTCGTATATACTCTCCCATTACTAATTCTGTACTATGTTTAGATGTGGGAGATTGAGGGCTCCACTAGGTCCCGGCACGTGGTTGGAGACACAGCACTCACTGTCCCTCTTCATCTCTTCCTTTCTCTCCTTCACACTCTTTCTCTCTCTCTTCTTCTCTCACTCTTCCTCTCTTTCTCTTTGTCTTCCTCTCACTCTTTCTTTTTCTCTCTCTCTTCCTCTCACTCTCACTGTTTCTCTCTTTCTCTCTGTATTCCTCTGACTCTTTCTTTCTTTTTCTCTCTGTCTTCCTCTCACTCTTTCTTTCTCTCTCTATCTCTCTTTCTCTCTCCTTTGATGGACGCATGACGCACAATATTATCTTGCTTTTTGTCTTGCAGGCCTGCAATGAAGCATGGCCATCCTGCAATCAACACTCAACCTGAATTGTGAGCTCCGCTCTCCGCGTGTACACAACGGGTGAGGAGGTTTCTTCGGCACGTGGTGGACCCTCTTCGACACACGCCGGTGGTGTAAGGTGAGCAAAGAGGCTTGTTTGCGCAGCGGCGGGCAGTCACCTCCGGGGAGTGGATGGTGTGCAGCAGCCTGGGTACGCAGCGGCACGCAGTCCCCTCCGGGCAGTGGGAGTGCATGGGGTGCAGCAGCCTGGGTGCGCAGCGGCTGTCATACACCTCTAGGCAGTGGGAGTGGATGGAGTGCAGCAGCCTGGGTGTACAGCAGCGGGTAGACACCTCTGGGCAGTGGAAGTGGATGGGGTACACTAGCCTGGATACACAAAGGTGGGACAGCGATTTAGGCATACGCAGTTGTATGTACTCATCCATTACTGATTCAATTTTTATGTTTCAGATGACTAAGCTTGAGGGCTGCCCTATATCCCGGCACGTGGTTGGAGACACACCGGTGACAGAAAGGTGAGCTGTGAGGATTTTCTCCACAGTGTCAACACTCACTCTCACTCTCCCTCTCCATCTCTTCCTTTCTGTCACTCACACTCTTTCTCTCTTTCTCACTCTCCATCTCTTCCTTTCTCTCTCTCACACTCTTTCTCTCTTTCTCTGTCTCTTCCTCTCTCTCTCATTCTTTCTTTCTCTCTCTTCCTCTCTCACTCTTTCTCTCTCTCTTCCTCTCTCTCACACATTTTCTCTCTCTCTTCCTCTCTCTCACACTGTTTCTCTTTCTCTCTTCCTTGTATCTCACTCTTTCTCTCTTTCTCTGTCTTCTTCTCTCTCACACTTTCTCTCTTCCTCACTCTCACTCTTTCTCTCTCTCTCTTCCTTTCTCTCACTTTTTCTCTCTCTCTCTTCTCTCTCTCTCACTCTTTCTCTCTCTCTTCCTCTCTCTCACTCTTTCTCTCTCTTTCTGTCTCTCACTGTTTCTCTCTCTCTTTGTCTCTCTCACTCTTTCTCTCTGTCTTCCTCTCACTCTTTCTTTCTTTTTCTCTCTCTCTTCCTGTCACTCCCACTGTTTCTCTCTTTCTCTCTGTCTTCCTCTCACTCCTTCTTTCTTTTTCTCTCTGTCTTCCTCTCACTCTTTCTTTCTCTCTCTCTCTCCTTTGATGGACGAATGACGCACAATCCTATCTTGCTTTTTATCTAACAGGCTGTGATTCACGAATCGACGTCCCCCCCCCACACCACCACAGCTGAACGTGTGTACAAACTGCGATGATGCGTGGCCATCCTGACAACGCCTGACAAAGTTGCTTCAGCACGTGGTGCACCCTCTTACACACACGCCAGTGGCGGAAGGTGAGCAGAGATACTTCTTTCCGCAGCAGCGGGCAGTCACCTCTGGGCGGTGGGAGTGGATAGTGTGCAGCAGCCTGGGCGCACAAGAGCGCACAGACACCTCCGAGCAGTGGGAGTGGATGGGCTGCAGCAGCCTGAGTGCGCATTGCCGAAACAGATAATTAGGCGTGTGCAGTTGTATGTACTCTGCAATTACTAATTCTATACTATCTTTCAGATCACTAAACTTAAGGGTGCACTATGTCCCGGCACGTGGTTGGAGACACACCGGAGGCACAAGGGTAAGCTGCGAAGATTTTCTCCAGTTTCAACACTCCCTCTCCATCTCTTCCTTTCTCTCTCTCACACTTTCTCTCTTTCTCTGTCTCTGTCTGTTCCTCTCTCTCATTCTTTCTTTCTCTCTCTTCCTCTCTCTCACTCTTTCTCTCTCTCTTTCTCTCTACCTCTCTCTCACACTGTTTCTCTCTCTCTCTTTTCCTTGTATCTAACTCTTTCTCTTTCTCTCTCTCACTCTTTCTCTTTCTCTGTCTTTGTCTGTCTTCCTCTCTCTCACTCTTTCTCTCCTCTCTCTCACTCTTCCTCTCTCTCTTCCTCTCTCTCACTCTTTCTCTCTCTCTTCCTCTCGCTCACTCTTTCTCTCTCTCTCTTCCTCTCTCACACTATTTCTCTCTTTCTCTCTCTCACTCTCTCACTCTTTCTCTATTTCTTTGTCTTCCTCTCTCTCTCACTCTTTCTTTGTTTCTCTCTTTCTCCCTCACTCTTTCTCTCTTTCTCTTTCTCCTTTGCTGGACGCATGACGCACCATCTTATCTTTCTTTTTGTCTTACAGGCTGTGATTCACAAATGGTCCAGCGATGACACGACATGGCTGTACATAGTTTTATTTGTTGTTGTTTTGTTTTAATGAAATGTTTTATATGTAAATCCATTAATGACTAAGATTCTTATTTGTCCAACCTAACGTGACTGTCACATTTGTTTGTGGGGGTGAGGGGAGATGGCGGACAAGGAGCTCCTACTTGGGGATGTCGGAGCAGTGTTGGGTGTCCGACCTGCATGATCGTTGCCTCCATTACATCTGTTCTCAGAGACTTAAGAGCCGGCGGTCTGGCTCGTAGATGAAGAACTGCGAGCCGACTAGCAGGCTCATAGAGGGAGAACCACGGCCCGTCAGTTCGCAGAGGAAGAGCTGTGGGCCAGCTCGCAGAGGAACACCTGGGGGCCGACTAGTATAGGGAAAGGTGCGGGCCATCGGCTTCCAAAGGGATAGCTGCGGAACACTGATGTGGGGAGAGGGAGCGTGAAGAGCGTATCTCGCAGAGAGACACCTCCGGTATATTTCCAGTATTGGCTTCACAGATACAACTGCGGGCCCGAGAACTCGCACCCGAAGAGCTGTGAGCTGACAAGTGGTTTGCAGAGGCAGACTTGCGGGCCCAAGTATGTTGTTGGAGGTATGCTGTTGATGGTGGAAAAGGGTGCGTTACCTGCTGATGTAGGGAGACGCAGCGTGAAAGCGGTATCTCGCACAGACAGAGCTCCGGTATATTAAATTGCCCCCGGGACCTTTCTTTTATATTTTCACTCGATGCGAGGCACAAGATGGCTGCTAACACTTCCTGGTTTGAATTGTTAGCAGCCAATCAGAGGCAAGCTCGTGCTCGGGAGTTAGGCACAGTCCAGATATATATATATCTTTTTTCCTTTAATATCTCAAAAACTACTGAACGGATTTACACCATTTCCACAAAACCGCGCTTTCTGCACCAAGACCTTTCTCCCTGCCAAATTTGCAATTCTTTCTTTGTCACACAGTACATGTAATGCACCGCTCTCATCAAGAATGGAATCAGTAATGGCACAATTTCCCTGTTGCTCCACACATAAATACATGTAAAGAACAAATCAGAATAGTTCCTTTATTTTTTCAAATTGCAAAACTTCTCTCTATTGGTTATTTTTTTTTTTTAAACTCTTTTTATTAACACAGCTCATGAGTCCATACAACATGTATTTGCAGCAACAGTTCATTATTAAGCCGAATACATATATCCACAGGGGGTAGAAGCATGGGAGCCCCGCTCTGGGGAGTACCAATGACATTTCCTCTCACTCATCTCCGGTTGCCCCAGGATTTCTATATCGCTTCCAGGGCGCCCAGACCTTTCCCCATTTTTTGGCACACCTCCTGTCTATTGGTTATTTTTGAACTTTCCATATAAACAGTTTTTAAAAATTTAAGAACACATACAGGTGAGAAGTTCAACGTATTCTATCAACAAACTTTCTAGAACATTCTACGACACGTGCAGGTTAAAAGTTCATCATTTTTTCAAACCTAACGATATTTTTTGCAACATTTTCTCGAACATTTAAGGGCACGTGTAGGTTAAAAGTTCACCATTGTTTTAAGTTCGAACAGCGCCTTCCAAATGCAAGTAGCAGGTGTGGTTGAACTGAGCAAATGTTATCCTATCATATGAACTCTACGTTGAAACTGCTTTTTATTAACCAATGACAAAGATGCTTTTCGACAAACTAATATGCACCCTACTTTTTAGTAAACAATGTTTTTCATCTCCCAATCAGTTATCGTTTTGTATGAGAAAAAAAAGTAGTTCCCCATCTTTAAACATATCTCTTATTCTACGAACGGACTGCATGAGCTACAGACATCTATCCATATCTTCCAGCTACACCTTCAAAATGCTAGTGTGGATCGTAGGACATAGCTATGTTTTCTGGTGCAAGAGGTATGCAGAACAGAGACGTATTGACTTAGACCTAGGTTTACAAAATGTGGACATTAAATGGTTTGGACAGAGAGGATTGAAGTGGCACCAATTACTCCCTTTGGTTAAAACCTGTTTGCATCTCCAACTCCCTGACCTCATGATTGTGCACTGTGGTGGAAATGACCTAGGCACATTGACTGTGGTGGAAATGCTAATGAAGGACACCTTTAGACAATTGATGTTGCTTTTGCCTCAAACTGTCTTTGTATATTCCAATATATGCCAAAGACAGAAGTGGAAATGGTCAAACAAATTTTGTCCTCAGATTGAAAAATCTAGGAAGAATGTCAACAAAGCTGTGTCTGCATACCTCAGAGACCATAGAATGGGGTCGATCTACAACAACAACATACGTTATGATATGGCTGATATCTACAGAAGTGATGGAGTACACTTCACAGATCAGGGAAATCGAGTTTTTCTGAATAACCTGAAGCTGTGCATCCGCACTTATATGTAGCTCCAACTAATAAACACAAAGGCTCTTTTTAGAGCCGCCTTATATTCCCAATATCGGTTCGCAGACTGACAACTGCGATCCGGCTAGCACAGGGAGACCTGCGGTCCATCGGGCAGCCTCGCAAAGGGAGAGCTACGGCCCGTGGGCTCGGCTCACACAGAGAGAGCTACGGGCCGACGGCTCGCAAACGCAGAGCTGTGAGCCAATGAACTGGTAGTGTTTTATGGTTTAGGGTAGTGCAGTGGTGTTTGTGTAGTGTAGGGGTCCTGCTGTGGGTAGTGTTTTAGGGTTTACGGTAGTGCAGTGGTGTTTGTGTAGTGTAGAGGGTGGTGCTGGGGGTACATTTAGGGTTTAGGGTAGGGCAGTGGTCTTTACGTAGTGTAGGGGGTCCTGCTGTGAGTAGTGTTTTAGGGTTTAGGGTAGTGCAGTGGTGTTTGGGTAGTGTAGAGGGTCGTGCTGGGGGTAGCGTTTTACGGTTTAGGGTAGTGCAGTGGTGTTTCTGTAGTTTAGGGGGTCGTGCTGGGGGTAGTGTTTTAGGGTTTAAGGTAGTGCAGTGGTGTTTCTGTAGTGTAGGGGGTCGTGATGGCAGTAGTGGTTTAATGTTTAGTTAGGTAGTGCAGTGGTGTATGGGTTGTGTAGAGGGTCGTGCCGACAGACTGACTCACAGAGCGCCGAGCCATCGGACTGGCTTCTAAAGGCATAGCCGCGACCTCGTGATGTGGGGAGAGGCAGTGTGAAAGGAGTATCTTACACAGACACAGATGCCAGTGTTGCCTCGCAGAGTTAAAACTACACACCCGATGGCTTCTACATGGAGAGATGCGAGCTGACGGACTAAGTCACAAAATGGCTGCCAACACTTCCTAGTTTCAACCGTTCACAGCCAATGAGCCGCGAGCTCGTGTTCGTAACCCTCAGCCAATCAGATGTCAGAATTCTCAAATATCGATATCTGTAAAATTTGATATTTCTCAAAAACTACTGAACGGATTTACACCATTTTAACAAAAGCGCGCTTTCTCGACCACAACCTTTCTCCCTCACAAATTTGGGGTAATTCCGTTCAGCAGTTCGACCTTTAGCCTTGTCTAAAGTTTCCTATGGAAAATGCATTGAGAAAACACATTTTGGGACTCCCCTTTTTCTCAGCCCCCTTGACCAATCACCCCCAAACTTTCAAGATAGGAGCTGATCAAAAAGAGAAACTTTTTTGAAAATTTTGTAAAGATTCGTCAAACGACGCCAAAGTTATAAGCACATGGAGGGCTCCAGGAGAGGGGCCACGCAACCCCCTCCCAACATGAGTGAAGCCCCGGGGCTGCGGGGACCCCAGCGGGCCCCCGCAGCCCCAGCGACCCCCAGCTATTATTTCTTAAGAAATGCCCGCAAGACCTAGCCCACCCGGGGACCTCATTAAAATAAAAGGCGGGAACCCGCGACCTCAGCGCGAATTGCGCTGATTTTTATTTTTTATAAAAAATGCTTTTTTGGCCCTGGGGTCCTTCTGGGACCCCCTGAGCAGGCCTAGGGGGTCACGGTGTTTCTACCCTGCCCCCTTCTCTTGTTTTATACCTTTGTTTCTCTGTTTTCTAGTGACTCGCTTCTACCGAGCCACAAGATGGCTGCCAACACTTCCTGGTTTGGAGTGTTCGCAGCCAATCACAGTGAAGTTCGTGTACGGGACTTAGGCTCTGCCCAGATATTGAAACTTTTATTTTTCTTATTTCTCAGCAACCACTGAACGGATTTACACCATTTTACAAAAGGTCGCTTTCTAAGCCAAGCACTACCTTTGTGCCACATTTGGGGTAATTCCGTTCAGTAGTTTCGGCTGTAGCCTTGCACAAAGTTTCCTATGGGAAATTGATTTTTTTACTCTTATTTTTTGTATTTCTCAAAAACTACTGAACGGATTTACCCCATTTAAAAAAAAGGTCGCTTTCTGAACCAAGCTCTACCTTTCTGCCAAATTTGAGGAAATTCCGTTCAGCAGTTCGGGCTGTAGCTCGTCGCAAAATTTCCTATGGAAATGAACATGGAGAAAACGCGTTTTGGGACCCCCCTTTTTTCTCAGCCCCCGCTTGACAAATCACCTCCAAACTTTCAAGATAGGAGCTAACCCAAAAAGTGCAACTTTTTGCAAAATTTCATAAACATTCGTCAAACGACGCCAAAGTTATTAGCAAATCAAAAAATGCTTTTCCTATGGAAACTAGGTTGTAACTATAACTACCTACTGGCGACCGCCAGTAGGTAATATATATATATATATATATATATATATATATATATATATATATATATATATATTCACTGAAAAAACCATAGGTTTTACAGACGTTATAGTTAGAAATTAGCATTTAAAAACCTTTGAAATTCACTGAAAAAACCATAGGTTTCAGGGGCGTTATAGTTAGCTGGACATTTCACTCGTACAAAACCATAGAAATTCCACTGTTATAGTTAGTTCAGCTAACTATAACTCGCGCCCTGCAATGCACTGCTCATGATGTCACATATTACATCATTCATGACATGGTCAGTGACCTCACTGATGACATCACTGATGACATCTCAAATGACATCACTGATGACATCACTGATGACATCATCCAGTGACTGTGTGTTTCTTTAAAGTTTAAATATGTATTATATATATGCCAAGGTGTATTGAAGAATGAGTGGGTGTATAAGTGTCTGGATGGAGGATTTAGTAGGTGCGTGACTGACTGTTTAAGTGAGTGATTACATGTGTCTTACTGAATGCATGGGTTAGTGACTAAACTGTGTGAATGTCTGTATCAGTCTGTCTGTTGTTGTATAACCTGCTGCATGGGTTGGTCAGTAGCTACATGAGTGTCTATATGGATTATCGATTGGTTGCCTGAGTATTTGTATGGGTGCCTGAGTGTGTGTGTGGGTGGGTGGGAGGTGTGTGACTCTGTGCATAGATGTTTGAGTGGTTGATTCAGTGGGTGTATGGGTTCAAGAGTGCATGTGGAAACAGCTGTATGGGTGGGTGAGTGTGTGTATGGGTGTGTTGGTGAGTGAATGGATGTCTCAGTGGTACATGTCCAAGTAACTACATATGTAAAAGGCAGTGTATGTGAGAGTTGGAGTATATAAATGACTATACGTGAGAGTCAGTGATTGTGAGAGTGGCTGTATGGATGAGTGTGTACTTGTATCAGTGATTGTATGAGAGAGTAAGTATGCGTTTGTTTCTGTTTGAATAAGTGATGTGGTGTGTGTATAACTGTATAGGTCAGTAAATGGAAGTGTGATTGATTCTTTGCATGACTGACTAGGTGTGTGAGTAACTCTGGATGAGTGGTGGTGTGTGAGTATCTGTATAGGTGTATGAGTGCATATGATAGTGTTGAATTGATGAGTGACTGCATGTATGAGTGATTGTATGGGTGAATGAGTGGATGTGTGTGTAGACCTAGGAATCAGTGAGTGCGTATGTAGTAACTGGTATTGGTGTGTCGATGGCTTCGAAAATGGTAGTCTGTATTTTACAGTGGGTGTATCAAAGGTTATATTAGAGTGTGAGGAGGTGCATCAGATTTTCACGTGGACGATGTCATCAGTGATGTCATTTGAGATGTCATCAGTGATGTCATCAGTGATGTCACTGACCATGTCATGAATGATGTAATATGTGACGTCATGAGCAGTGCATTGCGGGGGCGCGAGTTATAGTTAGCTGAACTAACTATAACAGTGGAATTGCTATGGTTTTGTACGAGTGAAATGTCCAGCTAACTATAACGCCCCTGAAACCTATGGTTTTTTCAGTGAATTTCAAATGTTTTTTAAATGCCAATTTCTAACTATAACGTCTGTAAAACCTATGGCTTTTTCAGTGAATTTCAAAGGTTTTATAAATGCTAATTTCTAACTACAATGTCCCTGAAACCTATATTGTTTTTAACTAAATTTAAAAAAGACGTGCATACTTTTTGTAGTGAAAAACTAACTGTAACAGTAGTTTGTTCTAAGTTATAATTTAACAATGTTTAAAACTTAATTAGCACTAATTAACATATAAGTGTGGAAAAAGTGTGACGCAGCAGCTATGATACCTGACTTCGAACAACAGCGTTCACAGTTCGATTCCCGGCTCCAGCGGCACATTAGCCCACCACTATGTCACTGTGGGCAACACCTTGCTTAATCTTTCCGACGCCCCCGAGCGCCGGCACACCTTTCCAGGGGTAGCTGTACGCTTTACAAATGCTCGCATTTTTTTAATTTAAAACCACAGTGATGAGAAATATTATCACGTTTTTTTTTCTTCTATTCTGAAAGATCTTTTTTTTATGTCTTCTATTTATAATTACGGCAATTAATAAATGTATTTACTCATGAGAATGGAAAAGACACGGTTTTCCGGGTAACAGTTTTTAAGCTCTCCAACGTATGTACATATTAAGGACCTTATACGTGTTAGGTTCGAAATCGAAACTTTTTCCGCTTCACATTTTGTAACTTTTCCCAAGACGTGCACAAGTTAAACAGTTAAAACGTGAGCACGTGTCAACTGTAAAACGTGACATCTAAATGGGCAGAGCCGCATCTTCCTTCCATAGACTACTCAATAACCAAAAAGTATATAAACCACACCCGTTGATTGATTAGTTTCGTTTTTGCGAGTGATTTACGCGTCTCCATTCAGTGATGCAGGTGCTCTTTTCTAGAGTCGGATTCTTCTTTTGCGGCCACAAAACATAATCCTGAGTTGTAAGTTGTTTGATTATGGCATACTAGATATTTATAATACGTAGCTATTTGTCAATATTTAAACACTTGTATTTAGAAAAAAGTGTTATTGGTTGTTTTTGCCATTTATATGTAACGTCAGCAGCTTGTTTTCAGAAACAGACAGAATACAGCAAACATTGTTCCTGTTCTGGCTCCTTTGAGCTCATATAGTGTGACTTTGTATATTATAATATTGACACTGTACTTGACCTCAGAAGTGTTGGTGACCCGTCGGCGCGAAGACTAAAGATTTATATGTAACGTCAGCAGCTTCTAGTTTGTAGTCTATTTCCCCCTTGAGATCATATAGTGTGAGTATGTATATTATAATAACCACACATTATGATCTCAGAGGAGTTTGTGACCCGTCGGCGCGAAGACTAAAGATTTATATGTAACATCAGCAGCTTCTGGTTTTTAGTTTATTTCCCTTTGACATCATATAGTGTGAGTATGTATATCATAATAATCACACATTATGATCTCAGAGGAGTTTGTGACCCGTCGGCGCGAAGACTAAAGATTTATAAGTAACGTCAGCAGCTTCTGGTTTTTAGTCTATTTCTCCCTTGAGATCATATAGTGTGAGTATGTATATTGTAATATTTACATTTATACTGACCTCAGTGGAGTTTGTGACCCGTCGACTCGAAGACTAAAGATTTATATTTAACGTCAGCACCTTCTCGTTCTTACTCTGTTTCTTCCTTGGGATCATATACTGTGAATATGTATATTATAATATTAACAGTCATTGTGATCTCAGAGCACTTTATGACCCCTCGGCGCGAAGATGAAAGATTTCGAAGTCCCGGAGAAAAGAAGCTCTGAACACACTCATTGCTGGAAAGTATTTTGTTATTGATTTTGTTTTGTATTGATGACTTCATTTTCATTTTCCTTTTTGTGTGCCATCAGTGACACTGTGTATATTGTAAGAGTGTGATATTTCCACACAACAGGAATTGGAGATTTGTCGCCGCCAGGAGTAAACCATCTGAAATACAGTTTACTGACCTTTACAACTTACTTGATCAGATATTTTTACATTGACAATATTTTTGGAAATTGCAGTTTAAAAAAAATAGTTTCCATAGATACTTTCTTAGTGAATACCTTTGATAAACCCTACATTTCTGAATGTTTTTTTGCTATTTCTATTTTTGTCTGTTGCGGTTCCTATTCACCTTCTCCCTATAGAATATATACGACCAATAGTGTATATTATTATACTACTATCCTATATATTCTTAACACAGTACGTGATTTGTTAGCGGAGCAGTGAGCGACCTCTAAGCACTACGACCGAACTTTCCCGAATTCTACAGAATAGAAATTATAAAAAATGATAAAGCGTACATTTCTATGTACTATAAAGTGATTTGTGTTTAACTGTTTTTTACTTGTTATTGTTCTTGTGACCTGAGATGATGTAGTGCGGGAGTGTTTCTTGTAGCACTTCTTTTCTACTTTATCTAAAAGTAACTCATGCCCTCTTATATTATCAAGAATATAGGACAACACTTTTACAAACTATAGCAGAAAAAAAAGGGAGGGTGTGCCCACGTTTGAGGGATATTTTATGAATTGCGTTTTTATTTGTCACCCCTTTGATATATACAGCTTCAGTTTCCGAAGAAAGTATATTTGTAATTGCTTAATAAAAACTATTTCAAACCTAGACTGAAATTTTTGCTGCGCAACCACAGCTCCCCGTCAGAAAAGTAAACACCACATTATAACTAAACAGTGCTCCTGGGAAGTATCCCACCCGCAAACTTAATAAAAAGAAGACCGCAACACACTTTGTTATTTTCCCGCCGTGATTTGTACACCCCACACCAATTATATAAATGGCCCTTAAAATATATAAAAAACAATTTTTACCTTCACAATCCCTGTCCACCACCTTGTGACCACTGTACAGAGTTAATAGTGTTCCTACCCTCCCCGCTACTACTTTCTTTTCCCGTACTCCATTGAAGTGCATCACAAAATGGTTCACAACAGTGAACCGTTCCCAGCCAATAATGAGCAAACTTGTACTCGGAACACTTTAGCCAATAAAATGTCCATGGTGTTCCCCAGAGGGGGAGGGAATCGCTGCCAACACTTCTACTTTCAATGATTTACAGCCAATGAACATTAAGCTTGGGAAGGTCCTGCTTGGAACACGTTACCCAATCAGATGTCCCTGATGCTCCGCGGAGGGGGAGGGAATGGCTGGCAACACTTCTACTTTCAATGGTTTACAGCCAATGAACATTAAGCTTGGGAACGTCCTGCTTGGAACACGTCAGCCAATCAGATGTTCCTGCTACTCCGCGGACGGGGAGGAAATGGCTGGCAACACTTCTACTTTCAATGGTTCGCAGCCAATGAACATTAAGCTTGGGAAGGTCCTGCTTGGAACACGTCAGCCAATCAGATGTCCCTGCTACTCCACGGACGGGGAGGAAATGGCTGGCAACACTTCTACTTTCAATGGTTCGCAGCCAATGAACATTAAGCTTGGGAAGGTCCTGCTTGGAGCACGTCAGCCAATCAGATGTCCCTGCTACTCCGCGGACGGGGAGGAAATGGCTGGCAACACTTCTACTTTCAATGGTTCGCAGCCAATGAACATTGAGCTCGTTGTTGGAACACCTCAGCCAATTAAACGTTAATTTTGTTCCAGACACACGAACAGAACATGCCCTCCCACATAATATTAAATTTTGTCTAAGAAAGTGACACTGTCCGTGATAAAAGTGAACACTGCATTATAAGTAAACATTACTGCGCATTATATTAAAGGAAGGCTGCAATACGGCGCATTGTAATTTTCCCGATATGATTTACACACCCTACTGAACATTGCCGCAGTACTGCACATTCACACTACCTGTGTGTGCACCCTACACACTGCTTGCCGCTATACGGCGCATTGTTTTCCCGACGGGATTTCCAGAGCCTACGCAACCTTTCCGCAATACCGCGCACCGTTGTTCTGCGGATGTGATTTCCACGGCCTACGCAACATTCAAACTCCCTGCCTCTGCACCGTACAGACTGCTTAAACTAAGACCACAGTGTTCCTACTATACCCTCTTATACAATTTTTCTCTTTTGTTTCGCCCCTACGCCTTTCAACTCAGTCACAAAATGGCTGCCAACACTTCCTAGTTTCAACAGTTCGCAACCAATGAGCCGCACGCTCGTGCTCGTGACGCCTCAGCCAATCAGATGTCAGAATTCTCAAATATCGATATCTGTAAATTTTGATATTTCTCTAAAACTACTGAACGGGCTTACCCCATTTAAACAAAAGCATGCTTTCTGGACCAAGACCTTTCTCCCTGCCAAATTTGGCATAATTCCGTTCAGCAGTTTGACCTGTAGCCTTGTCTAAAGTTTCCTATGGAAATTGCATGGAGAAAACACGTTTTGGGACCCCCCTTTTTTCTGAGCCCCCCTTCACGAATCACCCCCAAACTTTCAGGATAGGAGCTCACCTAAAATGAGAAACTTTTTGGAAAATTTCGTAAAGATTCATCAAACGACCCTAAAGTTATAAGCACATCAAAAAATGCTTTTCCTATGGAAACGTGGTCCTAACTATAACTATCTACTGGCGACCGCCAGTAGATAATATATATATATGTATATATATTCACTGAAAAAACCATAGGTTTCAGGCACGTTATAGTTAGAAATTAGCATTTAAAAAACCTTAGAAATTCACTGAAAAAACCATAAGGTTTTAGGGACAGTTATAGTTAGTTGGACATTGCACTCGTACAAAACCCGTGAAATTCCCCCGTTATAGTTAGTTCAGGTAACTATAACTCGCGCCCCGCAATGCACTGCTGATGACGTCACATATTACCTCACTCATGACATGGTCAGTGACATCACTGATGACATCACTGATGACATCTCAAATGACATCACTGATGACATCATCCAGTGACTGTGTGTTTCTGTAAAGTTTAAATATTTTTAATATATATAGGGAAAGGCGTATTGAAGAATGAGTGGGTGTATAAGTGTCTGTATGGATGATTTAGTAGGTGCGTGACTAACTCGATAAGTGAGTGATTAAACGTATCTTACTGAATGCATGGGTTAGTGACTAAACTGGGTGAATGTCTGTATCCGTCTGTCTGTTGCTGTGTAAGTGGTGCATGGGTTTGTGAATAGCTACATGAGTGTCTATATGAGTTATTGATTGGTTGTCTGAGTATCTGTATGGGTGCCTGAGTGTTTGTGTGGGTGGGGTGTGTGCGACTCTGTGCATAGATGTGTGAGTGGGTGATTCACTGGGTGGATGGTTTCAAGAGTACATCTGTGATAGACTGTATGGGTGGGTAAGTGTGTGTAAGAGTGTGATAGTGAGTGAATGTATGTCCCAGTGGTACATGTGTGAGTAACTACATATGTGAAAGGCAGTATATATGTGTGTTGGAGTATATAAATAGCTATAAGCGAGAGTGTGTGATTGTGAGAGTGACTGTATGGATGAGTGTGTGCTTGTATCAGTGATTGTATAAGAGCGTAAGAATGTGCTAGTATTTGTATGAGTAAGTGAGCTGGTGTGTGTATAACTGTATAGATGAGTAAATGGCAGTGTGTTTAATTATTTGCATGACTGACTAGGTGTGTGAGTACCTCTATGGATGAGTGGCGGTGTTTGAGTGTCTATATAGGAGTATGAGTGCATATGATAGTCCTGTACTGAGTGACCATAAGTATGAGTGACTGTACGGGTGAGTGAGTGGATGTGTGTGTGTAGACCTAAGAATCAGTGAGTGGGTATGTAGTTATTGGTGTTGGAGTGTCTATGGTTTTGAGAATGGCAGTCTGTAATTTAGAGTGGGTGTATCAAAGGTTATATTAGGGTGTGAGGAGGTGCATTAAATTCTCACATGGATGATGTCATCAGTGATGTCATTTGAGATGTCATCAGTGATGTCATCAGTGATGTCACTGACCATGTCATGAGTGATGTAATATGTGACGTCATCAGCAGTGCATTGCGGGGCGCGAGTTATAGTTACCTGAACTAACTATAACGGGCAAATTTCACGGGTTTTGTACGAGTGCAATGTCCAACTAACTATAACTGTCCCTAAAACCTTATGGTTTTTTCAGTGAATTTCTAAGGTTTTTTAAATGCAAATTTCTAACTATAACGTGCCTGAAACCTATGGTTTTTTCAGTGAATTTCAAAGGTTTTTTAAATGCTAATTCCTAACTATAACGTGTCTGAAACCTATGGTTTTTTCAGTGAATTTCAAAGGTTTTTTAAATGCTAATTCCTAACTATAACGTGTCTGAAACCTATGGTTTTTTCAGTGAATTTCAAAGGTTTTGTAAATGACAATTTTTAAATGTATTAATTGTTATATTTATTTTTTTGATACTGATTTACAACATTTTTTTAAACTATTTATTTTTACATATTTTATTTTTTAAATTACATTGTAATTACATTATACATTACATTACAAAATATACTTTCTCAGAATGAATTACTTTAGTTTAAATACTTTGCAAATAGGCAATAGACTTTTAAGTACAGTAGTTACAGTTGTTGCAATGGGCAACACAATTTCAAAAACAAAGCAACATTGAGCTCAATGTGAATTTCTAGTTAAATGCAATTAGTTACTTTATGGATTACTTTTCTAACCACAGGACTGGATCCTAGATTCAGTCCTGGGACATCTCCTGTAAACAGTTGAGTAAAAGCGTTTTGGTTACAGTAGTGATTTTTAAGGAATATTATTGTATTTTAAAAGTTGACACTTAGAAACTTTTTCATATAGAATCACCAATGTTATCCTATGGAAGGAAATTCACTTAGCAGGTAAGTAGTGTTATCGTTACTTTTTCTTACTCAGTGGTGGATCCTGGAACCAGCACTGGTGCATCTCCTGTAAACAGTTGAAAGAATGCGTTTAAGTCACACATGCGATTTTTAAGGAATATTTGTAGTTTGTGAAAATCGACACTTTGAAACTTTTCTGCTGAAAACCAGACAATGGATTCCTATGGAAGGAAATTCAAGTTACTGGTAAGTACGGTTAGAATTACTTTTCAGGGTCAGTGCTGGGCTAAAAGATGCAGCACTGGGTTCTCTCCTGATAACAGGTGAGTAAATCGGAATTCATAGTTCGGCTGATTTTAGAGAAATATTATAAAGTTCCAAAACTCCACACTTAGAAGAATTTCCAAGTGAAACCAGTCAATGTTAGCCTATGGAAGGAAATTCAAGTTACTGTTAAGTACGGTTAGAATTACTTTTCAGGGTCAGTGCTGGGCTAAAAGATGCAGCACTGGGTTCTCTCCTGATAACAGGTGAGTAAATCGGAATTCGTATTTCGTCTGATTTTAGAGGAATATTTGTATGTTTCAAAAATCGACACTTAGAAACTTTTTCAGCAAAAAGCAGGCAATGATATCCTATGGAAGGAAATTCAAGTTACTGGTAAGTACGGTTAAAATTACTTTTCAGGATCAGTACTGGGCTGAAAGATGCAGCACTGAGGTCTCTCCTGATAACAGGTGAGTAAATCGGAATTCGTATTTCGGCTGATTTTAGAGGAATATTTGTATGTTTCAAAAATCGACACTTAGAAACTTTTTCAGCAAAAAGCAGGCAATGATATCCGATGGAAGGAAATTCAAGTTACTGGTAAGTACGGTTAGAATTACTTTTCAGGATCAGTACTGGGCTCAAAGATGCAGCACTGAGGTCTCTCCTGATAACAGGTGAGTAAATCGGAATTCGTAGTTCGGCTGATTTTAGAGGAATATTTGCACAATGGTGAAGGAAGGGGCCTAAGGTGACATGTCTGCAAACACGCCCTGTGGCGCGTTTTAAGTTGGACAATTAATTCCTCCTCAATCCTGGTGGGCTAGTCGGCCCCTAGGGACCCTCAGGATTGAAAAGGAATTTATTCCCCATCTTAAAACGCGCCACGGGGCCTGTTTGCACACATGTCACCTGAAGCCCCGCCCCCTCCCTTCACCACTGTGAAAACGCACCCCGTGGCGCGTTTTAAGTTGGGGGATTAAGTCCCCTTGAATCCTGAGGGTCCCTGGAGTCCAACTAGCCCACCATATACCTCCAAAAGCGCCACAGAGCTGCGTTGCAGAGAGGTGTAAAAGGGGCGTGGCCTCTGTACACGTCTCTGCAACGCAGCCCCTGGTGCATACTGGAGGTTCCTGGTGGGCTAGTTGGCCCCCAGGGACCCCCAGTATTCAAGGGGAGTCGTTCCCCTCTGCAAACGCGTCAGGGGGCGCGTTTGCAGAGTACTGCAGGGAGGGGCGGGGCCTCCGGCACGATGCCAGTCGTTTTTTTTTCCAATTTTTTTTTTTAATGGGAGGGGGGCTGCGTGGCCCCCTTCCCTTGCCCACTTTTGGCCCCCTCCTCAGGCCATTTAAGGCCTTGGGGACCCCATCCCCCGGGGCCGGCCTTGCACTTTTTTTAAAATTTGGGAAGGGGGGCTGCGTGGCCCCCCTCCCTGGCCACTTATGGCCCCGGGGACCCCATCCCCCGGGGCCTGGCCTCTGGTTGGGGACTGTGGGGGGTCCCCAATCCCCCCACAGTCCCAGCCGGCTCCCCGCCTCCTGCGCGAACCGGCATTGCTTTTCCACATGGGGAGCAGCTAACATGCTGCTCCCCATGTGGAAAAGCAATCAGCTTTGGATATTGGAAGCGAGAGCAGGTTTCCTGCTCTCTCTTCCAATCCAAAGCAAGTTTGCAATGACAGGACGGGAGCCCCGAGGCTCCCGTCCTGTCATTGCAAACAGCAGTGTCCCGGGGGTAGGCACCCTGGGACACTGCAGGAGCCGGCCCTGGGGGGTGGCGGTCCCCAGGGCCATCACTGGCTCCAGGAGGGGGGCCGCGCGCCCCCCTCCCACATTTTGAAGCCCCGGGGAGGTGGTGGTCCCCCGGGCTCGGGGGTCCAAACGGACCCCCATTTTTTATTTTTAGTGCCCCGGGGAGGTGGCGGTCCCGGGGCGTGTGGGAGGCTGGAGCCCCCACACAGGTTAAAATAAAATAAAACAGAAGCCCCGGGGAGGTGGTGGTCCCCGGGGCAGCGGGAGGGCAAAGAGCCCTCCGGCACCATTTTTTGTTAAAGCCCCGGGGGGGTGGCGGTCCCCGGGGCTTGGGGGCCCTTAGAGGCCCCCATACATAAATTAACCCCCCACCATGCCCCCGGGACTTGGCCCACCCGGGGCAAATTAACTATCGAAGCGCGGAAGACCGCGCTTCGATTTTTCTCGGCAGGATCCGCGCACCCTGAGCGCATCCTGCCGATTAAAAAAATAAAAAATGCTTTTTGCCCAGGGGTCCTTGTGGGACCCCCTGAGCAGGCCTAGGGGTTAGGGTGTTTCTACCCTGCCCCCTTTGTGCGCTTTGCGCACTTGTTTCTGTCCCTCGGTTCTACCGAGGGACAAAATGGCTGCCAACACTTCCTGAATCGGAATGTTGACAGCCAGCTGACAACCAATTAGCATGCAGCTCGTGATCGGGAGGGTACGCGGACCCTACTCGGCCATAGATATATATGTGACTTTACTTGTGAATTTCTCAGGAACTACTGAACGGATTTACACCATTTAAGCAAAAGGCACCAGTCTGAACCAAGGGCTACCTCTTTGCCAAATTTGGTGTAATTCCGTTCAGCAGTTCGGGCTGTAGCTGCGACTAAAGGTTCCTATGGAAAAATGAATGGGGAAAACGCGTTTTGGGACCCCCCTTTTTTCTCGGCCCCCGCTTGACGAATCAACCCGAGACTTTCAGGGTAGGAGCGGAGCGGAGCGCCCCAACAAGTTGGAAACTTTCGCGAAGATTCGTCAACCAGCGCCAACGTTATTTCAAATAGAATGTCGCGGATTTCCTATGGATAATAGGTCCTAACTATAACTATCTACTGGCGACCGCCAGTAGATAATATGTATATAATTATATATATATATATATATTCACTGAAAAAACCATAGGTTTCAGATATGTTATAGTTACAAATTAGCATTTAAAAAACCTTTGAAATTCACTGAAAAAACCATAGGTTTTAGGGACAGTTATAGTTAGTTGGACATTTCACTCGTACAAAACCCGTGAAATTCCCACGTTATAGTTAGTTCAGCTAACTATAACTCGCGCCCCCGCAATGCACTGCTGATGACGTCACATATTACATCACTCATGACATGGTCAGTGACATCACTGATGACATCACTGATGACATCTCAAATGACATCACTGATGACATCATCCACGTGATAATCTGATGCACCTCCTCACACCCTAATATAACCTTTGATACACCCAATCTAAATTACAGACTGCCATTCGCAAAACCATAGACACTCCAACACCAATAACTACATACCCACTCACTGATTCTTAGGTCTACACACACACATCCACTCACTCACCCGTACAGTCACTCATACTTATGGTCACTCTGTACAGGACAATCATATGCACTCTTTTCCTATATAGACACTCAAACACCGCCACTCATCCATAGAGGTACTCACACACCTAGTCAGTCATGCAAATAATTAAACACACTGCCATTTACTCACCTATACAGTTATACACACACCAGCTCACTTAATCATACAAATACTAGCACATTGTTACGCTCTTATACAATCACTGATACAAGCACACACTCATCCATACAGCCACTATCACAATCACTCACTCTCGCTTATAGCTATTTATATACTCCAATACACATATATACTGGCTTTCACATATGTAGTTACTCACACATGTACCACTGGGACATACATTCACTCACTAACACACTCTTACACACACTTACCCACCCATACAGTCTATCACAGATGCACTCTTGAAACCATCCACCCAGTGAATCACCCACTCACACATCTATGCACAGAGTCGCACACACCCCACCCACACAAACACTCAGGCACCCATACAGATACTCAGACAACCAATCAATAACTCATATAGACACTCATGTAGCTATTCACAAACCCATGCAGCCACTTACACAGCAACAGACAGACGGATACAGACATTCACCCAGTTTAGTCACTAACCCATGCATTCAGTAAGATACGTTAAATCACTCACTTATAGAGTCAGTCACGCACCTACTAAATCATCCATACAGACACTTACACACCCACTCATTCTTCAATACGTCTTTTCCTATATATATTAAAAATATTTCAACTTTACAGAAACACACAGTCACTGGATGATGTCATCAGTGATGTCATTTGAGATGTCATCAGTGATGTCATCAGTGATGTCACTGACCATGTCATGAGTGATGTAATATGTGACGTCATCAGCAGTGCATTGCGGGGCGCGAGTTATAGTTAGCTGAACTAACTATAACGGGGAATTTCACGGGTTTTATACGAGTGAAATGTCCAACTAACTATAACTGTCCCTAAAACCTATGGTTTTTTCAGTGAATTTCAAAGGTTTTTAAATGCTAATTTGTAACTATAACATATCTGAAACCTATGGTTTTTTCAGTGAATTTCAAAGGTTTTTAAATGCTAATTCCTAACTATAACATGTCTGAAACCTACGGTTTTTTCAGTGAATTTCAAAGGTTTTGTAAATGACAATTTTTAAATGTATTAATTGTTATATTAATTTTTTCATACTGATTTATTACATTTTTAGAATTTTTTTTACATATTTTATTTTTAAATTACATTGTAATTACATTATACATTACATTACAAAAAATACTTTCTCAGAATGAATTACTTTAGTTTAAATACTTTGCACATAGGCAATAGACTTTTAAGTACAGTAGTTACAGTTGTTGCAATGGGCACCACATTTTCAAACACAATGCAACATTCAGCTCAATGTGAATTTCTAGTTAAATGCAATTAGTTACTTTATGGATTACTTTTCTAACCACAGGACTGGATCCTAGATTCAGTCCTGGTACATCTCCTGTAAACAGTTGAGTAAAAGCGTTTTGGTTACAGTCGTGATTTTTAAGGAATATTATTGTATTTTAAAAGTTGACACTTAGAAACTTTTCTCATAGAATCACCAATGTTATCCTATGGAAGGAAATTCACTTAGCAGGTAAAAACTGTTATCGTTACTTTTTCTTACTCAGTGTTGGATCCTGGATCCAGCACTGGTGCATCTCCTGTAAACAGTTGAAAGAATGCGTTTAAGTCATACAGGCGATTTTTAAGGAATATTTGTAGTTTGTGAAAATCGACACTTTGAAACTTTTCTGCTGAAAACCAGACAATGGATTCCTATGGAAGAAAATACAAGTTACTGGTAAGTACGGTTAAAATTACTTTTCAGGACCAGTACTGGGCTGAAAGATGCAGCACTGAGGTCTCTCCTGATAACAGGTGAGTAAATCGAAATTCGTATTTCGGCTGATTTTAGAGGAATATTTGTATGTTTCAAAAATCAACACTTAGAAACTTTTTCAGCAAAAAGCAGGCAATGATATCCTATGGAAGGAAATTCAAGTTACTGGTAAGTACGGTTAAAATTACTTTTGAGGATCAGTACCGGGCTGAAAGATGCAGCACTGAGGTCTCTCCTGATAACAGGTGAGTAAATCGGAATTCGTATTTCGGCTGATTTTAGAGGAATATTTTAAAGTTCCAAAACTCCACACTTAGAAGAATTTCCAAGTGAAACCAGTCAATGTTAGCCTATGGAAGGAAATTCAAGTTACTGGTAAGTACGGTTAAAATTACTTTTCAGGACCAGTACTGGGCTGAAAGATACAGCACTGAGGTCTCTCCTTATAACAGGTGAGTAAATCGGAATTCGTATTTCGGCTGATTTTAGAGGAATATTTGTATGTTTCAAAAATCAACACTTAGAAACTTTTTCAGCAAAAAGCAGGCAATTATATACTATGGAAGGAAATTCAAGTTACTGGTAAGTACGGTTAAAATTACTTTTGAGGATCAGTACTGGGCTGAAAGATGCAGCACTGAGGTCTCTCCTGATAACAGGTGAGTAAATCGGAATTCGTATTTCGGCTGATTTTAGAGGAATATTTTAAAGTTCCAAAACTCCACACTTAGAAGAATTTCCAAGTGAAACCAGTCAATGTTAGCCTATGGAAGGAAATTCAAGTTACTGGTAAGTACGGTTAAAATTACTTTTCAGGACCAGTACTGGGCTGAAAGATACAGCACTGAGGTCTCTCCTGATAACAGGTGAGTAAATCGGAATTCGTATTTCGGCTGATTTTAGAGGAATATTTGCACAATGGTGAAGGGAGGGGCGGGGCCTGAGGTGACATCTGTGCAAACGCACCCCGTGGCGCGTTTTAAGTAGGGGGATTAAGTCCCCTTGAATCATGAGGGTCCCTACGGGCCAACTAGCCCACCAGGAACCTCCAGTATGCGCCAGGGGCTGCGTTGCAGAGACGTGTAGAGAGGCCACACCCCTTTTACAACACTCTGCAACGCAGCTCCGTGGCGCTCACTGGACGTACCTGGTGGGCTAGTTGGCCCCAGGGACCCTCAGGATTGAAGGGGATTTAATTCCCCATCTTAAAACGCGCCACGGGGCCTGTTTGCACACATGTCACCTGAAGCCCCGCCCCTCCCTTCACCACTGTGCAAACACGCCCCGTGGCGCGTTTTAAGTTGGGGGATTAAGTCCCCTTGAATCCTGAGGGTCCCCGGAGTCTAACTAGCCCACCATATACCTCCAAAAAGCGCCACAGAGCTGCGTTGCAGAGAGGTGTAAAAAGGAGCGTGGCCTCTGTACACCTCTCTGCAAGGCAGCCCCCTGGCGCATACTGGAGGTTCCTGGTGGGCTAGTTGGCCCCCAGGGACCCCCAGTATTCAAGGGAATTCGTTCCCCCTCTGCAAACACGCCAGGGCGCGTTTGCAGAGTGGTGAAGGAAGGGGCGGGGCCTGCGGGCCCGATCGTTTTTTTTTTTGTCCCCTGAAGGGAGGCTGTGTAGCCCCCTTCCTTTTTCATGTTTTTGGGCCCTGGGGACCCCATCCCCCAGGGCCTTACCCTTTTTGTAATTAAAATTAAAAAACGGGAAGGGGGCCGCGTGGCCCCCTTCCCTGGGCCTGTATTGGCCCGGGGACCCCATCCCCGGGGCATGGCCTTTTATTTTTTTCTTTGGAGGGGGCTGCGTGGCCCCCTCCTCAGGCCATTTAAGGCCCGGGGACCCCTTCCCCGGGGCCGGCCTTTCCATTTTTTTTTTTTTTTTTAAATTTTTTGTGGAGGGGGCCGCGTGGCCCCCTCCCGAGCCACTACTTGCCCCGGGGACCCCATCCCCCGGGGCTGGCCCTCTCCGTTGGGGACTGTGGGGGTCCCCAATCCCCCACAGTCCCGCCGGCTCCCGCGTCCCTTGGGAGCCGGCATTGCTTTACACATGGGGAGCAGCTAACATGCTGCTCCCCATGTGGAAAGCAATCGGCTTTGGATATTGGAAGAGAGAGCAGGTTTCCCTGCTCTCTCTTCCAATATCCAAAGCAAGTTTGCAATGGCAGGACGGGGCCGCGAGGCTCCCGTCCTGCCATAGCAAACTACAGTGTCCCGGGGGTAGGCACCCGGGACACTGCAGGAGCCGGCCCTGGGGGTGGCGGTCCCCAGGGCCATCAAGGGCTCCAGGAGGGGCCGCGCGGCCCCCTCCAGTAAATTGCACAGCCCCGGGGAGGTGGTGGTCCCCGGGGCTATGAGGGTCCGTAGTGGACCCCCACATTTATTTTGTAAGTGCCCGGGGAGGTGGTGGTCCCGGGGCGTGTGGGGGCTGGAGCCCCCACACCTATTTAACATAAAAAGAAGCCCCGGGGGTGGCGGTCCCTGGGGCTGCGGGAGGGCAGAAGAGCCCTCCCGCACCATTTTTATATAAAGCCCGGGGGGTGGCGGTCCCGGGGCTTGGGGGCCCTTGAGGCCCCCACACATAAAATTAACCCCCACCATGCCCCCGGGACTTGGGCCACCCGGGGGCAAAATGCAATCGAGCGCGGAGACCGCGCATTTGATTTTTTTCGGCAGGATTCGCATCCTGCCGATTTTTAAAAAAATATTTTTTTTGCCCAGGGGCTCCTTGTGGGACCCCTGAGCAAACCTAGGGAGTCAGGGTGTTTCTACCCTGCCCCCTTTGTGCGCTTTGCGCACTTGTTTCTGTCCCTCGGTTCTACCGAGGGACAAAATGACTGCCAACATTTCCTGAATCGGAATGTTGACAGCCAGCTGACAACCAATTAACATGCAGCTCGTGATCGGGAGGGTACGCGGACCCTACTCGGCCATAGATATCACTATCTTTTTACTTTTGATTTTCTCAGCAACTACTGAACGGATTTACACCATTTAACAAAAAGGGTTCTTTCTGAACCAAGAACTACCTCTTTGCCAAATTTGGTGTAATTCCGTTCAGCAGTTCGAGGCTGTAGCCGTGTCTAAAGTTTCCTATGGAAAATTGCATGGGGAAACGCGTTTTGGGACCCCCTTTTTCTCGGCCCCCGCTTGACGAATCCCCCTAGACTTTCAGGGTAGGAGCGGACCAGAGCGGGCCACAAAGTTTGAAAATTTTGCGAAGATACGTCAACCGGCAAGAGAGTTATTTCAAATAGAATGTCGCGGATTTCCTATGGATAATAGGTTGTAACTAGAACTATCTACTGGCGACCGCCAGTAGATAATATATATATATATATATCCAAATCAACTGCTTTCTTTATCAGCTCCTTGTCAAACCAAAGCAGGCGCGGACCACAAGGTAAGTGCTTCAATTATTTATTTCATATCGGCCATAACGCGTTTCGGTCCAGCCGGACCTTGATCACATGACAACGCCTATGATTTTTTACACCCCTTTTAAAGTGACTCATGCTCATTGCCATTGGTGGTAGGAAATAGACATAAAGGACATACTGTTTCGTGAAATTTGGGTATGATACAGCGCAGATCTTTTCCTTTTTCTTCTTTTCACACCATCATTATGAATGCTTTTCTAGACAGTATAAAATGTCAAATACATGCAGCATCTCAGTAAGAATCAATATTCTTTAACCCATATAAATATACGTTAAGTTAATAAATCATGAGATATTAAAACAGTATTAAATATGAAATACTATTAAAAATATATATATATATATATATATATACCTCTCATGTTATAAAATTCCAATGATTAGAATAATCAAATAAATAAATAAATAAATAAATATTCATTTAAAAATTATTTTCAGAGAAGCCAAACATAATTAAAAGACAATTTCTTTTTGATGGTAAAATCCTAGCTTAAATGCATAGTTTCTACTGTACACTGGTTCCTGCTACCATTTTCACCAGAAAAAGGTCCTACCATGGGCTCCCCCAGGTTCTGTCTGTTCCTGCTCAATGTCCCATTCTCTAAAAGTGCTAGTGCTCTCCTACCTGTGAAAAATACACAGATTCAATTTTGGCAACATGGTATTTTGTCTACAAATCTTAAGGTGCTCTTAAAATTAAAAATTTAAAATTAAAAAAACACTATTCTTGTGGTTGAGGTTGGTTTGGCGGCCTTCATTGTTTAAGGTAAAATATTCTTACAACTTGTTTCGCTTCTACAAATATGACCTTCCTGCACCCCTCCCAGTCTTGAATTTAGTAATTCTCCTCTGTTCTAATAATTATTTACTCTGGAAGGGTATCCGACTTTGTGCAGGGGTCAATTTAAAAGTCTAAAGAATCTTAGGAGTCACTATAGACAGGTGTATAGGTCCTCTGTCATGTTCAAACCTCCCAGGGTCTTGCTATCAAAGTTGAGGATGTATCTGGTTTCCAACTTCCTAAGTTGCCCCTCTCTATCACCACCCCTTCTGTTCATGGTAATTGTGTCAATTAGATAGTATGTGAGGTCTTTAAGGTTGCAGTCATGCACCTCCCTGAAATGTCTAGCAACTGGGTACGTTTGATCAGAATTATTGATCACCCTGATGTGTTGCAAAATTCTTTTATGTGCAGGAAGCTTGGTGCTTCCCACATATTTCAGGTTGCAAAAACATTCCAAAACATATATGGCGTATTCGGTTTTACAATTAAGTGGTTTACTGATGTTAAATTCTTTATCACTAAACGCCATCTTATATGTTTTCTTGTTTATGCCATATTGGCATGCCTTGCAACTTTTGCATTTTGTAAATCCATTTTGTACCCACCTTTTCCTTTGGTCTTTAGTTTCTGGGCTGCTGCTTACTAGACTATTGTGCATGGAGGGGGCTCTTTTATAAGTGACTCCCAAGTTAGATGGTAATTTATCCCCTATAACTGGGTCACCCCGCACAATAGGCCAGTTTTGCTGCATGATCTTTTTAATTTCCTTTTGTTGGGCATTGTAGGCTAAAATTAACCTTACTTGCAATGGTTGTTGCAATTCAGTGTGATCTCTCATCGTTTTGGTTTGTAATAGAAGGGATCTATCTTTTTTCTGAGATTTATTTATAGCAGTTTCTATTGTTTTTCTTGAGTATCCTCGTGATATGAATCTTTTCTTACTTTCTTGTTGTGCAACTATTAAATCTACGGGGTTGCTGCAGACTCGTTTGAGTCGCATCATTTCCCCATAGGGGATACTCTCAACCAGGTGCCTGGGGTGTAAACTCGTGGAATGCAGCACCGAATTTCCGGCTGTTTCCTTCCTGTAAATTTTTGTTTCAACCTTGTTGTTTTGTATATATAATTCCACGTCCAAAAAGTGAATGTTTTTATCACTAACAGTGGAGTTGAATTTTAAATTGATGTTATTTTTGTTAATAGCTGCAACAAATTCTGTAGCCTCCACATCAGATCCTTCCCATACAATGAACAAATCATCAATAAAGCGATATAACAACTTTACATTGTTCTCCATATATTGTTTGTGAGTGACACCGAGGACCAGCCTCTCCCACCAGCCCATGAATAAACAGGCGTAGCTGGGGGAGAAGATGGACAGTCTTAAAATACACTATTTTGACTTTTGTTTGTAAAATTTGAATCTGAAGTATATGTGCACGCTGTTTATACGAAATGTATTTGTTGGACGTACTCACCCTGAAGTGCTGAAGCTGCACTATTTTATAAATGAAAAATAAATATATATTCCTGGATTCCGCTACACTTCCAATCCTTTGAATAAACGGAATGGACCACCAAAATGTGCTGTCAGATGTTTATTTCAAGGTGCAAGTCTCGCCACAACGCGTTTCAGCCCACCACAGGCCTTGATCACATGACAAAAGGTACGCGTTACCGCCATACTTTTAAAGTGATAAGTGCTCGAAAATAGAAATCACATGTGCAAACAGAGCCATAGACATGAAAGAAATATTTCATTCGCAATGTCGTTTTACAGAACACAGCAGCTTATTTATCCAACATTCAGGGTCATTTCATTTGCTATATCTGTTACTTGTACAATGACAATTTTTATTGGAGGTCTGGTAAATAACAATTAAATTATGATATAATTTAAAAGTTAAAAGTTGAAAAAAACAATTATAAAAGAAAATCTTTTCATGTTAAAAACCTCAACTACGTTATTTGCAATACAACAAATGACGTGCCCAGACACTACTGTATTAATATACAGATAGTTATGTCATTCTATTCTATAAATAACAGTAACAGTGCAATATTGTGTTCTGAATTATTGTATACTCCTCTATGGCCAATAAAGTGCTCGTGCTTGTATGTAAGTGCAATGAATAAAAATGCAAATGAAGTGCTAGTGAGATTTTCTCAATTAAAGTGCATAATGCAAATTCGCAACTCAACAGCCCCAAATAAAATAGGTAGATTTGTCAAAATAGTTGATATACATTCTAGCAGGTTTTAGAGCCCTAAATCTCTGTGATGTATGTAGTTACTGTAAACCCGGTTTAAATACCCGAGTGAGCCTAGTGTAGCTGGTCTAACATGAGTTGGGAGCTTGAAAGAAGTTATAAATATACATTGATCCAATAAATACATGATTAGAAAAATAGACAGATGAATGAATAGATAAATAAATAAATAGATACGCACATGTCTGAATCCGTGTTATACATATCAAAAATAGATACATAAATATTGATATAAAAAAGTATATAAAAGATTGTCGCAATAAATACCCATATAAATATAAATATAAGTATAAAATTCAAAAAGTGCATACATATAACTTATTCATAAATACTGCAAATTGCTAAAAAAAGAGAGATATTGGATCATTGGTTATATAAAAATATAAATGTGTATATGAAAGAGGACACAAAATAGATGGATATACATGGATATCCAACATGTGCAGATAGTGCTAACACCTAAACTCAATTTATACTAGCAAGCATCTAATAGAGGCAGGTGTGGAGATCCTCCGTAATGTTGAGGCCTCCCGGATGCTTAGAGTCTAGTTCTAGTAAATACCTGGTTTCAAGTTTCCTTAATTTAGATTCTCGATCACCCCCTTTCCTGCTGGCTGGTACAGAATCAATTACATAGTATCGTAGATGTTGTATGTCGGCACCATGTTTGTCTTTGAAATGACGGGCCACAGGCTAGGTATTGTCCTGGTTTGTAATGGCCCTCATATGTTGGAGTATCCTTTTATGGACAAGCAATTTAGTACTACCAACATATCAGAGCCCGCATGGGCAAGACAATATGTACACAGCGAATTCCGTTTTGCAGGTGAGGAGTTTAGAGATAGTATATTTTCTAGAACTGAATGGTGTTGTGTAAGTTAAGGTATTAACCCCTAGTTGACAGGCTTTACAGCTCTTACATTTATAAAACCCTTTGTGTGATTGTAACCAAGAGGTTCCTTCTATCACTTCAGGACTAGTCTTGACCAATTCATCCCGCATAGAGGGTCCCCTACTATACGTTATAGATGGCTTCAGAGGAAGAGTTGGTCCAATAACCGTGTCACATATTAACAATGGCCAATTCTGATTGATGATAGATTGGATTTGTTTGTGTTGCCTATTGTATTCTGTTATAATCCTGAACCCTCTATCTGGTACTTCACCTTCAGTAGTGGTCGATTGTACACTGGGGTTATACTTGCTGTCTAGTAGTTGTGCATGTGGATGTTTCATTGATTTCATGATGGCATTGTTAATAATCTTGTGCGAATAACCCCTATCCAAAAACCTTTCCTTACATTCAATCTGAGCAGTCAACAAATCATTGTCCTCACTGTGTATACGTCGCAGCCGCAACATTTCTCCATATGGAATACTATTGATAAGGTGACGTGGGTGGGAACTAGTAGCATGTAATGTTGAGTTCCCAGCCGTCTCCTTCCTGTATAGTTTGGTTTTAATTTGGTTATTGTCTACATAAACCAAAGTATCCAAGAAGCTAACCTCAGTGGGGCTAATAGTGGCTGTGAACTGGAGATTGAGATCATTCTGATTAATAGCTGTGATAAAATCATTGGCCTCATCATAGGTACCCTTCCAAATAACAAGCAAATCATCTATGTACCTCAGCCATAGTTTAACATTCCTAGTGGTACATAGTGTGTGTTGTTTTTTGAGGATCAGCTCTTCCCACCACCCCATTAACAAACAGGCATAGCTGGGGGAAAAGCTGGCCCCCATGGCAACCCCTCTTGTCTGCTGATAAAGCATGTTGTTAAACATAAAAATATTATTTGATAGACAAAACATGACCAGTTTGGCTAACATTTCATTGTGAGTGGCCAGATTTGTAGTTTTGTTCTCCAAATAGTAGATTAGTGCTTTTACCCCATCCTCGTGTCTTATACTGGTGTAGAGCGAGCAGACATCAATAGCAATTAAAACATAATCTTGTTCCCATTCAAACTTAGACAATTTCATAAGAAAGTCGCTAGTGTCTCTTACATACGAAGGTAAAACTTTCACTAGATCTTGAAGAAAGTAGTCAATGTATTGCGACATATGCTCTAAGAGGCTGCCTATTGCTGATATGATTGGTCTGCCGGGAGGATTCACCGGGTCTTTGTGCACTTTTGGAATAAAATAAATGGTGGGTACCACGGGGTTATTCTTCTTTAAAAAGTCATGTTCTTCTTGTGTTAACAAGCCCTTCATTTTCCATGTTGTTAGGTTTTTGTAATGTTTTGTGTACATCTCTTTCAAAGTTGCTGTATTGCATCTCATGTAGCATGACCGGTCATTAAGTTGGGAGTAAGCTTCCTTCAGATAGCTGTCTTTTGACAAGATGACAATGTTTCCCCCCTTGTCCGAATTACGTATTATTACATCCTTGTTTGTTTGTAGTTTGGTAATGAGTTCTCGATATTTTCTGTTTTGCCTAAGATATACGGCTTTCCCTTTTTGGATTTTGAGGTTAAGTTTCTTCATTTGACTAACCACATTTTCATGAAAAATGTCAATCGAGTCTCTCAATAATATAGGATTGAAAGTGGATTTCGGTTTAAATGCGGTGGGGGTTGCTATTGTCACCCTGGTAAGCCTTTCTTGTGTGTTTGCTTGGCCGCCCCAATTGGATTTGCACCTTCCTGATTTACATTGTTGGCTCCCTCTTCCCACAAGTCCTGTATTTCATTGATTAAATTCAAATCGGATTGTGTTAAAGTGGGTGCCTGATCCTCCAATGTGATTTCACGATTAGGTTCACTGTTTCCATCAACTTTCTTGGGATTAGGGATGAAATATTTTTTCAGTTTCAGCTTCCTCACTGCCTTATATATATCTAGTCTTATTTTGGGGTAATTGAAGTTTTTGACCGGACAATAAGGACAGGCCCAGGCTTAATATTTGTTTGTCATCCTCACTGAGTTCTACATTTGTCAAGTTCATAATCGTGTTGTTGTTGTTAGCATTGGGATGGCTCCTTATCTTCTCTTTCGCCAGCCCGGATTTCCCCTTTTCCGCTGTGTAGACTCGTTTCTTGCGGGCTTGTCGTCGTTTCTTTCTGTTCCAGTTTCGGATGCTGCTTGATTGTTCCTGTTTGCGCGTGGTCTGAGAGTTTGTCTCCGGTCGGTCACTAAAAAACCCACCTCATCTACCAGTGAGATCTTTTGGCCTGTCAGTGTTTGCTCTTGTCGTGCCATATTATTTTCTCTTTCGGACTCGCTGTCAATAACCGAACTCATTCCTGATTGTGATGAGTCAGAGTTGAATGTTGGGTTTTTGGAAGTGCCGGCTGATGATTCTGTTGATTTGTTGTATTTAGCTGACCTTAGCACTTCATACTTGCGCGCAAATGTAAAAATTCGCCCTTGCTCGTAATCACACTTATCCCTGTGAAATTTGAATGTCTTTCTTTCTTTTATTTTTCCTCTTCTTTTTTTAATCGTAACATCATATCGTGTCTTAGTTTGCTTTTTTCATCCGTGTCACCAATTGAGTCCAACTCCTCATTGATTTTGTCTATTTCCTCTAACAAGGTCGCTCTATCAATATATATATCTTTGGAGTATCAGTGATTTAGGTACCATTAAAGATGTGTTATTTCATTCTAAGATGCCCACGGATGAACGTGCCCTTTACAAGGGCACGTTATATGATGTCATGTTATATTTGACATGTTATATGTTGTTATGTAATGTGATCTTTTGTTATCTTATGTTCTTTCAGTGTGAGTGAGGCAGGTAAATTAATGGACAGTTCAACAACGATGGTGTCCCCAAATTATCAGTAGCAGTCCTAGGCTAGAGCAATGCTGGGTGACTAAGGGAAGGAATGATGGGTGCATGAAGCAATTAGGCCACATGAAATAATGAGAAAATGGAATGGACTCGGCGTTCGCCAAAGAACAATTTAAATGCATTATTACAGCTGTTGTCACTGTTGTCCAAGGGAGGGTGGGATGAGAGAGGACGACAGAGAGAGCGAAAGTGAGAGTGAATTAATTTCAAGCAGAGGGGCCTTTGGGAAAACATCGCCAAATCCCACACAATTGCCCATTAATGGCTGACGCCAAGGTGCTGTCTGCAGAGAAAGGATCGCCCATGTATCTGTAGAACGGAGCTGTTACAAGTGCAGACTCGAGAGCCATGGTAACTTATCTCTGGGAGTGAAAGAGACTATAAAAACACAATTACCAGAACGAAAGAAAATTGAGGCTGATTGCCATGGCAACAAAAGAGTTACACTGATGAAATACAGGCGTATAAAATCCTTGCATGGTACATTAAAGAAGGGGCAATCAAAGGTAAACAAGAGGGGGCAGAAGATGGCATGCCTGGCTCATGGTGGAGACTGTACACCCCTACTGAGAGAGAGAGAGAAAGAGAGAGAGAGAGAGAGAGAGCGAGGGCACAGCAAGAGAGAGAGAGATAGGGAAGCAGAAAGAGAGAGAGAGGGAGAGGCGGTACAGCAAGAGAGAGAGAGGGAAGCAGGAAGAGAGAGAGGGAGAGAAGGCACAGTAAGAGAGAGAGAGAGACAAGCAGGGAGAGAAGGCACAGTAAGAGAGAGAGAGAGATTGAAGCAGGGTGAGAGAGGAGGAGAGAGGGAGAGAAGGCACAATAAGAGCAGAGAGGAAAGCAGGGAGAGAGAGAGAGAGAGGGAGGAAGGCACAGTAAGAGAGAGAGAGAGAGGGAAGCAGCGAGAGTGAGAAGGAGAGAGTAAGAGTGAGAGAAGGCCCAGTAAGAGAGAGAGAGAGAAGGAAGCAGGAAGAGAGAGAGAGAGAGAGGGGACAAAAGGCGCAGTAAGAGAGAGTGAGAGGGAAGCAGGGGAGAGAGAGAGAGAAGAAGAGAGATCCAGGAGTGTTAGCATGCAAGAGGAAAAGAGGAACATTGCGAAAGAGAGGGGGCTACAAAGAAAGCGCGAGCTAGAAAAAGCACCTGAAAAAGAGTGAGGGAGCAGCAGAACGCGAGAAGTAGGTGGGTAAAAAGTGAAAGAGAGACGGTTGTTGAGAAAGAGAGGCAGAAAGGTGAAGGAATGTATGACAGGTCGGGATAGAGAGAGGGACTGGGAGAGAGTTCCTGTACGACGGAAGAATATGACAGAAATGTGTAACAAGGAAGAGAAAAAAGCACTATTATTTGTAATAATTTAAAGGGACATGAGAAAGAGAGAAAGAGATGGAGCGAGAGTGAGTAACTTATACAAATGTATGAATTCATGCAGGGGTATAATGAAGCGCGCGACAAGCTACTAAGTAGGAGAGTGAAGAGTATGGTGGAGGTAAGTTGAGCAAGTCTTTAATGGGGAGGGTTGAGAAAATTACAGGTAGGGTACACCTGGGAAGGAGACTAATTCATAAGGGTAGTCTCTTCAGAGGAGGATCTACATCCAGGCAGAGTTACACATAATATTGCACAAAGCTCTTTAGTTCCAATACCCTGTTAAAGCTACCCCTTTTATTTGCGCCGAAGTTTTAAGGATATTTTAGGCTTTTTACACAGGCAGGAATTCAAATTAGCAGTGAAAAGTGACCTCGGAAGGAGGGCAGGTATTAAGTCACGGAGCGGCGCCATTTTGGGGAGAACGCGCTCTAGTGTACAAACAACAAGGAGGAGGAGTCATACCCTCCTATATCTTCATGGCCGCAGCATGGACACACTAACTCAGGCATTAACTTAGTGTTCAGAGGCCGTCAGTGCATGCCCTTACTTGAATAATCTCTTTTGTTTTGAATTAGTCTGACTTAAACTGAAAATTAATTGAACCTGATTAGCTTTAATGTACTGAACTTGAATCTGTCTGATCAAACCTTTAATATTGCACGAAGCACTTTAGTTCCAATACTCTGTTAAAGATACCTTATATTTGCGCCAAGGTTTTAAGGATGTTTTAAGCTTTTCAAACAGGCGTGAATAACATTTTTTCTAGCTTACGAGTCAAGAATTTTCAATTCTATTAAGGACACGGAGGCGAGGATTATACTTCTTTACTGACATTTACAGCAGCCAATAAAACTTTGAACTACATAACCCATCAGGCACAGCATGCACTGTCTCCGCCAATCATCACACCCCTTAAGGTATATAACTCAGTTCCAACAGACATTGTCCTCTTTCTTTGCGAACAGTCCAACATTAACATCAACTTCAGAACTTCAGGTCCTTCAACTGCACTTCTTCACCGGGACCTTCAACAGAAGAATCCTTTGTTTTCCTCGCAGCTAGATCTCTAGCTTAACAAAATCCTTCAGGTCGCCTTACTCTGCGGCACCTGAAAAGACAACCAAAGCCATAAAATCTCTTGTCTCAAATATTTCATCAACGATGGGCGGGTATCTGTAACATCTTCCAGTCACAGGTGATAAAAGTCATTAACAACCATCAATTATTCAATATTTCAATATAACACTACTCAGGGTGGGATAATCCTCGCCTCCGTGTCCTTAATAGAATTGAAAATTCTTTATGCGTCAGCTAGAATTTATTTTTTTCTATGTCAGGAAACGGAGGCGTCTGATTATACTAGTTTAAGGTTTTTCCACCACATTTGATGCCACATCCGCAATAAGTTTATGATAAAATGTTTTAAACGTTGAATCAAACAACCAATCATCCGCAGTCATAATGTCCTCCAAACGAGAACCAGTCATAAAGGCTTTAGATGCCATAGCCCCTCTCACAGAATGAGCTCCAAATACGGAGACATCAATAGTGGCTTCACTCAGCAGCCATGTGACCCATCTGGCCAAAGTCGCTGAAGAGACTGGGCGAAAAGGTTTCTGAAGGGATATTAACAATTGACCTGATACATCATTCCTTAATTCGCGAGTACAATCCTCATAGCATTTCAAACATTGGACTACACATAGTTTACTATGATGTGAAAAAACAAGATAACACACACATCTTGAATTTGTCTTAGTTCGTTTAGAAATTAGGAAAGAAACTCCTGAGGGAGTAAATACTCTACCTGCCAAATCCAAGGCCCAAACATCTGAGACTCGTCTACAGGAAATAAGGCATAATAACAAGGTGAGCTTTGCTGACAACTGTTTCCGTAAGAGTCCTTCATTCGCCAACCAGCTTCTGAGAAAACGAAGCACAACATCTACATTCCAAAGGGTAGAATATCTGGGCTTCGGTGGTTTCCCCAATCTAATGCCTCTCAAGAGCTTACAAATCAAGGGATGTTCCCCAACCGGTTTCCCTTCAATATGGGGATGTCCCGCCGAAACTGCAGAACGGAAATTATTGACTGTCCTATATGCCATTCCTTGACTGGCGATATCTGAAAGAAACTTTATGATCATATATATACTGGATCTCACGGGATCCACCTGTTGTTCACTACACCAACAAACCCATCTACGCCAAGCTGACTCACAGCGTTTGTGCATAGTGGGAGCCCAAGATTGCAACAGAAAAAACAGTGCGTCCTGCGAAACTCCAGGCACTTTCCAGCATCTCCAGAAAATCTCTACGCCTTGAGGGACAACTGATTCTGCATCACTAATGGACGCGGACGACCCATTGGATCTTGTAGTATTCCTGGGAACGAGAGCAGACGTACTGGGGAGCACAGGCCAGGGCTAACATCACCGGGAACCACGACTGAGCCTTCCAATAAGGAGTAATCAATATTATTTCCGGTCTCTTTCTGCTGACTTGTACTAGCACTCTCTGGATCATGACGAATGGGGGAAAGGCATAGAGCGTGCCCGTCATCCAAGATTGAAGGAATGCGACCGAATTGAGTGCCTGAGGGTCCGGCCTCCAACTGTAAAACTGAGGCAACTGAGTGTTCAATCGGGATGCCAAAGACATCTATTGTGCATGGACCCCACTTCAGATTCAGTTGCTGAAACACTCTGGGGAGCAGTCTCCAGGCGCTGGAGTCCCGAAGAAATCGGGAGTTCCAATCTGCTACTGCATTGGAGCTGCCCGGAATATATTCTGCAGTGACCGAGATCTGATGTTGAAGGCAGTAGTGCCAGAAATCTTTGGCTATTTCTGCCAATAGGCGAGAACTTGTGCCCCCCAACCGGTTGTTGTACCTTACTGCAGAGACATTGTCCATCTGCAGAATGATACAACAACACATTTTCTGTGGAGAAAGAGTCCGGATCGCGAACAAACCCACCAAAAGCTCCAGACAATTTATGTGCAATTTCAGTTCCTCCGGGGACCATCTGCCCCCGTCTCCACTGGCCCGCATTGGGTTCCCCAGTCCCCCCGACTGGCATCCGATTCTATCACTACCTATGGAATCGAAGCAAAAATGGCCTTGCCATTCCAGGCATCCATGTGTTCCAACCACCAGGATATTTCCGTCCTGGCTTCCGAGGAAAGGAGGATTTGCTCCAAATAACTCAAGCCCTTGTGCAAGTGCATGAACTTCAGTCGTTGTAAGGCCCGGTAATGCAGTGGGCCCGGAAAAATCGCCTGAATGGACGAGGCTCACAGACCTACTAGGCGAGCTAGTATCCTCAAGGATATAGTCGGAGAGGCAAGCGCTCTCCTCAATTCCTTCTTGATCGAAATCCTCTTTTTCGGAGTTAGTAACAGTTGCGTCAACACCGAGTCCACTTGGAACCCCAAGAACTCCATCTATTGGGAAGGAATCAGGATCGACTTGTCCGAGTTCATGACGAAGCCCAAGTCTTGAAGGAGTTAGATTGTCCAGGATAAATGTAGTAGGATTATCTCCGTGGTCTGCGCCATATTCCGGACATCGTCCAGATAAATATTCAACCTCACCCCTCTCTCTCGCAGATATTGTACTACTGGTTTAAGCAACTTGGTGAAGCACCAAGGGGAGTAAGAAAGGGCGAAGGACATGGCTATAAATTTGAACCATCGATGACGCCATTGAAACTGGAGGAACCTGCGATGAGGTGGAAAGATTGGAACTGCCAAGTACGCGTCTTTCAGATCTAGACGCACCATCCAGTCTTTTTCTAACAACAAGTCCCTCAATAGGTGTATGCCCTCCATTTTGAAATGGCAATACACCATCCAGGAATTGAATTCCTTGAGATTTAATACTAGGCGGAATCCCTGATCTTTCTTTGGCACTAGGAAAATCGTGCTGACAAAACCGTGAGGGTGAGGTGAAGACTCTATGATCGCCTCCTTTTTCAATAGGGATACTATCTCCTTGTCTATGAAAGAGCGTTCTGTCAGGGAAAAATTAAGACATTGAGGCCTCCACAGTTGCTCTGGGGAGGAATAGAACTCCAGTTGAAAACCCTGTACAGTCTGAAGTACCCTAGGGTCTTGTGTTAGTGCCTCCCAATTTTGAAGGAACATCCAATTCTTCCTCTCACCAACACCTCCGCGGCCTGTACCATGCTTACCTGCAAAGGAGGTGTCACTGGCGTTGTTGTTGTTTCCACCTCTGTAGCCACCTCGATTTTGTCTGCCTCTCCCACCTCTATTGCGGGTGGGGTAGAAGTTCGATCGGGTGGCACGCCACGACCTCTGTTGTCGAAACCTCTGGAGGCCTGGAAGTTTCCTCGGCCGGCCGCTCGACCCCTGAAGCGCCCGGCCCTGGTAAAAAGGCCACTGTGAAATACTTTTTTAATCAAAACCTGGGCCTTATCCAGGGCCGTAAAGGTGGCCACGTACTTTCCTAATTCTTTGACGAACTTGTCACCAAGCAAAAGGCCATTAGCCAGCGTGCCCGCTTCCTTATTGGTCATATCCGCCAATTGGGGATCCAGCCTCATCAAGAATGATTTTCTGCGCTCGGTGGACAGCGCACAATTGGCGTTCCCTAGAAAGCACAATGCTCTCCAAGCCCACTCTAGTCTCTGTTGGATCAATGGATGTGTTTGAATCCTTAGCCCTGACGGCTAACTCTAAAATCTTGGTGAGGGGCCCTGATACATCTAGTAATTTATCTTGGCCTCCCTTCCATGCCCTGTCTAACCCTTTTCTTTGGATCCTTAGCAAATTTTTTAAGGAAGGTCGCCATGTTGGGGTCTAGTTCTGGGGTGTCCGTCGCTTTACCTAGTAAGGAAGGTCTTAGACACTCTGACCTTAAAGTACTGCGCACCTCGCGCTCAAACCACTGCCTGATGTTCTCCTGAACATAGTGTGCCACCTATATGCAGGGCACCCATTCCATGGTCCTTGGGTGAATGATGTTTTTTGGATCAAATAAGAGATTTTTATTCAATGTCTCTGCTTCCACAAAGTGTGATTTACGCTTGCGTTTTGCCACCCTACGTGGCTTCTCAGTGTCCTTGTCTGATTCTGAAGTATCATGCGCGGAAGGAGACGACTCTTCCGCCTCCCCTAGGGTAGAAAGGGAGGAATTACAAAGGGAACTAGTAGGGAGGGGACTGCCATAGCCATAGTCTTTAAGGACCGATGATGCCACCTGGGACAACACCTCAGCCGAGGAATTAAATGAGGGTCTCCCCTGCACGAAGGTTTGCTCCCCCGAGAGTGCAGATTTTGTTGACGATTCTCCTAAGGAGGCACTCAATGCTCTTTTCCCATAGTTTTTAAGGGTTTAGTGAAAGGCTGTAACGCCCTGATTAACGCCCTGTTAACCGAATGCTGCATGTGGGAATCCAGGGCCTCTACAAGCTGCTCCTCCATTTGGTGCTTGTAAGGCACCTAGGCAAACTCAGCATAGTCATTGTAATCGGCATATTCATGAACCTCCTCGGCGTAGTACGCCATCGTTCACTAAAGGAGGTGTGGAGGAGTTTCCGGGGGAGAGTAACCCAGGGGTGATATTTTTCAAAATAATCCCGACTATCCCAGGCCTAGAGCCTCCAGTCAGCAGGCCTAAAGTGGTCTAGCACCCTTCAAACTACCTAACGTTGCCTGCACTACCTATTTTAACTGTCGTTAAAATGTGGAGGGACCCACCCCTTAACACTCTCCTAGGGCAGTGCCCACCACGTTTTTGTGCCCCGTCGGGCGTTCAGGGACTGAGGATCGGTAGCAGTTGGTTGCTCTGGCGCGAAGAGCCGATCTGAGAGTATTGAGCTCCGATCGGCTGTCCGCGCATGCACGCCTTTATTGGGAGTGAAAACAGGCCTGCCTCCTCATGCAGCTCGAGTCGCACACCTGTCCCACTCCCGCTCCACCGTTTTACCTTAGCCTAACAAAATATCTTGTCCGCTGCTCTGCAGCTGCCTATCTCACTCCTCTAATTGCGGCGCTTCAATTGTAGACAATAAACCATGCATACCATATATATATAAAACAAATTGTACTTATCTCGCTGCTACAGCAGCAAAGAAAGAGGACGATGTCTGTTGGAACTGAGTTAAATACCTTAAGGGTGTGATGATCGGTGGAGACAGGCCATGCTATGCCTGATGGGTTATGTAGTTCAAAGTTTTATTGGCTGCTGTAAATGTCAGTAAAGAAAAGAGAAGCATAATCAGAAGCCTCCTGTTCCTGACATAGAATTCAAGTAAGCAGTGTAAAGTGACCTCAGAAGGAAAGGAGGTATTAGGTCACAGAGGGGTGGAATTCCGGGGCGGACCAGCTCTAGTGTACAAACGACAAGGAGGAGGAGTCTTCCTCTCCTATATCTTCATGGCCGCAGCGCGGACGCACAGCTTCTGCACCCATCCGTGACCCAATCGCCGCCAGCGCCAGCTACTATGTCAGTTTGGCAACAGATGGCTATTCCAGACATGTTTATACGGCTTCCAAATTGAGAGGTATGAGGGGGGACCCTAAAGCTTGTGCCTCTTTCCTTTTAGACTATGTATGCCTAATTTCCTTTGTACATTGTAAATGTAGGCAACAACCTCTTAACAGGAAGACCAAGAGAATATCATGCCCTACCTCTAACTCGGCTGGATTTAAGGCCATCCTGAATCAACATTCGCTCATTACACAAACATGCTCTAGACATATTCAACCTGCTAGAGGAGAGTAGACTGGATGCATTCTTCCTGACTCAAACATGGATGAACAAGGACTCATGCCCTGATCTGCAGTTAGCCATTCCCAATAACTACTTGTGTATAAATACAGACAGGGTGGGAAAAAGGGGGGAAAGTGTGGCTATTGTGTACAGGAAGGTGTTCAAGTCCAGATGTTTATGTTGGAGGAGCTAAAGAGAGTAGAAGCCCTAGATTTTAGTATTTCTACCAGCTCCAAGCACTCTTTTCCAAGATTCTTGGTCTACCGCCACCAGGTTACACTTGAGATTTCATAGCATCCCTTGACCAGGCCATAGTCCCATAGGGCAGGTCATGCCATTGGCAGCATCCTGCCAAATATAGCCGTATTGTGGGAAAGCCCAGCCCTGATGATTTGGTTGGATCACTACTTACTCCCATTTTCCTAGCCTTTTGCATGGCCTAAGGAAAGTAGATTATCCCCACAGGAGCGAGGGGAAATATCTGAGAATGAGGTCTTTTTATGTAACCGTAAGAGGTTCCTAGATGAGTCTAGACCAGTGCTCGTGGGCAAGGTCGCAGAGGGCGATGGAGCTATCAGTACCTGGCTCTTGAAAGCAGGTGATTCAGTGGCACCAAGGCGAGCCTCTCGAAAGGGAATTACGGCCAATTTGGCCCGCTAGTTTTCTCAAGAACTAGCCCTGGAGAGAGTTACATGTAAAAAGCTAGAAAACGCCTGGTATGGCAACTATCAGGAGGCAGACAAAACACGCTGAAAACTGGTCCTCAATGCATATCATAAAAACATAAATCAATCTTGCTGCTGTTTTTACTCCCAGTGTATTAAAGAGGTCGATAACAATGGGAAGGAGATCTTTAAGATTGTCTCTAACTTCATGGACCCAAAAACTATGGCCCTGCCTCCTGAGACCAATCAAGTCCTAAGCTCGAGACTTAGTGACTTTCTTTGAAGATAAAATCGCCAAAATTCAGGCAAATCTGGAAGGTCTTAACAATCTGGATCATGCTCCAGCACCGGGAGACATAGCTGGACCTACAACAGTAACAAAACTGACGCTCTTCCTATCACCCACGACAGAGGAGGTGAAAACACAGTTTGCTAATTGTAGATCAGGATTTCCTGATGACCCTTTTTCACCTCATCTCATTAAGGCCATTGCAGATAATATTGCCCCCCCTTACCAGGAGCTATTCTGTGTTTTTCTCTATTCGGGTGTCATACCAGGCTCCTGAAAGAGGGCAAATGTTATCCCCTTCTCAGAAAGGCAAATGCAGACCCCAAAGTGCTAGGAAACTTCAGATTGGTCTCACTACTACCAGTGGCTGCCAAAATTCTAGAAAAACAGTGAACCATCAGCTCACCACTATCCTGGCAGAAAAAAAGCTGTTACACTCGTCCCAATCCGGCTTCAGAGCACGATACAGCACTGTCTCTAAATCCATTCAGACCATCGTTGATTCAGGACTCAATTTATCTCTAGTGCTGTTGGACCTGTCGGCAGCTTTGACACTGTTGATCACAGCATTTTGCAACAGGTTGGAACACCTGGGGGTGACTGGATTAGCCTTAAGCTGACTGGGCTAATATAGGTATAGGTTGTCTGGATGAAGCCCTTCTCTTCCAGAGCTAAACCTTTAAAATGGGGAGTCCCTCAGGACTCTGCCCTGAGTCCTACTCTCTTTACAATGTATTTGACCCCATTGGCATTTCTGGTCGAATCCTTTGCAATTACGGTCATATCATACGGGGACGATACACATCTCCTGCTCGTGTATGAGGGATACTCAGCGAGTGCAAAAGAAACATTTGCACTCTGCATGAAGGCGCGACTTGAAAGGCTCATGACAAACAAATTACAATGCAACCCAGACAAAACCTAGATCTGACTATTTGGGTTGAACCCTCTCCCAGGATGGGCAAGAGCCTGGTCCAACAATGTCCCCCTTCCACCACAACCTACAGGAGAGTCCAGAAATCAGGGCGTTATGTTTGATTCTCAACTCTCCTTTAGTGCCCAGGTTTCGGCAGTAGTAAAATCATGCTTTTGGATTCCACACCTGCTCAGGAAATTCCTGAACTTTCTTCCTTACAAATCTCAGGTCACAGTGGCCAAGGCACTGATCTTATCTAGGCTGGACAATGTCAAGGTTCTGTATCTGCCAAATTACTTAGTTCAGAGGCTGCAAGTGGTAGAGAACATGGGGGCCTGCCTACCCTACAAGTTACCCAGACACTCTTCAGTATCTCACTTCTGAGAGAAACTACACTGGCTCCCAGTTCACAAGTGAATAATATTTAAAACCCTGACAATGACCCACAAAGACCTCCACAACAATAACCCCTCCTACTTGAATGAGAGGCTCAAGGAGTACAGACCAGGGAGGTCGCTGTGTTCTAGAAACGCTGGCTTGTTAACAGTTCCTTGTTTTAAAAAACAATGGAAAGCAGGTTCCTCCTTTACGCGTATGGAGCAAGCATGTGGAATCAGATGCCTGGCCATCTGAGATCAATCACTGATGAAGCAAGTTTTAAAAACGCTCTGAAAACGTATCTCTTCAATCTGTAGGAATTGGGGATACCTGACGGATGCTGCCACTTCATCACCTGTTTTTGATGCCGAGCGCCAGGACACTCATCGAGTAACTGAGCGCTATACAAAAGCCATTAATTCATTCATTTATTTATGGGGCGTTGCTTGAAGAAGTAGGGCTTCTTCTTCTTATGAAAAGGAAGAGAAGGAGATTGCCAGATCTCTCTGGGCATGGAGTTCCAGATTTGTGATTCATAGAGGGAGAAAGCCTGACATCTTTATTTCTCTTTCCAGCACTTTTTACTTTTAAGCCTGCCATGCTGTCGCTGTGGTGTTGCATTCTTTATTATAGAATTAATTTTGCTTGCCAGGGAAGGTTAGGTACTCCATTTTTATACTATTACGGGTTTTTATGGGCACTGGTCTCAATAAGTACATTCTTTGCAGAGCAGGAAGATTTGAAGGTAGGTGGTTTGTGTAATTTTCACAATGTATTTTCAGAAAATAAAGCTGGTATTGCTGTGGAATCCCCTAAATTTGGTGCTGTTGTTTAGTCCTGGGCTGAAGCCATTGAAGCTTATTTCTGAGTGTCAGCAGGCTTCAGAGAATCAGGACCATGGGAAAGAAATCATTTTGTCTGGTGATGTCATTACTCAGAGGGACATTGAGCCAGAGCTGGGTGTCCTCTGGAACATGAGATCTCTGTCACTCAGGAGTGCACCCAAGAGTTCCATGTTCAGAGTGAAATTGTTGGTAAAAAGGTGGCGCCCGTCCTTGAGAAATGCTGTGGCGTATGGGGATAAGCCTTGAACCTGGAGGAGTTCATCTGGGCATGCTGGAATCTAATGCTGTGGAGGGGCATAAACCACTGCAGCCCAATGCTGTTGAAGTTCATTTTTGTGGAGAGGGTGTTGAGAAGTGTCTGATTGTCTAGCCTTCTTCTGATTGTCTATGCTTCGAAGGCTACTAAGCGGTTCAGTGGGCGGAGGAAATAAGGGTCAGATATGGAAGAAGTGAATGACTTAAGTAGAGAGGAAGAGAGAGAGTGAGCAGGTGAACAAGAAAGAGGAGGGAGAAAGAGAGAAAGTAAGCTTGAAAATGATAGATAGATAGATAGATAGATAGATAGATAGATAGATAGATAGATAGATAGATAGATAGATAGATAGATAGATAGAAAGATAGATAGAAGTTCTTGGCATTATGGGTACAGATTTGTAAAATGCACAATATTTAAAGTAAATATAAAATACATATTCGTTTTTGAAAAATCTGCAGAGTTAGGGTACCAGGTAAAATAAATTACAATATCTTATATAGAAATAAAGTTGGAAGGTAAGGCACTGTGAAAAAAAATCCTTTTTCACATAAATGAAGTAGTTCTACTTCTTCACCAAAGCCACCTGCCTACATAATTTCCTTAAAAGTAGGTGGCATATTTATGAGCCTCTCAGTGTTGCTCTTGCACCAAGCAATAGGTGCAAGAGTGACGCAAATGAAAAATAAGACTTTTGAAGCCACGCAAGGTCACTTTGCGTGGCCCTCTGTGCCTTCATAAATCTCGAGTGATGTAACACAGCGCAATTTGCTGCGTTGCATTACTCTGCGTCAGTGAGGCGTTTCCATGGGTGTAGCGTGGGTGTTCCCGCTCAACATTCACGGATTTTGATGCATCCCCAGATTTACTAGAACTTTTTTTTTTTTTTTTTGTATTTCAAAAAACCTTTATTGACAACCAAAAAGGTATGAGTCACAGCAAACTGCCTACATCCACAATTTGGCCGGCATTGCGATAACATATGCGTGTAAAAGATATCTTTTTCAGGGTAGGGGAGAACACAGCAAGCCGCCTACAACCCTTCCGGGCCGGCCGCGTTGTATGGGGTGTGAGGTTATAACGACATTAATTGCATTTTAATCAGACTGTGTTAAATGCGATCAATTGAAGAGAAAATGAACTAATAAAAAAAAAAAAAAGAAGGATGCATGCACTAGCACACAAAGACCATCAGGTGCATAACAAAGGTGTGATAATGTTCAGGCAATAGGAACGTGCAGAGTAGCGTCACATGGTGTCCCTTTACATCTGATGTGGGTAGGTGTGCGGGCGAGGGCAGCAGGGCCGTCAGTAAGGTATTATGCGTCTATTACAGCGTCATATCATCCACGTCGGCTGTGTGTTCCAGTAAATAAGTGTGAAGGGGCCCCCAGATGTCCCTTGGGCGTGATGAGGGTGGTTGAAGCTCGGCATATGTGTGTAGTTGCTCTTGGCAATAGATTAAATCTTGAAGCCAGTCTTTAAATTTCGGCGCTCGTCCCCTGCCCCATCTACATGGCAACTCTCCTTTTAGCAAGGAGGAGCGCGAGGGAGGCGTATCTACGCACTTTGACAGCCAGAGGTTCAGGGTATCCTAACAAGGCGGTTAGTGGATCCACAGGAATGTGCAGGCCCGTCATAAGGTCCAGTGCAGTCAGGATCTCCGCCCAGTACCGCTGTATAGGCAGGCAGTCCCAGGCCACGTGTACAAAGTCCGCCCCCTCGTGTCCGCAGCGATCACAGCGATCGTTATCTCGTATCTTCAGTCAGTGCATGCGCGCGGGAGTATAATAAAGGCGGTGCACGTATTTGTAATGTATAATGCGGAATCTACTACAAGCTGTTATATTGCCCGTCTGCCTACAGCAATACGTCCACTGCTCCTCAGTGAGGGGGTACCCCAATTCCTCCTCCCACCGTTGACGGGCCAAAGGAGGACTATATTCCCTGCTATTTTGGACCGTACGATATAAAAGTGACAGCACATGTGCAGGGGCGTCTTGTTGCAGTAGTGCATGTAGTGGAGGCATGGTCGAAGGCTCTAGGGGAAAGGTGGGCGCAATGGTCTTTACATCCTGACGGAGTCTTATGTAATAGAAACGTTCCAGGCGGGGTAGGGTTCGTGTCTTTAAAAAATTCCTCGCTGGTGCTGAAAGTCCCCCTAGTGTATAGGTGGCCCCAGGTGTGGATAGAGAGTTTACGGAGAAGCTGGCGGCATCCGCCCTCCTCCGCAACCGGGATGTCTTTCCACCCGGGAAGGGGCAGAAGCGGGGAATACATTAGTGTGCATTGCATAGCTTTAGCGAGGTCGTGCCATGCGCTGACAGTGCACTGGACAGTGGTGGCAGCCAGGTGACGCGGAACCGCCGGGACACTGAGATAGGCGGTACTCGGGGTGGGGGTCATATATCCATCTTCTATTGCGAGATGTGGCATGAAGGGAGGGGGTTTCATCCAGAAAGCTGCATATTGTGCCTGCGCACAGCTAAAGTATAGTTCGATATCCGGAATGGTGAATCCACCCGCATTGAAAGGGCGCGTAAGTATGTCCCACCGTAACCTAGCCTGCTTCCCCCCCCATGTGAGTCTTATGAGTTGTGACGTGATCGGCGAGAAGAAATGTCGACTGGGGGCGTAGGGGATGTTTACAAAAAGATATAAAAGTTTAGGTAAAACAACCATTTTGATAATAGCCGCTCTGCCAGCCATCGATAAGGGCATCGCGATCCATCTCGTAATTTTGTCGGTGATGGAGTCCAATGCCTGCCCGTAGTTGGCTCGCATGAGCTCTTCGCGACTGCGAGAGATGATTATTCCCAAATAAGTGAGGGTGTCTTCGCACCAGCTGAGGGGAAAATCTGGGTGGAACCTTTCAGTGGCTGCAGTGAGGGGATAAATCTGGGACTTGCTCCAATTAATGTTGACTCCTGACAATTGCCCGAAGAGAATGAATAGGCGAAGAATGGGGTTCAGGCTCACCTCCGGGTTCCGCAGATATAATGTGAGGTCGTCTGCGTATAGTGAAATGAGTATTTGTCTTTCTGGATAGATTATGGCATGTTCACGATAGTTTGTCGAATTTTAGCAGCCAATGGTTCCACTGCGAGGGCGAAAAGGAGGGGGGACAGTGGACACCCCTGTCTGGTTCCTCTGCCCAGTGAGAAGGAGGAGGAGCGGATTCCATTCACCATTACAGTGGCACGCAGACCTGTATATAGCAGGGTAATCCAGGCCAAAAAAGGGGGCGGAATCCCCATGCGCACCAAGACATAGGAGAGGTAGTCCCATTCCAGGGAGTCGAATGCCTTGGTGGCATCCAAGAATATGGCGGCCGCGTTAACTTCCGGGTCTATATCATGGAGCAATGCGAACAAGGTCCGCAAGTTATGGGCCGTACTTCTAGTGGGAACAAAGCCCGACTGATCCGGGAGGACCAATACTGGCATCAGAGGGCTAATGCGATTTGCGATGAGTTTAGCTAGGATTTTGGCATCGGTGTTTATAAGGGATAGGGCCGATACGAGTCTAGGTGCGAGGGTGGTTTGCCTGGTTTGGGTAGGGAGATTATAAGCGCTTCTCGCATAGAGGGGGGGAGAATACCGGTTTCTCGCGCTTCCTCGAAGACATGCCTCAGTATCGGGAGAATTAAGTGCCGATATGTCTTGTAGAACTCGGCCGGGAGGCCATCTGTCCCCGGGGCTTTTCCCGATTGTAATTGCATAGTTGCAGATATGATCTCCTCATCCTCATGATGCGCCAAAAGGAATTCTCTTTGGCCATCTCCCAGCCAGGCTATGGCGGTGTCCTCAAAGAATGAGTCGAAATCCACCGGGGCCTGTCGGTGAGTGGTGTACAGCGGTTTATAGAACCTTCTAAAGGCAGCAAGTATGTCCGAGGAATTGGTATGGGAGAGACCGTCCTCATCCTCAATTGCAAGTACTGTATTAGCAAATCGAGGAGGTCGGATAGTAGAGGCCAATGCCCGCCCCGGCCTATCTCCCTCGCCATATCGGCGAACCGTATGGTACTTCCCTCTAAATTTTCATTCGGGCTCCACTGTTTTCCTGATAGTCTGTGAGCAGGGCACGTAGATGCGCCTGTAAGGTGGGAGAGGGCGTGGCCTGTACGGCCGTCTCGGTCTGTTTTATATCTGATTCCAATTTTCAGAGTGAGTTACGGATATCTTTTAGTACTCCACCACTTTTAGCCATACATACGCCTCGTATGGTGACTTTAAAAGCCTCCCATATTGTAGAATATTGTGGGACTGAGCTTTCGTTACGGGGAAAAAATTCAGTTATCTCTTGCTCTATCTCCGCTTTAAAAACTGGGTCGAGTAGCGACTGTGGATTAAGGCGCCAGGAGAGGTATGGGGATTCTGCTTGTGGCGGACTGAGAGACAACAGCACAGGAGAGTGGTCTGAGTATGTGTGGGGGAGATAAGAAGTGTGTGATGCCCAGGTTGCCAGGCCCCTATCAATCTGTCAATAATCTATACGTGACCAAGAGGAGTGGGCAGTGGAGTAACAGGATCCCTGACATGTTAGTGGGCAGTGGGTTCTCCAGGGGTCAACCAGATCTTGGTCTTCGACAATGTTTTTTAGAGCTAGGTGTGCCGCAGTATAGTGGTGTGGTTGTGGATGTGACCTATCTAAGTGCGGATGAATAGTGACGTTAAAATCCCCCCCATATCAAATGCGTGGTGCCAATGTCCTGAATTTTACCCCATAATATCCGGAAAAATTCCGGGTCATCTGTGTTTGGGCCGTAACACGACGCCAGTGTGACGGTCTGCGCAGAGAGCCTGCCCCATGAGAGATTGTATCGGCCTTGTGGGTCTGCGTAGGAGCCAATGGGAGTGTATGGAAGGGTATGCTTTACAAGGATTGCGGTCCCTCGAGAATATGAGGAATAGCATGAAAAGCCTCTGTGGCTTGCCCATCTAGTGGCAAAGGAGGGGGATGCACTGGGAGGTAAATGGGTCTCTTGGAGCATGGCGCAATGGATGTCATGGCGGTCCAAATAGGCGAGAATATGTCGACGCTTGCGAGGGTCTCCCAACCCGCGCACATTCCAGGTCAAAAAATTATACGTGAGTGCTTTAGGACGGGACTCCATCGTGTTTTCGTAAAATAGCAATGTCGTGAGTTGCAGTGTGTGCCATACTGTGTCGCAACAGCATCCTGTAATATAAGAACAGTACAGTACATAAAAAAGGCATAAAAAACATTCCCCGATCCCACCCCCCACCCACAACAGCAATCCCAACCTGCCGTGTCAGTTGCCCCCCCCCTCCCTACCCGTCTCAACCGTTCTAGTCCCAACAGGGGACGATGCAGTAAACTCAACCCCATTTCGCAAGCAGAAAATTGTAGGGTTCACCAGGTGGGCGGCTGCCAGAGGGCGACCAGGTGCTCCTCGCAGTGGCGAGGGTGTTCGGGGGTAGTAATGGAAGTCCAACCTGGCAAGGGTTCCGGTGTAGTCCACAGTTCTTTGCGGTGCTGGTCCATGGTCAGAGGTCAGGGTGCCCACGAAGATGCAAGGGCACAATGTCTGCTTCAAGTCGCCCAGAGGCGTATCCAAAATGGGATCTACCTAGTAAAGTCTTGCATCGCATAGTTTATCCCTCAGGGAGTTGTGGCCTGGCGACAAAAGAAGTGCAAGTACCTAGCATGGGTGTGTTAAGGGCTGTAGAGCCAGGATCGGCGTGAACCAGTGAAAGGGGGGGCAGTTTAACGATGATATGGTTACAATCCATTTGGAGATAAATCTCTATTGCATATGTACTAAGTGTTCGCATCCAACAACCGGCCCTGGTTTAATAAGGGTGATCCAGGGTCAGCAGATAAGCATGGCGGTGCAAGCAGGAACTCTCGTGTCCTCAATGCGTGGGTCTATTCTATGTCAGAGGCGCCTCTGCTTTCGTCGGCCTGGCGTCTTGGAGATGAGTGGCCTTCAGGGTGTTCAGGTATGGTCTTGATGAAGTCCTGGGCGTGTTGAGGGTTAGTAAAAAAGTGTTGTTTACCTTGGGAAGTTATCTTTAAATGGGCCGGGTATAACATAGCGTATGAGATGTTTAGTTGTTGAAGTTTCTTTTTGACGTGTAGGAACTTCCTCCTCTGCTCCTGCACGGCCATGGTAAAGTGCGGATAAATAGAGATCTCCATGCCCTCGTAGTTGAGGCGACCCTTTTCTCTGGACAGCCGGAGGGCCGTATCCCTGTTGCGGTAGTTTAATAGCTTAGCTATGATGGGTTGCGGGGGGGCCCCCGGAGGAGGGCGGCCCGCCAGCGAGCGATGTGCCCTCTCCACCACGAGGACCGACGAGAACTCCTCTCTGCCGAACAGGGCTATAAGCAGGCGTTCCACGTACGTCTCCATTTTCCCAGTGGCCGTTGATTCTGACACTCCTAGGATGCGGAGGTTGTTCCTCCTCAAGCGTGATTCTAACTCCTCATTTTTAGCTGCAATGACTTTCAACACTTTGTCCATTTCAAGGGTCCGGCTAGTGGTAGTGTTGGCCATGTCTTCCAGGTCGGATATGCGTCGCTCAGCCTCGGTGATGCGATTGTCGTGTTTTTCCACTCGGTGAGTAAGTCCATCCATTCTAGCTGACATAGAATCCATTTTGGACTCTATCGAGGTGAGGCTCAACTGCATAACTAGCAGTAGTTCCTTCAAATCCGCTGTGGACGTGGCCGGAGCCTCCGCGTGTTCATCATCCGGCTCAGACTGAGAGCGAGGATTCCTACGGGTATCGAAGGTAAGCTTCGGCTGCCTCCCGTCGGGCTTCCCCATGGTCGATCGTCTGGTGGATCTCCGCCTGAGTCGAGGTTGGGGAGGGGTCCGCGTCCGCCCCCAGGTAGCTGTAGCCTGTGAGCTACGGCGTCGGCCAATAGCGCTGCGTGGACCGCCAGCAGGGAGAAGTAGGCCACGCGGCTCACAGTCGGTACTCTCCGTATTGGAAACTGGCGTCGTGGCCCTCCGGCCTCCCAAGACAGCAAGACCCCTACGCGGCAGGTGGCAGCAGACCCAGCGTCTGGCGATCGAGAGGTGCAGTGCCTAGGATGCTAAATATGGTGCCGGTCTCAACGTTGTGTGGAGCAGGTGGGCGGCCAGTGGGTAGCAGATCCCAGGTCTAGAATGGCACCGCTCACGATGTTCAATAAGCGAGGCACTTCCTGGGTGAAGCAATCAGGCCCAGGCAAAGGTACACCCACCAACCGGACCAGGCCGCAGGAGGGCCGGACTCGATGGAGGAAGGCTTCCCCCAGGGATCACTGCAGGGGGCGAGTCCGCGCCGCTACTCCCGGGCCGCCGAGGGCCCTCCGCGAATCGGGGATCGCAGCGAGGGGGGGTGGGGGGGCCAAGCGGATCCTCTGCGCCGCAGCCGATCAGGGACAGCAGGGAGGTCCTCGCAGGGTCCAGGCAGCTATACAGCACATGCCCAAAAAAAACTATGCCTCCTCAGGTGAGGTGTAACAAGGAGAAATATGTTTACTTCTTATTTTACCCTGTTTCTATGTGTGCTAGATTCCCAGATTTACCAGAAATGGTAGACCTGGGGATACGCCAAAAACCTATGCCTCCCCAGGTAAGGTATAACGAGGAGAAATATGTTTGTTTCTCCTTGTTTTTTCCTCTTTCTATGTGTGCTGCATTCAGCAGCACAGATAGTAAGAGGAAGAAACCTCAGGGGATTAGTTTTGTGCAGGAAGGTGCCCATTACCACACAAAAACAATCCTCCTTACAATGCAGGCACCCATGTACCACGGTGCAAAGGTGCCTGGATTGGCGCTAAGCAGCCAAAAGGGCGCCATCGCAGGGGAAAAGGCAGGAATGCACCATATTGCCTTAATTACTGTGCATTATTTTCCTTTCTCTGTCACGCAGGGCAGTGCAGCTAGGTGACTTGCTGTGCTGCACTGCGTGACTTGCCCATAAATATGGCCCTAGATTTGAATAATCCTATGGTAACATCAGTTGACAAATACCTCTAGTTGAAAGTTTATGACTACAGCTTTTTTGTGCGCGCTTGCAATGTGCAACACAATGCAATACAAAGCAGCAATTTGCCATATATATATATAGATAGAGAGAGAGAGAGAGCCCACGATCATCTCTGGTAATGATAGTAAATCGACCACAGAAGCTGTTATAATAATGTAGTGTAAGGATGTCCAAAGATTTTAGAACAAATGCAAAATCTTGTGCAGATCTCAGCTCTTGGCCAGTTGGCAGTTTATGGGGCTTCCTGCTTTTCATATGTTTATGTGCAGGCATAGTTTTACCCCGCAAACTGTCACTATGTGTTAATGAGTGCTTTGAAAATGGATGTGTCGTTTTTGCGCGAGTTACATTCAAACATTCAAAACCATTTTCATATCTTTGTAAATAGATGGTTGCGGAGATCTTTTTTTTTTCAGAGCACCATAAAAGGAATGCTAAAGTCTTGATTTTAATATGAATAGCAAGCTCTAGAAAACTTTGAGGGCTATGGGTAGTAACCATAGTATTTGTGAGGCACAGTGGAAGTTCACAAGAGAAAAAACTTTGCAACTTTGCGCATACATATTGCTGCAGAGCTAAGTGGGTCAGCAGCCCACCTAAAAGTCAGAAAATACAATAGCAAAACAATACCTGAACTCACTCCTGCATCATCCAATTCCTAAAGTAGGGATAGTAAAAACAATTTTCTCATTATAAATGTCTTTTTATGTATGGGGCGGCAGAGATTCGGCAAGCAAAATAGCCGCATATATATGAGTCTCTTGCTGTCGGAGGAGACCATCTGACAAAATCTGCATTCTAGCATCGCCCTATGCCATCAGAAATATATTACTGTCATCCCCCTAAAGCTCTATGGCACCCTCTGACATGGATGGGGCAGAAAATAGCCCTGAGCACCAAAATAAAAGTGGCCCTCTTTAGTTAATTAAATAGCTAAACAAGTGGCCTACATTTGCGAATTGGAGCAGTTTTGTACTTTTTAAAGAAATGCTCTATAGATGTTTTGCAAGGTATGGAAGACTGCATGTATTTGTGCTTGCTACAGGCAATGTGTGCTTTAATATCAGGGAAATCAACTGTAAAAACTGGCCCAGTACACCGTAAGATAGGCCCCAGGCAGCCAAAAAGCTGGTCCACACTAATCTGTCGGGCCAGCCTATCAGGCACTGCTGGATTGCCCTATAGGCCAGTCCAACCCTGCACACTGATCACCATCTTGCTGTGGGGTATGAGATGAAAGACACAGAGATAGCCTTTATTTTTTTGGAAGTGTCAGTTCGCTTAGTACTTCAGCTGCTCCTGAAGACTTGAGGGCTCCCACGGCTGGAAGACCCACTAGCCCAACATTCTCTAATGAGGTAGTGTGCTTTGGAAGTACCCAGGCCTTGATTGGGCCAGGGATGTGAAGTGGTGACACTATAGGGTCCTGAAGACTGGAGTCAGGTGCCGTGAGTGGTGTGGTTTCATTACAGCTTGTGTCATTTGCCCGAGTTAGGCCTGGTAGGAAATAGTACCGTTCTTGCATACACATGCATCTTTTTCCTAAAGTTGCCTTCTCTTTGCCACATTAACTTTTGACACACATTTTGCATTTGTGACACTTGGACTGGTTTTCGCAGAAACACCGACCTTGCTGACACAGAACACTTTGTGAGAATCCTATAACATTGCCCTGGCATTTGGTGCAAGGTCTGCCACGTGCGTAATACAAATGTGTTTTATTATTACATCCACATGGCGACACAGCTATCTGTAGAACACAAACAATGGTTGCCCGATTACAATCTCGACTCGAGGCAAGGATGCCATTTTCTATATATAGCTTTTTGTTTCCTAACATAGTCAGAGGAGACCCTTTTGCTGATCTTGAGGGGTCACTGCATGCTGAAGCTTTCGCCTAGCAGCTGGCTGACATCTTCGTGAGGGGTGTCCAGTTCATCACCAAGATGGGGTCTTACACTCTTACCCATCAGGTAAGGGGGTTGGATCATCCAGAAGGGGGCTTTCTTGGCAGAACACACATTCACACCCTGGACACGTATGATTGGGCTAGCTTCTTAGGAGTATGCCCGATTGTTATAATATTTTATATGTATGCATATATAACTTGTTTCAACAAGATGGTGGAACTCTTCGTTTTATTTTCTGTGTTGACACTTATTATAACTTTTACCTGCTTATGTCTATTAATCATTGCACCAGTAGCGGCTCCTCGAAGGAGTGCTGCGGGGCGGTGAGGCGGGGGAGGGGCAGGGTGGGGGGTAGTAAACTCCGGAATTGGGCCGAACAAAACGAATTACATTGCGCGCACTGCAACGCCAAATCGGCCCCTCCCCCGCCCCGCCTCACCGCCCCACGGAACTCCCTCCACGGGCCGCTACTGGTCCAGCCCCCGCAGCACTACTTAATGGCGGGCGCTCAGTGGCTGCACGGCTGGCACACTGAAGGCACGCCAAAGGCAAGTCTGTCTGCGATCATCTGGCGCCTGGACCGCGCTCAGGGCCAGGGACTCTGCTTCTTAGACACTACACCGCTACTACACCAGCACCCTCCTCAACCTCAACCCTGAACGCCACGTCACCTGCCGTCTAGCGTCACCGAAGAAGACTCTTGGACCCTTCGCCTGACTGAACTGCAACCGCACCTTCAGCCACGCCAACACACTAGCTCCTCTTGCTGCCCAGCTTACCAACAGCGCACCCGTTCGGCTCAACTGCATCCTCCTCAAAGTGCGGTCCCTCCACAAACACACCACAGAAATCTGGCACCTCCTCAACATCACCTCTCCTGACATGACTTTCTTCACGGAAACCTGGACCAACCCCTGCTCCGGACCAGACATCGCCATCCCTGACAGCTACAAAATCACCAACAAGGACTGCCCCAACCACCCAGAAGGAGGCATCATCATCATCCACAAAAGCACACTCCAACTGATCATGCACCCTAATGACCCAACGACGACCATGGAACACCTCCACTTCCAGATCCGGACAACCCCAACACCACCCTCGTCAGCACCCTCATCTACAGGCCCCCCGGCCCCTGACTCCCTTCACTGATGCCATCGTAGACCTCATTGCACGCAGGCTCTTGCATCCTCCAACTAAATCCTACTCGGAGACGTCAACTGCCACCTGGACAACCCCAGTAACCAGAACACCGCTTCACTCCTGGAGAACCTCGCCAACATCGGACTTAAACAGCTAGTCACCGTAACGACCCACACAGCTGGACACACGCTCGAACCAGACTTCTCTGCCGGCAGGAACATCAGCTACAACCACACCCCCGAACTCTCCTGGACTGACCATCACTGCGTGCATCTCGCGAATCACTGACATAATATCGACAGACACAATATCGACCTAGAATTTTATCGATACAAAAATATCGACGACACTAATATCGATACCCTATACTTAATTAACAAAATACACGAATATCGACCCCAAAATATCGTCAAACACAATTATCGATTACAGTAATATCGAACACATAAATATCGTTATTCAAAATATCGAACATCCTTTAAAAAAATACATGTCCAAAATATCGATCACAATAATATAGTCAACAATATTATCGTTTTTGTAAAAATATCGACAATTTAAAAATATTTAAAACAACCAAAATTAAACCCCATAAATATATTCAAATAAATAAACATACACTGCATATAAAATTTAATATATATAATAATTTTAGCAAATACTAAAACATATTTTAAAACATTAAATGATAAATACACTATTAATAACAATTTAATTTTATATTTAGATTATGTACACACATTATTTAACATCACATATAAGATGATACACATTTAAATAATTCAACATGTGAAAAAAAAAAAAAGAACTGACTCTTAATTAGCGTTTTCCATATATGGAAAACAACTACGAAAAGGATTAAAACAATAAAGACTAACCAATAAAACACACAATATTAAAATAAACCAGTGAGGTTAACCAAACAATTAATACAAACACTATATAAACAAGGAAAACGTATTCTTATTTTACACCTTAAACCAAAAACAATAAATAAGCTGAAACTCTGCCGTATTTCTACCAGAAACAAGGACTTAATCAAAGAAAAAGATATTACATTCTTCAAAAAGTAAGTACATTACCATCTGTAATATAACAGTAATGCTAATCCTCACAAACTACTATTTATCATACTCAAATAATTAATATATATCTTTTTTCAATTTATATCTCCTCTACAAATAATTCTCAAACAATCCACAAAATGACAGATCACTTCTAAAATCATCTAACTAATAAAGTAAGTATTCAGCAAACAGCATTGTAAAAAATTGTAAAACACCCAACCAAACCCCAAATCCATCCCAAACACCCACCCCACCCCATGTACATATTTTACAAAATAAGTAAAAATATGTTTTACTCTTCCAACAGAAATATCAACTACTTGACAGAATTCAACCAAGAAAGAAAAAACATCTCTATTGAAAAGTAGCTCAAAACCAACATTGTAAGTATATTAATAACAATATATATTTATTAAGAAAAAAACATGTACAATATTCGTTTTAATAATTTTGATATACATTTTTTGTAGAATTTAACACATCACAATGACAGAAGGCGCCCAATTTATCTCATCCCAAAAGGAACATTTTTGCTATGTTACATGGGGTATGTCTATACCCAGGAAAAGCAAAGTGGACTAAAAGTAAATTGGAAATGTAGCAAGTATTATTCAAAGTGTTATGGTCGGGCAACAACTAGAGAAACAACTGTTTTGTATACAAGGGAGCATAACCACTCTCCAAATGTTACTGAAATAGAGGTTAGGAATGCCCTGGATAACATTAAAGAAGCTAGCACTAGCTCACAGACACCTACGACTCAAATACTTAAAGAATTTCTGCCTACAGTACCCAAACATGCTACTGGGCAAAATCCCTCTATTTCTTCATTAAAAAGAACTATAGCTCGCACAAAAAAAGCCACAACAACTACCACACCTGCTCCAAAAACATTTGAAGAGGTGGTAATTCCCCCAGAACTATCTATAACTCATAATGAAGAACCCTTTGTTCTCTATGACAACAATTGCAAAGAGAAAAGAATAATTATGTTTGCAACTGTAAACAATTTAATAAAGCTACAACAATCAGAAACATGGATGATGGAAGGGACTTTTAAAATCTGTCCCAAACCATTCTATCAATTATACACTGTCCATGCCCTATATCAGAACACCAACATCCCCTTTATCTATGCCTTGCTACCCAATAAGCAGAACTCCACATATATGGAAGTACTAAGTAAAATTAAACAGGAAACAAATAATTATTTTCCACAGAAAATAATAATAGATTTTGAGCAGGCTATGATAAGTGCAATTCTAAAGTCCTACCCACACACATCAATTCAGGGATGTTACTATCATTTCAATCAGTGTCTATGGAGACACCTTCAGAAATCAAAACTAAGGGGCCGATTCCGATCTCTCTGGGAAAGCCCTACGGCCGACTGGCTCCCGTAGAGCTTTCCGTGCGACTCGGGCTCCTGGGCTCCAAGCGACAGAGTACGATGCGCTGCAGCGCTGGTGGACTTGGGTCGCTTGGAGCACCATTGAAGTCAATGGGAGCCTGGTGTACCAGGCGTACATGGGCTTCAATAGACCAAAAACGCACATCTCGGACAAGGGTGCCCCCTGTCGCGGTGACGCATTGGTCCCGCCCACACTGTGCAGGCATGTGTAGGGGGGACCCTTGGGACCCCCCCAGTGATCGAGTCGTAGGGCTGCGGGTGAAGGGGGGCCCGCTACGGACACCCAAAGTCCGCTTCCCGGAGCTTTTTCGAGTCGGTGGTTCCGACTCGATCCGGCTGCTCGACGTGCGCATCGTACTTGGTCGCTCGGAAATCGGACCCATTGCGCGGTGCGCGGCGATGAAGTCGGGGTAGTCCGGACGGCGTCGCTGGCGGGTACTAGTCGGTCGGAGCGCGAGGCTATCCTCGCATCGTACTTGCTCGCTCGTACAGCGGTACGAGTCGTCCGGAAACTGGGGCTACGAATCGGACTCGCTATCTACGGATCCCGTTCGGTGCCCTTCCGAGCGAGATCGGAATCGGCCCCTAAGTGTTGAATATGCGACAAACAGTTCATTCGCATACCAAATAAAAAAACGTATTGCACTGGCCTACGTCCCAGTTACTGACGTGGCCGAACATTACAATCTTTTAATAGAAAGTCCTTACTACCACCAACACGAACAAAAATTAAGTCCCCTCCTAGACTATTTTGAAGATACCTGGGTGGGAAGACTCCATAGATCAGGACATAGGAGACAACCAAAATACCAAATTCCATGGTGGAATGTCTACATTAGCACACTAAATCAAGAGGCAAAAACAAACAATGCTGTTGAAGGTTGGCATAATGCCTTCCAAGCAACAACAGGACGAGGTACACCTACTCTACACAAACTCCTACTCTCCCTCCAAAAAGAACAGAGCTACCAACAGCTAAGAATGGAGCAATCTGTCACACAAATAAAGCCTAAACTATCCAAACAAACTAAACAAATGTTTGAATATCTACAACAACAAGTCAGACTATACCCTACAACAAGAGGCCTAGAATACTTAGCAATAATTGCCAAAAGCCTACTCTAAACTCTCAAACCAGTGTAAAATATATAATACTTTTCTGTTAAAATTATTAACAGAAAATTATTAAAATGCATATAAATTAATTTTATTTTTTTAAGAAACTAAATAATTTGTCTAATATATTTTTATTAATAAATATATATATAGACATATTAATTAGATATTTGAAAAAATAAACAACAATAACAGTAAATATTACAACATTTCCTTCCCACAATACATAATTAAATTAACTTACCTCTCCGAAGCTGTAGACAGAAAATCCCACATCTTGTAAAACAATGACGGTAGCTCATAATCCAAATAGAATAAAAATTACAAAAAAAAAAATGAAAAATCCAACTTTTCCAAAAAGTAATCCTTGATCCATAAATCCACAATCCATAAACCATAAAAAACCCGAAAAAGTGTTTTAAAAAAGAAACGCTCCATGAAATCCCAAAAATTTAAGGAAGTGTAAAATAATTATTAGTTACTTAAACTAATATACACTTCCTTAATTAAATAAAACACAATCTTCTAGTAACCGCAACTTCGATCGAACAAAACCTGTAAAAAACACGCAAACATTCCCACCCACACAAATATACACATAGGGGCCGATTCCGATCTCGGCCGGTAGGGCACCGAATCGGAGTTGGCTTAACCGGATCCGATTCGGAGCCCTCTTTCCCGACCGATTCGAACGTGCGTCCGGGCGAGCGAGTACGATGCGAGCGCACGGGAAATCGCCGACCGACTCGTTCGCGGGTCCGAACCGCTCCGACCGACTCGCACGGACACGACTCACACCGCACAATGGAGACGTTCCCCGGCCGGGCAAGTACGATGCACGCCTCGAGCAGTCCGACCGACTCGCGCCGTCCGGCTCAAAAGGGCAGTCGGAGCCGGACGAGTCGCACACAGGGGGGACCCATGGGTCCCCCTACCTGTGCATGTACGGCGCGAGTCGCATCGACGCGTACCCGCTGTGGGGGGCGCCCTTGTTCGCCTCGCACCCATTGAGTCAATGGGAGCCCGTGTACGCGTTGTACGACCGGTTCCCATTGACTTCAATAGGAGTCCGACCGAATCGAGTCCGATTGCATGCGTACGCATCGTACTCGTTCGGTCGGGCTGCTAGAGTCCGATTCGGTCGGAAATCTCTCCGGGTCTGGCTCGGTCGGAGTGATTTCCGGCCTGAATCGGAATCGGCCCCATAATATACAATATAACAGTATTACAAACATTATACACACCATAATAACACATATCCTACAAGACTTTAACATTTCTAAACTAGGCCTAAAAAATAACGATACATAAATTGTCAAAACCGAACGCATAAAAAACACCACAGCTCCAAAAACCTAACTCTACACACACTAACTACAACTTAACTACCTTCAAATTAAATTCAAAATGTAGTTTAAATAAAGAAAAGTAATCTTACCTTCCTCGACGCGAAGCAGCTCCCAACCGCGACCTTCTCCCCTTCGAAATAACCCAAAACAACCGCAAGCGGTTACAAAATACAAGCCCCAAACAAATATGGCAGCTTCAAACATATAAAATAAATCTAATGTAATTAAATAAATGTCATTACATTATATATAAATCACTTACATGTTTAATTAAAATACTATAATGTTTATCTTATTTGTTTAAATGTATTTTTCATTTTTCTATCATTGTAAAATTATAATAATAAACATTATTAAACACTTAGGGGCCGATTCCGATTTGGGCCGGAAATCTCTCCGACCGAGCCGGACCCGGAGAGATTTCCGACCGAATCGGACCCGTGCAGCCCGACCGAACGAGTACGATGCGTCCGTATGCTATCGTACTCGAGTCGGTCGGACTCCCATTGAAGTCAATGGGAGCCGGTCGTACAACGCGTACGCGGGCTCCCATTGCCTCAATGGGTGCGAGGCGAACAAGGGCGCCTCCTACAGCGAGTACGTGGCGAAGCGACTCGCGCCGTACACGCACAGGTAGGGGGGACCCATGGGTCCCCCCTGTGTGCGACTCGCGCGGCTACGCGTACAGGGGGGTCCAACACGGACCCCCGAAGTACGGCTCCGACTGCTCTTTCGAGCCGGACGGCGCGTGTCGGTCGGACTGCTCGCGGCGCGCATCGTACTTACCTGGCCAGGGAACGTCTCCATTGCGCGGTGCGAGTCGTGTCCGAGCGAGTCGGTCGGTGCGGTTCGACCCGGGAACGAGTCGGTCGGAGCGGTTGGGGCGCCCGAACGAGTCGGTTGGCGATTTCGCATCATACTCGCTCGTCCGGACGCACGTACGAATCGGTCGGGAAATAGGGCTCCGAATCGGATCCGGTTAAGCCGAATCCGATTCGGAGCCCTACCGGCCGAGATCGGAATCGGCCCCATAATATTTAATATTATAATTCCATGTATTTACAAGTTACATACAACATTTATAAAAACTTGTAATCATTTTTTTATATTTAATAAAAGTCTAATATAAAATAAAAAAAATGTTTATAAATTAAACCATGTAATAATTAATAAGATTAATATTTTATATATTAATATTATTAATTAAAATGTATTATTATTTATTTGGGAAATGTAACTAAGTTTATACTTAAAAATGTGTTAAAAATTGTGAAAATTGTTATATAATTAATATGTTACCAATATATGTAACTAAATAAAAAATGTTCACAATACCAAACTGAAATTAATCACTGTTATAAATAAATATATTGTTTTTCATTTGTATGTAAAAAAATGGTAACCTACGTTATCTGTTATTACAAAATTTACACAACTGTTTAAAACAATGTACCAATGTTATAATAAAAAATGTTCTTTAATTATTAAATGTAAAAGTATTCATATGTACAAAACATTTTGGGGTCGATTCCGATTCGGGCCGGAAAAAGCACCGACCGACTCGGATCCGGAAAAAATACCGACCGACACGTACCCGTGGCGCACGACACGCCAAGTACGATGCAAGGCGCGAAAAATCCGACCGACACGTACCGAAACAAAGTCGACCGACCGAGCCGCACGGAAAGCAGCAATCCGGCTGGAAAAACACGCGAATCCAACCGACCGACACGCACCCGGAACAAATCCGACCGAAACGTACACGCGAACTCCAAACCGCAAAGTACGATGCAAGGCGCGAAAACCACGACCGAGTCGGACGGAGGACAAGCCGAGCGACCGACACGCATACAAAACCGAGCCGAAGCAACACAATACACCGCGACCGACGCGTACGCAGCATAGAAAACTGCACAAACACAGCGTGAACGAAGCGGAGAACACCGTACGAGACCAATGCAGGGTCCGACTCGGTCACAAGAACGTTTCCAACATACACAAACAGCACAAAGGAAAAATCACCCAAAAAAGGCCAAACAAGCAATTACCAAGCCAATAAATACTGGGGGGTGGGGACAGAGAACAAAGACACACCCACAACTCCACCTATATAAAGGACACAAATCACTACCATGAGCCTTTGCAAATGCCATTCCACTGCCAGCACCCAAGAGAAAGCAACCACACACCCACAGCTCATCCCTCACACAAGCCACACACCATCAGCACACCAACAAATACCTACCTCACATACACCCAGCAAAACACACACTTACACACCCTCACCTGCACACCAACACACACATCACCCACCATCACCACCCATCACCATGCCCCCAAGAAGAATCCCAAGTTCCTAGATAGTGAATTGGAAGTCATGGTAGAGCGAGATCCTCAGGGTGGAGCCACAGCTGTTTGGCACACTGGTCCAACAGACCCCCATGTCGCAGAAAACCAAGATGTGGGAGAGGATCATCAACAGGGTGAACGCCCAATCACCATGTCGGCGCCCAAAGACCGACATCCAGAACAGGTGGTATGACGTGCGCAGGAGGGTACGGAAAATGCTGAAGCAAGACTACATCAACAGCCAACACACCGGCAGTGGCCCTCCTGCCAAGCCAATATACCTCAGGCCCTGGGAGGAGAAGGTGCGGGCCATCCTTCCGCCAGTGAGCGTATATGGACTAGAGGACATCCCAGAGCCTGGTGAGTACACAACAAATGTACACAATATACTGCCACAAAACACACACACATCACTGTCAAGGGGAGAGTCAAACCATGCACTCATAGCAATTACACAGCAACCAGAACAGAATCATCCCAAAATGTGTATGTCAGTCAGATAAACACAACACATGCCATCAAAAAAGTCACATCCAACTGTGCCAACACATGTACAAACACAACCACAACTACAGCTAGGCAGTGGCACAAATAGAACTAACAAACACATCCACACATGTAGCCACCACAACAACACCAACACACAGTGAAGACCACTCAAAGGAAGGAATTCTGTGTATGCTGGCCAAGTCAGTGTAGCCAATAGCATCATGGGAGTCGCAGTCACACATATTGCCCCCCACAACTGTCCCATCAACACCACCATGAACCATGCGCACATCACAGGGAGTGGAGAAGGACTCACAAGATGGCTGACACTGGCTACTGCTGTGGGGAGCACAAGGCCCTGCTGGCAACTGTGCACCAACAAACAGCAGGACACCACTGACTGACATCCTGAGAGACAACTTACACTCCCTGCAATGCAAGCACGTTCCATGGTGGGATATCTGGCTAGCTGGGTGGGAAGGGGGACTTGCAGCACTGACCATAGTCACAAGCACCTCCCCTCACACACCCCCAACACAAACTCCACAGAACCCACCTGGTAGAATGCAATGCCCCCCATCCTAACACAAGATCCCACAAAGAACCACCACCCTGGGTTATGTTGTGTGAAGCACAGGGACACTCTTAGCCAAACAACTGCCAGGACAACACTCCCAGCCATCCTGTCAGCACAGCCACCCCACCCCACAGGGAAGCAGAATCAAAAGGAAGGAAGCATGGGCATGCTGGGAAGGGGGTGGAGGCAATAGCATGATGGGAGTCGTAGTCACTGATATTGGTCACCCCCACAACTGTCCCATCAACACCACCCTGAACCATGCTCACATCACAGGAAGTGGAGAAGGACTCACAAGATGGCTGACACTGGCTACTGCTGTGGTGAGCACAAGGCCCTGCTGGCAACTGTGCACCAACAAACAGCAGGACACCACTGACTGACATCCTGAGAGACAACTTACACTCCCTGCAATGCAAGCACGTTCCATGGTGGGATATCTGGCTGGCTGGGTGGGAAGGGGGACTTGCAGCACTGACTATAGTCACAAGCACCTCCCCTCACACCCCCCAACACAAACTCCACAGTACCCACCTGGTAGAATGCAATGCCCTCCATCCTAACACAAGATCCCACAAAGAACCACCACCCTGGGTTATGTTGTGTGAAGCACAGGGACACTCTTGGGACTCTTAGCCAAACAACTGCCAGGACAACACTCCCAGCCATCCTGTCAGCACAGCCAGCCCACCCCACAGGGAAGCAGAGTCAAAAGGAAGGAAGCATGGGCATGCTGGGAAGGGGGAGGAGGCAATAGCATAATGGGAGTCGTAGTCACAGCTCTACATCCCCCACCACATGGCCCAGCAAGCTCACACTCACGCATGCACATCCCACAGAGAGTGGAAAGGCCCATCAAAGATGTCTGACACTGTTGCTGTGTCGTGGGGAGCACAAGGGCATGCTGGGTACTGCACACCAACCAACAGCAGGACACCACTGTCAGCCATCTTGCCATTGCTCTCACACCCACACACACTGAACTCCACACAAAAGCAAGTTAGTATGGGAATGCTGGGAAGTGGGGTGGAGGCAATGGCATGATGGGAGTCGTAGTCACAGACATAGCTCACCCCCACAACTGTCCCATCAACACCACCCTGAACCATGCTCACATCACAGGGAGTGGAGAAGGACTCACAAGATGGCTGACACTGGCTACTGCTGTGGGGAGCACAAGGCCCTGCTGGCAAATGTGCACCAACAAACAGCAGGACACCACTGACTGACATCCTGAGAGACAACTTACACTCCCTGCAATGCAAGCACGTTCCATGGTGGGATAACTGGCTGGCTGGCTGGGTGGGAAGGAGGACTTGCAGCACTGACCATAGTCACAAGCACCTCCCCTCACACCCCCCAACACAAACTCCACAGTACCCACCTGGTAGAATGCAATGCCCTCCATCCTAACACAAGATCCCACAAAGAACCACCACCCTGGGTTATGTTGTGTGAAGCACAGGGACACTCTTGGGACTCTTAGCCAAACAACTGCCAGGACAACACTCCCAGCCATCCTGTCAGCACAGCCAGCCCACCCCACAGGGAAGCAGAGTCAAAAGGAAGGAAGCATGGGCATGCTGGGAAGGGGGAGGAGGCAATAGCATGATGGGAGTCGTAGTCACAGCTCTACATCCCCCACCACATGGCCCAGCAAGCTCACACTCACGCATGCACATCCCACAGAGAGTGGAAAGGCCCATCAAAGATGTCTGACACTGTTGCTGTGTCGTGGGGAGCACAAGGGCATGCTGGGTACTGCACACCAACCAACAGCAGGACACCACTGTCAGCCATCTTGCCATTGCTCTCACACCCACACACACTGAACTCCACACAAAAGCAAGTAAGTATGGGAATGCTGGGAAGTGGGGTGGAGGCAATGGCATGATGGGAGTCGTAGTCACAGACATAGCTCACCCCCACAACTGTCCCATAAACACCACCCTGAACCATGCTCACATCACAGGGAGTGGAGAAGGACTCACAAGATGGCTGACACTGGCTACTGCTGTGGGGAGCACAAGGCCCTGCTGGCAAATGTGCACCAACAAACAGCAGGACACCACTGACTGACATCCTGAGAGACAACTTACACTCCCTGCAATGCAAGCACGTTCCATGGTGGGATAACTGGCTGGCTGGCTGGGTGGGAAGGAGGACTTGCAGCACTGACCATAGTCACAAGCACCTCCCCTCACACCCCCAACACAAACTCCACAGTACCCACCTGGTAGAATGCAATGCCCTCCATCCTAACACAAGATCCCACAAAGAACCACCACCCTGGGTTATGTTGTGTGAAGCACAGGGACACTCTTGGGACTCTTAGCCAAACAACTGCCAGGACAACACTCCCAGCCATCCTGTCAGCACAGCCAGCCCACCCCACAGGGAAGCAGAGTCAAAAGGAAGGAAGCATGGGCATGCTGGGAAGGGGGGTGGAGGCAATAGCATGATGGGAGTCGTAGTCACTGATATTGGTCACCCCCACAACTGTCCCATCAACACCACCCTGAACCATGCTCACATCACAGGGAGTGGAGAAGGACTCACAAGATGGCTGACACTGGCTACTGCTGTGGGGAGCACAAGGCCCTGCTGGCAACTGTGCACCAACAAACAGCAGGACACCACTGACTGACATCCTGAGAGACAACTTACACTCCCTGCAACGCAAGCACGTTCCATGGTGGGATAACTGACTGGCTGGGTGGGTGGGAAGGAGGTCCGGCTGTCAACCAAACACAACCAATGCAGACCATGTTCACACCCCAGAAAATACATAAAAATGCCCAAATAATGCAGGACAATGTGCCACACCAATATCAACCTCTGACTGTGACGACTCAGGACAATGCAATGTACAGGCCCGCACCCAGAGGCACAGTCACAACTGCCATGTGTGTCAACCATTGATGCCTGCAGAAACATGACATACATTGTTTGTGTCTCCCAAAAACAGGTGATGATGGGGACACAGCAGCAGACGCTGAGGAGTCCCAGTCCCAGGCTCAAGAGGATGCCGAGCTCACTGGCGTCGTACAGCCTCTGTCCTCCTCGGACGATGAAGAACAACCTGGCACATCCGGTGCAAGTCAACATGCAGCACCAGCAGGACCACCAGCTGCAGCACCAGCAGGACCACCAGCTGCACCCCTTGCACCCACCCCTACAACGACTGTCACCACGAATACCATCCCTGCCGACATGGACAGAATAAGGAGCAACACCAGCACAGTGACCCTGGACCAACCTGGGGCCATGGACACCACCACCACCACCAACCCTCAAGGTGGACCAGGGTTATCTGTGCGTGCCACTGCACACACTGCACATGTCAGCAGGGGTGGTGGGAGGGGTGGGAGACAGAGGTCGCTGCTTGCAGACGTTGCTGGTGTGAATGATGACCCACAACTGGTACGCATAGCTGATGCGTACCAGTCCAGCACCGGAGAGCTCAGCCAGGTAGTGGGGCTCCTCAGAGACATTAAACAGCAGCAGGCTGCCCATCATGCCCGCTTGGACTCCCACATGTCCCACGTGGAGTCACACATGTCCCGTGTGGACTCACACATGTCCCGCGTGGAGTCCAAGTGGGATGCACTGCATGAGATGACGGCGGTGCACAGGGACATTTTACAATGCCTCCGCCAGATGAACAGCAACCAGTCCACACCTCCCTGTGTGCCAACAACATCTGGTGCCGAACAAACTGCAACTGCCACAGGGAGGGAGGAGGACTCTGGCGGAGAGTCCCTGCACCGCAGCAGCCTGCACTTGAGGGCCCCCCCCAAGAAGAGGGGTCGTCCGAGGAGGGAAAAGTGAGAGGCCGATGGCCAAGCGCAACTCCCAGGAAGCCTGAACCTGTTCTGGATGTTCGCCTTTGTGCACAGACTGTTCACCCTGTTGACGGCAACACTACTCCCACACATTGCATGGGGAGTACAAGTTGGACCAATGTGTCAGACAACTGTGGCCCCGATACTGGGGATCCTGCCTACCCGGACTTTCTATTCACCTAGGAACTTGGGATTGCAAGATTCATGTACAGCACAACCCATCCTATGCACTATTAACACAAATGTATCACAATAAACACACTAATACACCATACTTGCCTCTGTCGTGATTCCAACGTGGGTGCTGTTATGGGGATGATGAACTGCAAAATTACACTGTGTATGCGAACTGCAACAGCAAGGACAACACAGGCATGTGAGTACAGGCAACGTGACACACATGAGGGAGACACACCACCAGGGCTACATGACACATACACACCTAGGCCATCTGACTCATTGCCTACACTGATGTTGCCAGGGAAGACGGTGCAATGCACAGACACCACACCCATTCCCAGTTGTAGTCAAGTAGCCCACAGGTGCAGTAAGCAAATGGCAGTCAAATGTGTGACCACAGACAACGCACATCACAAAGTGAAGCACAGGTTTATTACACAGTTGCAACATGCCGTAACCACTACAGATGCAAGGTAACCCCACCTGGCAGCGGGCACACAGTCAACAACTGTAGAAGGAAGGAAGTCCATGGGTGTGGCGCACATCACCTGTAGGGACACAACAGCTACCAGCCTGGATGTGCAATCACGTCGTCGGTGGACACAGTTGACCAAACGAATCTGAAAGTACCCTGTGAAGGACAGAAATGACACACAGTCAAAAGCAATGGAGTACAGGACAGAACAGCAAAACACATGCACAATACATGTTACAAGATACCCACCCAGAACCAAGTTAGCATGTCAACACTGTTGGGGAGTACAGCCCACCTGTCACCACACATCGCAACACACATCCAGTCAAGTGGCCCATGGACACACTCCAACAGCACCAGAGCACCACCCACACATCATGCCAACTCACATCATTGACATGACACCTCAGGATACTCACATTCAGCTAAAGAAGTTGGTGATGAGCTGTGTGCGGACATCACCATCACCATCATCATCATCATCGTCACTGGCATCGTGGTCCAGGCCAGGATCCTCCACAGGTGGCGGATGTTGGTCATTGTCATCCTGGATGAGAGGCAACTCCTTCCGCACTGCCAGGTTGTGGAGCATGCAGCAGACGATGATAATCTTGCACACTTTCGCAGAGGCATATGGGAGGGACCCTCCGGTCTTGTCCAGGCAGCGGAAGCGGCTCTTCAGGAGACCAAAGGTCCGCTCAATCACTCTCCTGGTCCGACCATGTGCCTCATTGTAGCGCATCTGGGCAGGTGTCACAGGGTTCCTGAGGGGTGTCAGCAACCACGGCATGTTGGGGTATCCTGAGTCACCTACGGACAGACAAGTGCACATTAGCTGACTTGGAAAAGTGGGCGGAATACTACAGATCAGATCACACACAATGGCACAAAGTCAGTACACACCGACAAGCCAGGCACGCTGGTTCTGCATCTGTGCCATCATCCTGGGGATGCGACTACTCCTCATCACAAAGGCATCGTGTGCTGAACCAGGGAAACGGGCACACACGTGTGTGATGGTCATGTCTGCAAGACACACCACCAGTGCATTGACCGAGTGGTAGTGCTTGCGGTTCCTGTAGGCCTGCTCCTGGGCCTGTGGTGGTACCAAAGCCACATGTGTCCCATCAATGGAGCCAATTACATGCGGCATCCTCCCCAGGGCATAAAAGTCACTCTTCACGTCAGTGAGTCGTCGCAGTCTAGGGAAATAGATGTACCGGTTCAAGAAGAGCAACATTGCCGCCAAAACATCGCGGAGCACACGGCTGAACATGGTCTGTGACATCCCAACAGCAATCGCCACAGTATGTTGGAAGGTACCAGTGGCAAAGAAGTGTAGGGCTGCCATCACCTTCACCTTGGGGGTCAGCGCTGTAGTATACGGCCGGCCAGGCTGCAAATGTGGGGCCAACTGCACTGCCAAATCCTCAATCAGCTGCCTGGTGAAGCGGTACCATCGGATGCTGTCCCGTTCCACCATCGTTGCCAGGTCTGGGAATGGCCGATGGACAGCAGGAGCCCTGCAGTGCAGAGGAGAAGTAAGCAAGATTGTCAGTCACCCCACATATGCGGCATTGAACACACTCAAGATCCCAACATACATCATTATGAGGCACAACTACATGAAGTGTGCAGTACCGGAAGGACATGTATGGTACATACATGGCCAACATCTGTCAACACGGTCCAACAGGTGGCATCAATTAGTCCCAGGTTGGCCCATTGGATATCATGAGGCCGTGTCACAGTTCCCATCTCCTGCTGCTGTGTCACAATAACCCCCCACAGGGACATGTGAGGACAGATGTGCCCCAGGCACCACAGCTCAACGACAGGTACATTCCCAGGGACCCTGTAATGCCACATGGACACTGGCATTACATGGAGTATCATGTATACACCACAGCAAAACAACCATGACCCCCACAGGTAGTGGCCCCACTTGCCACGGCAGGACAGACATGGACGTCTGTGACACACACGCACAACATCAGAGTCCATGCACACACAACGTGGATGTGGAGACTGTCTCCCATTGTGCACATGAAATCAGAGACATTGTAAACACCACATGCACAAAGACTGTGGAGGACCATCACTATTGTGCCACTGGGACACCCTGGCTCAAACATACCGTCCCACATGGGACTCACGGGGTATGTGACATGACATACACATACACCACTGTGAAATGTGACCATGGCACATGCACAGATATGAACAGTTGCACATCACAGTGGTCACGTACACGTAACACCCAGGATCCTGTCCCCATGAACACGTGCACAGCCTGGGGGTGGCTGCCCACAGGTGACACCCACAGGACAACATGTACACCAACATACACACAATAGGAAATGCAGCCTTACATGCCTTATGATAAAGTTTGGACAGGCTGTCGTGATGTAGGTGTGCCCCTCACTCCCTGGGAGCTATCTGTGGCTGGCATATGTCCATCTGAGACAGGCATGCTGACATATGCCAGTCACATGTACAGTGATGCGTTGAACAGCAATGGACCGATCGGTGCCTCCGGCCGGCCCATTGCTTTCAATGTGTGCGGGTACGCGTTGTACCCCTGTGCGCGTTGAACTGCAATGGACCGATCGGTGCCTCCGGCCGGCCCATTGCTTTCAATGTGTGCGGGTACGCGTTGTACCCCTGTGCGCGTTGAACTGCAATGGACCGATCGGTGCCTCCGGCCGGCCCATTGCTTTCAATGTGTGCGGGTACGCGTTGTACCCCTGTGCGCGTTGAACTGCAATGGACCGATCGGTGCCTCCGGCCGGCCCATTGCTTTCAATGTGTGCGGGTACGCGTTGTACCCCTGTGCGCGTTGAACTGCAATGGACCGATCGGTGCCTCCGGCCGGCCCATTGCTTTCAATGTGTGCGGGTACGCGTTGTACCCCTGTGCGCGTTGAACTGCAATGGACCGATCGGTGCCTCCGGCCGGCCCATTGCTTTCAATGTGTGCGGGTATGCGTTGTACCCCTGTGCGCGTTGAACTGCAATGGACCGATCGGTGCCTCCGGCCGGCCCATTGCTTTCAATGTGTGCGGGTACGCGTTGTACCCCTGTGCGCGTTGAACTGCAATGGACCGATCGGTGCCTCCGGCCGGCCCATTGCTTTCAATGTGTGCGGGTACGCGTTGTACCCCTGTGCGCGTTGAACTGCAATGGACCGATCGGTGCCTCCGGCCGGCCCATTGCTTTCAATGTGTGCGGGTACGCGTTGTACCCCTGTGCGCGTTGAACTGCAATGGACCGATCGGTGCCTCTGGCCGGCCCATTGCTTTCAATGTGTGCGGGTACGCGTTGTACCCCTGTGCGCGTTGAACTGCAATGGACCGATCGGTGCCTCCGGCCGGCCCATTGCTTTCAATGTATGCGGGTACGCGTTGTACCCCTGTGCGCGTTGTACCGCAATGGACCGATCGGTGCGCACCCATTGACAATGGGCTTGCCTGGCAACGGACGCGTTTTCGAATTTCGAACGAGTCGGTTGCTGGAAAATCAGTTGGTCACCCACAACAATGTTGCAAAATCATGTATGTCATGAAGTTGAAGATTTGAAGGATGCTGTGGGCGTGTTTTGGTGCTGCTATTCCATGGATTGGCCAGATTCAGAAGATGCAAACGACTTGGACCTATCACTTTGGACACAAGGGACAGTATCTGCCTCTCCAGCACATATATATTGCTGGCTGTTCCCCTGAGAGCCCACTTGCCTGCACTACATGCTCCAAGACGACATCTGCCACTGCACTGCTGCTGTCTCTGCCCCTCTGGACCCTGCAATGGCACGTACTGTGGAGAGAGCCCCAGCCTTCAGCCTTGAAGAGAACCAGGCCCTGCTGGACAGCCTACTTCCACAGTACAGCAAGCTGTATGGGACACCAGGGGAGCAGGTGAGTGTTCTGTGCACTGCCTTTCTGAATGTGCATTTTGTCTGACTAGCAAGGCTGAGAGTCTGCACGCCACTGGCTAGCAGGCTCACTGAGTAGTTGTCACCCCCCATAGTGTGTAGTGACTTGCACTGGACAGGTATGGTGCAGTGACAGTGCATTTGAACATGGTTTTACTTCCCATGCAATGATACCATGTAGTGACGTCTGGCAAACTGTCCATGGTCAGCTTTGCACTGCCTGTGTACATCATGTGCCCCTGTGATTGAGACATGTATATACAACTGTGTCATGCACGGATATGTTGCATGTGTGGTAATGGCCTTTTCACTTTGTCATCCTGACAGGTTAATGCCCATCGGAAGCAGGAAATCTGGAAGGACATCGTCCGGGCTGTCCGGTCCGTGGGGGTCTACAAGCGCCGGATCCGCAACTGCCAGAAGAGGTGGCAGGACCTTCGGGGCTGGACCCGGAGGATTGCACGGGTCCAGCTGAAGCTGTCGCCTCCTCGCAGGAGGGGCGGAACACGGACCCTGACCCCCCACATGCTCCAGATCCTGGCGGTGGTCTTTCCAGACCTGGATGGGCAGCTGAAGGCCAGACAGCAGCAAGGAGGGGTGAGTCAAAAACTGCACTGTGAACTCTGTATTACATGCTTTGTGCCCTCCTCTGGCCTGGTTCAACTGCCACAGTGCAGCAGTCATGTTGTCCAGGAGCCATGTCCCTCTATTGTGCACTGCCCACTGCTCATCTGATACCCAGGTGTGGCCCTTACAGTCAGGGAATTGTGTCACTTGGGACTGTGTCCTTGCAGTTTGCTTCACTAAAGGTGGGGGACAGCATCTGTTTCCCTAACTCTGTTGTGGGCATCATGGGTGGGTCCATTGTTCACACAACGCCTGGGTTTGGACATGTGATCTGCGTGTTGCTTTGATATGCGGTCCACTTGCTGAGCTGAGCCACCACATGTGCCTGGGGTATGTGGCACACGCCCATGCAGCGGGTGGGAACAATGTTTGTGCCCCAGGAGTGTGCAGATTACGTGTGTCACACATACATAGCCAGCTATCCACTGTCCAGGGCACATCCCTCATTCATGTGGAGCAGGACAGTCATGCCTACTCCAGGCCATGCAATGCACTCTGTACTCCCACTCCCGTGTATCAGCTGACACATTGTGCACAGTGATTTGACCCCTCCGGTGTCTGCCTCTGTGTCAGTGTGCTGTGGATTAGTTGCCAGGACTGCTGGGGTGTTTCTTGGTAGGGGCTCAGCATGCCCCTGGAGATGTGACCATAGGAGACGATACTTGTGTGTCACATAGGTGTTTGATCAGCTGCCCGTGCAGACTGGGGTATGCGAATGTGATGTTCAGGCAGCTGTTCCCCATTCACAGCAAATTGTGAGGGGCTCAGGTTCAGAGGGTAGTGTCACAGGTCTCCCATATGTCCAATAGGTGTGACCTGGACAGATGAGGGTTGAGATGATGTGTTGTGTGGGGGATGTACATGTGCACTTGTGCAGCTCCAGGACTTGCATTCCCCATGACCTACTATTGTGACACAGTGCATAGTGTTGTTGTCTGGCTGCCAAGTCATACATCACTGAGACAGTGATGTATGACTTAACAGTCATGCCTCTGCCATGGCATGTGTCAACTTATTTGTGGTCCTGCAGGGGAGTGACATGTGCTACATGCACACCATAGTGGCGCTGGCTATCAGGACATGGGTGCATCATGGTGTCTGTCGCTGGTATGCATCACATGCATTTCCTATTTGACTCTGGGCATCCCTTTCATCCGGAAACCTGTACTCACTCAGTGGCAAGAGCTGTGATGTGTCCACACCGTGTCCTCTGCACTGTCCAACTACTGTGTACTTGGTGCATGTGTCCACACTGGGGTGTTGCAATCCAACAGACACCAGACAGATGGGTGCAAGGCCATGTGGGATGTGAGTGCCATGCTTGGCATCAGACTGACAATTGGCTTCTCCTGTTCAGTTAGGGCACTTTTAGCAATGTACAACTAATGATGCCAGGGCTTGCTCTGTGATGTGCTGTGCTCACAGTGGTGTGTGCGTTTGGTGCAGGTGACTGATGTCTGTCTGTTTCCCCATTGTTTGCAGATACATCCACGGCCACGGAAGGGGACAGCTCCACGGACCAGGAGGAGCCAGAGAGCCAGACTGGGTCAGCAGCCGAGGAGTGGTCGGAGGGACCCAGTGGCACGGAGGGCGAGGGGAGCCACACCGAGGAATCCTCAGCACCATCCACCTCAGCTGAGGACCAGAGCAACTCGGAGGATGACTCCCTTGTGGAGGCGGGTGTCAGCAGCCACCACACCCCAGCTAGTGTTGCTGTCCCCGCCACCACCAGCACCACCACCGCCCTCCCATCGGCTCCCATTCCCAAGGTCCGTGGAGGCTCCCATGTTCGGGAGCGTGTCTCCTTTGGCCCAGGCACCGCACCCCCTGCCCCTGTGTCCCCTGCTGCCCTGAGTGAGGAGTCTGTGTACCTCCTTCGCCAGCTCCATGTAGGGCAGACTGCCATGCTGAGTGTCCTCCATGCGCACACCGCACTGTTGACTCAGCTGGTGTCGTTCATGGAGGGCATCTCATCGGGCATGTCTGACCTACAGAGGGGCAACAGGTCCATGGACTCCTCCCTGATGGCAGCAGTGTCCCTCCTCAGACAGTCCCTCACCCCTCCTGCCTCTGCTCCATCCACACTCCCCAGCACCTTGCCCGTCCCAAGCACACACACACCGGCACAGGCACACACCAGCACACACACATCCAGCACACAGACACACATGCCACAAACTAAACGCACACGCACGCACAGTCAGGGGACTGAAACCAGACTCACAGGGGATGGGGCCCTGGTACACACACACGCATCCACGGGCACTGCACAGTCCTCAGTTGCCTCTCCCTCCAAAGCACCCTCCCTTGCCTCACCTGCAACCCCAAAGACCCAGCACCTCTTCCTCAGTGACCTCGGCCTCTTCCCCTCCGATCCAGCTGCCCCAGCATCCAGGGGGAAGAGGAAGCCCCCCCACACGGAGCAGAGTGCCCCTCGCCCCCGAACACCCTCCCCCAGGCGCAGACAGACTGAGGCCCCCACCCGCAAGTCCCCCCGGAGTGGTAAGAGCAAGACCCCGCCGCCGCCCTGCAGCTCAAGCACCAGGTCACCTTCCTCCATCCCTCAGGCCCCCACTCCACAGGTGCCCCCGCCACACCCTGCCCCAGGTTCCCCCACCCACAGATATACCATCCCCAAGAGGCTCCGGCCTTCTCCCCCTGCCACTTGCTCTCCCGGCACCACACCCCCGCTGCGCTTGTCTGTGCCACTGATGTGGTGAGGGTGTCCTCCCCCTCTGTCCAGCCCATCTTGCCTGTTCCCCATTCTCCTCCCCTGAGGGTAGGCACTGCAGTGGAGTCCACTACCACCCTGTCTGACTTGGGCACTGCAGTGGCGTACCTGTCCACTCCATCTGCAGGGTCCACTGCAGTCGTGCCGGTACCCACAACATCTGAGCCATGCCCCCCAGTTGTGCCGGCACACACCATGTCAGACACCTCCACTGCAGTTGTCAGTGGCTCTCCAGCACCCACCACCCCTTCCCTGCTTCCTCCTGGTGAGCCCTGATCCTGTCCCTGCGGTGCCTGGCCTACCCCCCGGTTGCCCCTCCTAGTGGATTGTCCCTGGTTTTGTGCAGGCATGTGTAGGGTGGCATCTGCCACTGTCACCCACTTGTGACTTTGTTGATGGACTGGCCATTGGCCTTTGTTTATGTTCTACCGGACTTCTACTTTTAATGCCACATATGCTGAATAAAGCAACTTTCTGTTCTCTAGTGCTTTTGCTTCTGATGTACATGATGTTGATGATGCTAACAATGCCCTTGCTGCAGTGATGGTGATATTTGGTCTCATGATAATGAAGTGTTACTGTGCAGGAACCCATGTGGTCCAGGGGTTATGTGTCCTATCCTGTGGTATATCCATGTCATCCATAGCAGCATCTGAGGGTGTCATGTGTTCAGTATTTGGCAATGAGATTTCCTACTTAGATTGGCAACTTCACATCTGTGGCTTCCACCCCTGCACATCTGTTGTGCCTGCCATTGTTCTATTCGTCTACTTCCCTGACCGTGTGGCCATCTCCAGTGAACATGCAGGTTTGGGCATCAATGGGGAAGGACTCATCTGTGTTGTCAGTGCAACATTTCTATACAAGTGTGTTGGATCTGTGCTGATGATTCCGTTGGCACTTCCATGACCAGGCTGATGGGACGGGAGCCCTCATTTGTTGCTAATTGTTGATTGTGTGTCCCATTGCTGCCATGGTATGGTATCTGTTCGCCTCACATCTGCAGTCTCCACAGGGTATCTGCATGTGTGTGCCCATTGGTGCAAATATGTGGGTCTGCATTCGGATGGTCACTTCTGTCATTGTGTCATTGATGATTGTTGACGGTGTCAGCCCCCATGGGTGTTGTTTGTCTGCACATGGCCAAAGTTATGTCTTATTTGCACTGCAGGATTTGGCTCCTCCAATTTATGTTGCAATGGGACACATACACTACTTTGCCACTGATGTGTTTGTTGTTCTGTGACCAGGAATCATCCATGCAGTTTGGCAGTTGCACCTCTTACTTTGTCAACACTTGCCTTTTGGTCACTGTGATGATGGGGGTTTGGACCCCATTGCCACAATGTTCAAAATGTGCTGCAGCTATGGACCCCACACTTGCCTTTTGGTCACTGTGATGATGGGGGTTTGGACCCCATTGCCACAATGTTCAAGATGTACTGCAGCTATGGACCCCACACTTGCCTTTTGGTCACTGTGATGATGGGGTTTGGACCCCATTGCCACAATGTTCAAAATGTGCTGCAGCTATGGACCCCACACTTGCCTTTTGGTCACTGTGATGATGGGGGTTTGGACCCCATTGCCACAATGTTCAAAATGTGCTGCAGCTATGGACCCCACACTTGCCTTTTGGTCACTGTGATGATGGGGGTTTGGACCCCATTGCCACAATGTTCAAGATGTGCTGCAGCTATGGACCCCACACTTGCCTTTTGGTCACTGTGATGATGGGGGTTTGGACCCCATTGCCACAATGTTCAAAATGTGCTGCAGCTATGGACCCCACACTTGCCTTTTGGTCACTGTGATGATGGGGGTTTGGACCCCATTGCCACAATGGTCATGGCCTGCTTGCGTTGTGTGTGCCACACACATATTTGTGTGGCACATGTGCTAGGGGTCACATTGTATGTTAGAAGTCATGTTCGGTGTTGTAGGCATTTGACACAGTCTACACACGCTTGTCATGGTGTTGGGGGATGTCTTCTTCTTGCATTCCCTAGGTTGTGGTGTGCTGGTTGTGTCATGCATTGTCCATCCTATGGGTGGGGGTGGTAGTGGTGGTAGGCATCCTGCCCCCCTGGGTGAGGGTGGTAGTAGTGGTAAGCATCCTGCCCCCCTGGCTAAGGGTGGTAGTAGTGGTAGGCATCCTGCCCCCCTGGGTGAGGGTGGTAGTAGTGGTGGGCATCCTGCCCCCTGGGTGAGGGTGGTAGTAGTGGTGGGCATCCTGCCCCCCTGGGTGAGGGAGGTAGTAGTGGTAAGCATCCTGCCCCCTGGCTAAGGGTGGTAGTAGTGGTAGGCATCCTGCCCCCCTGGGTGAGGGTGGTAGTAGTGGTGGGCATCCTGCCCCCTGGGTGAGGGTGGTAGTAGTGGTAGGCATCCTGCCCCCCTGGCTAAGGGTGGTAGTAGTGGTAGGCATCCTGCCCCCCTGGGTGAGGGTGGTAGTAGTGGTAAGCATCCTGCCCCCCAGGCTAAGGGTGGTAGTAGTGGTAGGCATCCTGCCCCCCTGGGTGAGGGTGGTAGTAGTGGTAAGCATCCTGCCCCCTGGCTAAGGGTGGTAGTAGTGGTAGGCATCCTGCCCCCCTGGGTGAGGGTGGTAGTAGTGGTGGGCATCCTGCCCCCTTGGGTGAGGGTGGTAGTAGTGGTAGGCATCCTGCCCCCTGGCTAAGGGTGGTAGTAGTGGTAGGCATCCTGCCCCCCTGGGTGAGGGTGGTACTAGTGGTAGGCATCCTGCCCCCCTGGGTGAGGGTGGTAGTAGTGGTGGGCATCCTGCCCCCCTGGGTGAGGGTGGTAGTAGTGGTAAGCATCCTGCCCCCTGGCTAAGGGTGGTAGTAGTGGTAGGCATCCTGCCCCCCTGGGTGAGGGTGGTAGTAGTGGTGGGCATCCTGCCCCCTGGGTGAGGGTGGTAGTAGTGGTGGGCATCCTGCCCCCTGGGTGAGGGTGGTAGTAGTGGTAAGCATCCTGCCCCCTGGCTAAGGGTGGTAGTAGTGGTAGGCATCCTGCCCCCCTGGGTGAGGGTGGTAGTAGTGGTGGGCATCCTGCCCCCTGGGTGAGGGTGGTAGTAGTGGTAGGCATCCTACCCCCTGGCTAAGGGTGGTAGTAGTGGTAGGCATCCTGCCCCCCTGGGTGAGGGTGGTAGTAGTGGTAAGCATCCTGCCCCCCTGGCTAAGGGTGGTAGTAGTGGTAGGCATCCTGCCCCCCTGGGTGAGGGTGGTAGTAGTGGTAAGCATCCTGCCCCCTGGCTAAGGGTGGTAGTAGTGGTAGGCATCCTGCCCCCCTGGGTGAGTGTGGTAGTAGTGGTGGGCATCCTGCCCCCCTGGGTGAGGGTGGTAGTAGTGGTGGGCATCCTGCCCCCCTGGGTGAGGGTGGTAGTAGTGGTGGGCATCCTGCCCCCTGGCTGAGGGTGGTAGTAGTGGTAGGCATCCTGCCCCCTGGCTAAGGGTGGTAGTAGTGGTAGGCATCCTGCCCCCTGGCTAAGGGTGGTAGTAGTGGTAGGCATCCTGCCCCCCTGGGTGAGGGTGGTACTAGTGGTAGGCATCCTGCCCCCCTGGGTGAGGGTGGTAGTAGTGGTGGGCATCCTGCCCCCTGGGTGAGGGTGGTAGTAGTGGTAAGCATCCTGCCCCCTGGCTAAGGGTGGTAGTAGTGGTAGGCATCCTGCCCCCCTGGGTGAGGGTGGTAGTAGTGGTGGGCATCCTGCCCCCCTGGGTGAGGGTGGTAGTAGTGGTGGGCATCCTGCCCCCCTGGGTGAGGGTGGTAGTAGTGGTAAGCATCCTGCCCCCTGGCTAAGGGTGGTAGTAGTGGTAGGCATCCTGCCCCCCTGGGTGAGGGTGGTAGTAGTGGTGGGCATCCTGCCCCCTGTGTGAGGGTGGTAGTAGTGGTAGGCATCCTGCCCCCCTGGCTAAGGGTGGTAGTAGTGGTAGGCATCCTGCCCCCCTGGGTGAGGGTGGTAGTAGTGGTGGGCATCCTGCCCCCTGGGTGAGGGTGGTAGTAGTGGTAGGCATCCTGCCCCCCTGGCTAAGGGTGGTAGTAGTGGTAGGCATCCTGCCCCCCTGGGTGAGGGTGGTAGTAGTGGTAAGCATCCTGCCCCCTGGCTAAGGGTGGTAGTAGTGGTAGGCATCCTGCCCCCCTGGGTGAGGGTGGTAGTAGTGGTAAGCATCCTGCCCCCTGGCTAAGGGTGGTAGTAGTGGTAGGCATCCTGCCCCCCTGGGTGAGGGTGGTAGTGGTGGTAGGCATCATGCCACCCCTGGGTAGGGGTGGTGGTGCGCATTCAGGCCCCTGTGTGCATATGTGGCATTGGTGATGGGCATCCCGCCCCTATGGTGCTGCTGTTGCTGGTGTAAGTATATTCTGCATCCCTGTGTGTGTGTGTGATGTGTCGTGTACGTGTTGTATGTGTTTTGTGGTTGGTGTCTGGCTTACCTTCTGCGCCGTACGCGTCCGTGCCTGTTCCGGTAGTAAATGTAGAATATTGGTATGATCGGGACGAAGGGATTCATGGTTGGTTTGTGTCGTTCGTCCTTCTCGTTGCTTCGCGTCGTCCTCGTCGCTTCGCCTCGTCCTCGTCGCTCGCGTCGTCCTCGTCGCTGCCGTGTTCGTCTCGGAGCCGTGGATCGTGTTGTGGCGCGAATCGGAGCTTATGTGCGCCTCTCCCGGATGCTTTGACGTGCCGTGCGTAGCGACGGGTTCGGCGCGTACGGAAAGCGCATCGTACTTGTCCGGCCGGACGGGGCTGCATTTTTCCTTCCGTGCGACTAGATTCGGCGTTTCCGGATTCGCCTCGGTCGGAGAACAGGACCTGGTTTGGGTGAGTACGGCTCGGCCGGATTCTTTGTTGTTGTGCGCATCGTACTTGCTCGTTCGGTGTGCTGTACGGATCGGTCGGGAAACAGGCTTTCGCATGGCTTTTTTCCCGACCAAATGGTATTGGGTGCGCCTCCGACCGAGATCGGAATCGGCCCCTAAGTATTGGTTAAAATAAATATGATTTCCTATCTCTATGTCTTTATTTATCTTACATATTTTTAATAAAATAAATATTTCTTGATTTTTAAATAATTTACAATAAATAAATATTTAAAAAAAATTAAAATGTCTAATTTTTGGCTACCATTTTATTAATGTTAAATTCAATGTTAGATATTAAGTTTATTTTAATTAAATATTGTGTTTAAAATCATATGTTTTAATTAAGTATATCTACAATGTATTTGTTTTTATTTACAACTATCTTATAATTAAAATATACTACTTTAAACTTTAATTTTTTGAAGATTATAAATTAATACACATATAGCTAAATTACTATTCCCACTCCAGTTAGCATAAATACAGGGTAGATGCTGGACACTAAACTTAATTAATGTATTATTCCCACACCACTTAGTATAAATTCAGGGTAAGTGCTGGACACTAAACTTAATTAATTTACTATTCCCACTCCACTTAGTATTAATTCAGGGTATTTGCAGGACACTAAACTTAATTAATTTACTATTCACACTCCAGTTGGTATTAATTAGGGGTAGGTGCTGGACAGTAAACTTAATTAATTTACTATTCCTACTCCAGTTAGTATTAATTCAAGGTAGGTGCTGGACACTAATTTAATTTACTATTCCCACTCCAGTTAGTATTAATTAGGGGTAGATTCTGGATAGTAAACATAATTAATTTACTACTCCCAGTACAGTTAGTATTAATTCAAGGTAGATGCTGGACACTCAACTTAATTAATTTACTATTCCCACTCCAGTTAGTATTAATTAGGGGTAGGTGCTGGACACTAAACTTAATTAATTTACTATTCCCACTCCAGTTAGTATTAATTCAGGGTAGGTGCTGACCACTAAATTTAATTAATTTACTATTCCCACTCCAGTTAGTATTAATTAGGGGTAGGTGCTGGTCATTAAACTTAATTAATTTACTATTCCCACTCCAGTTAGCATTAATTCAAGGTAGGTGCTGGACACTAAACTTAATTAATTTACTATTCCCACTCCAGTTAGTATAAATTAGGGGTAGGTGCTGGACAGTAAACATAATTAATTTACTACTCCCAGTACAGTTAGTATTAATTCAAGGTAGATGCTGGACACTAAACTTAATTAATTTACTATTCCCACTCCAGTTAGTATTAATTAGGGGTAGGTGCTGGAGAGTAAACTTAAATAATTTACTATTCCTACTCCAGTTAGGATTAATTCAGGATAGGTGCTGGACACTAAACTTAATTAATTTACTATTACCACTCCAGTTAGTATTAATTAAGTGTAGATGCTGGACACTAAACTTAATTAATTTACTATTCCCATCCAGTTAGTATTAATTAGGGATAGGTGCTGGCCACTAAACTTAATTAATTTACTATTCCTACTCCAGTTAGTATTAATTAGGGATAGGTGCTGGCCACTAAACTTAATTAATTTACTATTCCCACTCCAGCTAATATTAATTGGGGGTAGGTGCTTGACACTAAACTTAATTAATTTACTACTCCCACTCCAGTTAGTATTAATTCAGGGTAGGTGCTGGACACTAAACTTAATTTACTCTTCCCACTCCAGTTAGTATTAATTAGGGGTAGGTGCTGGACACTAAACTTAATTAATTTACTATTCCCACTCCAGTTAGTATTAATTAGGGGTAGGTGCTGGACAGTAAACTTAATTAATTTACTATTCCCAATCCAGTTAGTATTAATTAGGGGTAGGTGCTGGACACTAAACTTAATTAATTAAATATTCCCACTCCAGTTATTATTAACTCAGATTAGGTGATGGACTCTAAACTTAATTAATTTACTATTCCTACTCCAGTTAGTATTAATTAGGGGTAGCTGCTGGACACTAAACTTAATTAATTTACTACTCCCACTCCAGTTAGTATTAATTCAGGGTAGGTGCTGGACACTAAACTTATTTAATTTACTATTCCCAATCCAGTTAGTATTAATTAGGGAAGGTGCTGGACACTAAACTTAATTAATTTACTATTCCCACACCAGTTACTATTAATTAGGGGTAGGTGCTGGACAGTAAACTTAATTAATTTACTATTCCCAATACAGTTAGTATTAATTCAGATTAGGTGATGGACACTAAACTTAATTAATTTACTATTCCTACTCCAGTTAGTATTAATTGGGGTAGCTGCTGGACACTAAACTTAATTAATTTACTACTCCCACTCCAGTTAGTATTAATTCAGGGTATGTGCTGGACACTAAATGTAATTAATTTACTATTCCTACTCCAGTTAGTATTAATTAGGGGTAGTTGCTGCACACTAAACTTAATTAATTTACTATTCCCACTCCAGTTAGTATTAATTAGGGGTAGGTGCTGGACACTAAGGGGCCGATTCCGATTCGGGACGGAAATCTCTCCGACCGAGCCGGACCCAGAGAGATTTCCGACCGAATCGGACCCGTGCAGCCCGACCGAACGAGTACGATGCGCACGTATGCTATCGGACTCGAGTCGGTCGGACTCCCATTGAAGTCAATGGGAGCCTGTCACACAACGCGTACGCGGGCTCCCATTGACTCAATGGGTGCGAGGCGGACAAGGGCGCCCCCTACAGCGTGTACGCGGCGAAGTGACTCGCGCCGTACACGCACAGGTAGGGGGGACCCATGGGTCCCCCCTGTGTGCGACTCGCGCGGCTACGCGTACAGGGGGGTCCGACACGGACCCCCAAAGTACGGCTCCGACTGCTCTTTCGAGCCGGAGTGCGCGGCTCGGTCGGACTGATCGCGGCGCGCATCGTACTTACCCGGCCGGGGAACGTCTCCATTGCGCGGTGCGAGTCGAGTCCGAGTGAGTCGGTCGGTGCGGTTAGACCCGGGTACGAGTCGGTCGGAGCGGTCGGGACGCCTGGACGAGTCGGTCGGCGATTTCGCATCGTACTCGCTCGCCCGGACGCGCGTACGATTCGGTCGGGCAATAGGGCTCCGAATCGGATCCGGTTAAGCCGAATCCGATTCGGAGCCCTACCGGCCGAGATCGGAATCGGCCCCTAAATGTAATTAATTTACTTCCCACTCCAGTTAGTATTAATTAGGGGTATGTGCTGGACACTAAACCTAATTAATTTAGTATACCCACTCCAGTTAGTATTATTTAGGGGTAGGTGCTGAAAACTTAACTTAATTAATTTACTATTCTCACTCCAGTTAGTATTAATTAGGGGTAGGTGCTGCACACTAAACTCAATTAATTTACTATTCCCACTCCAGTTAGTGTTAATTAGTGGTAGATGCTGGACACTAAATGTAATTAATTTACTATTCCCACTCCAGTTAGTATTAATTAGGGATAGGTGCTGGACACTAAACTTAATTAATTTACTATTCCCACTCCAGTTAGTATTAATTAATGATAGGTGCTGAACAGTAAACTTTATCAATTTACTATACCCACTGTAATTACAGTAAAATAAAAACAATTGCCAGACCTTTAACATATATATTTTTCTTTTCCTATTAAAATTAATGTAAGATCAATGAGCTGTTAAGGTGTGTCCCTGGTCAGATTATTATTGGGGGAGATTTTAACTATATACAGGATCTAAAGAAGGATACCTCAAATAAAAATAAAAAGCAATTGGAACCAAATACTAAAAGAATCTTTGAGGTTATCAGGCATGACTACCAACTAATAGATCCCTGGCGGAAAGCCAATGCTGACAAAAATAGCTACACATTTCATTCTCGCCGTTACCAGACAGCATCCCGAATCGACTTTTTTTTAACATCGAGATCCCTTCATACCTTAAAGGCAGATATTGGGACCAACCCCTTCTCTGATCATTCATATGTTAGGCTTGAACTCGAACTTGGTGAAGTGAGAGGGGAGCGGTCCATGTGGCAGATGGATCGCCTCCTTCTCCAAGACCAAGAATGGGTTGAGGGCTTTAGAATATGGATTTCGGATTACTTTAAGATTAATGAGGAGACGGCGGAACCCTTTGCGGTGTGGGGGGGGTTTAAGGCCGCAGCTCGAGGACAGATTATTTCCTTTTCGGCTGCCCAGTCAAGAGCTCAACGGGCTAAAATAGCTGAACTGCAGGGGGCTGTGGAAAGGGCACAGGTTCAGAGGATCCTTTCACGTCCACATCAGTTGGAAAGTGCTAGAAAAGCCCTGAGAGATTTCTTTGTTTTAGAAGAGATAAGTAGTTCTCGATCCTATCAACAAAAGGTTTATGAAAATAATCAGATGATTGGTAAACTGCTAGCCAGCTCTACAAAAACTAGACAAGAAGTGGCGATAGTCTCGAAGGTGATCGACCCCAAGACCAGAGTAGAAGTAACAAACAGGGAGGAGATTCCACAGATTTTTTTAGAACATTTCCGGCAGCTCTACACCACAGAATATTTGGCGGGGGACGATACTATACAGGAATACTTCGATAATGTAAACTTCCCTAGGCTATCTGATTCTTTGATAGACCTGTTAAAATCAGTTCTAGAGAGCTCTGAGATCTCGGCGGCCATAAAATCTACAGCCGGAGCCAAGGCATGTGGGGAGGATGGGTTCCCTATAGAATTTTATAAGGTTTTCTTACAAGAATTGATTCCACCTCTGAAAAAACTCTTTAATTATATTAAAAATGGAGGCCAGGTCCCCTCACTTTTTAAAGAGGCAATTGTTATCTGCTTCGTAAAAAAGGATAAGAACCCAAAGGATGTTAATTCCTATAGGCCCATTAGCCTCCTCAATGCAGATTATAAGATTTTAATGAAGGTTTGGGCGCAGCGTTTTTTATCTGCAGCACAGGAAATAATTCATAAAGATCAGGCCGACTTTATAGCTGGAAGATCTATGGCAGCAAATACTGAATTTCTAATATAGGTGTTGGATTATTGTAATACTAACTCAATCCCGGCCTGTATTATGATGGTTGATGCGGAAAAAGTTTTCGACCTGGTGAACTGGAACACTTTGTTTATTGCCCTCGGTAGATTCGGTATTCCTTCTCAGGTTATTTTAATGCTGCGAAATATTTATCAGGGGGCACAGGCTCAGGTGGTAATAAATGCTAAATGGGCTGATACAGTAAAAATTAACCGGGGGACAAGACAAGGATGTCCGCTTTACCCTTTGCTCTTTACCTTTTTTATAGAACCGTTAGCCATTAGAATGCGAAACAATGCAGCTATTAATGCTCCAATTTGGGCTATGGCCAAATTAAAGCTTTTTGCGGACGATATTATTTTATATTTGAAGCCCAATAGTCAGAATTTGGAAGTGGTGATCAGGGAATTTAGTAAATTTTAGTTAATTGGGGGCTATAAAATAAATCAAAATAAAACAGAAGTTCTCGTTTTGAATACTGACATAAACTTTCTCCCTGCCAACCTCAAGTCGCAAGCTGCTAAGCCTGACCCTATAAGATATTTGGGGATTTATGTTACTAACCAATTCCAACAGATAAATAATCTGAACTATGTAAGAATGTTAGGTAAAATCAAGAAGCTGCTAGAGCAGTGGCTTTTACTCCCTCTGACTTTGGTGGGACGTGTATCTCTTATTAAGATGTCCATACTTCCGTTCTCATTTTTCTTTTTATTAATATACCCATTAAAATTAATAAGGACTTTTTTAAAGAGCTGGAAACTATGATCAGACAGTTTGTCTGGGGGAAAAAGGTACCAAGGGTCAAGCTTTTATCATTACAATTAACTATTGAACAGGGAGGGCTGGCTTTACCACATATACAAACTTATTACGAGGCAGCTTTCTTAGACTTATTAGCTTGTTTATTGGTTTCTAATGGGTTAAAAGACAATTTCTTTGTGGAAAAAATGGTGCAGGAAGCCGGTTCTCAGATCCCGATTTTTTTAAAAACCTCCAAACTTCCGAAAAAAACCAAGATATAAGACGATGAAGGATTACTCTACCAGACTTCAATCTTTTTTTAAGGTGACATGCTCCTCTGGGTTTCATTACTTAAAATTGAGGGAATGTAAGAACCTCGACCTCCAAATTCAATCATGCCACTTGAAAAATTGGTAATTACGTGGCAGGAGGTGTTACTGAGGAGTAGAGATCAGAGGAGGCCAGCTTTTTTTGAGTATTTACAAATTTTCCATTTTCAAAGAAAACAGAATTTTTCCTTTGACACGCCGAATAAACTTGTGACAGCCCTTTTCGGGGCAAAGCTAAGCGGAGTAGGGAACTGGTATCGTCTGCTACGTAATCAGGGCCAACTCCTATTGATAGAGAACCACTTGGAAAGGGTGACCCGTGAAACGCAATGTACCTTTTCCTATAATGAATGGGAAGCTATATGTTGGTGAGGGAGTAAGGCTCTGAGAGCAGCCAATTTTAAAAGAATGGCCTTCTTATCCCGATGGTTGGCATATTTCACTCCGAAAGCACTTAATAAAAAGTACCCGGAAGTCGAAAATAGATGCTTTCGATGCCAGGCGGATGGGGAAGAGGGCTGGCTACATATTTTTTTTACTTGTCCTAGATTGGGGCCTTTTTGGGGGGAGATCTTCTCGGCTCTAAATAGGGCATTCAAAAAGAGGATATTGCCCGAGGTCGAGGTGGCCCTGTTTCGAATTTATAAAGACAGGACGAATTTGAGGAAAGCTGAGGACATTTTTCTTTCTATTGCCTCCTTGATAGCCCTCTCCTTAATTCTCCAGAATTGGAGATCTAGGGAAGTCCCCACTTACGATAAATGGTTTAATAAAATGAAACAGACGCAGGCTTTTGAAGAAGCCTATGCATGCCGTGTGGGATCCTCCAAGAAGTTTAGTGAAAACTGGAAATTTTTAGGTAATTTGGAAAACCAGATGGATGCGTAGCACTACCCTAAAAAACGAGTTGAGGTGTTGTACTACTTTTTTTAAATGTTTGGTAGAATAAGGAGTATTTTCTTAAAAGTTTGGAGGTAATTTTCTGGATCATTTTAGCACTTTAGCCTAGCAGCTTGGCACTTTCGCACTCGCTCTTTAGAACTGTGGCACTTTAGAATCATTTCGTACCTTAACTGTACTTTCTCTCTTCTGCTTTTTAAACAGCTAGGTAGCTATGTATGATAGATTTGCATAAAACGGCTTCTCTGCTTTTACCTGTCATCGGTTGTAGATGAATGAATTGATTTTAAGTAATTTTTAACCATTTTTTGACTCCTGTAAATGTTTGTTTATATACTATATCAATGTTCTCAATGCTCTGCTCAATAAAAATAAAAAAAATAATAATAATGTAATATAACTAACTACACTATACATTAAATTCTAATTATTTGACAATACCTATCATAAATTAGTACAATATTTAATATAATTAATTGCAATATGTTTATAATTTCGAAAATATATTTCTACATTATAATTGAAAATTTCTAATTTCTTAAATTTTTTAATAAATTATTTTTAAACACTGCCCACCCTAATCCCCTACTAACCCAACATCCCGCTCCTAAAAAATATTTTTCTAAAATCAAAAATATAATTTCTAAATTTTATATTTAATGTTCTTGAATTTTTTTAAATTTTTAAATATATTATTTTAAAACACTCCCCACCCTTATCCCCTATAAACCCAACATCCCACTCCTAAATTATTATTTTTTAAATTCGAAAATATAATTTCTAAATTATAAATTTTAATTTCGAATTTCTTTAATTTTTAAGAATTTTTTATAAATTAAAATCAATTATTTTAAAATACTCCCCACCCTTATCCCCTATAAACCCAACATCCCGCTCCTAAAAAATATTAGACAATTTTTTTTATAACATTAACTTACTATTATTATACTGCAAACAAACTCTATATACATTACAATATACTACAATAATGATATTTTAACCTAACAATATTTTAACAGTCGATATTACAAACTTCGATATTTTTAACAATAATTAAAATCGATATTTTTAACATCGATATACATAAAATCGATATTTAATACTATCGATATACTAAACTCGATATTTATCTATATCGATATTAAAAGTTCGATATTATGTCTATGTACCGCATCTCGCATTTGCCATCACCATAATCATCACCCCCATCGCAGCTGGATCAAGGCCACTGAAGAACTTCTCATCAACTCCCTCAGCACAACCATTCCACCAACGCCTACGAACGTCAACACCGCAGCATGCAACCCCCACCAATGGAGCTCCAACTGCGCTGACACCCTGGCACCCCTCAGGAAAAGACCAGGCAAACTACAATCCAAGAAGGCCAGCTGGTTCACTCCCGCCCTCCACGAGTCCGGACGCACCTGCAGACATCTCGAGAAGAGATGGAGGAACAACAAAACCCTGGAAACTAATGCAACCTGCAAATCTGCCGTCAACGCACACGACCTCCTCCTGAAAACCACTAAGAAAATGGCCCTGAAAGACAGAATCAACGCCAACGCACACAACAGCAAAGAACCCTTCACCATCGTCAATGAGTTCACCAGGCCCAACAGCGAGACCACAAATGTTCCCTCCTCTCACAACCTCTGCAACAAACTCAGCACTTTCTTGCACCACAAGATCAGGAAGATCTACAACAGCTTTGACACCCTAGACCCAGCCACCAAACCCGCCACCATCGCACACAACCAAGCTGCACCCCAACAAACGTGTTCTGCTGGACCCCGCTCACTGCAGAGGACACGTTCGAGACCATGAAGAGCATCCACTCAGGAGCCCGACAGATCCCTGCCCGTACCACTTCTTCCACTGAGCAGCCGCCACCATCGCCCCCCAGCTTCGCCCGCAACATCAACTGCTCCTTCAAAACCGCCACATTCCTCGATGACTGGAAACAGGCCAAGATCAACCCCATGCTGAAGAAGCCATCCTGAGACCCAACAGAACTCAGGAACTTCAGACCAATCTCCCTCCTTCCCTTCCCAGCCAAGGTCATAAAGAAGGTCATCAACGCCCAACTCTCCAAGTTCATTGAAGTGAACCACATCCTAGACAGTCCCAATCTGGCTTCTGAAGCAACCACAGCACAGAGACTGCACTCCTCGCCTCCACCGATGACATCCGTTCCGTCCTCAACTGGGGTGAGACCGCAGCCCTCATCCTACTAGTCCTCTTGGCTGCCTTCGACACCGTCTCCCACCGCACCCTAATCACAAGACTCCACGACACCGGAATCCATGACAAGGCTTTGGACTGGATCCACTCCTTTCTCACTGGCCAGACCCAGTGAGTCAGACTACCAATGTTCCTCTCAGAACCCACAGAGATCAGCTGTGGAGTACCTCAGGTTTCCTCCCTGAGCTCCACCCTCTTCAACGTCTACATGGTCCCCCTCGCAGCCATCCTCAGAAGCGACTGACTTAACATTGTCTCCTACGCTGACGACACCCAGTTGATCCTCTCCCTCACCGATGAACCCACAACCGCCAGAATCAACTTCTACAGTGGAATGAAGGCCGTTGCTACCTGGATGAAAGACAGCTGCCTCAAGCTCAACTTGGAGAAGACCGAAGCACTCATTCTTGTACCCACCCTTTCATCCTGGGATGACTCCTGGTGGCCAGCCGCTCTGGAATCTCCCCCCACCCCGACGTGCCACGAACCCACCCTCGGCATTATTCTGGACTCATCATTCACTATAAACCGCCAAATCAACACAGTTTCCTCAGCCTGCTTCCACACTCGCCGCCTGCTTCGAAAGACATTCAGATGGATCCCCACAGAATCCAGAAAAAAGGTCCCCAATGCACTCATCATCAGGAGACTCGACCACGGCAACGCACTCTATGCTAGCGTCACCCAGAAACAGCTGAAGAAACTACAAAATGTCCAAAATGCCACATACAGACTGTTCCTTGACATCCCCCATCACTGCCACATCACACAAAACCTCCGACAACTCCGCTGGCTCCCAGTCAACAAGAGAGCTACTTTCAAGCTCCTCACTCATGCATACAAAGCTCTACACAATGAAGGACCAGCATACCTGGACCATCGCCTCACATTCCACGTAGCCACCAGCCAACTCCGATCCTCCCAACTTGCCCTCGCCTCCGTCCCCAAGATACACAAGACCAGAACCGGAGGAAGGTTGTTCTCCTACCTCACTGCCAAGACCTGGAACACCCTGCTCCTCCACCTCAGGCAATCCGCATCGCTGACCCAATTCAGGAAGGACCTCAAGACCTGGCTCTTCGAATGATCCTCTACCCAGTCCAACCAGCAGCACACCTCCCCCAGCGACTTGAGACCCTCACAGGTGAGTAGCTGCACTTTACAAGTCCCTGATTGATTGATTGATTGATTACCTTAATGCATTATACTTAAAACCTATGTGAAATATCATTAGCAATTCCCTCATTAGATACTAGCCTTCTGTTACCTGGTTAGTTTATCTGACATTGCATTCGTGCTCCTAGCCTTTATATATTGTCCACATGTAGGTGAATGCTCATTAACTTATACTTGATCCCCTCAGATCACATTAGAAGGGTAGTTTTTTTGTCTTTACTGTGCAACCCAGGGATTAAACCCTTTATAGACTTTCAGCATAATGAACACATGCTACTTTAATGTTATACAAGCTGGAGGGATGGGAATTAAGCTATGAGCTATTAGGATGTCTGTCCTGGTGGAATTGGACCACCATAGTCGATGGGAAATGGGAGGTGGGGACTTGGGGTATACTTTATATTTCTTTGATGCAGCCAACTCAACATGCTTGTCAGCTGACTGGAGTGGACTGACCAACATAACTCTGCATCCATCTGTCATAAGCCATACTTTATACAGAATAATCTTCCATATAAGATCGATGTTAAAGGCATACCTCTGTCCAATGGATGTTAAAGGGCTTAACAATCATAAAATATGCCGAATATTAGCTATCTCAATAGACATTATATCAGCATTGCTCTTTTGTAAGAGGCGCACCTCACCCAAAAAATAAATTAACCCTCCTTTGCCAAAAGATGAGCTTCTCGCTGCGTAGTTTCCTCCTATTTCTTCTATGCATGGAGATGGTCATCTTGAATAAAAATGGAATACAGTTTACACTACTTGGTACTCAGATTGATGGTATGTTATACTTTGGGAAATACTGGGAGGCACTCACAGTAATATTACTAATGGTGTTTAAACAAAACATTGAATAAAAAATATCGTGATACAAAAATATTGTGTCAAAAATAGCAGCAGGATATTGGATTTTTAGAGGATAAGGATGGGGAGATTTTGACAAATGGATATTTTATTTTTATAAATAATGTACATTATTTTAATGATTTGCAAATTAATATTGTAAAATGTTTACATTTATTTTGTTACAGGAAGAATTTCCATAAATAATAATTTATTATTAAATAAATTATATAATAATTAAAATACATTTAAAACATCATTTTATTGTAAATATTTAAATATATATTTAAATTTAAATCTTTAAAAAATATCAATATGTAAAAATTAAATTTAATAAAGTTAATTAATTTATCTTTTAAAAATACAAAAATAAGTTTATAATGTTTGTGAAAAAGTATTCATAATTTATTTTAAAAATGTGTAAAAATTATAATGCCATTGTAATTTCTTAAAAATGTTATTTTAAAATTTGTTTATATATATTTTTATTGTATTACTTTTAATTATGGATTATGATTTTATTTTTTATTGTATGGTTCAATGTTTTGGAATGGTAGTAAATATTTAAAATACCATAATTATTAACATTGATAAAAATATTCTTTTATATTTTAATGTCTAAATTTGAATATATGGATTTGTAGTTTTGATGAGTAAATTTTACTATGTGTGCCTATGGAGTAATGATTGTGCATATACAAGTTTAGGCTGTAGCACCTTGCATAACATGTTTTAGATTGTAATGGACATAGTAATTTTCAGCCCTTTAGTGTCCAACACCTTCCCCAAATTGGCTTTTATTGGAGTGGGAATAGTAAATGCCACCCCTTTAATGTCCAACACCTTCTCCAAATTGGTATAGATTGGAGTGTGAATTGTAAATGTCACCCCTTTAGTATCCAACATTTTCTTAAACTGGAGTGGAAATAGTAAATGCCACCCTTTTAGCGTCCAACGCTTTCCCCTTTGGTATAGATTGGAGTGGAAATAGTAAATGTCACTCCTTTAGTGTCCAACACCTTCCCCAAATTTGGATAGATTTGGAGTGGGAATAGTACATTTAAGCCCTTTAGTGCCCAGCGTCTTCTCCAAATTGGTATGGATTGGAATGGGAATAGGAAACATCACCCTTTTAGTGTCCAACATCTTCCCCAACTTGGTACAGATTGGAGTGGGAATAGTAAATGTCACCCCTTTAGTGTCCAACACATTCCACAAATTGGTATAAATTGAAGTGGAAATAGTGAATGGACGCGGTTAGCAATTTAAAATATTTTTTCATATGTGTTGATGCAAGTGTGTACATTTTGATGGAATAAGCGTAAAATACACTCATATGCATGACACGTGAAAAGATATCTTGTACAAGTACTTATCCATTGATGAAGTCCAGTCCAGTCAATGGGAGAAAAGTGCGAAACAGACTTATCTGGATTTCCATGCCGATGGGGCCGTTTTCTTCGGGGTCAAGTTGCTGCTGTGAAGGGAGGGCCTGAATGAAGGGTTTGCACCCCATTTCCTTTGACTCCGCAGACTCAGAGCAGGCGGTCTCCCTGCCACGGTCAGCTTGGTGGAAAGGCACTTCATAATCTGGACAGCCGAAACCTTGTCTGTTCCGCCACTGACAGCTGCTTTTCCCCCGCTGCCGTCAAGGTGGTCTGCGAATAGCTGGCGGCGGCGGGATTCCGGCGGCCTTTCCTTCAGCATACCACCAAGATCGTAATACAGCAGGCAAACCACCGACTAGGCGACGGGGAATCCGATGTCATTTTGACGGCAGGACCCTTACCACCAGACTCATAATCAGTCTCTACGTGTCCAACACTTTCTTGAAAATGTTTCACGTTCGAATGTGATTATTTAATTTTATAATATTAGGGTGAAATCGTTTGTTTAAATTGTATTTGTGTGTAGTAGAAATAGCGTATGCTATTTAGTTAGTATTGCTGGTGTTTAGAAATTTAATAAAAAATAGTTATATGTCTGTAATAAGTAATAGGCAGTGTTCCCATTGTGTGTAATTATAAACAGCACGTGGAATACTAGCTTTATGTATAAAAATGGTGACCATTATGCTGGCAACAGAACATATCTCCAGAATTACTTGTGCTATCATACAATTCCTCATTAGAAAATGCAGCTAGTTGCTCTAAATCTGAAAGCAAATTATGCACAGTTTCAGTGTCCCAATCATCCGCAAAAACACTACAGGTGATGATGTAAGTTAAAGAAATTTTAAACAAATAAGGAATTTGCAAAAGTTTAGTAGGACCATACACATCCTACAATACCCTGCCCCATATAATTCCTTCAGGAACTGGAACTGCTGTAATGTTCACCAAGGATAGGTCCCTTAGTTCACGGTGTGATGATGCATGTGGTCCAAGAACCAAGGTCATGAGTTGTACTGCCGAGCCTTCCGGGAGAAAGTGTTGATTCATAAGTAGGAAAAAGACAGTCACTATACCAATCCAAAGTATCAGGAAAAGTAATCCAATTGTAATCCAGAGATGTATCTAGGGAACAAAGAAGTAAGGGCCTCATTACTGGCGGGTGGACTTGGGTCCGCCCGCCATCATAGCGGAGACTGGGACCGCCCGCCTGTAAGGCGGTGGTCCCGCAACCCCGATTACGGTCGCATCGCCCATACTTTGCATTGTGGCGGGGATGCGTTCAGCAACCCCCGCCACAATGCAAATAGGAAGGCACTTGCATATCCCTGCACTACGTGGCAGGCACCATGTGGTGCCTGCCACATGGTGCAGGGATATGTAGGGGGGCACCATGGGTGCCCCCAGTGCACTTGTCCAAGGCCCAGGGATGAAGGGAGGCCCGCTACGGGGCCCCTGAATCCGTTTCCGCCTTTCTTTTCATGGCGGGTTGACCGCCGCAAAAAGACCAGCGGAAAGGGATATCGTAATCCCAGGCACCGCCGCAATGTTGGCCTAAGTTTTCGTTCTGCAAGGCGGTCGGAAAAGGACCTCCTTGCGGAACCGTGGCGGGCGTTCTTTGTGACCGCCACGCTTCCACATCGATTCCCTTCGCCATCGTAATATGGCGGGGGAAAATAGCCGTTCGATGGCGGAGGGACCGCCACCGCACGGCTGGCGGTGGCGGACCCTCCCCCATCATAATGACCCGCCCAAGTCTTTTTCAGCAACAGATATAAACCATACACTTGTAGCTTGAAAGGGAGAGTCGGTGTTTGCATTTCAGGTTCACTTGGATCTGATGAAAAATCGTTATAATGCACAAAGTAGCCAGACACCATCTGGTCTATTCTTGGCAGCTCAGCAGGTTTTGTAGAACTGGTAGCAGACTCGATCTGTTGCATGTTTACATAGACGTTGTCAATTTTTCGAATTTACATTTCTGTACTTGTTGATTGTACAGTTGTAGTTGTTTTAACAGGGTGAAGTATAATTTCATTGTTATTTACAGCTTCTCATTGGAAACTGGAATCTTCAGTCATTATTAAAGCTCCCATCTGAACCTCCTGCACAGTAGCGAAAGGAGTGCAGCGGATACCAAGGAGCCCACGTGGCCTTTTATTGAGAATCGGCCACATAGTGTGGTTTGATCAGATCAATTGAGACAAACCTCTTGTCTCGGCGACCAGCAAGTGGTGGAAGTACAGTTCAGGTACCTTCGACAGCCAGGACAGGTACAGATGCTCTGTAAGATGGCCCAAATTCTATTTTGTCCACAATTTTCTCTCTAACCAGGTCCCCAATCTTCGGGACCCAGGCAGGTCTTGCTGGTACTGTTTTCACTTCCCCAGTGACATTGCATTTACTTGAACGTTGCTTTGTAAAGCTCGGTTTTCTTTAAGGTCCTGTAAAACATCCAAATGATCATTGATGTCAAATAGGGTTTCAGCAGCCATTGTGCTGACACTATCGAAGTCAGGTACCCACATCCTCACCCCAAACAGGAGTTCATAAGGTATATGACCCCCCAGGAATTTTCTCGGCATGTTGTTAAGTGCCCTCTGGACCCCATATAGAGGATTGATCTAACTACCACCTGAGCCTAATACCCTCACTGTCAAGGATTGCTTTAAGTCACGGTTTTTCCTATCAACAACCGAATTTCCCTTGGGATAGTACGGGGAGGAGTACCGTAAGGACACACCCAAACTTCCCATGGCTTCTTTGTAAGCCCCAGAGCTAAACACCAGACCCTGGTAAGAATGTAGTGTGCCAATTGCGTATGTGCAGATAAAGACTCGCAAATCCAGTTTGAGCGTCAGCTGGGCGCTGGTGCCAAATGCACAGAAATCCTGTGCATTAATCTGCTGCCACCAAGATGTACTTGTAAGCCCCGCCTGAGTGTAAGGGGCTGCAGTGATCCAAATATACACACGCGAGAGATTTGTCTGAGACCAATGAAGGTGTTTGTGGTGGACGTGCTACGGTGGAGCCCTTCGTCTTCTGGCAGATGTTGCATTTGAGGACAAAGTCCTTGATCTGTTTAGTAAGACCTGGCCACCAATAGCGCTTCTTTAGTAGTGAAACTGTAGCAGTAATCCCTGCGAGAGCAGAACGCAGACCCTCAAGTGCAGCTAGTATCAGTCCCAATCTGCAATCAGTGTTTGGTATTACTCTAGCCGAACTGAAGAAGCGTTATCCCACTGGGTAACGTCCCCCGGTTGCACAGCTGCCCTCCCAACAGAGTTTAATCCAATATTATTCATCAGATAAACACTAGGTTAAAGTCAAAATAGTGTTTTATTCTACACCATAGTAGAGAATGAAATTCAAATTTTTTCAAAGAATAGTGTCGTCATAGACATAAATGGGTCAAATTGTTCAAACCCGATGGACCAAGTTGTACCAAACCCAATGAATTTCGGGCGAACCCGTCGTCAGGGGAAGTTAGATCTAGAAAATGAAGCAGAGAACCGCAGATGTAACATATGTTCACAGATACATCATGAAGTTAATGGTGAGGTGTGAATTCAACCAATACTATGCACTCGCTCGAGGTGGGGATAAAGAGAAATACTGGGGGTTTAGACCAATGTGAGTTAGACGATCAATAAATGATTTAGCTACAGTGCACAGTGAAAAACCAAGAAGCATGCCGAACGAAGATAAAGAACAAAATTGAAAATCTTACTGCCATAGTGACGCTAAAGGGGTTTCCTGTACGCTGTGGCTAATGCAAATGCAGCAAGAATGCCGGAAGAAATAACCGGTGTCCCAGAAGTGAACCTGACATAAGAATTATTCGAAGGAATTTGGAAAAAATCGGTAAATAAAGTGTAAGGAATATTGTACAGATCTAAACACATGTAATAAACCAAAAATACCCAAAGGGAAAATAGAGAATGTAGGAAGTAAATCCAAGTAAAAACTTAGGGGCCATCTTTAAATGGTCAATGTTAAGAAGGACAATACAGAACATCGGCAGTGAAAGGAGAAAAGAAACATGGGAGCCATCTTTAAATGGTCAAAGTTAAAGGGGACATCAACAATATAGAGAGAGCATCAGCAGTATAGAGAAAAAGGAAACGTGGACGAGGATCCAGGAGGGTACAGGAACGAAAATTAAGCACACAAGCTAAGAATAAGAACGGTACTAGAAGGTAGAAACAAAGGTTAGAGCGTACAAGCTTAAAGTGAAAACCTAAGTCAAAGTCATTACCAGACTTAAAAATTGAGGAATAACGTTCAGGAGAAAAGAAAAAGACAGTGAAAACATTTTTAAAAAGGGTGAAAAGAACAGATTCTCAAGGGCTCATTACTAGGTCCCGAAATGAAAGAATGAAATTGAGGAAAAAACTGAAGAAAAGCATGTGGAAGGGAATAAATTACCAACATTTTGAAGTAACTCTGTTACCCTGGCTGAAAACAGTCAGGGGCTGTTCTTATACCCTTGTGGTAATCAACAAAACTGGTGTTGAGAGCATATTGTCAAGAATGCTGTCAAATATCTTCTCCCAGGCGCTATATTTTGGCAGAAAAATCCATTTGAGTTGTCTAGTGTTTTGTATTTTTCCGCACAATGTTATTCATTAGTGCAGCACTATGTACATTTTGTACTGCAAATGAGCATGTGGATGTGTTTAAATGTCTATAATGTAAGACCAGATGATATGAATTATCGGGTTTCATTACGGGAAACAAGGGATTATTCATAGGTGAGGTGCAATTCTCTATCACACCCTAGTAGTCAAGTTGATCTAGGATCTCCCTGACTTGTTTCTTTGCCTCATGTTTAATCGGGTATTGTCTCTGTAGTTGAGGAATTGATTTTAATGGGATTTCGTGATGAGGTGACTCATCATCCCACCCAACATGATTGCAGTAAGGTGCAGGAGCTAACGCTAATGGCCTCTCCTGCACGTATGAATTTTTATCTGATTCTGGTACGAGGACGGAGAAAGCAGGTAAAATAACTTCTTCCCCCATTGGGCAATCCATTAGGAAATCAGGTGGCCAATCTTTTTCCGCCAGATGAATATCGTAACCATTTGTCAGGTTCTCCCAAAAGAGACCTTTTCCCTTCTTGGGTATGTCCCCCTCCATTTGGAGCGTTATTTCGTATAAACTATGTGGGACACTTACCTTTGTATCAGGTGTTTCCACCGTGATATGCTCAGTCATCGCTGCTACCCCCAGATAATCCATCAGGTTCTGGCGAGCTATTATGACGTTTGCCGCACAGTCCAGCATCAGCACTGCTCATTCCCCGTTCAGAAGTCCTCAGTAACCAGGGCATTTCTAATTTTAATCCCGGCTACGTTTTTCTTTTTAAATTGAGGTTTAGAAGTTGTTTATCTTCTGCTTATTGATGTAGTCCGAAGAGCAATGTGCCTCCCTCTTCAGCTTGACCCGCTCTTTCGATCTGTGCTCTAACCGCCCGTCTCTCTCTGAATGTTTTTCGGATGACTCCTGAAAGGAACAAGAGGAACGTGTATCAGTATCCTGATACATGTAAGGCTTTCTAATATTGTCACAGTTTCTCAATTTGTATATTCTGTCGGTGGGCTTCTGTTGAGGAGACCCACCCCGGGACTGTGTTTGGTTTTGTTTATTTTTTTGCTTATTATTATCCCATTTCTTCTTTGAAGAATCGTGTGCTTGCTTAGAGTTATCCTTTTTTAGAGTTGCTCTTAAATATTGGTTTCCCAGGTCTGGACCCCAGATTATCTCTACCAAGCAAAGCATATGTATCTTCGATAATATTAGGCAAGTCTCACTCCTGCTGTGCAGGAGTGAATTCCGTTAGGCGTTGGTGTATAGCCACCGCTGCTGCCTCCCCTTTTATGTTACTCAACCTAGGGGCCAATACCTGGGCAAAATTGCCCATCAGTTTTATCCCCAGATCTAAGGCAGGCTCTGTCCCGTACTCATTCTGAATCTGTTTCAATACATCTGGCATGACTGCTATTGAAGGAGTACCATGTGTTCTGGTATATACGGCAGCGAAGATTGTACCCCAAGTGACACAATCTTCTATTGGGGGAGCCATCCTCATTGGCAAGCAAATTGTCAGTATTCTGTGTTTTTCCTGCGGACCCGTATGGGGAAAAAGTGCTTCAAGGAGTGCTGTTTTTGTGCTATCCAGAAGGGGATTTGCTCCCGGCTGGTGGGAATCTTTCTCATAAAGGCATTCAGTGTTTGTGGGCTAATACCTGTAGTAGCCATATGTGGTTGTGTAGCCTGAGTAGCCCCTGCAGGTTGAACTGTTAATGTTCTCATTATGTGTCATTATGCGTTGTGTAAGATTTCTGTAAATTCTTACTAAATCTCTGTATAGTGTACACATTCCTGCTGCTGATAAAGTAACGGTGTCTAGATACGGTGTATATGAAGCTAAGACCAGCCAGGTCGCGCCTTCTCTGCTGAGCGGACTGATTCTCACATGTTCTGTGGTATGGGGTAGGGCGCCTTTAAACCAATTACGGAGCTCTTTGTGATTTAACAGGACTTCTGAGTCGACATATGGGAAATACTCATCAGGTGGTTCAAATTCAATGTTACCTGTGTGTGTGCATCCGCAGGCAGGAATTTTACCCAAGAATAGAATACCTCTGTTCTGAATGCTTCGTGTGCCTCAACCACAAAGATAACATCTCCAACCATTGCTGGGAGGAGTTGTTGTAATAATTTCATGGTAACTGCCTGTCTACAATTTTCCAAAATATTTAGTGCAACTACCGGTTCTTCAACGTCCTCAGCTTGTTCGGTCATTGTCAGAGAAGTAGTATTTAACTAAAATTTTATAGAGATATGGTATGTACAATGTGGGAACTTCTGATCCTCCAAGCTTGATTAACCTACAGCCAATAATTAGGGTATACCTACTCAGCTGAGCCGGACTTCTTTCCCTTCCCACTACGGATGTCTCCGGTTAAAATGTGAGTAGGGGTCTCTGAGAAAGCACAACTGAAATATGCAGATTTGCCCATTAAATAAGAGCCTAACCAACGTTGGCGGTGCCTTGTCGTGTAGTTCCTACCAATCCATAGGATCTGCGCATTGTTTGGACAACATAAACTAGGGGCTTGGTGCCAAGACTGATTCCAGAGACCCCCGCAGAATATGTTGGCCTATAGACCAGCTAGCTCACAGTGCCACCGTTAGCCGTCCTAACTTATCAGGGAGCGAATGATTTTCTGGCAACCACTGAACATGACAACCCTGTTCCCTCAGGGATCGTGGAAACAGTACAGAACCTTTCCCTCAGTCACTTGTGCTTACTTATTCTCAGGGAAATATACAGAGAATACACAGTGGGACATTTTCAATAATATTTATTGAACCAACGTTATTCTTGCATAAAATACGTGTGCTGCAATGATTAGTAGATAGAATTACAAGCACCAAAAGCATAAATAGTAGATATAGTTCTACCATGGTGCTGAACAAATGTATATATGCAGGCATATAAAACAAGGCAGTAATCTAGTGTACTCCCATGGTGCGAACCTTACTCTACGTGTACGTAGAGTGTGTGTAGGTGATAAGCCAAGAATCCCCCCAAGGGACAAACCAACCCCAATACCTGATGGGATAGAGTGAAGGACACCATCTTGGTCATGAACCGGACACCCCTCACGAGATGTCAGACTGCTGCGTGGTGATTTCTCAGCATGCAAGGACCTCAGTGTCAGCAGAAGTGCCTCTTCTGCCAATCTATTGGGGATGCTCATCTTTTATAATAGAAAGCAGCCTTGCGATGTGGTTATAGATTAGCAATGTTATGGATATGTAGATAGCTCTGTTGCCCCGTGGATGAAGATAGTAATGACATTTGTACATAGTGCAAAACAAAACCTTGTACATGATGTTCAGGGCGTTGTGATAATGTTGTGCGACGCTAGATGTGAAAACAAGTTTAGTTTCAGGGAAAATAATCCAAAATTGGCATGCATGCAACTATGTGCAAAAAGTCACCGCTGAAAATGTTAATTGTGAGGACAATGTAAGAAATAAGCTGCTTCGCTACATGGCCCTAACTTAGGAATATAGCACATGGACGGCATCCACATTGCTATATCTGGCTACAGAGATCTTTTCATGCTCCGGCCTCCTCACTCACAGCAGCCTTCCACCCATCCCAAACATCCACCCCACCTCCTGCCTGTTTCCCATCCAAATTTGCTATTCCCATGCCTGTCCCAAGCACACTCACACATGCGCATGCACACATTTCAACAGCCCCAAGCAGCACACGCAAACAGAAACACCAGAAAACACAGAAGCATGCAACCACTCACATGACACTCACCCCCTCACCACCACCACCCCCAGCATTCACCCATACACCACACCAACAGACCCATCCCCAACACCAGGAATCCCCCCAGACACCACACCCACACCCACAGACCCATCCTAAACACCCAGCATTCCCCCAGGCACCACACCCACAGACCCACAGACCAATCCCCAACACCTAGCTTTCCCCAGACATCACACCTACAGACCCATCCCAAAGACCCAGCATTCCCTCAGACACCACACCTTTGCCCACAGACCAACCCCTAACACCCAACATCGCCCCAAACACCACATCTGCACCCACAGACCCATACCAGCACATCCACATCACACACCATCAAAAAATGCAAACATCCACACTCACCCAAACAGCAGACACCTACAAAACATGAACAAGATACATCAGACACACAGACACATGCATCAACAACACACCGATCCACACCTGACACTTCCATTCCCTCTACCTCCCAAACCCTGCTCCCTTCCAAACATCCTGTCCATTTACCCAATGAAAGTGTGTTATTTGCCTATGCCCTTACCCCTGTCAAATCTGACCCCCCTCCCAAAGCCAAAAGAACCTCTTCCATACCCCAATCCATCCCTTCCACATCCGAATCCACCCCTGAAAAACATGATCCCTCCACCACTAAACCCAGGCAAACCCCCTAAGAAGACAGACTAAAACCACTCCCAAAACCAAAGACACACCCCTCCCAAAGTCAGGACCACCCCTCCTACAGCCAACCCACCCCTCCCAATACTGACCCCACCCCTCCCAAGTGACATCATTGAGGTGCCTGGGCTGCCCACTAGATGCCTTTTCCTGGGGAGGTTCCCCTGGAAGATTCATGAAGGGCACGTTTAGTGGCACAGCAGTGTGCTGGACCCACAATGTGAAAATGGACTGGCCATTGGCCTTCGGTTTACTACATTTAATGGTTTCTGTAAAATAAAACATTTGCTTTGTTTAGAACACATTTGTCCTGCCATTACTTTTCTAACTATTTGATGTTATTGGATACCTTGGTGTGTGTGACGACAGTTGCGTTTGTTTCCCTCTGATTGATGATCCATTTGAAGTGGTTAGTATGATCTGACCTTGGAACCAGTGCTGAAGTCACACAGGACAAGGAGAAATGTTCAGTAGATGGATATATGGGATGAATTCCATTTGGGGCTGACATTGCATTGGGTGGTGTTTCATATGGTGAGTATTTCAGCTTGGCTTGACCAATGTAAACATTATTTAGCTTGCACTTCTCCTTATGATGTAGGTTTGATATGTGTTTAATGTGTTCAAGTTAGATATTTGTTTATCCACACATGGAGGGTGTCAATGTTTGTGTGTGTACCTTACATCTATTTTATATAAACGTGTCACAAAAGCTGTTACTGCTGTGTTTGCTTTCATGACTTGCACTTACTCATTTCTCACATATGCATGGCACTTGGTTATCCCTGATATATTTAAATCCACAGGTCCTGTGCACATAGAGGTTTTGAGGCATGTGCAAAGTGGACTGTGGCCCAGGCCCCCCAACTTTCAGGGGTCCCCCTGGTTGAGGCATACAAATTCTGCAGGGAACATTGTAACATTTGAATGCTTCTCACACTGATTATTTGGAATCCCATTTACCTGACATTACCTTTTAATGTGGGTGATGTGTGAGAGCCCATTACAGCGATTTAGCAGAGAAGGGGTGTTTCAGTTTCATGACACATCCATACAGATGAATCATTGATGTCACAACAGGACCTACCATGTGAGCAATGTGAGGGTGTCACAGAGATTAATAGGTGTGATATTGTTGAGGCGGTGCTGTTGTGTGACACAATTTAATGCACACATCACTATCGCTGATAATGAGATGTGAACACATGTCGATCTTTGTAGAGCGTGCCTGTGCAGTGTCAGTGCCCTGGCCAAAGAGGACATCATAGAGCTGTAATTGGATCACACATTGAAAACAATTGCAAACAGGGCCCACAATATATGTATGGCCCAGGGATCCCAAACCCCTTGCCAGGTCCATGGCGGAGCATCTATTTGCTGAGGAGTTGATTGAAACTGGTAGGGTATAGCTTACCATCAGTTGCGTCCACGATGGTGTCAGTGTTCGATGTCATCAAACAGGAACAGCAGCGGCAGGATGTGTAGGAACGGCTCTAGGGTGGCACAGGACATGTGAAGCTGAGTACAGGTGAGTTTCAGCCCTATATCCCTCCCTTTCCGCTAGCTCAGATGTGATGGTTGGACCACCACAGTCACGTCGGCGGAAAGACACATCGTAATTGGACCGGCAGTAATACTAGTGGTCCGCCCTCTGACAGATGCATTGGCCTTTCCTGCCACAGTCGAGATTTCCTGGCATCGGCTACGGGATCCCAGTTGCCTTTTTGTAACCGCATGCATAGTAATAGTGCGGTCGGACCGCCAACGGTGTGGCGGTGATTCCGATGTTGTTTCGGCGGTGGTAGAATGACCGCCAAACTCATAATCAGGCTATAGGTTAGGTAGTTGTCAAAGTTTATATATTTCATCTTTAAGGGTCTGGTTAGAGAATCCAACAGAGTTTCCTCGTCTTACAGCATTTGGCGTTTTTGAAGTATTTTGTTGATAAAATTAGTGTGCCTTTTATATTGTTGATTTAATTGTTTGTATGATTTTATTGGTTAAGGTTGTTTATAGTTTAATTATATTGACTAGTTTAGTTTTAGTTTGAAATCTTTTTATCAGCTATGTCCTTCTATGATAAAATCTAATTTAGGTTTTATTTATCGGAATTCAAGATTAAAAAAAACTGTTTTTTTCCCACTTCCCAGACACAGCCATCTCTTTCCTTAATCAATCATTTAGGCAGGGGAAAGTCCCTCCTTCCTTCAAAAAGGGAGTGGTACCCCCCCTCCAAAACATAAATCTGGAGCGGGTCCTACCAACCTAAAAAACTATAGGCCCATCTCTTTACTTCCTTTTTTGGCAAAAATACTTGAGGCACATATTGCCCAACACTTTGTACCTTCTTTGCAGAGTCTGCTTTTCTTGAGCCCTACCAGGCTGGCTTCCAACCGGCGCATTCAAGTGAGCCAGTTATTTGGAACCCCCGGATGATTTGAGGGGTGGAGTGGATAAAGATCTTACACAGGCACTGGTCCTTTTGGATCTCACCGCTGCGTTTGATACGGGTGACCATCTCATTTTGCTCGACTATGTCAGAGCTGCTGACTTGCAAGGCACTGCCGTTGAGTGGATGAAGTTCTTTCTAGGAAATCGTACTCAGGCGGTATTCCTTTTTCCTTTCTGTTCGCTGAAAGTTCAACTTGGTTGCAGCGTGCCCCGAGGCACCTCACTCTCACCTCTATTCAATTTCTATTTCCGGCCCCTGATATATTCTCTTCAGCAGGGTAAGATGATGATATATAACTGCACTGATGACATGCAGCTGATTTTCACAATTGACAATATGCCAGATTCAAAAACCTTCCCAGAACACCACACTGTACATACGGTATTGGATGGATAACCATCAATTGAAATTGAACTCCAACAAAACTGAGTTAGTGGTTACGATGAACAAACTTCACCTATGGAATCCCTCATTTTGGCCTCCAGAGTTGGGCAACCCTTCCTCTCCCGAAAAAACCAGTAAAATGTCTTGGCATTCTCATGAATATGACACTTTACAACGCACGCGTTACAACGCGTGTCATTACAACACATTTTTTACATCGCAAAATCCATTACAACGCATGTCGTTACAACGCATGTCGTTACAACGCACAATCCATTACAACGCAATTACTATTCTAACTCCGTCAGGGCGTTACTTTGGGGAATGCGTTGTAATGGATTATGCGATGTAATGACATGCGTTGTAATAGATTTCACGTTGTAAAACATTCGTTGTAATGACACGCGTTGTAACCCGTGCGTTGTAAATGATGTTTCCCCATTCTCATAGATGAAGATTTATCTATGAAACCTCATATAAGCGCACTGACCTCATCCTGTTTCCAGCAACTTCGAAAAATAAAGAAAATAAGAAGGTAATTATTCAAATTATAATCACTTTAGTAATGTCTCTCATTGATTATGCCAGTGCTCTTTATATGGGTCTTCCTTCTGGCTTCGCACACAGACTGCAGATAACACAAAATCAGGCAGCCAGGCTGGCCTTTCGGCAGCCTAGATGTTGCCACATTAAACCTTTGAGAAAAAACTGCACTAGCTTCCAGTAGCTCAGAGGTCCATTTTTAAAATAGGGTGTCGAATCTTGAAATATCTACACGGTAAATTCCCTGCTTTTCTTTCTCTCAAAATTCAGCGCTACATCCCTAACCACCAGCTTAGGTCAGCACATTTAAATCTTCTGGTTGTTCCTAGAAGTGAAAGAAATAGATTGGGGGGAGCCAGATTTTCTATGTCTGCCTTCCAAAATTGGAACACCTTCCCCCTTGAAATAAGGTCTGCGAGGGATTCAGAAAAGAAATGAAAACGTGGTTGTTCAGACAAGCTTATGAATAACTCTGGAAGAAGTTGCCTCCCTCTACCCCAGCACCAAGAGACCTTTTTGATGGACGTGCGTTTAACAAGTGGTCAATAACATAACATAATGTTTGCTATATAGTTGCGAATATAATTTTATATATGTATATTTATTAATATTTAAGTTGGTATGTAAATATTTGTAGTTAATGGGAAAAAAATCAGGATATGTTGCTATAAATTGAATTATATATTTTATTGGGGTGAATTGTAAATATTGAATATATTTAATTTTAATCCAAACATAAAATGTGTTTTGTTTATTTTAAATAATCGTTTTCCCAAAAAGTTATTTTTTTAACTTCTTAATGAGGATGTATTTATTTTGGTGATATTATTGTAGTCGATATTGTGTGAGTCAATATTTTTGACATACGTTTATTTAAAGGTGACAATATTTTTGTTTCTGATATTTGCGTTTTCGTCATGGGTAAAAATCAATATTTTTAACAACAAAATTTGTTTCTCTGTATTTGTGGGTTTATTAGTTAAGTTTAGGAAGTCAATATTTTTGTTAACAATATTTATTTTAACATATTTTTGCGTTTTGATATTGTATGCATCGATAGTATGTCAGTGATCCATTGCTAATTGTTATGACCCTAATACTGACAACCTATTGTTCTTTGACTTTAATGTGTTATGGGGCAGCTTGCTCTCCACTGATCGACGCACCATTCTTTGTGGTGGAGATCTTAACTGTGTCCCCCATAAACTAATAGATAGATCCCCTAATGAAAGTGGAGGTAGAGCAATGATTACTGTCTGAGGATTAGGTTGGCAGAACACAAGCTAGTGGATATTTGGCGCCATCGCCATTTTAGTGTCATAGAGGGTACCTTCTTCTTTCAGTTCAAAATATGTGGTTGAGACTGGCTTGCCATGCATGATGTTTGCTCCTGGGTTAGGTTGGTCTGTCACTTAGGCTGTACATTCTCAGAGCCCTCGCTGGTACTATGCAAATTAGTTATCCCTTGCATACTACCATCGTCAGGGCAATGGCGGTTGAAAACAGAGGCCCTCTCCGAAAGGTTGTTTTGTAATTAATTGAAAGCTAAAATAACAGCTCAACTTAGGGTCAGTGAATGGTATAGGAATGACAAGGGAGGCATTTAAGGAGGTGATCAGGGAAAAATGTATTACCAAACAAAATGGTGCACTGAAATCGCTGAGGACATGCATGGAGCATGAAACCAAGGATTTAGAGTTGGCATATACACCGAATATGTCCACTTCTACGCTAGGCCAAATAAAAAACAAATTATCTGAATATTCAGACATTGCTGACAGAGAATGTTTACACAGCAGTAACTGCTCACAGGCCATGTGTAGGGCAGGGGGAGCACCGGGTAGAGTCACAGGGCACCACAGAGAGATAAACCAGATTGTAGCCGTATTTACTATATAGTTCACCGACCTATAATCTACTGTTGGATCACACTCCATCATGCACATCACTTACTATTTGGAGGATTTAGCTGATTCACATTGGCAATTTCTAGAAGTCTTTTGCTCTTCGTGAAATAAAAGACGTGATAGGGGGTCCCCCATCGGGTTAACCCCTTGGCTCTAATGGGCTTCCTAATGGGTTTTATACAAGATTTCTCTATATGCTTGCTCCTCAATTAATGGTCAATTATGAGGAAGTTAGAGCACAATGAATTCTCCCTCAGACGCTGCACAAGGTCCTGATTTCTGTCCTAAAAGCAGGGAAGAGGGGCTAACATATGCAAATCATGTAGGCATCTATCTTATAAATTGAGCAGCAAAAATTCTAGCCAAGCCGCCTCTCTCTTCTCTTTCCTGACCAGATCGAGTTTATGCCAGACAGATCAACCGCCCACAATCTGCATCATTTCTTTGCTCTCTTACATGGACTGGCAACTAGACCTGGATGCCGTGGATGTGTTTCTGAAACCCTCAAGAAGCATTTGACTCCATGAAGTGGGATTTTTTATTTACCACACTTGGATTCCTGATAGCTTTATAGAATGGGTCGAGCAACTCTATTCCTTCCTCATGGCCCATGTGAGGATTAACATCTTATCTTCCCCAGCTATCACCAAATCCTGCAGGACCCCAGAGGGATTCCCCTATTGCCAATCCTGTTTGCAGTAGCATTGAAGCCTCTGGCAGAGAAGCACCATCAACACTACTCAGGTCATGCCCTCAAGTACACTAGCTGACATATCTCTTGATCTCCTTGTATGTGAACGATATGTCCCAGTACGTAAGGAACCCAGGTGAGTGCCTTAATCCAATAATGCAGGAATTTATATGTTTTGGTGCCAGGTCAGGCATTACTGTCAACTGGTGTATATTGCACATATTATTTTCTCACTAATCATACAGTTTCATTCATGCCTGACTTCCTGCTTGATTGGAGTGAAGGAGCGCATAAATATCTAGGAATATTGGATGTCGACCTCATAGTTAGAAAAAAGTAGGTTCTTACAATGGATATATTTTCAAAACAGATTGCCTATTAAATATCACTCTTGTTGTAATTACCAGGGTGGATATCCCTTATGGGATCACTGACAAAATTGATTACAAAAATATTGTTTCCCTTTACATAAAATGGTAAGTACAAAAATATAAAAAAACAAATATTGTTTCTCACTAATATCCTAAAAGGAGACAAAAATATAGTTTTTTAATAAATATGTATAGTTAAAAATAGTAACCCTTAAATATTTTAATATATAACATTAATATAATGTAAATTAAATAGTGTTAAATAATACTTAATACTTTATATAAATATATACTTATAGAAACATAGACACAGAGGGCCTGATTTAGATTTCAGCGGATGGGTTACTGCGTCACAATGGTGACGGATATCTTGTCCGCAAAATATAAATCCCATAATATCCGATGGGATTTATATTTCAGCGGACGGGATATCTATCACGGTTGTGACGGAGTAACCTGTCAGCCGAATTCTAAATCAGGTCCATAGATATATATGTGTGTGTATGTTTATATAGACATATATATATATAATGTAACACCATTATTAAAAATATTTCTTTTACATTATATTAATGCTTTGTTTATTTTTACTTTACTACTATAAAAAGCACATATATTCATAGCTATTTATATATATATATATATATATATATATATGCATAGGTATGTATATATATATATATATGTATATATATATATATTATCTACTGGCGGTCGCCAGTAGATAGTTATAGTTAGGACCTATTTTCCATAGGAAATCCGCGACATTCTATTTGAAATAACTCTTGCGTTGGTTGACGAATCTTTGCGAAATTTTCAAACTTTATGGCCCGCTCCGGTCCGCTCCTACCCTGAAAGTTTCGGGGTGATTCGTCAAGCGGGGGCCGAGAAAAAAGGGGGGTCCCAAAACGTGTTTTCCCCATTCATTTTCCCATAGGAAACTTTAGCCACAGCTACAGCCCGAACTGCTGAACGGAATTACACCAAATTTGGCAAAGAGGTAGTTCTTGGTTCAGAAAGAACCCTTTTTGTTAAATGGTGTAAATCCGTTCAGTAGTTCCTGTGAAAATCAAAAGGAAAATCACATATATATCTATGGCCGCGTCGGATTTGCGCACCCTCCTGATCACGAGCTGCTTGCTAATTGGCTGTCAACACTCCAAATCAGGAAGTGTTGGCAGCCATTTTGTCCCTCGGTAGAACCGAGGGACAGAAACAAGTGCGCAAAGCGCAAAAAGGGGGCAGGGTAGAAACACCCTGACCCCCTAGGTCTGTTCAGCGGGTCCCACAGGGACCCCCTGGGCAGAAAAAAGCATTTTTTTTAAAAATAAATCGGCGAGATGTGCTTAGGGTGCGCGAATCCCGCCAAGAAAAAAAAAAGAAACAAGTGCGCAAAACGCACAAAGGGGGCAGGGTAGAAACAGCCTGACTCCTAGGTCTGCTCAGGGGTCCCACAAGGACCCCTGGGCAGAAAAAAGCATTTAAAAAAAAAAAATCGGCGGGATGCGCTCAGGGTGCGCGGATCCTACCGAAAAAAAAATAAATCGAAGCGCGGTCTCCCGCGCTTTGATGCAAATTTGCCCCCGGGTGGCCCAAGTCCCGGGGGCATGCGGGGGGTGGTTTTATTAAGCCCCGGGGACCGCCACCCCCCGGGGCTTTTAAAAAAAAATGATGGCGGGAGGGCTGTGCGACCTCCCGCTGCCCCGGGGACCGCCACCCCCCGGGGCTGTTTTTTTTTAAATTAAAAACCTGTGTGGGGGGCTCCAGCCCCCACACGCCCTGAGGACCACCACCTCCCCGGGGCACTAAAGATTTAAATATGGGGGTCCGTTACGGACCCCAGAGCCCCGGGACCACCACCTCCCCGGGGCTTTGAACAAGTTGGGAGGGGGCCGCGCGGCCCCCTTCTGGAGCCAGTGATAGCCCTGGGGACCACCACCCCCAGGGCCGGCTCCTGCAGTGTCCCGGGTGCCTACCCCGGGGACACTGTAGTTTGCTATGACAGGACGGGAGCATCGCGGCTCCGTCCTGTCATATGCAAACTTAGTTTGCATTTTGAAAGAGAGAGCAGGAAACCTGCTCTCTCTTTCAAAAGGCAAACCAATTGCTTTCACACGGGAGCAGCATGTTGGCTGCTCCCCATGTGGAAAAGCAATGCCGGCTCGCGCAGGAGGCGGGGAGCCGGCTGGGACTGTGGGGGGATTGGGGACCCCCACAGTCTCCAACGAGAGGCCAGGCCCCGGGGGATGGGGTCCCCGGGGCCATAAGTGGCCCGGGAGGGGGCCACGCAGCCCCCTCCCCAATTATAAAAAAAGGGCAAGGCCGGCCCCGGGGGATGAGGTCCCCGGGGCCTTAAATGGCCTGAGGAGGGGGGCCACGCAGCCCCCCTCCAAATATTTTTTAAAAAAAGAGGGCATGCCCCGGGGGATGGGGTCCCCAGGGCCAATAGAGGTCCAGGGAAGGGGGGCCACGCGGCCACCTTCCCGTTTAAAAAAAAAAAAAAAAAAAAAATGCTCAGGACCCGGGGGATGGGGTCCCCGGGGCCAAAAGTGGCTGAGGGAAGGGGGGCCACGCAGCCCCCCTCCCATAAAAAAAAAGGAAATGAAAAAAAAAAAAACTGGCATCGTGCCGGAGGCCCCGCACCCCTCCCTGCAGCAGTGTGCAAACGCGCCCCCTGGAGCGTTTTAAGAAGGGGAAGTAATTCCCCTTGAATACTGGGGGTCCCTGGGGCCCAACTAGCCCACCAGGAACCTCCAGTATGCGCCAGGAGGCTGTGTTGCAGAGAGGTGTACAGAGGCCACGCCCCTTTATACACCTCTCTGCAACGCAGCTCTGTGGCGCTTTTGGAGGTACATGGTGGGCTAGTTCGACTCCAGGGACCCTCAGGATTCAAGGGGACTTAATCCCCCAACTTAAAATGCGCCACGGGGCGCGTTTGCACAGTGGTGAAGGGAGGGGGCGGGGCTTCAGGTGACATGTGTGCAAACAGGCCCCGTGGCGCATTTTAAGATGGGGAATGAAATCCCCTTCAATCCTGAGGGTCCCTGGGGTCCAACTAGCCCACCAGGTACGTCCAGAAAGCGCCACAGAGCTGCGTTGCAGAGAGGTGTAAAAAGGGGTGTGGCCTCTGAACACCTCTCTGCAACGCAGCTCCCTGGCGCATACTGGAGGTACAGGGTGGGCTAGTTGGACCCCAGGGACCCTCATGATTCAAGGGGACTTAATCCCCCAACTTAAAACGCGCCATGGGGCGCGTTTGCACAGATGTCACCTCAGGCCCCGCCCCCGCCCTTCACAATTGTGCAAATATTTCTCTAAAATCAGCCGAACTACGAATTCCGATTTACTCACCTGTTATCAGGAGAGACCTCAGTGCTGCATCTTTGAGCCCAGTACTGATCCTGAAAAGTAATTTTAACCGTACTTACTAGTAACTTGAATTTCCTTCCACAGGCTAACATTGATGGTTTCACTTGGAAATTCTTCTAAGTGTGGAGTTTTGGAACTTTATAATATTCCTCTAAAATCAGCCAAAATACGAATTCCAATTTACTCACCTGTTATCAGGAGAGACCTCAGTGCTGCATCTTTCAGCCCAGTACTGATCCTGAAAAGTAATTTTAACCGTACTTACCAGTAACTTGAATTTCCTTCCATAGGATATCATTGCCTGCTTTTTGCTGAAAAAGTTTCTAAGTGTCGATTTTTGAAACATACAAATATTCCTCTAAAATCAGCAGAACTACGAATTCCGATTTACTCACCTGTTATCAGGAGAGAACCCAGTGCTGCATCTTTCAGCCCAGTACTGATCCTGAAAAGTAATTTTAACCGTACTTACCAGTAACTTGAATTTCCTTCCATAGGCTAACATTGACTGGTTTCACTTGGAAATTCTTCTAAGTGTGGAGTTTTGGAACATTATAATATTCCTCTAAAATCAGCTGAACTACGAATTCCGATTTACTCACCTGTTATCAGGAGAGAACCCAGTGCTGCATCTTTTAGCCCAGCACTGACCCTGAAAAGTAATTCTAACCGTACTTACCAGTAACTTGTATTTCCTTCCATTGGAATCCATTGTCTGGTTTTCAGCAGAAAAGTTTCAGTGTCGATTTTCACAAATTACAAATATTCCTTAAAAATCGCCTGTATGACTTAAACGCATTCTTTCAACTGTTTACAGGAGATGCACCAGTGCTGGATACAGGATCCACCACTGAGTAAGAAAAAGTAACGATAACACTACTTACCTGCTAAGTGAATTTCCTCCCATAGTATAACATTGGTGATTCTATGTGAAAAAGTTTCTAAGTGTCAACTTTTAAAATACAATAATATTCCTTAAAAATCACTACTGTAACCAAAACGCTTTTACTCAACTGTTTACAGGAGATGTCCCAGGACTGAATCTAGGATCCAGACCTGTGGTTAGAAAAGTAATCCATAAAGTAACTAATTGTATTTAACTAGAAATTCACATTGAGCTCAATGTTGAACTGTGTTTGAAATTGTGTTGCCCATTGCAACAACTGTAACTACTGTACTTAAAAGTCTATTGCCTATTTGCAAAGTATTTAAACTAAAGTAATTCATTCTGAGAAAGTATATTTTGTAATGTAATGTATAATGTAATTACAATGTAATTTAAAAAATAAAATATGTAAAAATAAATAGTTTAAAAAAATGTAGTAAATCAGTATCAAAAAAATAAATATAAAAATTAATACATTTAAAAATTGTCATTTACAAAACCTTTGAAATTCACTGAAAAAACCATAGGTTTTAGGGGCGTTATAGTTAGAAATTAGCATTTAAAAAACCTTTGAAATTCACTGAAAAAACCATAGGTTTCAGGCACGTTATAGTTAGAAATTAGCATTTAAAAAACCTTTGAAATTCACTGAAAAAACCATAGGTTTCAGACACGTTATAGTTAGAAATGAGCATTTAAAAAACCTTTGAAATTCACTGAAAAAACCATAGGTTTTAGGGACAGTTATAGTTAGTTGGACATTTCACTCGTACAAAACCATAGAAATTCCCCCGTTATAGTTAGTTCAGCTAACTATAACTCGCGCCCCACAATGCACTGCTGATGACGTCACATATTACATCACTCATGACATGGTCAGTGACATCACTGATGACATCACTGATGACATCTCAAATGACATCACTGATGACATCACTGATGACATCATCCACGTGATAATCTGATGCACCTCCTCACACCCTAATATAACCTTTGATACACCCACTCTAAATTACAGACTGCCATTCGCAAAACCATAGACACTCCAACACCAATAACTACATACCCACTCACTGATTCTTAGGTCTACACACACATCCACTCACTCACCCGTACAGTCACTCATACTTACGGTCACTCAGTACAGGACTATCATATGCACACATACTCCTATATAGACACTCAAACACCGCCACTCATCCATAGAGGTACTCACACACCTAGTCAGTCATGCAAATAATTAAACACACTGCCATTTACTCACCTATACAGTTATACACACACCAGCTCACTTACTCATACAAATACTAGCACATGCTTACGCTCTTATACAATCACTGATACAAGCACACACTCATCCATACAGTCACTCTCACACTCTCGCTTATAGCTATTTATATACTCCAACACACATATATACTGCCTTTCACATATGTAGTTACTCACACATGTACCACTGGGACATACATTCACTCACTAACACACTCTTACACACACTTACCCACCCATACAGCCTATCACAGATGCACTCTTGAAACCATCCACCCAGTGAATCACCCACTCACACATCTATGCACAGAGTCGCACACACCCCACCCACACAAACACTCAGGCACCCATACAGATACTCAGACAACCAATCAATAACTCATATAGACACTCATGTAGCTATTCACAAACCCATGCAGCCACTTACACAGCAACAGACAGACGGTTACAGACATTCACCCAGTTTAGTCACTAACCCTTGCATTCAGTAAGATACGTTTAATCACTCACTTATAGAGTCAGTCACGCACCTACTAAATCCTTCATCCACACACTTATACACCCACTCATTCTTCAATACACCTTTCCCTATATATTAAAAATATTTAAACTTTACAGAAACACAGTCACTGGATGATGTCATCAGTGATGTCATTTGAGATGTCATCAGTGATGTCATCAGTGATGTCACTGACCATGTCATGAGTGATGTAATATGTGACGTCATCAGCAGTGCATTGCGGGCGCGAGTTATAGTTAGCTGAACTAACTATAACGGGGGAATTTCTATGGTTTTGTACGAGTGAAATGTCCAACTAACTATAACTGTCCCTAAAACCTATGGTTTTTTCAGTGAATTTCAAAGGTTTTTTAAATGCTAATTTCTAACTATAACGTGTCTGAAACCTATGGTTTTTTCAGTGAATATATATATATATATATATATATATATATATATATATAAGCCCCAGCCAGGATGGCAGGAGTTGAACTCTTTTTCATTTTTTTGTGCATTTTCATAAAGCATATTTGCACTTTATAATAAATAACTCATTAGGATTTTTGTGATGAAGGGGAGGTGCATCAGTCCATTTGGTTTGGTTTGTTTTTATCATTCAATGTGTATGTATTGCCATATGATCTAGGTTTTTCAACAGGTGTTGTAATGCATTTGCACTTTATAGTTGGAAGGCAGATTGTCATTCCATCATGAATAGGCCATCAATGACAACAGGCACTTGCACTTTACATGTTTGAGGCATTTGTAAGGCACCAAGCATATTTGGTGCAATTGTGAATCACCCCGTATAGGAAACAATATTGGACTTTTGAAGTCAACAACACCACATCCAGTCATGCATTGTTATTATGAGTTATATAGCACTGGCACTTTATTTATTCCTTGAATAGGAAATAATATTGGAATTTTGAAGTCAATAACACTTTATCCAGTCATGTACTGTCATTATGAGTAATATTGCACTTGCACTTTATTACATCTGCTCGATGAATGTAAAAGTGAGATCGGGCATGTGTATTTTATAATAATGCACTTGCATTTTATAATAGTGAACTTGCACTTTATTTCACTGCTCGATGCTTGCATATACATTTACTCTATTTTAAGTATTTAACTGTAGGGATCCTTCTCGAGCTTCAGGTTCAAATAACAAGCTCGGACGCAGTGTTTTATTCTAACACAAATGAATTGTGCACTGACATTTAATTTGTTGTGGTGATTCACTGTGGGTGGTCCCAGTGCTCGGGAGCGAGCGTGGTCAATGATAAAATTGAATGCACTTTACACTTGTGTGCAACATAGGGTTTTTAACCTTGTGACATTTTGAATTTAGAAGAGTGTTCACGAGGAAGCACATTGACATTGCATACATATTTATTGCACTTGCACTTTCTATCCAAAACAGGAGAAAAACGTGTATCATTGGTTGATAGATATACATGTAAAAAGTTCGCTATTCTCAACCCTCTTCACAACCATTATGTATATTTGTGAAGAAATGTGTGGAAAACACTAAGAATAATGATAATATAAAATGTTAATCAAAAACAATTTGTGAATGTTTTAACAAATATTTATTTTCATATCAGAGGAGATTCACAGATCGTAAATCTTTCTGTATCTGGTGTTTATTGAGTATGTTTTCCATGAACATTGCAACAGGAAATCATGTGACTTGTAGTTCTGGCATTTTAAGTTGGAGAAGTAAAGACGATCGTTGTGTGAGCAAGGCAGAGATGCCGAAACGCGTTACAGCAAAAGAAATAAACGTGAAGTAATTTTAGAGAAGTCGAGCCCCTGTGTCGGTGTCTCATTTCAATCGGAGCTGGTGTTTATATATATATATATTTATATATATATAAATAGGCACACACACCTATACATATATACATACATATTCCGTATAAGTCAAAATAAGCGCACACTCAGGGGACGTAATCACAGGCAGTTCTTTTTATTCCAGTTACCCGTTTCGACTGCAGGGCAGTCTTGATCACACACCGGAGGTAAGGTGGATCGTATAGTTCATACAAAAGTAAACACAAACAAAGGACCAAGAAACATAGGATTGCTGTTTCCAGACATGATTATGGCATCCATTTTGAAATGGTAAAATTCTTAGGGGCCGATTCCGATTCGGGCCGGAAAAAATACCGACCGACTCGGTACGGGATTATAGTCCGACCGACAAGTACCGGCGTTGCCCGACCTGGGAAGTACGATGAAATGCATGGAAATCATGACCGACTCGTACGGAACTCAAGGCGAACGACCGACCCGGCCGGAAACAAGCTATCCGGCCGGGAAACCACGCGAATCGCACCGACCGACACGCACCAGGAAACAACCCGAACGAAACGTACCCGCGAACTCCGACCCGCGCAGTACGATGCAATGGGTGCAAAATCAGACCGACTCGCACGGAGCCCAAGCCGTACGACCGACACGCATACAAAAGCCAGCAGAACAAACACAATACCCCACGAATGACGCGTACGCCACATATGAAACGGAGCTGAAACACAGCGGGAACGACTCGGACAGGCGCGCACGAGACAACTGCAACGTCCTACTCGGTCAGAAGAACAACTCCTACATGCACAATAATCACTAATGAAAAAATACAAAAAAAAAGGGCCAAACAAGCAATGACAAAGCCAATAAATACAGGGGGAGAAAGAAATGGAACAAGGACACACCCCCAACTCCACCTACATAAAGCCCACAAATCACTACCATGATCCTTTGCAAATTACACTGACCTGCCAGCACACAACACCATCACACAGCAAACACAGACACACACACAGCTCATCCAACACAAAAGCCACACACCATTAGCACCTCAACAAATAGCACCCTCACACACACACAGCAAAACCTACACTCACACACCCTCACTTGCACACACACACACATCAATCACCACCACCACCCATCACCATGCCCCTAAAGAAGAATCCAAAGTTCCTAGATAGTGAATTGGAAGTCATGGTAGACGAGATCCTGAGGGTAGAGCCACAGTTGTTTGGCACATTGGTCCAACAGACCCCCATGTCGCAGAAAACCAAGATGTGGGCGAGGATCGTCGACTGGGTGAACGCACAATCACCATGTTTGCGCACAAAGGAAGACATCCAGAACAGGTGGTATGATGTGCGCAGGAGGGTCAGAGACCTACTCAAGAAGGATTACCTCCTGAGCCAGCACACCGGAAGTGGCCCTCCTGCAAAACCACTATACGTCAGGCCCTCGGAGGAGAAGGTGCGGGCCATCCTACCACCAGTGAGCGTATATGGACTAACAGACATCCCAGATCCTGGTGAGTACACAACTAATATACACAATATTGTGTGCCAATACACACACATCACTCTCAAGGGGACAGTCAAACCATCCACCCCTAGCAAATCAACAGCAAACAAAAGATAATCATCCCAAGATGTGTATGTCAGTTAGATTAACACAATACATGCCATCTCATAGTGATATGTAACTGTGTCATGACATGTACAAACACAACAACAAATAGAGCAAGGCAGTGGTACAAATATAACCAACAAACACTGCCTGATATTTTGCCACCACTAGAACACCACCTCACAGGGAAGCTCACTTAAAGGAAGGAAATCTGTGTATGCTGGTGAAGTCAGTGTAGCCAATAGCATGATGGGAGTTGTAGTCACAGATATTGGTCACCCTCACAATTGGCCCATCAACACCACTCCGAAACATGCTCACATCACAGGGAGTGGATAAGGACTGACAAGATGGCTGACACTGGCTACTGCTGTGGGGTGCACAAGGCCCTGCTGGGAACTGTGCACCAACAAACAGCAGGACACCACTGTCAGCCATCTTGCCATTGCTGTCACACTCACACACAGTGAAGTCCACTCAAAAGCAAGGAAGTACGGGCATGCTGGGAAGGGGGTGTAGGCAATAGCATGATGGGAGTTGGAGTCACAGATATTGCTCAGCCTCACAATTGGCCCATCAACACCACTCTGAACCATGCCCACATCACAGGGAGTGGAAAAGAACTTACAAGATGGCTGATACTGGCTACTGCTGTGTGGAGCACAAGGCCCTGCTGGGAACTGTGCACCAACAAACAGCACAACACCACTGCCTGACATCCTGAATGCCAACTTGCACTCTCTGCAATGCAAGCACGTTGCATGGTGGGATATCTGGCTGGGTGGGAAGGAGGACTCACAGCACTGACCATAGTTACAAGCAGCTCACCTCACACCCCCCCCTCAACACAAACTCCACATAACCCACCAGGGAGAGTGCAATGCCTCACATACCAAATGAAGATCCCACAAAGAACTACCACCCTGGGTAATGCTGTGTGAAGCACAGGGACACACCTGGGACTTGTAGCCAAACAAACGCAAGGACAACACTGTCAGCCTTCCTGTCAGCACAAGCACACTACCCCACAGAGAAGCACATTCCAAAGGAAGGAAGTACGGGCATGCTGGGAAGGGGGGTGTAGCCAATAGCATGATGGGAGTTTGAGTCACAGATATTGCTCAGCCTCACAATTGGCCCATCAACACCACTCTGAACCATGCTCACATCACAGGGAGTGGAAAAGAACTTACAAGATGGCTGACACTAGCTACTGCCGTGTGGAGCACTAGGCCCTGCTGGGAACTGTGCACCAACAAACAGCACAACACCACTGCCTGACATCCTGAAAGGCAACTTGCACTCTCTGCAATGCAAGCACATAGCATGGTGGGATATCTGGCTGGGTGGGAAGGAGGACTCACAGCACTGACCATAGTTACAAGCAGCTCACCTCAAACACCCCCTCAACACAAACTCCACATAACCCACCTGGGAGAATGCAATGCCTCACATACCAAATGAAGATCCCACAAAGAACCACCACCCTGGGTAATGCTGTGTGAAGCACAGGGACACACCTGGGACTTGTAGCCAAACAAACGCAAGGACAACACTGTCAGCCTTCCTGTCAGCACAAGCACACTACCCCACAGGGAAGCACAGTCCAAAGGAAGGAAGTACGGGCATGCTGGGAAGGGGGTGTAGCCAATAGCATGATGGGAGTTGGAGTCACAGATATTGCTCAGCCTCACAATTGGCCCATCAACACCACTCTGAACCATGCTCACATCACAGGGAGTGGAAAAGAACTTACAAGATGGCTGACACTGGCTACTGCTGTGTGGAGCACAAGGCCCTGCTGGGAACTGTGCACCAACAAACAGCACAACACCACTGCCTGACATCCTGAAAGCCAACTTGCACTCTCTGCAATGCAAGCGCGTTGCATGGTGGGATATCTGGCTGGGTGGGAAGGAGGACTCACAGCACTGACCATAGTTCCAAGCAGCTCACCTCACACCCCCCCTCAACACAAACTCCACATAACCCACCAGGGAGAATGCAATGCCTCACATACCAAATGAAGATCCCACAAAGAACCACCACCCTGGGTAATGCTGTGTGAAGCACAGGGACACACCTGGGACTTGTAGCCAAACAAACCCAAGGACAACACTGTCAGCCTTCCTGTCAGCACAAGCACACTACCCCACAGGGAAGCACAGTCCAAAGGAAGGAAGTACGGGCATGCTGGGAAGGGGGGTGTAGCCAATAGCATGATGGGAGTTTGAGTCACAGATATTGCTCAGCCTCACAATTGGCCCATCAACACCACTCTGAACCATGCTCACATCACAGGGAGTGGAAAAGAACTTACAAGATGGCTGACACTGGCTACTGCTGTGTGGAGCACTAGGCCCTGCTGGGAACTGTGCACCAACAAACAGCACAACACCACTGCCTGATATCCTGAAAGGCAACTTGCACTCTCTGCAATGCAAGCACATAGCATGGTGGGATATCTGGCTGGGTGGGAAGGAGGACTCACAGCACTGAGCATAGTTACAAGCAGCTCACCTCACACACCCCCTCAACACAAACTCCACATAACCCACCTGGGAGAATGCAATGCCTCACATACCAAATGAAGATCCCACAAAGAACCACCACCCTGGGTAATGCTGTGTGAAGCACAGGGACACACCTGGGACTTGGAGCCAAACAAACGCAGGGACAACACTGTCAGCCTTCCTGTCAGCACAAGCACACTACCCCACAGGGAAGCACAGTCCAAAGGAAGGAAGTACAGGCATGCTGGGAAGGGGGGTGTAGCCAATAGCATGATGGGAGTTGGAGTCACAGATATTGCTCAGCCTCACAATTGGCCCATCAACACCACTCTGAACCATGCTCACATCACAGGGAGTGGAAAAGAACTTACAAGATGGCTGACACTGGCTACTGCTGTGTGGAGCACAAGGCCCTGCTGGGAACTGTGCACCAACAAACAGCACAACACCACTGCCTGACATCCTGAAAGCCAACTTGCACTCTCTGCAATGCAAGCACGTTGCATGGTGGGATATCTGGCTGGGTGGGAAGGAGGACTCACAGCACTGACCATAGTTACAAGCAGCTCACTTCACACACACCCTCAACACAAACTCCACATAACCCACCTGGGAGAATGCAATGCCTCACATACCAAATGAAGATCCCACAAAGAACCACCACCCTGGGTAATGCTGTGTGAAGCACAGGGACACACCTGGGACTTGTACACAAACAAACGCAAGGACAACACTGTCAGCCTTCCTGTCAGCACAGGCACACTACCCCACAGGGAAGCACAGTCCAAAGGAAGGAAGTACGGGCATGCTGGGAAGGGGGGTGTAGGCAATAGCATGATGGGAGTTGGAGTCACAGATACTGCTCAACCTCACAATTGGCCCATCAACACCACTCTGAACCATGCTCACATCACAGGGAGTGGATAAGGACTGACAAGATGGCTGACACTGGCTACTGCTGTGGGGTGCACAAGGCCCTGCTGGGAACTGTGCACCAACAAACAGCACAACACCACTGAATGACATCCTGAGAGTCAACCTGAACCCACTGCAAGGGTGGCATGCTTCATGGTGGGATAACTGGGCCAGGTGGAGAAGGATGGCCGGATGTCCACCAAATACAACCAATGCTGGCCATGCACACACCTCAACATTCATAGTGAAATGCCCCAGGTATGCATGACAATGTGCTACACCAATATCAACCTCTTACTGTGACAACTTAGGACAATGCAATGTACATGCCCGCATCCAGAGGTACAGTCCCAACTGTCAGGTGTGTGAACCATTGATGCCTGTAGAAACATTACATACAATGTGTGTCTCTTCCAAATACAGGTGACGATGATGGGGACACAGCAGCAGGCGAGGAGGTGTCCCTGTCCCAGGCTCCGGGGGACACAGAGCTCACTGGTGTGGAACAGCCTCTGCCCACCTCGGATGGCGAAGACCTACCTGGCACCTCCGGTCTGAGTCATCATGCAGCACCAGCTTGACCAACATCTGCACCCCCTGCATCCACCCCTCCAACAACTGCCAACATACAGACCACCCACGCCGACACGGACAGACCAAGGACCACCGCTGACAACAGCACAGGGTCCCAGGCCCACCGTGGAGAAATGGATGACAACACCACTAACAACCCCCAAGTGGGCCTCGGGTCACCTGTGCGTGCCACCGCAGGTCCTGCACGTGTCGCCAGGGGTGGTGGGAGGGGTGGTAGACATAGGTCGCTGCTTGCAGAGGGGTCTGGACTGCATGATGACCCACAACTGGCACGCATCGCTGATGCGTACCAGGATAGCACCGGAGAGGTCAGACAGGTAGTGGGGATCCTCAAGGACATACAACAGGAGCAGGCTCTCCATCATGCCCGCTTGGACTCCCACATGGCCGGTGTGGAGACACACATGGCCCGTGTGGAGACACACATGTCGGGCATGGAGTCCAAGTGGGATACATTGCAAGAACTCACAGCGGTGCATAGGGACATATTGACATGCCTCCGCCAGATTAGCACCAACATGGCCACACCTCCCTGTGTGCCCACAACATCTGGTGCTGCAACAACTGACACCGTCACAGGGAGGGAGGAGGACTCTGGCAGAGAGTCCCCTGCACCGCAGCAGCCTGCATGTGAGGGTCCCCCCACAAAGAAGAGGGGTCGTCCGAGGAAGGAAAACTGAGAGGTTGATGGCCACGTACATCCCCCAGGAAGCCAACACCTGTTCCGGAAATTCTCCTTTGTGTGCAAACGTTTCACCCTGTCGAATGCAACACTACTTTCCCACATGACATGGGGAGTTCAAGTTGGACTAATGTATCATATGACTGTGGACTTCACTCAGGACATTTCTGCTACCAAGACTTCCAACTCATCTGGGAACTTTGGATCACAATCACAATGTACAGCACCCACCATCCTGTGCACTATACACACACACATTTCTGTAAATAAAATCACTAGTACACCATACTTGCCAGTGTTGCTATTCAAATGTGGATACTGTTATGGTGATGATGTTCTGCTAAATTACACTGTGTATGCTAACTGCTACAGCAAGTACAACACCGTCGTGTGAGTCATGGTGACGTGACACATATGAGGGAGACACACCACTAGGGCTACACAACACAGACACCAGGGCCATCGGACTCATCGCCCACAGTGATGTTGCCAGGAAATACAGTGGAATGCACAGACACCACACCTATTCAGAGTCTGTGTCAACTAGCCCACAGGTGCAGTAAGCAAATGTCAGTCAGATGTGTGACCACAGACAACGCACATCCCAAAGTGAAGCACTGGTTTATTACACATTTGTAACATGTTGTTACCACTACAAATGCAAGTTAATCCCACGTGGCAGTGGCCACACAGTCAACAAGTGCAGAAGATATGAAGTCCAGGGTGTGTGGCACATCACCTGTAGGGAAACGACTGCTGCCACCCTGAAAGCTGAATCATGGTGTTGGGGGATCCAAGTTGACTAAACAACTCTGTAAGCACCCTGTGAAGGACAGACATGACACACAGTCAAAACCACTGAAGAACCGGACAGAACTGCAATACTCATGCCCTAAACATGTCACAAGATACCTACACAAAAGCACGTTTGCATGTCAACACTGTTGGGGGGTACAGACTACCTGTAAGGACACATCGCTGCACGCATCCAGTCAAGTGGCACATGGCCACACTAAAACAGCACCAGGGCACCACCCACACATATCATGCAAATTCACATCATTCTCATTGCATCTCCCTGGATACTCACATTCAGCTGAAGAAGCTGGTGATGAGCTGTGTGCGGACATCACCACCATCATCATCATCATCACTGGCATCGTGGTCCAGGCCAGGATCCTCCACAGGTGGCGGACGTTGGTCATCGTCATCCAGGATGAGAGGCAACTCCTTCCGCACTGCCAGGTTGTGGAGCATGCAGCAAACGATGACAATCTTGCACACCTTTGCTGGGGCATATGGGAGGGCCCCTCCTGTCTTGTCCAGGCAGCGGAAGCGGCTCTTCAGGAGACCAAAGGTCCGCTCGATCACTCTCCTGGTCCGACCATGTGCCTCATTGTAGCGCATCTGGGCTGGTGTCACAGGGTTCCTGAGGGGTGTCAGCAACCACGGCATGTTGGGGTATCCGGAGTCACCTACAGACAGACAATTGCACATTAGCTGAGTTCAAAAAGTGGTGGTACCAAAGCCACATGTGTCCCATCAATGGAGCCAATTACATGTGGCATCCTCCCCAGGGCATAAAAGTCACTCTTAACGTCAGTGAGTTGTCGACGTTTGGGGAAATAGATGAACTGGTTCAGGTTCCTCAACATAGCCACCAAAACATCGCGTAGCACACGGCTGAACATAGTCTGTGACATCCCACCATCAGTCGCCACAGTGTGTTGGAAGGTACCGGTGGCAAAGAAGTGTAGGGCTGCCATTACCTTCACCTTGGGTGTCAGCGCCGTAGGGTACGGCCGGCCCGGTTGCAGATGTGGTGCCAAGCGCACTGCCAAATCCTCAATCAGCTGCCTCGTGAAGCGGTACCGTCGGATGCTGTCACGTTCCACCATCGTTGCCAGGTCAGGGAATGGTCTATGGACAGCTGGAGCCCTGCAGTGCATAGGATGAAGAAAGAAAGATTGTCAGTCACCCCACAGATGTGCCTTTCACCATACTCAATTTCACATGATACATCATTACGAGACACAAGTACTTGATGTGTGTGCCGGTCTGTTCGGACATAACTCGCACCTACATGGCCATCATCTAAGTTCTCAGTACAACATGTGTGCACAACAGGTACCAGGTTGTGCTATGGGAAACCATTAGGCTGTATCACAGTACCCATTTACTGCTGTCACGTTCCACACACACACCACAGTGACATGTCTGGACAGATGCGCCACAGGCATCACAGCACATTGATAGGTAGATTCCCAGGAACCCTGTCTTGCCACATGGACACTGGCATGACATGGCGTATCATGTACACGTCAGAAAAACAAACATGACTCCCACAGGTAGTGGCCACTGTTGCCTCCGCAGGACAGACATGGACGTCAGTGACACACACACGCACAACATCAAAGTCCATGCACAAACAACGTTGATGTGGAGACTGTCTCCCATCGTGCACATGGAATCAGAGACATCGGAAACACAACATGCACACTGACTGTGGAGGGACATCACTATTGTGGCAATGGGTCATCCTGTTACGTACATGCCTTCCCCCATGGGACCCTGGGGGTATGTGACATGTCACACACATACACAACCTGGAAATGTGACCATGCCACATGCTCTGAAATGAACTGTTGCACATCACAGTGGTCATGTGCACAACACACAAAGGACCCTGTCCCCATGAACACATGCACAGCCTGGGTGTGGATGCCCACCAGTGCCACCACAGAAACCACATGTCAACCCCCATACACAGAAAAGGTAATGCAACCTTATATGCCTTAGGAAACAGTGTGGAGTGGGTGTGGTGTTGTAGGTGTGCCCCTGTGTCTCTGGCAGGTATATGTGGCTGGCATATGTTCACCAGTGACAAGCATGGTGACATATGCGACTGACCTGTACAGGTACGCGTTGTACAGCAATGGACCGATCGGTGTGCCCGGCCGGCCCATTGCATGTGTTGTGTGCGGGTATGCGTTGTACAGCAATGGACCGATCGGTGTGCCCGGCCGGCCCATTGCATGTGTTGTGTGCGGGTACGCGTTGTACAGCAATGGACCGATCGGTGTGCCCGGCCGGCCCATTGCATGTGTTGTGTGCGGGTACGCGTTGTACCCCGAAATATGCGTTGTACAGCAATGGACCGATCGGTGTGCCCGGCCGGCCCATTGCATGTGATGTGTGCGGGTATGCGTTGTATCCAGGAATACGCGTTGTACAGCAATGGACCGATCGGTGTGCCCGGCCGGCCCATTGCATGTGATGTGTGCGGGTGCACGCGTTGTATCCAGGAATACGCGTTGTACAGCAATGGACCGATCGGTGTGCCCGGCCGGCCCATTGCATGTGTTGTGTGCGTGGTCACGCGTTGTACAGCAATGGACCGATCGGTGCGCACGCATTGGCTGGGGCCTGGCATGGCAACGGACGCGTTTTCGTGGCTCCAACGAGTCTGATGCAGTGAATTGAGTTGGCCAGCCACAACAATGTTGCAAAATCATGGATGTCATGAATTTGAAGATTTGAAGGATGCTGTGGGCGTGTATTAGTGCTGCTATTCCATGGATTGGTCAGATTCAGAAGATGCAAACAACTTGGACCAATCACTTTGGACACATGGGACAGTATCTGCCTCTGCAGCACACATATAATGCTGGCTGTTCCCCTGAGAGCTCACTTGCCTGCACTACATGCTCCAGGACGACATCTGCCAACAACACTGCTGCTGTCTCTACATCCTCTGGCTACTGCAATGGCACGTACTGTGGATAGAGCCCCAGCCTTCAGCCTTGAGGTGAACCAGGCCCTGCTGGACAGCCTCCTTCCACAGTACAGCAAGCTGTATGGGATACCAGGGGAGCAGGTGAGTGTACTGTCCACTGCCTTACCAATTGTGCATGTTGTCTGACTAGCAGGACTTACAGTGTGCACACCACTGGCTAGCATGCTCACTGAGTAGTTGTCACACCCCAAAGTGTGTAGTTACATGCACTGAACAGGTACAGTGCAGTAACAGTGCATTCCAAAAAGGTTTACTCCCCATGCAATGACACCATGTAGTGACTGCTGGCAAACTGTTCATAGCCATTGTTGCACTGCCTATGTACATCATATGCCCCTGTGATTGAGACATGTATATCCAACTGTGTGATGCACGGATATGTTGCATGTGTAGTAATGGCCTTTTTAACTTTGTCATCCTCACAGGTCGATGCCCACCAGAAGCAGGAAATCTGGCTGACCATCGCCCGGAAAGTAAGATCCGTGGGGGTCTACAGGCGCAGGATCCGCAACTGCCAGAAGAGGTGGCAGGACCTTCGTGGCTGGACCCGGAGGATCGCAAGGGTCCAGCTGAAGCTGTCGCCTCCTCGCAGGAGGGGCGGACACCGGACCCTGACCCCCACATGCTCCGGATCCTGGCGGTGGTCTTCCCTGACCTGGATGGGCAGCTGAAGGCCAGACAGCAGCAAGGAGGGGGTGAGTCCATGACTGCACTGTGCACTTTGTCTGACATGCTATGTGCCCTCCTCTGGCCTGGTTAAACTTCCACAGTACATCAGTCATGTGGTCCAGGACCCATGTCCCTCATTTGTGACATGCCCACTTCTCCTCTGATACGCATATGTGTGGCCCTTACAGTCAGGAAATTGTGTCACTTGGGGACTGTGTCATTGCATTTAGCTTCGCTCAAGGTGGGGGACAGCATTTGTTCCCGTGACTATGTTGTTGGATTCATGTGTGCGTCAATTGCTTACACAATGCCTAAGTTCTGACATGTAATCTGGGTGTAACTTTGATATGTGGTCCACTTGCTGATCTGAATCACCACATGTCCCTGGGGAATTTGGCACACACCCATGCTGCCGGTGGGAACAATGTTTGGGCCTCAGGAGTATGTGTATCAAGTGTGTCACACGTGCTTAGCCACATGCCTACTGTCCAGGACTCATTCCTCTTACAGGTGGAGCTAGACAGTCATGCCTACTCCAGGGCATACAATACACTCTGTACTCCCACTCCTGTGTACCATCTGGCATGTTGTGATCAGTGAAATGTTCCCTCAGGTGTCTGCCTCTGTGTCATTGTGCTGTGTCCTCGTTGTCAGGACTACTGGTATGTTTATCGGTTAGGGCTCAGCATGCCAGCGGAGATGTGACCATGATAGACGAAACTTCTGTGATTTTTAGGTGTCTGATCACTTGACTGTGCACACAGGTGTATGCGACTGTGACTTTCAGGCAGCTGTTTCTCATCCACAGCACACTGTGAAGTGCTCATGTTCAGAGAGTTGTGTTTCATGTCCCCCATATGTCCAATTGGTATGACGTGGACAAGTAGTTGTACTGATGATGTGGTTTTTGGGGGATGGACATGTGCACTTGTCAGTTACATAACTTGCATTCCCCATGTCCTAGGATTGTGACACAGTGCAGACTGTTGTTGGCTGGCTGCCATGCCCATGTGACTGGAGACAGTGATGTATGACTTTGCACGCATGCCTGTGTCATGGCATTAAACTTCCTAAGAGTGATCCTGCAGGGGAGTGACATGTGCAACATGCACCCCATTGTGGCATTGACTATCCGGACATGGGTGCATCATGGTGTGTGGTGCTGGTATGCATCACAGGCATTTCTATTTAGACTCTGGCCATCCCTTCATCCGGACACCTGCACTGACTTAGTGGCAAGAGATGTGTTGTGTGCATGTTCACATACTTCACCGTGTTCCCTGCAATGTCCAACAACTGTGTAGGTGGTGCATGTGTCCACACTGGGGTCTTACCATCAGACAGGCACCAGACAGATGGGTGCAAGGGCAGGAGGGGTGTGAGTCCCATGGTTGACCATCAGACTGACAATTGGCTTCCACAAATCTGTGTGAGGACTTTAGGCAATGTTCAACTAAGGATGCCTGGGTTGGCTCTGTGATGTGCTGTACTTACTGTGGTGTGTGCGTTCAGTGCAGGTGACTGATGTTTGTCTGTTTCCCTAATTGTTTGCAGATACATCCACGGCCACAGGAGGGGACAGCTCCACGGACCAGGAGGAGCAGAGGAGCCAGACTGGGTCAGCGTCCGACGAGTGGTCAGAGGGACCCAGTGGCACGGAGGGCGAGGGGAGCCACACCGAGGAGTCCTCTGCACCATCCACCTCAGCTGAGGACCACAGCAGCTCGGAGGATGACTCCCTTGTGGAGGCGGGTGTCAGCAGCCACCAAAGTCAAGCTAGTCTGTCTGGCCCCGCCACCACCACCACCACCGCCCTCCCATTGGCTCCCATTCCTGAGGTCCGTGGAGGCTCCCGTGCTCGGGAGCGTGTCTCCTTCATGCCAGGCACCGCACCCCCTGCCCCTGTGTCCCCTGCTGCCCTGAGTGAGGAGTCTGTGTACCTCCTTCGGCAGCTCCATGTAGGGCAGACAGCAATGCTGACTGTCCTCCATGCACACACCACTCTGTTGACACAGCTGGTGTCGTTCATGGAGGGCATCTCGAGTCTCGACGGGTATGTCTGCCCTACAGAGGAGCAATAGGTCCATGGACTCCTCCCTGACGGCAGCAGAGTCCCTCCTCCAACAGTCCCGCACCCCTCCCACCTCTGCCCCATCCACACTTCCTGCCACCCTACCTGTCCAAAGCACATGCACACCAGCACAATCACCCAAACACACAGACACAAGCAGCACAGACACACCCAAGAGAAAGGCAAGACGTGCACATAAGCATCCTCAGGGGACTGATACCACAGACACAGGGGATGGGGAACACACACAGGCATCCACAGTCACTCCGCAGTCCTCCAAATCCTCTCCCTCCAAGACCCCTTCCCTTGCCTCACCTGCTACCCCACATACACAGCAGCTCTTCCTGTGTGACCTCGGCCTCTTCCCCTCCAATCCTGCTGATCCAGCATACCGGGGGAAGAGGAAGTCCACCCACACAGAGGGGAGTGCCCCTCGCCCCCAGGTGCAGGCAGACACAGGACCCCATTAGGAAGTCCCCCGGACCAGGAAGAGCAAGACCCCACCACCACCACCACGCAGCTCCACCACCCAGTCTCTCTCCTCCATCCCCCAGGCCACCACTCCACAGGTTCCCCCGCCACACCCTGCCCCAGGTTCCCCCACACACCGATACCGCATCCCCAGACTGCTTAGGCCCTCCCCCTGCCACTTGCTCTTCCACAACCAACCCAGACGCTCTGCCTGTTAGTGCCACTGGTGTGGGGACCGGGTCCCCCCCCTCTGTCCTGCCCACCTCATCTGCCCACCCTTCCACTCCCTTGGAGTTATGCACTGCAGTGGAGTCCACAACCACCCCGTCTGACTTGGGCACTGCAGTGGGGACCCAGTCCACGACATCAGACCAGCCCACTGCAGTGGATGCAGCACCCACACCAACTGACTTGTGTAGCACGGTGGTGCTGGCCCCCCTGAGTCAGACACCTCCACTGCAGTTGCCGGTGACACTCCTGCACCCACCACCCCTTCACTGCCTCACTCTGCCATCCCCTGATCCTGTCCCTGCGGTGCCTGGCCTGCCCCTTGTATGCCCCTCCAAGGGGATGTCCCCTGTCCGTACCAGTGCAGGCAAGCAATGGGTGACCAGTTGTCACTTGTCACCCTGTTGGTACATGGATTTTGGACTGGCCATTGGCCTTAGTTTCTTTTGGACGTCAACTTTTAATTTTACATTAGCTGAATAAAGCCTCTTTTTGTTTAATTGAGGTGTTTCTTTTGATGTACATGATGTAGATGAGTAGCATCCTGCATTTGCAGTTGTTATAGTGTTCAGTTCAGGAAAATGAAGTGTTGCTGTGATGGACTCCATGTGGTCCATGGGATATGTGTCCTGTTCTACTCTGGATCTATGGCATCCTTTGCTGCAGTCTGAGGGTGTAATGTTCAGCATTTGACACAGGGATGTACGTTTTGCATTTGTAAAGGAACATCTTTGTCTTACACTGATGCACATCTGGTGGGCTTACCACTGTTCAATGTTCCGATTTCCCTGACTGTGTGCCCATCTCCACTGGACATGCAGTTTTTCACATCAATGTTGAAGGACTCATCTGTGTATACAGTGCAATTGGCTTGACACGTGTTTTGGGTGTATGCAGATGACTGACGTGACACTCCCGTACCCAGGCTGATGTGAGCAGAGCCTTCTGTGTGTTGTAGTTGTTGACTCACTGACGGAGTGTCCTGCTGACATGTTTGAGTCGTGCACAGACAAGGTTTGGCACAGTGGACCTTCCACAGGAGTGGAGTGCCCTCATGGCAGTGTGTAATCCCGTGACATTGCGTGTGCCCGTGTTGTGTGTTGTGTAAGCATGTCTGTGCGTGTTCCCTTTTCCTACACAGGTTGTGTCCCTAGGGATGTTCCTGTTTGTGTTGCTTGCAGAGTTGGTCTGTGTTCATCCAGCATCTTGGACCTGGTTTCTCTGAGATGTGGTTGCATGGCAAACTAATGTTCATGAGATTGTCATCCCAGGTTGTCTTTGTTGTCAGGGCTGGGGATGTGGGCAAACGGTGATGGGACACATTCAGGATTCCCCTTGGCACTTGTTGTTTACACAAGTCATGTGAATTTCAGTTTGTGGTAGCTTTCAGTGATTGTGACACGGTGTGTGTGTGACTGCTGCCACTCCTCAGGGTCAGAGCTGCAATGTTGGAAGTTGTGTACGTGTGTTCTTTGTGTGTCACCTTGGCTTCTTCGTAGGTGTGTGACTATGGCCAGGATCCCATTGATTGTGGTGGATTTCACATCATGCCCATGTACGGCGTACTGTGCTGTGTGTCAGACATTGACGAGTCTTATTGACTGGCCATGTGTGATGGGTATCTGCACCTTAGTTCCCCCACCACCCCTGGAATTGTCATGGGTGCATGTGCACTGTCACCAGTCCATGTGAGCTTCACTGCTGCACATTGGTGGAAATCAGGGTGTGTGGTGTTGAGTGTGCAAATGTGAGTTGTTGCACGGCTAGACCCCTACCTCCATATTGGCCTTGGCTGGCAGGCCGTGCTGATTGATTGGAGCTTGTGTAGGTGTGATGGTAGTTTGTTGCTCAGGACACATGGCTGTGGTTCACAGTGTGAACGACATCTACCTTTGTCATCACAGTGGGATTGTCATGCAGGCTAGTGTCAGCACAATGTGGGGTCCCTGGGGGTAGTGCTGTGGTGGGTCTGTCTCTTGCTGTGTTAGTTGCTGTTCCTACAAGCTTGTGTGACATGTGTAATTTGGCCTCCCTCTCAGCTGACGATGCCTGATTGCCCACATAGGGGTATCCGATCCATGAGTAACTTTTGTATGGCACTGTATACACATCTGTGTGATTGGAATTCAGGCCTCCTCATGTGTTGTGTGGTTGCCTGGGGACACTGGCACACCCCCATGACCTGTTGTGTTTGAAATGCAGTGTGAGTCTGCCTGTTTGTGTTTGTGCATTTGCACCACTGCATTGGCATTTCTGTAGAGTGCCATTGTCTGTATGTTGTTTGGTTGGTTTCCCCAGCTGTCCCTGGGACTCCTAGGTCATCAGTCAGCACAGTGATCATGGTTTGTATGTCCCATTGATGCCATGGTATGGTATTTGTTCACCTGACATCGACAGTCTCCACAGGATATCTACATTTGTGTGTCCATTGGTGCAGATATGTGGCTCAGCATTATGATGGTCACTTCTGTCATTGTGTTATTTGTGAATATTGACAATGTGGTCCCCCATGGGTGATGTTTGTATGCACATGGCCAAAACGATGTTTCTGTGACACTGCACTGTTTGCCCCGCCCAATCTATGTTGCTATGGGACACAAGCACTACTATGCCACTGATGTGTTTGTTGTTGTGTGACCAGGATTCATCCATACAGTTTGGCTTTCGCAGCTTTTACCATGACTACACTTACCTTATGATCACCGTGGTGATGGTGCTTTTGGCCCCATTGCCACACTGTTCAAAAGGTGCATCAGCTATGGACCCCACACTTACCTTATGATCACCGTGGTGATGGTGCTTTTGGCCCCATTGCCACACTGTTCAAAAGGTGCATCAGCTATGGACCCCACACTTACCTTTTGGTCACTGTGGTGATGGGGCTTTAGGCCCCATGGCCACACTGTTCAAGAGGTACATCAGCTATGGACCCAACACTTACCTTTTGGTCACTGTGGTGATGGGGCTTTGGGCCCCATGGCCACACTGTTCAAGAGGTGCATCAGCTATGGACCCCACACTTACCTTTTGGTCACTGTGGTGATGGGGCTTTAGGCCCCATGGCCACACTGTTCAAGAGGTACATCAGCTATGGACCCCACACTTACCTTTTGGTCACTGTGGTGATGGGGCTTTGGGCCCCATGGCCACACTGTTCAAGAGGTACATCAGCTATGGACCCCACACTTACCTTTTGGTCACTGTGGTGATGGGGCTTTGGGCCCCATGGCACACTGTTCAAGAGGTACATCAGCTATGGACCCCACACTTACCTTTTGGTCACTGTGGTGATGGGGCTTTAGGCCCCATGGCCACACTGTTCAAGAGGTGCATCAGCCATGGACCCCACACTTACCTTTTGGTCACTGTGATGATGGGGTGTTCGACCCCATGGCCACAGTGGTCATGGTCTGCTTGCATGTGGAGGCCACACACATTTATGTGTGACACATGTGATAGTGGGTCACATTGTATGTTCAATGTCATGTTCAGTGTTGTAGGCATTTGACACAGACTACACACGCTTGTCATGGTGTTGGGGGGGATGTAATTTTCTGTCATTCCTTATGTGGGAGTATGCTGGTTGTGTCATGCATTACCCGTTCTATGAGTAGGGGTGGTGGTAGTGGCAGGCATCCAGCCCCCCCTGAGTAGGGGTGGTGGTAGTGGTAGGCATCCAGCCCCCTATGGGTGGGGATGATAGTAGTGACAGGCATCCAGGCCCCCATGAGTAGGGGTGGTGGTAGTGGTAGGCATCCAGCCCCCTATGGGTGGGGATGGTAGTAGTGACAGGCATCCAGGCCCCCATGAGTAGGGATGGTGGTAGTGGTAGGCATCCATCCCCCTATGGGTGGGGATGGTAGTAGTGATAGGCATCCAGGCCCCCATGAGTAGGGGTGGTGGTAGTGGTAGGCATCCAGCCCTCTATGGGTGGGGATGGTAGTAGTGAGAGGCATCCAGGCCCCCATGAGTAGGGGTGGTGGTAGTGACAGGCATCCAGCCCCCCTGAGTAGGGGTGGTGGTAGTGGTAGGCATCCAGCCCCCCTGAGTAGGGGTGGTGGTAGTGGCAGGCATCCAGTCCCCCCTGAGTAGGGGTTGTGGTAGTGGTAGGCATCCAGCCCCCCATGAGTAGGGGTGGTGGTAGTGGTAGGCATCCAGCCCCCTATGGGTGGGGATGGTAGTAGTGACAGGCATCCAGGCCCCCATGAGTAGGGGTGGTGGTAGTGACAGGCATCCAGCCCCCCCTGAGTAGGGGTGGTGGTAGTGGCAGGCATCCAGCCACCCCTGAGTAGGGGTGGTGGTAGTGGTAGGCATCCATCCCCCTATGGGTGGGGATGGTAGTAGTGACAGGCATCCAGGCCCCCATGAGTAGGGGTGGTGGTAATGGTAGGCATCCAGCCCCCTATGGGTGGGGATGGTAGTAGTGACAGGCATCCATCCCCCTATGGGTGGGGATGGTAGTAGTGACAGGCATCCAGGCCCCCATGAGTAGGGGTGGTGGTAGTGGTAGGCATCCAGCCCCCCCTGGGTAGGGGTGGTGGTAGTGGTAGGCATCCATCCCCCCTGAGTAGGGGTGGTGGTAGTGGCAGGCACCCAGCCCCCCTGAGTAGGGGTGGTGGTAGTGGCAGGCACCCAGCCCCCCCTGAGTAGGGGTGGTGGTAGTGGTAGGCATCCATCCCCCTATGGGTGGGGATGGTAGTAGTGACAGGCATCCAGGCCCCCATGAGTAGGGGTGGTGGTAGTGGTAGGCATCCAGCCCCCCCTGGGTAGGGGTGGTGGTAGTGGTAGGCATCCATCCCCCTGAGTAGGGGTGGTGGTAGTGGCAGGCATCCAGCCCCCTAAGTAGGGGTGGTGGTAGTGGTAGGCATCCAGCCCCCCTCAGTAGGGGTGGTGGTAGTGGCAGGCATCCAGCCCCCTGAGTAGGGGTGGTGGTAGTGGTAGGCATCCATCCCCCTATGGGTGGGGATGGTAGTAGTGATAGGCATCCAGGCCCCCATGAGTAGGGGTGGTGGTAGTGGTAGGCATCCAGCCCCCTATGGGTGGGGATGGTAGTAGTGACAGGTATCCAGGCCCCCATGAGTAGGGGTGGTGGTAGTGGTAGGCATCCAGCCCCACCTGAGTAGGGGTGGTGGTAGTGGTAGGCATCCATCCCCCCCTCAGTAGGGGTGGTGGTAGTGGCAGGCATCCAGCTCCCCCTGAGTAGGGGTGGTGGTAGTGGTAGGCATCCAGGCCCCCCTGAGTAGGGGTGGTGTTAGTGGTAGGCATCCATCCCCCTATGGGTGGGGATGGTAGTAGTGACAGGCATCCAGGCCCCCCTGAGTAGGGGTGATGGTAGTGGTAGGCATCCAGGCCCCTATGGGTGTGTATGGCATTGGTGATGCCCATCCCACCCCTATGGTTGTGCTGTTGCTAGTGTACTTCATTTGTGCATCCCTATGTGTGTGTGACATATTTTGGGTACGTGTAGTTTGTTTGTATTGTTGGTGTTTGACTTACCGTCTGCGCCGTACGCGTCCGTACCGGTCCCGGTAATAGATGTAGAGTATAGGTAGGACCTGCGCGATGGGATTCATGGTTGGGTCGCTCGTTCGGGTTTCTCGTGTCTTCGACTCGTACTCGCCGCTGGCTTGTTCGTCTCGTAGCCGTGGATCGTCTTGTGGCGCGAAACGGAGCTTATGTGCGGCTCTCCCGGATGCTGAAACGTGCCGGACGTAGCGACTGGTTCGGCGCGTACGGAGCGCGCATCGTACTAGTCCGGCCGGAAGGTGCTGTGTATTTGGTTCTGTGCGACTCGATTCGGCGTTTACGGATCCGGCTCGGGCGGGGAACAGGAGCTGGATTGGGTGAGTACGGCTCGCTCGGGAAATGGGTTGTTATACGCATCGTACTTGTTCGTCCGGACGGGTGTACGAATCGGTCGGGAAACACGCATTCGGCTGGGTTTTTTTCCGGACGAATACTGTTAGGTGCCCTACCGGCCGAGATCGGAATCGGCCCCTTAAAGTAGAATAAATGCAGAAGATTGCCAACATATTACATTGCAGAGTGCCTGCCAAAGGGTACCGTGTCACTCCAATATCTGCCTGGTGCAGGTGTCCATTGTACACACTCCCCAATTTTGTTGTACTACTATTGAACAAAATACATGGGAGAATATGAAACCACAGAAACATGTTGTTACCAAATGGTAAAATGTCATTCCTTTCAACACAGTTTCAGGATAGAGCAAGTTAATGACATACAAGGTTGTGCATGATGAAACAGTAAAAACTGAACTCATAATAATTGCCAAGTGCATACTCACTGCACATTCCAAAATATTCGTCAAAGGTTGGTGGCTGAACACTCATTAAAAGACATAGGGGCCTATTATGATGGCGGTCGGGAAACCTCCCCGAACACCATGGTAGCGGGAAAAGACCGCCCGCATGGACCGCAACTTCCCCGCCAGTCGAATTACGATGACCCGCGCTCAAAATTCGACCGCGGCGGTCTGATCACGGGCCTTAACATTGCTGCGGTTGCTGGTGCCCGCAGCACCGCTGCGATGCCGAAAGGAACATGTCCTGCATTTCCCTGCACTGCATGGCAGGCACTGCACAGTGCCTGCCACCTGGTACAGGGAAATGTTGGGGGGACCATGGGTACCCCCCCAGTGCACCCCCCCAACACATTGGGGGCCCGCAACGGGCCCCCGGAAGACAATCTCCTCATGCCTTTCCATGGCAATTTGACCGCTGAGGAAAGGCTGGCTACCGCCGGCATCATAATCCTGCCGGCGGAGCCTGCTCTGCACCGCCACCATTATCCCGGTCCTGCTCCATCCGCCAGGCAGGAGTGCGGATGGCAACCGGTGGAAAAGCGGCGGTCGGAATTTCCCACTGCCACGGTCACCACCACCATCTTAATTTGACCGGCGGTTTTCTTGGTTGCGATCGCGGGTGGATGTCCACCACCGGTCCGGCGGGCGCCACCGCTTACGCACATACTTGTATAGGTCGATTCTGACCTGTGTATAATTGAAGTGATATTCTGGACAAAATGACAGCCCCTTGTTCAATAATGATATTTCTTCCTTAGTTAATATGTGTTGCGACAAATTCACAATTAAATTCTCTATTTGCGATTTCTTAGGGAGTAGTGCCTTTTTTCTTTTGGCTCTTCTTGTTTTTCTTGATTTTGCACATTGCTCCTTATTCCTCTTCCCCGCCCTTGGTTTGAAGCTCTTCCGCGACCCCCTCCTCTGGTTAGTGTCTTGTCCAGGTTCATGAGTCGCATCTCTTCTAAAAAATGCAGATATGGAAGTATAATTGCAAGCATATAAATGTATGTCACTATGACAAATGCAATGACTGAATTGGCATAAAAATTGGTTTTATCATGACGAATAGTGGTACTATACCATCAACTTTGAGGCTTAATATAAAAAATGGCGCGTATGAAAGTGTAATTACAAGTACATAAATGTAAGTCATTATGCAATGATTGAATAGGCTTAAAAAATCGTTTTACCATGATGAATATGGGTACTATACCATCAATTCTGTGGCTTAATAAGGAGAGAAAAGTAAAAAAATGGCGCTTAAAAATCATGAGTATAATGTGTATGCTAATATGATATTAGAAATAGCCCAACAAATGCAACTTCCTCTTGTAAATATGTATATATGTTATTGAATTGTTCACAAAACTACAATTCCCATAATGCCACATTAAGGCAAATATGGGATAAAAAGTAGAAACTGAAGAGGACTTACTAACCGTGAGCAAACCCGTGGGAGGGCTGAAACGCGTTGGTTTGAGTGCTTAATCTTTATTAAATTAAGCAGAATCCTAAGCCTTGAGTGCGGCGTCCTTTGTTGCAAAAAAAATAATAAATATATATATATATATATTCCAAAAATGAATTAAGTGACATGGTGTTGAAGATAAAGGTAGGGACCCCTGTCGATATCTCCATCCAAGGGTAGGCCCCTTCCTTTCCTCCTGTAGTGCAAAAGAAAATATAAAAATTAATTGATTACTTTCTGGTTAAAATCATCAAAGTACATAAGTCAATAAGAACATACATCTCTAGTTAAAATAGATAAACACAGTTTCGAATCTTGGTTACAGATACTACTATGGATTGAAAATGTCTCGCAACAGACCCCGCTCATTTACTCCAACGGAGTTAGTTCTCATGTAGGTGAATTCCCATCTAAATTGTGGCCACCAGGGCTTGTCGTCTGGAGATCCAGAATGGGCAATGACTCCCTCTGTCTAAGGTGAAGGACCCTGTTGCCACCCCTCAAAATCTGTTGGATGTGTTCAATTGCAAAATATCTAAGCAGGGAGCTATTGGACAAATGGTATTCTGCAAAATGTCTAGCAACTGGTTAATGTGGATCCTTGTTGTTGATTGCCCTCATGTGTTCAAGCATTCTCTTTTTGGCTGTCAAAGTCGTGCTCCCCACATATCGCAGGTTGCATGGGCATTTTAGCACATAGATGACAAAAGTAGAACTAGATGTCAAAAATTGGTTAATAGTTTTGACACCATAGGGAGTGTCATAGGTCTTCTTCATATAGCTGTTGTGGCAAGCCCTGCAATGTCCGCAAGGAAAAAAGCCCTGTAAAGCCCTGTAAAGTATGTTGAATGCCTGGTTGTTTTCACGTGATGTCACCTTTCATTAACATATCTTTGAGGTTTCTCCCCTTCTTATTTGTAACCATAGGACGTTCAGGTAGACTGCGTCCTATAATAGGATCACTCGCTAAAATGTTCCAATTCTGTGTCAACATTTTTGAGATTTTTTGTGACTCTATGTTATATGTGAGGATTACTCTTGTAGGATTTTCTCCCTCTTTGGTTTCTTGTTTCTCTTCCAGAGTTTGGTCTCTAGTTATCCCATTAACTTTATCCATGGCTTTCTCCAAAACCCACTTAGGATGACCCCGTTCTTTGAACCTTTCTATCATCTTGGTTTGTTCCACGATGAAAAATTCCTGTGTACTACAGTTTCGCTTTGCTGTCAGCAGTTCTCCGTAGGGGATACTCCATTTGAGAGTGTCCGGATGACTGCTGAGAGCATGGAGAAGACTGTTACCTGCTGTGGTTTTACGATGCAGTTTCGTGTGGAGCTTGTTGTTCTCTACCTCTATCTGGACATCCAAGAAATCAATCGAAAATCTACTCATGGTGTATGTGAGTGTCAAATTGTATTCATTTCTGTTCAGGTTTTCAATGAGTCTTTCTGCACTTTGTTCGCTCCCTTTCCATATGATGAACAAATTGTCTATATATCTGAGCCATGTGACTACATGCCCATCTCTACAGTGTAGTCTGAGGTCATTCAGGATCTCCTCCTCCCATGCTCCTAGGAACAAATTTGCAAAACTGGGGGTAAAACACATGCCCATGGCTGTCCCCAGAATTTGTTTGTAGAGCTTACTGTTGAACATAAAAATTTTGTTGTACTTACAAAATGTCATCATTTCTAGCAACATGTCTGTGTGTTCAAGATAACAGATTTCTCTGTTTTCAAGAAGATGTTGGCAAGATTTTAAGCCCAAAGTTTGGTCGATAATGGAGTACAGTGAATTCACATCCATAGTGATGAGAGGAAAATAATTTTCCCATTCAATGTCCTTCGATTTTCTCAGAAAATCTTTTGTATCTTTTATGTAGGATGGAAGGGCCATCACATACTGTCGTAGGAAGTGATCAACATACTTTGAAATTATTTCAGAAACACTTCCTATAGAGGAAACTAAAGGTCTCCCTGGTGGTGTAGTGGGGTCTTTGTGGATTTTAGGGAGGAGATAAAAGATCGGTAATTTAGGGTAGTCTTGTTTAAGATAGCAGTATTTTTCCCACTGTAAAATGCCATTATCTTTCCACCCATTCAACATGCCCCAAATACATACAATACTTTCATTGTACTCATTCATATTGATATGTACATAGTATTTAGTATCATCCAATTGTCTTAGAGCTTCCTTTATATATAGATCACTGTCCCACAGTACAATGTTACCTCCCTTATCTGCTGGGCGTATAACGATATTACTGTCTTCAGCTAAAGATTTGATAACTCCTCTCTGTGCAGCTGTAAAATTGTATTGTGAGTTTTCTTTCTCTTCTGTTGTCGAAATTTCATTAGGTCATTAGTTACAGTTTCATGAAAAGTATCAATGTTATCATGAGCCATGTTGGGAAAGAAAGTGGAGTTAGGTTCAAAGTTAGTGTATGCTGGTTTGTCCGTAATCGTACCCAGGGAATTTTCTATTGAATTATATTCTGGATCAGTTTCTGTAAGTATTTATTGACCCCCGTTGTCCACGTCCCCTTCCTCGTGTCCTTGTTGGCTGCACTGTCCTCGGTGTTTGTCGCCCCGTCCGAAGTAGGCAATACTCGTCTAAAAAAGTCAGTGGTGGTCTCACTGATTGTTCTCATTTAGATGTTGCACTCGTAGCAGGGCTAGACAGGTCTCCTTCTGTGTCACTGCTTGTTATAGAATCAGTACCGCTAGTCACGCCAGTTGTATTCCCAATAGGTTCTCCCACTCTGAGTTTCTCATAAAGATGATCATATTTATGGCTGTATGTGAGAATTCGCCCATTTTCATAGTCTGTGCAGTCTCTATGTAGTTTTCTCTGTTTGTGAGCCTTAATGTCATCCTCATATAGTTTGAGTCTCATTTTCAGTTCTTCTACGTATTTTTTAATAATTCCCTGTTCTTTATGTGTTTTCAATTCTTCTTCCAGGGATTTAAGTTCTTGCAGGATCGATTCCCTATCCTCCCAAGCATATTTCAGCAGAATGTTTAGCATCTGTCTTGAGCTCCCTAGCAGAATTCTCTGCCCATTCTTCCAGCATCTTGGGGTTTGGGGATTCATACAATGGTGTCGTATATGTTCTTAGGCCTCGTGGGAGGCATCTCTTTATCCACATAATCTTGTAGGGAAATAGCTTTCCACCATTTGGAAGTTTCAGATTTTTTCAATTTTTCTAATCTCTTCAATTTGTCATGTAGTGTGTAGTCTTTTGCACTTTGTTCTTTAATTTGTGATCCTTTATTCGGTGCTCGTGCAAACAGGCTCTGGGCAGCCGCCCTTATTTCTGTTTCTTCATCCATAGTGTCCTTACTGTGCTAGTCTGCTTTGTATGTTCAAAAAGAAAAAAGAAAAAGTGGATATTCGCTGTAGGCTGCAAATTAGTGTGATTATCCACCCGCCCTTTAACCAATTAAAGGTTTGCTACTGCCATCGACATTAAAAAACCCCTGCGTGCTTTCCTTTAGCACGTTCTCTGTCTTTTGGAACCAGTAAAATACCACGGGTGTATATCTTTGTCACAATTCTAGGAAATACAGAATATTTACAGAGGTGAGATCACTCCTGTTAGCAAAGGAGGTACGGTAAGTTCGATCCCCTGTGTATCCAATTCACCATCCTAGGCATCTACAAGTAAGAACACTCCTGTTTACAAATGAGGTACTGTGAGGATAAAGTTCGATCACCTTTGTACCCAATTCACCATCCTGGGCAACTAACCCTACTGGTATTCAGCCGTCTGGACGGGGTATTCAGTAGCAACACGCAGCAACCCAGACCGCCACCCAGAGACGCAGATCGGTCGTGGTCAGAGGCGGCGGGTGAGCGGAGAGACCGTGCGCATCCTCTAACCCGCCCTAATCCCTTTTTTTCACCACACCACCCCCGCACCAGACTTACCTGCCTCTGGGATGCGGTCCTTAGTGCCTTCCGTAGTTATTCACAGTTCTTTCTCGTTCTCTCTGATTCCCGTGGCGAGATGGTGTACGTGCTCGTATTCTTTTGGTAAGGTAATCACTTCCCGGTTCAAATGTCGATTGCCGGCCTTCGAAGAAGAGGGAGAAAATCCTACAAGAGTAATCCTCACATATAACATAGAGTCACAAAAAATCTCGAAAATGTTGATACAGAATTGGAACATTCTAGCGAGTGATCCTATTATAGGACACAGTCTACCCTAACGTCCTATGGTTACATATGGGAAGGGGAGAAACCTCAAAGATTTGTTAATGAAAGGTGACATCACGAGAAAACAACCAGGCATTCAACACACTTTACAGGGCTGTTTTCCTTGCGGACATTGCAAGGCTTGCCGCAACAGCTATATGAAGAAGACCTTTGACACTCCCCATGGTGTCAAAACTATTAACCAATTTTTGACATGTAGTTCTACTTTTGTCATCTATGTGCTAAAATGCCCATGCAACCTGCGATATGTGGGGAGCACGACTTTGACAGCCAAAAAGAGAATGCTTGAACACATGAGGGCAATCAACAACAAGGATCCACATTAACCAGTTGCTAGACATTTTGCAGAATACCATTTGTCCAATAGCTCCCTGCTTAGATATTTTGCAATTGAACACATCCAACAGAATTTGAGGGGTGGCAACAGGGTCCTTCACCTTAGACAGAGGGAGTCATGGAACATTCTGGACCTCCAGACCAAAAGCCCTGGTGGCCACAATTTAGATGAGGAATTGGGAATTCACCTACATGAGAACTAACTCCTTTGGAGTCAATGAGCAGGGGTCTGTTGCGAGACATTTTCAATCCATAGTAGTATCTGTAACCAAGATTCGAAACTGTGTTCATCTATTTTAACTAGAGATGTATGTTCTTATTGACTTATGTAGTTTGATGATTTTAACCAGAAAGTAACAAATTAATTTGTATATTTTCGTTTGCACTACAGGAGGAAAGGAAGGGGCCTACTCTTGGATGGAGATTTCGACAGGGGTCCATACCCTTTTCTGCAACACCATATCTCCGTGGTGAAGAGCACTTCTGCAGATAAGGACTTACTTTGTATAATTTTGAGACAACACTTGGTTTTGGGGTTAGATTGTCACTTAATGTATTTAAAAAATATATATATATATATATATATATTACTGCAACCTTCTCCATTCAATTTCCAATTCCAAGGAACAGACGAATGCGGACCCATAAATCGGTGAAAAGTTGTTTATTGAAGCCCCTGCACCACCGCCATGACGCGTTTCGGCCTACAAGAGGCCTTGATCACATGACGCGCATGAGGAGTGCCTTCACATTTTTAAAGTGCAAGAACATGTGACTAAAAGACGTCATCATAGACATAAACGAGTCATTGCAACTACCTCGATGTGCATACATAATGAATACATATTCATCATGACGGTTCAGGCAAGTAAAAGCAATAATTCATTAAATATTTATAAATACATAGATACTTATTAAAAGGCAATACATATGCAAAATAGATGTATTAAAAGAGCAATATTGAAAACCTCCGAAAATCGACAGGTAAAATTCGGGCAAAGTGCACACTTAAAACCATGTCTTATTTCAGTCATTTCAGCTCTATGCCAATAATGGACCCAAACAATAATTTCAAATGTTAGTAGGTCATTGCTTTTACATTTTGTGCAAATGGTAAACAATTCCGCCCAAGTGGGCCTTGAAAATCTCTTTATGTCTATGGAACAAAGTGCGAGTGCTAACAAGTGCCACCATGTTGAACCTTCTTGGTTCATAAAGTGCATGTGTGCTCAACAGTACGTGAAAACTAAAAAGTTTACGAGGCAGAGCAGTAAAAAGTTACGATGTATATACACAGGGGAACAATAAGAGGCAGGTAAAAAAGTTCTCACTAGAGTTAAGGCCCTGAGGTGTCTTTGTATCAAGCTCCAATATAAACCTATTTTCGAGTTTGCGAAGCAAAGCTTCCCGGTTACCTCCTCGCCTGAGCGGTGGGACTGAATCCACAACAAAATATTTCAGATGTTCCAAATCATTGTTGTGGAAGTTCTTAAAGTGCCTCGCAACCGGGTAAGCTGCATCAATGTTGGTGATGGCCCTGATGTGCTGGAGTATTCTTTTGTGGACCTGCAATTTTGTACTCCCTACATATTGCAGGCCACAAGAACACTCCAGCACATACACTGCATACTCTGTTTTGTAGGTCAGCATCTTAGTGATGGGCACTGATTCCACCTTGAATGGGGTTCTATACTAAGTCCTGCTAGCCCCAAATCTACAGGCTCTACAAGACGTGCATTTAACAAACCCTTTTCTGGAATTTAGCCAGGTTTTAGTTGTTCTTATCTCTGGGCTGCTGCTCACCAGGGCGTCGCTCATTGATCGGAGTTTTCTAAATGTAATATTAGGATTCTTCGGCAATTTGTACCCAATAATAGGATCCTTACGTACCAGAAGCCAGTTTTTATTCATTATCCCACGCAATATCTGGTGTTGTTTATTAAATGTAATGCTTAATCTGGTAGGTTGATAAGACTGCTGGGTGGTTTGAGTATTAAAGCTAGCTCTACTGATCAACGCATCAGATCTGCAAATTGTACTCGTTTTTGTGATTGCATTGTCAATCGTAGTTTGCGAATAGCCCCTAGCCAGGAACCTGTCTTTGCTTTCTTTCTATAAATTCATCTAATTCTCAACATTTCCCCCGAAGGGAATGCTGTGAATAAGATGTTTAGGGTGATGACTGGTAGCATGAAGCACTGTGTTGCCAGCAGTGGGCTTTCTATGTAGCCTAGTTTCCAACTTATCATTTGCCACATAGATTTCTACTTCAAGGAAGCATATAGAGTGTTTACTAATGTGAGCCGTGAACTGCAGATTAAGATTGTTCTTGTTGATCCGTTCAATAAAATGGAGAGCACTCTCCTCCGTGCCTCTCCGGATTAAAAACAGATCATCAATGTATCTGTACCAGATTACAACATGATTTTGCAAAATGTCACCATATTCAGCCTTTAGGACTTGTTCCTCCCATAACCCCATATGGAGGCAGGCATAACTAGGTGAGAAACAAGCCCCCATAGGTACGCCTCTAGTTTGGTGAAATATCTGATTTTGGAATAAGAAATAGTTGTTTTCCAAACACATCGTTATCATGTTAATCAACATTTTGTTATGTAAATACAGGTACATAGGTCAGGTGCCCAAATAATGTTCTACCACTTTTATTCCATCTTGATGATGAATACTAGTGTAAAGTGACGTCACATCAAGAGAAATCAGTACGCACTCTGAATCCCATTTAACACAACTCATGTTTCTTAAAAAGTCACTAGTGTCCTGTATAAAAGATGGTAGTAGTCGCACTTGCTCTTGGAGAAAGAAATCTAAGTAGCGTGACGTGTTCTCCAAAAGGCTATTACGGGCTGATATAATAGGCCTGCCAGGCGGTCTTGATGAGTCCTTGTGGATTTTCGGAATGAAGTAGATCACAGGGATTACAGGATGATCCTTTTTTTTAAACTTAAACTCTTCAGTGCTCAACAGTCCAGCACTTTTCCAGGCAAGGAGTTTTGTGTAAAAATCATTCCAAGAGCTTTTTACTGCTTGAATGTTACTCCTCCTGTAACAGTCCCTGTCATTCAGTTGTTTAAGAGCTTCCTCCATGTACAATGTCATGAGGCCATAACACCACATTACCTCCTTTGTCAGATTGACGAATGATGATATGTTCATTTGTTTGTAGTTTCTTCATCAATTGGAAGTACAGATTGTTTTGCTGGGTGTATTTTTTTCGAGCTCGTGTTGTTTGAAAGTGGAGTTTCTTAAGTTCAAATGTCACCTGTTCATTGAAAATGTCAAGATTGTCACGCAACATTATGGGGTAAAATGTGGACTTAGGTTTAAATTTAGTATGTATAGTCCCCCCAAGGTCTGGCAGATTTTCAATTGGCCCTATTGCAGCACTGTTATTATCATTTTGTAACTGCTGGAGATTTTGCAGTAACTCAACATCTCCTGCTGTTGGCATGGTTGGACTATGTGCCACGACTGGCATATCTGCTGGTTGATTTTGGTTCTGTGTTCCCTTTAGGAGATGATATTTCCGCAACTTAAGTTTGCGTATGAATCTGTAGACGCCAATACGCGTTTGTGCATAGTTAAAGTTTCTCTCCGGGCTGTAAGAAAGTCCTAAGGTCAATAGCTGGCTCTCAGCCTCACTCAATATTACATTAGAGAGACTAATGACCGTTAATGGGTCATTGCTGACTACGTTGGTGCTCACTTGCGCTTCCATCTGTTGTTCGTGGACTTCTTGTTGGTTGATTTTCCACTTGCGGCTTCGTTGGCTTCTCTCCCTGTGCTTATGGTTGCGTCTCTGTTGTTTTTTGCATTTTGAACATGGGGACGTAAGGTTTGCCGTCTGTCTTGTCGAAGACAGTCCACTTCCTGGGCCAGGGAGAGCTTTGGAAACCCCAACTTACGACCGGATCTAGTCTGTTCATTTTCCGACTCACTTTCTAAGGCAGAACTGAGGTCCAAAGCCGAAGTGGACATTTGCGCATTGGTACTCGTGCTTACTTGGGTATTCAGGCGAGGTCCTTCCTTTCTTGAGGCTTTGACTGAATCGTATTTTGTAGAAAATGTGAACACCTGACCGTAGTCCAACTTGTCCCGTTGGAACTTGAATGCTTTACGTTTTTTTATTACTTCCTCCTCCCTCTGTAGCCTTGTCAACATGTCCTCACGGTATTTTCTAATTGCACCAGTGTCTTCCATTTTGTTGATTTCTTCGTTAAGGTCATCAATTTTGAGATGTAGTTCAGCCTGGTCACTTTCAGTGTACTTGACCAATATTTGAACCAATTTGCGTGATGAATCTAAATTGTATTCGGCCCATTCAGAAAGCATCCTGGGATCGGGGTTTTCGTAACTATATATATATATGTATATATAAGTGTGGAAATTCAGGCTGACTAGGTTGGATCGCGAATAGTAAGTGTGACTAGCATAGAAGAACACACTATGCAGGAAACCTTTTGACCCGTATTACACAGATTCCTACAAGAGATTCAGCCACTAGTAAGGCGATTTAAGATCAGTGTACGGGGCACTTCATGATGGACACTATGGGGTCGATTCCGATCTCGGCCGGAAGCGCACCTAACAGTATTCGTCCGGAAAAAAAACCAGCCGAGTGCGTGTTTCCCGACTGATTTGAACAATCGTCCGGACGAACAAGTACGATGCGTATAACAACCCAGATTCCGAGCGAGCCGTACTTACCCAATCCAGCTCCTGTTCCCCGCCCGAGCCGGATCCGTAAACGCCGAATCGAGTCGTACGGAAGCAAATACACAGCACCTTCCGGCCGGACGAGTACGATGCGCACTCCGTACGCGCCGAACCCGTCGCTACGTCCGGGACGTTTGAGCATCCGGGCGAGCCGTACATAAGCTCCGTTTCGCGCCACAAGACGATCCACGGCTACGAGATGAACAAGCCTGCTACGAGTACGAGTCGAAGACACGAGAAACCCGAACGAGACGATCCAAGCATGAATCCCATTGCGCAGGTCCTACCTATACTCTACATCTATTACCGGGACCGGCACGGACGCGTACGGCGCAGACGGAAAGTCAAACACCAACAACACAAACAAACGACACGTACCCGAAATATGTCACACACACATAGGGATGCACAAATGACGTACACTAGCAACAGCAGAACCATAGGGGTGGGATGGCCATCACCAATGCCATACACACCCATAGGCGGATGGATGCCTACCACCAACACCACCCTACCACCACCCCTACTCAGGGGGGGCTGGATGCCTACCACTACCACCACCCCTACTCAGGGGGGCCTGGATGCCTGTCACTACCACCACGCCTACTCAGAGGGGGCTGGATGCCTGTCACTACTACCATCCCCACCCTTAGGGGTATGGATGCCTACCACTACCAGTACCCCCTACTCATAGGGGGCTGGATGCCCATCACTAACAGTACCCCCTATTCATAGGGGGCTGGATGCCCATCACTACCAGTACCCCCTACTCATAGGGGGCTGGATGCCCATCACTACCAGTACCCCTACTCATAGGGGGCTGGATGCCCATCACTACTACCATCCCCCCTCATAGGGGGCTGGATGCCCATCACTACTACCATCCCCACTCATAGGGGGCTGGATGACTGTCACTACTACCATCCCCACCCTTAGGGGGATGGATGCCTACCACTACCACCACCCCTACTCAGGGGGGGCTGGATGCCTGCCACTACCACCACCCCTACTCAGGGGGGGCTGGATGCCTGCCACTACCACCACCCCACTCAGGGGGGGCTGGATGCCTGCCACTACCACCACCCCTACTCAGGGGGGGCTGGATGCCTGCCACTACTACCATCCCCACCCTTAGGGGGATGGATGCCTACCACTACCACCACCCCTACTCAGGGGGGGCTGGATGCCTACCACTACCACCACCCCTACTCAGGGGGGCCTGGATGCCTGTCACTACCACCACCCCTACTCAGGGGGGGCTGGATGCCTGCCACTACTACCATCCCCACCCTTAGGGGGATGGATGCCTACCACTACCACCACCCCTACTCAGGGGGGGCTGGATGCCTGCCACTACCACCACCCCTACTCAGGGGGGGCTGGATGCCTGCCACTACCACCACCCCACTCAGGGGGGGCTGGATGCCCATCACTACTACCATCCCCACTCATAGGGGGCTGGATGCCCATCACTACTACCATCCCCACTCGTAGGGGGCTGGATGCCTGTCACTACTACCATCCCCACCCTTAGGGGGATGGATGCCTACCACTACCACCACCCCTACTCAGGGGGGGCTGGATGCCTGCCACTACCACCACCCCTACTCAGGGGGGGCTGGATGCCTGCCACTACCACCACCCCACTCAGGGGGGGCTGGATGCCTGCCACTACCACCACCCCTACTCGGGGGCTGGATGCCTGTAACTACTACCATCCCCACCCTTAGGGGCTGGATGCCTGCCACTACCACCACCCCTACTCAGGGGGGCTGAATGCCTGCCACTACCACCACCCCTACTCAGGGGGTCTGGATGCCTGTCACTACTACCATCCCCACCCTTAGGGGGATGGATGCCTACCACTAGCAGTACCCCCTACTCATAGGGGGCTGGATGCCCATCACTAACAGTACCACCTACTCATAGGGGGCTGGATGCCCATCACTACCAGTACCCCTACTCATAGGGGGCTGGATGCCCATCACTACTACCATCCCCACTCATAGGGGGCTGGATGCCCATCACTACTACCATCCCCACTCATAGGGGGCTGGATGCCTGTCACTACTACCATCCCCACCCTTAGGCGGGGCTGGATGCCTGCCACTACCACCACCCCACTCAGGGGGGGCTGGATGCCTGCCACTACCACCACCCCTACTCAGGGGGGCCTGGATGCCTGCCACTACCACCACCCCTACTCAGGGGGGCCTGGATGCCTGTCACTACTACCATCCCCACCCTTAGGGGGATGGATGCCTGCCACTACCTCCACCCCTACTCATAGGACGGGTAATGCATGACACAACCAGCATACTCCCACATAAGGAATATCTGAAAATTACCTCCCCCCAACACCATGACAAGCGTGTGTAGTCTGTGTCAAATGCCTACAACACTGAACATGACATTGAACATACAATGTGACCCCCTAGCACATGTGTCACACATAAATGTGTGTGGCCTCCACAATGCAAGTCGACCATGGCCACTGTGGCAATGAGGTTGAATACCCCATCACCACAGCGACCAAAAGGTAAGTGTGGGGTCCATAGCTGATGCACATTTTGAACAGTGTGGCAATGGGCCCTAAAGCCCCATCACCACAGTGACCACAAGGTAGGTGTGGGGTCCATAGCTGATGCACATTTTGAACAGTGTGGCAATGGGGCCCAAAGCCCCATCACCACAGTGACCACAAGGTAGGTGTGGGGTCCATAGCTGATGCACATTTTGAACAGTGTGGCAATGGGGCCCAAAGCCCCATCACCACAGTGACCAAAAGGTAGGTGTGGGGTCCATAGCTGATGCACATTTTGAACAGTGTGGCAATGGGGCCCAAAGCCCCATCACCACAGTGACCAAAAGGGAAGTGTGGGGTCCATAGCTGATGCACCTTTTGAACAGTGTGGCAATGGGGCCCAAAGCCCCATCACCACAGTGACCAAAAGGTAGGTGTGGGGTCCATAGCTGATGCACCTTTTGAACAGTGTGGCAATGGGGCCCAAAGCCCCATCACCACAGTGACCAAAAGGTAGGTGTGGGGTCCATAGCTGATGCACCTTTTGAACAGTGTGGCAATGGGGCCCAAAGCCCCATCACCACAGTGACCAAAAGGTAGGTGTGGGGTCCATAGCTGATGCACCTTTTGAACAGTGTGGCAATGGGGCCCAAAGCCCCATCACCACAGTGACCAAAAGGTAGGTGTGGGGTCCATAGCTGATGCACATTTTGAACAGTGTGGCAATGGGGCCCAAAGCCCCATCACCACAGTGACCACAAGGTAGGTGTGGGGTCCATAGCTGATGCACATTTTGAACAGTGTGGCAATGGGGCCCAAAGCCCCATCACCACAGTGACCAAAAGGTAGGTGTGGGGTCCATAGCTGATGCACCTTTTGAACAGTGTGGCAATGGGGCCCAAAGCCCCATCACCACAGTGACCAAAAGGGAAGTGTAGTCAGGGTAAAAGCTGCCAAAGCCAAACTGCATGGATGATTCCTGGTCACACAACAACAAACACATCAGTGGCATAGTAGTGCTTGTGTCCCATAGCAACATAGATTGGGTCAGGCAAACAGTGCAGTGGCAATAAAACATCGTTTTGGCCATGTGCATACAAACATCACCCATGGGGGCTCACATTGTCAACATTCACAAATAACACAATGACAGAAGTGACCATCATAATGCAGACCCACATATCTGCACCAATGGACACACAAATGTAGATATCCTGTGGAGAAGTAGATGTCAGGTGAACAAATACCATACCATGGCAGCAATGGGACATACAAACCATGATTATTGTGCTGACTGATGACCTAGGAGTCCCAGGGACAGCAGGGGAAAGCCACCAAACAACATACAGCCAATGGCACACTCAAGATATGCCAATGCAGTGGTGCAAATGCACAAACACAAACAGGCAGACTCACACTGCATATCAAACACAACAGGTGATGGGGGTGTGTGCCAGTGTCCCCAGGCAACCACACAGCACATGAGGAGGCCTGAATTCCAATTACTCAGATGTGTATACAGTGCCATACAAAAGTTACTCATGGATCGGATTCCCCTATGTGGGCAAAGAGGCATTGTTAGATGAGAGGGAGCCCAAATTACACATGTCACACAAGCTTGTAGGAACAGCAACTAACACAGCAAGAGACAGACCCACCACAGCACTACACCCAGGGACCCCACATTGTGGTGACACTAGCCTGCATGATAATCCCACTGTAATGACAAAGGTAGATGTCATTCACACTGTGAACTACAGCCATGTGTCCTGAGCAACAAACTACCATCACACCTACACAAGCAAAAATCAATCAGCACGGCCTGCCAGCCATGGACAATATGGAGGTAGGGGTCTAGCCGTGCAACAACTCACATTTGCACACACTCAACACCACACACCTTGATCTCCACCAATGTGCAGCAGTGAAGCTCACATGGACTGGTGACATTGCACATGCACCCATGACAATCCCAGGGGTGGTGGTGGGAACTAAGGTGCAGAAACCCATCACACATGGCCAGTCAACAAGACTCGTGAATGTCTGACACACTGCACACTACGCGGTACATGGGCATGACGTGAAATCCACCACAATCAATGGGATCCCGGCCATAGTCACACACCAATGAAGAAGACAAGGTGACAAACAAAGAACACACGTACACAACTTCCAACATTGCAGCTCTGACCCTGAGGAGTGGCAGCAGTCACACACACAACGTGTCACAATCACTGAAAGCTACCACAGACTGTAAATTACATGACATGTGTAACCAACAAGTGCCTAGGGGAATCCTGAATGTGTCCCATCTGCGTTTGCCCACATCCCCAGCCCTGACAACAAAGACAACCTGGGATGACAACCTGATGAACCTTAGTTTGCCATGCACCCACATCCCGGAGTAACCAGATCCAAGATGCTGGATGAACACAGAACAACTCAGCAAGCATCAGAAACAGGAACATCCGTAGGGACACAGCCTGTGTAGGAAAAGGGAAGGGTACACGCACAGACATTCTTACACAACACAAAACACGGGCCCAGGCAATGTCACGGGATTACACACTGCCATGAGGGCACTCCACTGCTGTGGAAGGTCCGCTGTGCCAAACCTTGTCTGTGCACGACTTAAACATGTCGGCAGAACACTCGGTCAGTGAGTCGACAACTACAACACACTGAAGGCTCTGCTCACATCAGCCTGGGTACAAGAGTGTCACGTCAGTCATCTGCATACACCCAAAACACGTGTCAAGCAAGGTGCACTGTATACACTGATGAGTCCTTCAACATTGGTGTGCTAAACTGCATGTCCAGTGGAGATGGGCACACAGTCAGGGAAATAGAAACATTGAACAGTGGTAAGCCCACCAGATGTGCATCACTGTAAGACAAAGATGTTAATTTACAAATGCAAAACGTACATCCCTGTGTCATATGCTGAACATCACACTCTCAGACTGCAGCAGAGGATGCCATAGATCCAGACTACAACAGGACACATATCCCATGGACCACATGGAGTCCATCACTGCAACACTTCATTTTCCTCATCTGAACACTATTACAACTGCAAATGCATGATGATACTCATCTACATCATGTACATCAAAAGAAAAACCACAAGTAAACAAAAATAGGCTTTATTCAGCAAATGTCAAAAAAAAATCAGAAGTCCAAATTAAACTAAGGCCAATGGCCAGTCCAAATACACAGTCCCAACAGGGTGATATGTGACAACTTGTCACGCATTGCTTGCCTGCACTGGTAGGGACAGGGGACATCCCCCTTGGAGGGGCATAGAAGGGGCAGGCCAGGCACCGCAGGGACAGGATCAGGGGATGCCAGAGTGAGGCAATGAAGGGGTGGTGGGTGCAGGAGTGTCACCGGCAACTGCAGTGGAGGTGTCTGACTCAGGGGGGGCCGGCACCACTGTAGGGCACAAGTCAGATGGTGTTGGTGCTGCAACTACTGCAGTGGAGTGGACTGGGTCCCCACTGCAGTGCCCGAGTCAGACGGGGTGGTTGTGGACTCCACTGCAGTGCATGCCTCCAAGGGAGTGGAAGGGGGGCAGATGAGGTGGGCAGGACAGAGGGGGGACCCGGTCTCCACACCAGTGACACAAACAGGCTGAGCGTCTGGGTTGGGGGTGGAAGAGCAAGTGGCAGGGGGAGGGCCTAAGCAGTTTGGGGATGCGGTATCGTTGTGTGGGGAACCTGGGGCAGGGTGTGGCGGTGGAACCTGTGGAGTGGTGGCCTGGGGGATGGAGGAGAGAGACTGGGTGGTGGAGCTGCGTGGTGGTGGTGGTGGGGTCTTGCCCTTCCTGGTCCGGGGGGACTTCTGAATGGGGTCCTCAGTCTGCCTGCGCCTGGGGGAGGGTGTCCGGGGGCGGGGGGCACTCCCCTCTGTGTGGGTGGACTTCCTCTTCCCCCGGTATGCCGGATCTGCAGGATCGGAGGGGAAGAGGCCGAGGTCACAGAGGAAGACCTGCTGTGTAGGTGGGGTTGCAGGTGAGGCAAGGGAAGGGGTTTTGGAGGGAGAGGATTTGGAGGACTGCGGAGTGACTGTGGATGCCTGTGTGTGTGTCTGTTCCCCATCCCCTGTGTGTGTGGTATCTGTCCCCTGAGGATGCTTGTGTGCATGTCTTGCCTTTCTTTTGGGTGTGTCTGTGCTGCTCATGTCTGTGTGTTTGGGTGATTGTGCAGGTGTGCATGTGCTTTGGACAGGTAGGGTGCCAGGAAGTGAGGATGGGGCAGAGGTAGGAGGGGTGAGGGACTGTTGGAGGAGGGACACTGCTGCTGTCAGGGAGGAGTCCATGGACCTATTGCTCCTCTGTAGGGCAGATATACCCGTCGAGATGCCCTCCATGAACGACACCAGCTGTGTCAACAGAGTAAACCTTGATGGAATGCACTGTTACTGCACTGTACCTGTTCAGTGCATGTAACTACACACTTTGGGGGGTCAGAACTACTCAGTGAGCATGCTAGCCAGTGGTGTGCACACTGTAAGTCCTGCTAGTCAGACAACATGCAAAATTAGTAAGGCAGTGGACAGCACACTCACCTGCTCCCCTGGTTTCCCATACAGCTTGCTGTACTGTGGAAGGAGGCTGTCCAGCAGGGCCTGGTTCTCCTCAAGGCTGAAGGCTGGGGCTCTCTCCACAGTACGTGCCATTGCAGTAGCCAGAGGATGCAGAGACAGCAGCAGTGTTGGTGGCAGATGTCGTCCTGGAGCATGTAGTGCTGGCAAGTGAGCTCTCAGGGGAACAGCCAGCATTATATGTGTGCTGCAGAGGCAGATACTGTCCCATGTGTCCAAAGTGATAGGTCCAAGTCGTTTGCATCTTCTGAATCTGACCAATCCACGGAATAGCAGCACTAATACACGCCCACAGCATCCTTCAAAAATCCAAGTTCATGACACCCATGATTTTGCAACATTGTTGTGGCTGGCCAACTGAATTCACTGCATCAGACTCGTTGAAGCTTCGAATACGCGTCCGTTGCCATGCCAGGTCCCAGCCAACGCGTGCGCTCCGTTCGGTCCATTGCTGTACAACGCGTATGTCGGGATACAACGCGTACCCGCTCCCAACAGATGCAATGGGCCGGCCGGGCACACCGATCGGTCCATTGCTGTTCAACGTGTACCCGCTCACAACAGATGCAATGTGCCGGCCGGGCACACCGATCGGTCCATTGCTGTACAACGCGTACCCGCTCACAACAGATGCAATGGGCCGGCCGGGCACACCGCTCGGTCCATTGCTGCACAACGCGTACCCGCTCCCAACAGATGCAATGGGCCGGCCGGGCACACCGATCGGTCCATTGCTGTACAACTCGTACCCGCTCCCAACAGATGCAATGGGCCGGCCGGGCACACCGATCGGTCCATTGCTGTACAACGCGTACCCGCTCCCAACAGATGCAATGGGCGGGCCGGGCACACCGATCGGTCCATTGCTGTACAACGCGTACCCGCTCCCAACACATGCAATGGGCCAGCCGGGCACACCGATCGGTCCATTGCTGTACAACGCGTACCCGCTCACAACAGATGCAATGGGCCGGCCGGGCACACCGCTCGGTCCATTGCTGTACAACGCGTACCCGCTCCCAACAGATGCAATGGGCCGGACGGGCACACCGATCGGTCCATTGCTGTACAACTCGTACCCGCTCCCAACAGATGCAATGGGCCGGCCGGGCACACTGATCGGTCCATTGCTGTACAACGCGTACCCGCTCACAACAGATGCAATGGGCCGGCCGGGCACACCGATCGGTCCATTGCTGTACAACGCGTACCCGCTCACAACAGATGCAATGGGCCGGCCGTGCACACCGATCGGTCCATTGCTATACAACGCGTACCTGTACAGGTCAGTCGCATATGTCACCATGCTTGTCACTGGTGAACGTATGCCAGCCACATATACCTGCCAGAGACTCAGGGGCACACCTACAACACCACACCCAGTCCACACTGTTTCCTAAGGCATGTAAGGCTGCATTACCTTTTCTGTGTATGGGGGTTAACATGTGGTTTCTGTGGTGGCACTTGTGGGCAGCCACACCCAGGCTGTGCATGTGTTCATGGGGACAGGGTCCTTTGTGTGTTGTGCACATGACCACTGTGATGTGCAACAGTTCATTTCGGAGCATGTGGCATGGTCACATTTCCAGGTTGTGTATGTGTATGACATGTCACATACCCCCAGGGTCCCATGGGGGAAGGCATGTACGTCACAGGTGACCCATTGCCACAATAGTGATGTCCCTCCACAGTCTGTGTGCATGTTGTGTTTCCGATGTCTCTGATTCCATGTGCACGATGGGAGACAGTCTCCACATCAACGTTGTTTGTGCATGGACTTTGATGTTGTGCGTTACTGGCGTCCATGTCTGTCCTGCGGAGGCGACAGGGGCCACTACCTGTGGGAGTCATGTTTGTTTTTCTGACGTGTACATGATACGCCATGTCATGCCAGTGTCCATGTGGCAAGACAGGGTCACTGGGAATCTACCTGTCAATGAGCTGTGATGCCTGTGGCGCATCTGTCCAGACATGTCACTGTGGTGTGTGTGTGGAACGTGACAGCAGTAAATGGGTACTGTGACACAGCCTAATGGTTTCCCATAGCACAACCTGGAACCTGTTGTCCACACATGTTGTACTGAGAAGTTAGATGATGGCCATGTAGGTGCGAGTTATGTCCGAACAGAACAGCACACACATCAAGTACTTGTGTCTCGTAATGATGTATCATGTGAAATTGAATATGGTGAATGGCACATATGTGGGGTGACTGACAATCTTTCTTTCTCCAACCTATGCACTGCAGGGCTCCAGCTGTCCATAGACCATTCCCTGACCTGGCAACGATGGTGGAACGTGACAGCATCCGACGGTACCGCTTCACCAGGCAGCTGATTGAGGATTTGGCAGTTCGCTTGGCACCACATTTGCAACCTGGCTGGCCGTACCCTACGGCGCTGACCCCCAAGGTGAAGGTAATGGCAGCCCTACACTTCTTTGCCACCGGTACCTTTCAACACACTGTGGTGACTGCCGGTGGGATGTCACAGACTATGTTCAGCCCTGTGCTACGCGGTGTTTTGGAGGCAATGTTGAGATGCCTGAACCAGTACATCTATTTCCCTACACGTCACCAACTCACTGACGTCAAGAGTGACTTCTATGCCCTGGGGAGGATGCCACATGTCATTGGCTCCATTGATGGGACACATGTGGCTTTGGTACCACCACAGGCACATGAGCAGGCATACCGAAACCGGAAACATTACCATTCGATCAATGCTCTGGTGGTATGTCTTGCAGATATGAGCATCACACATGTGTGTGCCCGTTTCCCTGGTTCAGCGCACGATGCCTACGTGATGAGGAGTAGTCGCATCCCGAGGATGATCGCACAGATGCAGAACCAGCGTGCCTGACTTGTCGGTGTGTACTGACTTTGTACCATTGTGTGTGTTCTGCTCTGTAGTATTCCGCCCACTTTTCCAACTCAGCTAATGTGCACTTGTCTGTCCGTAGGTGACTCCAGATACCCCAACATGCCGTGGTTGCTGACACCCCTCAGGAACCCTGTGACACCAGCCCAGATGCGCTACAATGAGGCACATGGTCGGACCAGGAGAGTGATCGAACGGACATTTGGTCTCCTGAAGAGCCGCTTCCGCTGCCTGGACAAGACAGGAGGGGCCCTCCCTTATGCCCCAGCAAAGGTGTGCAAGATTGTCGTCTGCTGCATGCTACACAACCTGGCAGTGCGGAAGGAGTTGCCTCTCATCCTGGATGACGATGACCAACGTCTGCCACCTGTGGAGGATCCTGGCCTGGACCACGATGCCAGTGATGATGATGATGATGATGGTGATGTCCGCACACAGCTCATCACCAACTTCTTCAGCTGAATGTGAGTATCCAGGGAGATGTAATGTGAATGATGTGAGTTTGCATGATATGTGTGGGTGGTGCTCTGGTGCTGTTTGAGTGTGGCCATGTGCTACTTGACTGGATGCGTGCAGCAATGTGTCCTTGCAGGTAGTCTGTACTCCCCAACAGTTTTGACATGCTAACTTGGTTTTGTGTAGTTGTCTTGTGACATGTATTGGGCATGAGTATTGCAGTTCTGTCCTGTTCTTCAGTGGTTTTAACTGTGTGTCATGTCTGTCCTTCACAGGGTGCTTACTGAGTACTTTGGTCAACTTGGATCCCCCGACACCATGATTCAGCTTTCAGGGTGGCAGCAGTAGTTTCCCTACAGGTGATGTGCCACACACCCCTGGACTTCATATCTTCTGCACTTGTTGACTGTGTGGCCACTGCCACGTGGGATTACCTTGCATTTGTAGTGGAAACAACATGTTGCAAATGTGTAATAAACCTGTGCTTCACTTTGGGATGTGCGTTGTCTGTGGTCACACATCTGACTGACATTTGCTTACTGCACCTGTGGGCTAGTTGACACAGACTCTGAATAGGTGTGGTGTCTGTGCATTCCACAGTATTTCCTGGCAACATCACTGTAGGCGATGAGTCCGATGGCCCTGGTGTCTCTGTGTTGTGTAGCCCTAGTGGTGTGTCTCCCTCATATGTGTCACGTCACCATGACTCACATGACGGTGTTGTACTTGCTGTAGCAGTTAGCATACACAGTGTAATTTAGCAGATCATCATCACCATAACAGTATCCACATTTGAATAACAACAGAGGCAAGTATGGTGTACTAGTGATTTTATTTACAGAAATGTGTGTGTGTATAGTGCACAGGATGGTGGATGCTGTACATTGGGATTGTAATCCAAAGTTCCCAGATGAGTTGCAAGTCTTGGTAGCAGAAATGTCCTGAGTGAAGTCCACAGTCATATGATACATTAGTCCAACTTGGACTCCCCATGTCATGTGGGAGAGTTGTGTTGCATTCGACAGGGTGAAAAGTTTGCACACAAAGGAGAATTTCCGGAACAGGTGTTGGCTTCCTGGGGGATGTACGTGGCCATCAACCTCTCAGTTTTCCTTCCCATGACGACCCCTCTTCTTTGGGGGGGGACCCTCATGTGCAGGCTGCTGCGGTGCAGGGGACTCTCCGCCAGAGTCCTCCTCCCTCCCTGTGGCAGTGTCAGTTGTTGCAGCACCAGATGTTGTGGGCACACAGGGAGGTGTGGCCATGTTGGTGCTAATCTGGCAGAGGCATGTCAATATGTCCCTATGCACCGCTGTGAGTTCTTGCAATGTGTCCCACTTGGACTCCATGTGAGACATGCGTGTCTCCACACGGGACATGTGGGAGTCCAAGCGGGCATGATGGGCAGCCTGTTGCTGTTGTATGTCCTTGAGGATCCCCACTACCTGTCTGACCTCTCCGGTGCTATTCTGGTACGCATCAGCGATGCGTGCCAGTTGTGGGTCATCATGCAGTCCAGACCCCTCTGCAAGCAGCGACCTATGTCTACCACCCCTCCCACCACCCCTGGCGACACGTGCTGGACCTGTGGTGGCACGCACAGGTGACCCGAGGCCCCCTTGGGGGTTGTTAGTGGTGTTGTTGTCCGTTGCTCCACGGTGGGCCTGGGGCCCTGTGCTGTTGTCATCGGTGGTCCTTGGTCTGTCCGTGTCGGCGGGGGTGGTCTGTGTGTTGGCAGTTGTTGGAGGGGTGGGTGCAGGGGGTGCAGATGTTGGTCCTGCTGGTGCTGCATGATGACTCACACCGGAGGTGCCAGGTAGGTCTTCGCCACCAGTGAGATCAGTGTCCCCCGGAGCCTGGGACAGGGACTCCTCCTCGCCTGCTGCTGTGTCCCCATCATCATCACCTGTATTTGGAAGAGACACACATTGTATGTTATGTTTCTACAGGCATCAATGGTTCACACACCTGACAGTTGTGACTGTACCTCTGGATGCGGGCATGTACATTGCATTGTCCTAAGTTGTCACAGTAAGAGGTTGATATTGGTGTAGCACATTGTCCTGCATACCTGAGGCATTTCAATGTGAATGTTGAGGTGTGTGCATGGCCAGCATTGGTTGTATTTGGTGGACATCCGGCCATCCTTCTCCACCTAGCCCAGTTATCCCACCATGAAGCATGCCACCCTTACAGTGGGTTCAGGTTGACTCTCAGGATGTCATTCAGTGGTGTCTTGCTGTTCGTTGTTGCACAGTTCCCAGCAGGGCCTTGTGCTCCCCACAGCAGTACCCAGTATCAGCCATCTTGTCAGTCCTTATCCACTCCCTGTGATGTGAGCATGGTTCAGAGTGGTGTTGATGGGCCAATTGTGAGGGTGAGCAATATCTGTGACTACAACTCCCATCATGCTATTGCCTACACCCCCCTTCCCAGCATGCCTGTACTTCCTTCCTTTTGACTCTGCTTCCCTGTGGGGTAGTGTGCCTGTGCTGACAGGAAGGCTGACAGTGTTGTCCTGGTGTTTGTTTGGCTACAAGTCCCAAGAGTGTCCCTGTGCTTCACACAGCATTACCCAGGGTGGTGGTTCTTTGTGGGATCTTCATTTGGTGTGTGAGGCATTGCATTCTCCCAGGTGGGTTATGTGGAGTTTGTGTTGAGGGGGTATGTGAGGAGAGCTGCTTGTAACTATGGTCAGTGCTGTCAGTCCTCCTTCCCACCCAACCAGATATCCCACCATGCAACGTGCTTGCATTGCAGGGAGTGCAAGTTGGCTTTCAGGATGTCAGGCAGTGGTGTTCTGCTGTTTGTTGGTGCACAGTTCCCAGCAGGGCCTTGTGCTCCCCACAGCAGTACCCAGTGTCAGCCATCTTGTCAGTCCTTATCTACTCCCTGTGATGTGAGCATGGTTCAGAGTGGTGTTGATGGGCCAATTGTGAGGGTGAGCAATATCTGTGACTACAACTCCCATCATGCTATTGCCTACACCCCCCTTCCCAGCATGCCCGTACTTCCTTCCTTTTGAGTGGACTTCACTGTGTGTGAGTGTGACAGCAATGGCAAGATGGCTGACAGTGTGGTCCTGTTGTTTGTTGGTGCACAGTTCGCAGCAGGGCCTTGTGCTCCCCACAGCTGAGGCCAGTGTCAGACATCTTTGAGGTGGCTTTTCACTCCCTGTGAGGTGTGCATGCTTCAGTGTGAGCTTGCTGGGCCATGTGGGTGGGGGATGTTGAGATGTGACTGCCACTCCCATCATGCTATTGCCTACACCCCCCCCTTCCCAGCATGCCCATACTTCCTTCCTTTTGACTCTGCTTCCCTGTGGGGTAGTGTGCCTGTGCTGACAGGAAGCGATACAAAAGGGGATGATGGACGGAACGTTTGAGCCAATCAAACACTCACCCCCAGTCAACTGATCTGGGTTTAATCCATCATCATTCTTTAGCTCACTCCACCACCCCAGTTCAGACATGGCCATATGCAAATCAGTCTGACCCTGTGCCTCATGGGAACAGTCCAGCACGAACTGCCAAGCCATGTCTTCCCTGGACCGGAAACAAGCATCCTAGGACCGGTTTCTGGCATTCCAGCCGTCATCAGCCAGGCTTGCTTGAATCCAGTGGCAAAGTGAGCAAGGGACCCACGTCTGGGCATACCCCGCCAACTTAGGGCGAACAAAGCGATACAAAAGGGGATGATGGACGGAACGTTTGAGCCAATCAAACACTCACCCCCAGTCAACTGATCTGGGTTTAATCCATCATCATTCTTTAGCTCACTCCACCACCCCAGTTCAGACATGGCCATATGCAAATCAGTCTGACCCTGTGCCTCATGGGAACAGTCCAGCACGAACTGCCAAGCCATGTCTTCCTGGACCGGAAACAAGCATCCTAGGACCGGTTTCTGGCATTCCAGCCGTCATCAGCCAGGCTTGCTTGAATCCAGTGGCAAAGTGAGCAAGGGACCCACGTCTGGGCATACCCCGCCAACTTAGGGCGAACAAAGTGTATACAAAAGGGGATGATGGACGGAACGTTTGAGCCAATCAAACACTCACCCCCAGTCAACTGATCTGGGTTTAATCCATCATCATTCTTTAGCTCACTCCACCACCCCAGTTCAGACATGGCCATATGCAAATCAGTCTGACCCTGTGCCTCATGGGAACAGTCCAGCACGAACTGCCAAGCCATGTCTTCCCTGGACCGGAAACAAGCATCCTAGGACCGGTTTCTGGCATTCCAGCCGTCATCAGCCAGGCTTGCTTGAATCCAGTGGCAAAGTGAGCAAGGGACCCACGTCTGGGCATACCCGCCAACTTAGGGCGAACAAAGCGATACAAGGGGATGATGGACGGAACGTTTGAGCCAATCAAACACTCACCCCCAGTCAACTGATCTGGGTTTAATCCATCATCATTCTTTAGCTCACTCCACCACCCCAGTTCAGACATGGCCATATGCAAATCAGTCTGACCCTGTGCCTCATGGGAACAGTCCAGCACGAACTGCCAAGCCATGTTTTGCCATATGCAAATCAGTCTGACCCTGTGCCTCATGGGAACAGTCCAGCACGAACTGCCAAGCCATGGCTTGGCAGTTCGGGCTGGACTGTTCCCATGAGGCACAGGGTCAGACTGATTTGCATATGGCCATGTCTGAACTGGGGTGGTGGAGTGAGCTAAAGAATTATGATGGATTAAACCCAGATCAGTTGACTGGGGGTGAGTGTTTGATTGGCTCAAACGTTCCGTCCATCATCCCCTTTGTATCGCTTTGTTCGCCCTAAGTTGGCGGGGTATGCCCAGGCGTGGGTCCCTTGCTCACTTTGCCACTGGATTCAAGCAAGCCTGGCTGAGGACGGCTGGAATGCCAGAAACCGGTCCTAGGATGCTTGTTTCCGGTCCAGGGAAGACATGGCTTGGCAGTTCGGGCTGGACTGTTCCTATGAGGCACAGGGTCAGACTGATTTGCATATGGCCATGTCTGAACTGGGGTGGTGGAGTGAGCTAAAGAATGATGATGGATTAAACCCAGATCAGTTGACTGGGGGTGAGTGTTTGATTGGCTCAAACGTTCCGTCCATCATCCCCTTTGTATCGCTTTGTTCGCCCTAAGTTGGCGGGGGTATGCCCAGACGTGGGTCCCTTGCTCACTTTGCCACTGGATTCAAGCAAGCCTGGCTGAGGACGGCTGGAATGCCAGAAACCGGTCCTAGGATGCTTGTTTCCGGTCCAGGGAAGACATGGCTTGGCAGTTCGGGCTGGACTGTTCCCATGAGGCACAGGGTCAGACTGATTTGCATATGGCCATGTCTGAACTGGGGTGGTGGAGTGAGCTAAAGAATGATGATGGATTAAACCCAGATCAGTTGACTGGGGGTGAGTGTTTGATTGGCTCAAACGTTCCGTCCATCATCCCCTTTTGTGTGCTGACAGGAAGGCTGACAGTGTTGTCCTGGCGTTTGTTTGGCTACAAGTCCCAAGAGTGTCCCTGTGCTTCACACAGCATTACCCACAGTGGTGGTTCTTTGTGGGATCTTCATTTGGAGTGTGAGGCATTGCATTCTCCCAGGTGGGTTATGTGGAGTTTGTGTTGAGGGGGTATGTGAGGAGAGCTGCTTGTAACTATGGTCAGTGCTGTCAGTCCTCCTTCCCACCCAGCCAGATGTCCCACCATGCAACGTGCTTGCATTGCAGGGAGTGCAAGTTGGCTTTCAGGATGTCAGGCAGTGGTGTTCTGCTGTTTGTTGTTGCACAGTTCCCAGCAGGGCCTTGTGCTCCCCACAGCAGTACCCAGTGTCAGCCATCTTGTCAGTCCTTATCCACTCCCTGTGATGTGAGCATGGTTCAGAGTGGTGTTGATGGGCCAATTGTGTGGGTGAGCAATATCTGTGACTACAACTCCCATCATGCTATTGCCTACACCCCCTTCGCAGCATGCCCATACTTCCTTCCTTTTGAGTGGACTTCACTGTGTGTGAGTGTGACAGCAATGGCAAGATGGCTGACAGTGTGGTCCTGTTGTTTGTTGGTGCACAGTTCCCAGCAGGGCCTTGTGCTCCCCACAGCAGTACCCAGTGTCAGCCATATTGTCAGTCCTTTTCCACTCCCTGTGTTGTGAGCATGGTTCAGAGTGGTGTTGATGGTCCAAATGTGAGGCTGCCCATTATCTGTTACTACGAGTCCCATTATGCCCTTGGCTACTCTGACTTCACCAGCATACACAGGATTCCTTCCTTTCAGTGAGCTTCCCTGTGAGGTGGTGTTCTAGTGGTGGCTAAATATCTGACAGTGTTTGTTGGTTAGATTTGTGCCACTGCCTAGCTCTATTTGTTATTGGGTTTGTACATGTCATGACACAGTTACATATCACTATGACATGGCATGTATTGTGTTTATCTGAATAACATACACATCTTGGGATGATTATCTTTTGGTTGCTGTGGATTTGCTAGGGGTGCATGGTTTGACTATCCCCTTGACAGTGATGTGTGTGTATTGTCACACAATATTGTGTATATTAGTTGTGTACTCACCAGGCTCTGGGATGTTTGATAGTCCATATACGCTCACTGGTGGTAGGATGGCCCGCACCTTCTCCTCCCAGGGCCTAAGGTATACTGGTTTGGCAGGAGGGCCACTGCCGGTGTGCTGGCTCAGGAGGTAATCCTTCTTCAGTAGGTCCCTGACCCTCCTGCGCACATCATACCACCTGTTCTGGATGTCTTCCTTTGTGCGCAAACATGGTGATTGTGCATTGACCCTGTCGACGATCCTCGCCCACATCTTGGTTTTCTGCGACATGGGGGTCTGTTGGACCAATGTGCCAAACAACTGTGGCTCTACCCTCAGGATCTCGTCTACCATGACTTCCAATTCACTATCTAGGAACTTTGGATTCTTCTTTAGGGGCATGGTGATGGGTGGTGGTGGTGATTGATGTTTGTGTGTGTACAAGTGAGGGTGTGTGAGTGTAGGTTTTGCTGGGTGTGTGTGAGGGTGCTATTTGTTGAGGTGCTAATGGTGTGTGGCTTTTGTGTTGGATGAGCTGTGTGTGTGTCTGTGTTTGCTGTCTGATGGTGTTCTGTGCTGGCAGGTCAGTGGAATTTGCAAAGGATCATGGTAGGGATTTGTGGCCTTTATGTAGGTGGAGTTGGAGGTGTGTCCTTGTTCCATTTTTCCCCCCCTGTATTTATTGGCTTTGTCATTGCTTGTTTGGCCCTCTTTTTTTGTATTTTTTCATTTGTAATTGTTGTGCATGTAGGAGACGTTCTTCTGACCGAGTAGGACGTTGCAGTTGTCTCGTGCGCGCCTCTCCGAGTCGTTCCCGCTGTGTTTCAGCTAAGTTTCATATGCGGCGTACGCGTCGGTCGCGGAGTATTGTGTTTGTTCGGCTGGCTTTTGTATGCGTGTCGGTCGTACGGCTTGGGCTCCGTGCGAATCGGTCTGATTTTGCACCCATTGCATCGTACTGCGCGGGTCGGAGTTCACGGGTACGTTTCTTTCGGGTTGATTCCTGGTGCGTGTCGGTCGGTTCTATTCGCATGGTTTCCCGGCCGGATGGCTTGTTTCCGTCCGGATCGGTCGTTCGGCTTGAGTTCCGTACGAGTCAGTCGTGATTCACATGCATTTCATCGTACTTCCCAGGTCGGGCAACGCCGGTACGTGTCGGTCGGACTATATTCCCGTACCGAGTCGGTCGGGTGGTTTTCCGGCCCGAATCGGATTCGGCCCCTAAGTCTTTTAATGAGTGTTCAGCCACCAACTTTTGACCAATATGCACTTGGCATTTATTATGAGTTCAGTTTTTACTGTTTCATCATGCACAACCTTGTATGTCATAAACTTTCTCTACCCTGAAACTATGTTGAAAGGAATGACATTTTACCATTTGGTAACAACATGTTTCTAAGGTTTCATATTCTCCCATGTATCGGTACAACAAAATTGGGGAGTGTGTACAATGGACACCTGCACCAAGCAGATACTGAGTGACACAGTACCCTTAGGCAGGCACTCTGCAATGTAATATGTTGGCAATCTTCTGCACTTATTCTACTTTAAGTATTTTACCATTTCAAAATGGATGTCATAATCATGTCTGGAAACAGCAATCCTATGTTTTTTGGTCCTTTGTTTGTGTTTACTTTTGTATGAAGTATGCAATCCACCTTACTGCCGGTGTGTGATCAAGACTGCCCTGCAGTCAAAATGCGTGACTGGAATAAAAAGAACTGCCTGTGATTACGTCCCCTGAGTGTGCGCTTATTTTGACTTATACCGAATCTGATTGTCCGGTGTGCTCCGCCAACTTTGGCGCACCAGCAACCTTGGGCGAGGGAAAACAGATGGAGCTTTCTTGTGGAACATATATATATATATATATATTCACTGAAAAAACCATAGGTTTCAGGCACGTTATAGTTAGAAATTAGCATTTAAAAAACCTTAGAAATTCACTGAAAAAACCATAGGTTTTAGGGACAGTTATAGTTAGTTGGACATTGCACTTGTACAAAACCCGTGAAATTCCCCCGTTATAGTTAGTTCAGCTAACTATAACTCGCGCCCCCGCAATGCACTGCTGATGACGTCACATATTACATCACTCATGACATGGTCAGTGACATCACTGATGACATCTCAAATAGGATCATTCATCTTCAAAAAATAATCATCCAGCACTCCCAAAGGAATTGGTCACTCGGTAATTTTATTTTGTGACGCTTAACATCAACGCGTTTCAGCAGTCTCTTGCTGCCTTGTTCACGATGCCTGAGCGCCATTTTTTCAACATTAAAATAGTCAATACAAACAAAGAACATTAAAGAGGGACTTCTCTTTCAATGGCTAACAGGTAAGCCGTTATTCCTTCCAAAACGGCTACCATCTTAACACATGTCTTTTTACTTAAATGAACATTCATTATTCAGAACAGTTATACTCAATCGCCTGTTTAAGACTCCTCTATTCTGCAGAAACAAACATTTCTTGCAAATTATAGTCCCTCAATTATGGCGATCAAATTATAATTGCAAAAACTGCTCTCCATGAATTCATTATTTCGTAACTCAACTCACCAATATTACCGCATATACAAATCTTATTTAATCATTAGTGTATATTGGCGGTACTTCAACATGGTAATCACGGTACAATTATAAATAATAAAGTGCTAGTGCTTTTTGTGTAAACTTTGCTTTCAAAGTGCAAGTGCTTCAAGTATATTATGTCTTAATTCCATAAAGACATATAATTATCATATACTTTCAAAGTACACATATGAGACACTTAAACAGATTCATCACGATATAAATAAATTTGGAAAGCCTGCCACTTGTCAGTAACCCCCAAGAAGAAGGAGAAAGAACTCCGAAACGCGTCGGGGATAATTGTATGCGGAAAGGGAAAATGCTGGTTTCCTAAATAAAGATTCTTGTTGAAATGAGCTTTTGTGGAGTGGCGTCCTCAATCGAAGGGTAACAAGGAGGAAGATATATATATATATATATATATATAATCTACTGGCGGTCGCCAGTAGATAGTTATAGTTAGGACCTATTTTCCATAGGAAATCCGCAACATTCTATTTGAAATAACTTTGGCGCCAATTGACGAATCTTCGCGAAATTTTCAAACTTGTTGGGGCGCTCCGGTCCGCTCCTATCCTGAAAGTCTTGGGGTGATTCATCAAGCGGGGGCCGAGAAAAAAGGGGGGTCCCAAAACGCGTTTTCCCCATGCAATTTTCTATAGGAACCTTTAGTCGCAGCTACAGCCCGAACTGCTGAACGGAATTACACCAAATTTGGCAAATAGGTAGCCCTTGGTTCAGTGTCGTGCCTTTTGCTTAAATGGTGTAAATCTGTTCAGTAGTTCCTGAGAAAATCAAAACTAAAGTCACATATATATCTATGGCCGAGTAGGGTCCACGTACCCTCCCGATCACGAGCTGCATGCTAATTGGCTGTCAAGTGGCTGTCAACACTCCAAATCAGGAAGTGTTGGCAGCCATTTTATGCCTCGGTAGAACCGAGGCACAGAAACAAGTGCGCAAAACGCACAAAGGGGGCAGGGTAGAAACACCCTGACCCCCTAGTTCTGCTTAGGGGGTCCCACAAGGACCCCCTGGGCAGAAAAAAGCATTTAAAAAAAAAAAAATCGGCGGGATGCATTTAGGGTGCGCGGATCCCGCCGAGAAAAAAAAAGAAACAAGTGTGCAAAACGCACAAAGGGGGCAGGGTAGAAACACCCTGACCCCCTAGGTCTGCTCAGGATCCCGCCGTAAAAAAAAAAAATCAAAGCGCGGTCTCCCGCACTTCGATGCTATTTTGCCCCCGAGTGGGCCAAGTCCCGGGGGCATGCGGGGGGTGGGTTTATAGTTCCAGCCCCCCCACACGCCCCGGGGACCGCCACCTCCCCGGGGCACTTAGAAAAGAAATGTGGGGGTCCGTTTCGGACCCCCGAAGCCCCGGGGACCACCACTTCCCCGGGGCTGTGCAATTGAAGGGAGGGGGGCCGCGCGGCCCCCCGCCTGGAGCCTGTGGTGGCCCTGGGGACCGCCACCCCCAGGGCCGGCTCCTGCAGTGTCCCGGGGTGCCTACCCCCGGGACACTGCTGTTTGCAATGGCAGGACGGAGCCTCGCGGCTCCCGCCCTGTCATTGCAAACTTGCTTTGCTTCATTGAAGCGAGAGCAGGAAACCTGCTCTCGCTTCAATGAAGCAAAGCAGATTGCTTTTCCATAAGGGGAGCTGCATGTCAGCAGCTCCCCTTATGGAAAAGCAATGCCGGCTCCTGCAGGACGCTGCGAGCCGGCGGGACCGTGCGGGTGGCCAGGCCCCGGGGGATGGGGTCCCCAGGGCCATTAGTGGCCCGGGAGGGGGGCCACGCAGCCCTTCTCCCCAAAAAAAGGAATTAAAATTTTTTTTTTTTTAAAAAGGCAAAGGCCGGCCCCGGGGCCTTAAATGGCCTGAGGAGGGGGGCCACGCAGCCCCCCTCCGAATATTGTATAAAAAAAAACAGTGGCCATGCCCCGGGGGATGGGGTCCCCGGGGCCAATAGAGGCCCAGGGAAGGGGGGCCACGCGGCACCCTTCCCGTTTTTTTTATTTTACAAAAAAAAAAAGAACATGCTGAGGCCCCGGGGGATGGGGTCCCCGGGGCCAAAAGTGGCCGAGGGAAGGGGGGCCACGCAGCCCCCCTCCCATAAACAAAAAAAAAAGACAGAGAAAAAAAAAGACCGGCATCGTGCCGGAGGCCCCGCCCCTCCCTGCAGCAGTCTGCAAACACGCCCCTGGTGCGTTTTGAGAAGGGAAGTAATTCCCCTTGAATACTGGGGGTCCCTGAGGGCCAACTAGCCCACCAGGAACCTCCAGTATGCGCCAGGAGCTGCGTTGCAGAGAGGTGTACAGAGGCCACGCCCCTTTTACACCTCTCTGCAACGCAGCTCTGTGGCGCTTTTGGAGATACATGGTGGGCTAGTTGGACTCCAGGGACCCTCAGTATTCAAGGGGACTTAATCCCCCAACTTAAAACGTGCCACGGGGCGCGTTTGCACAGTGGTGAAGGGAGGGGCGGGGCTTCAGGTGACATGTGTGCAAACAGGCCCCGTGGCGCGTTTTAAGATGGGGAATTAAATCCTCTTCAATCCTGGGGGTCCCTGGGGGCCAACTAGCCCACCAGGTACGTCCAGAAAGCGCCACAGAGCTGCTTTGCAGAGAGGTGTAAAAAGGGGCATGGCCTCTGAACACCTCTTTGCAACGCAGCTCCCTGGCGCATACTGGAGGTACAGGGTGGGCTAGTTGGACCCCAGGGACCCTCATGATTCAAGGGAACTTAATCCCCCAACTTAAAACGCGCCACGGGGCGCGTTTGCACAGTGGTGAAGGGAGGGGCGGGGCATGTTATTGTTAGAAATTAGCATTTAAAAAACCTTTGAAATTCACTTAAAAAACCATAGGTTTCAGGCACGTTATAGTTAGAAATTAGCATTTAAAAAACCTTTGAAATTCACTGAAAAAACCATAGGTTTCAGACACGTTATAGTTAGAAATTAGCATTTAAAAAACCTTTGAAATTCACTGAAAAAACCATAGGTTTTAGGGACAGTTATAGTTAGTTGGACATTGCACTCGTACAAAACCCATGAAATTCCCCCGTTATAGTTAGTTCAGGTAACTATAACTCGTGCCCCCGCAATGCACTGCTGATGACGTCACATATTACATCACTCATGACATGGTCAGTGACATCACTGATGACATCAGTGAAGAATGTGCTAGTATTTGTATGAGTAAGTGAGTTGGTGTGTGTATAACTGTATAGGTGAGTAAATGGGTGTGTGCTTAATTTTTTGCATGACTGACTAGGTGTGTGAGTACCTCTATGGATGAGTGGCGGTGTGTGAGTGTTTATATAGGTGTATGAGTGCATATAATAGTCTTGTACTGAGTGACTATAAGTATGAGTGACTGTAAGGGTGAGTGAGTAGATGTGTGTGTGTGTAGACCTAAGAATCAGTGAGTGTGTATATAGTAATTGGTGTTGGAGTGTCTATGGTTTTGACAATGGCAGTCTGCAATTTACAGTGGGTGTATCAAAAGTTATATTAGGGTGTGAGAAGATGCATCAAATTATCACATGGATGATGTCATCAGTGATGTCATTTGAGATGTCATCAGTGATGTCATCAGTGATGTCACTGACCATGTCATGAGTGATGTAATATGTGACGTCATCAGCAGTGCATTGCGGGGGCGCGAGTTATAGTTACCTGAACTAACTATAACTGGGGAATTTCACGGGTTTTGTACGAGTGCAATGTCCAACTAACTATAACTGTCCCTAAAACCTATGGTTTTTTCAGTGAATATATATATATATATATATATATACACATATATATATATACATATATATATATATATCTCTTCCAACAGTTCTCCGCTGATACGCAGAAAGTACTCGGACACCCAAATATGCTGATAAAGTTTTAATAGCTGAAAAAGCAACGCGTTTCGAGCTTCCGCGTTGCTTTTTCAGCTATTAAAACTTTATCAGCATATTTGGGTGTCCGAGTACTTTCTGCGTATCAGCGGAGAACTGTTGGAAGAGAAATTTGGGGCTGCCGGTAGCCTTAACTCTGACCGCCTGTGAGTCAGTCTGGCACATCCTTTAACCGGAACTGGTGGAGCGAATATATATATATATATAAAGAAGACGATTTGAAGGTGGCACAACGTGAGAGTAGTAGTAGATTTGAGCAGAGAGGCTATTCATCTACTGTTATTTAAAAAGCCATAGCCAAATCTATGTTGCTAACGAGAGATGAAGTACTTAAGGAGAAAAACATTACCACCAACCTGGAAGACAGAAATAAGGCGCACAATCAAGGCAATGATGATTTTAGATTGATTATGAATTTTAATAAACAGCATAAGTCACTTAATAAGATCGTCCAGCAGAATTGGCCCCTTGTACTCAATGATCCGGTGATTGGACCACTGCTACCGCAGAAAGTGTCCATCACATACAGCAAGGCTCCGTCAATGAGAGACAGGCTAGTAAAAACTAGCCCAGAAGTCATTGACAATAGTAACTGGTTGTAATCTATTAAAGGGTTTTTCAAGTGCAAAACGTGTAAGGCATGTATCCATGGTGTCAACAGAAGCACTTACATGACACCTTTTAGTGACAAGGTCTTTAAAATTTCCAAATTGTTGACCTGCAAAACGGAGTTTGCTGTCTATGTGTTGTCGTGCCCATGTGGGCTGCAATACACAGGCAGCACTAAATTACCGGTACATAAACGAGTGTTGCAGCATTTACGCGCCATCACTAATCAGGATAATACATATCCAGTGGCGCGTCATTTCAGGGACAAACATGATTCCAACAACATTAACCTAAAATATTTTGTAATTGATGCAGTCCCCCCAAGGAGAAGAGGAGGTGACCGTGAGAACAAGTTGAGAAAACTAGAAACCCGGTATATTTTACAACTTGACTCCAAATGCCCGGGGGGGTTAAACGCTACTGAAGACTTGCACACTTGCACACTTGTTTAACATAATGAGGTACATTGCATTCAACACTGGAAACTTTAGACGAATATGTGATGTTACAACGCGATCAAAATGATCGCGGTATGTAACATCGCAGTTTTTACAACGCAAGTCGTTACAACGACTTGCACTGGAGGGCGCTGGACTTAGGAGGAGTAAGATTTACTATTCCAACACCAGTCTACGTACAGTAGGGAAGGTGTTGGAATAGTAAATCTTACTATTCCTTAGGTTATAGCGCCCTCCAGTGCAAGTCGATGTAACGCTTGCGTTGTAATGGCAGCGTTCTAAATGGATCGCGGTGTAATCACTGCGATGTAAAGGATGTTTCCCCTTTAGACCAATTCACATGAAAAATCCTATCTTCCTCCTGTCGGTTTATCATCTTTATATGTGATTTTAGAGTTTTTACATTTTATGGCAATTTTATTCCTTTTTAGTGCGAATATTAATTTAGGCTGACATCAAATATTTATTTATAGAGTTTCTACAATGCTGCACATTGTATGAACTAATATATATTATATTTATATATTTATTTATTTATATATTTAAGCAGCATTTTGCATGTAACTTCATCTAGGAATTAAGTTATAAATTGCCATAATGATAATAGACAGCTCTTTATAAACATTAGGACTTTTATCAGCTAAGATCCTGTAACTTCATCAGGGACCAGTTTAACCAAAGCTTACAACATCTTGATCCCGTAAGCCACACTCCTAATTTAGATAGACGGTGTAAGATCTCTATGTTCTAAATCAGTTTTAAGGTCTGCTAACCTTTAGTTTTAATACACTTTTTTTAGTAAGCATATACCTTTCACTACACTTTGCACTTTTTTATACATCACCACATAATCAGGATTGTACAATATATTAGACCTAGTAACATACATGAGGGGAGTGTTTTCATCAATAGGTTTTATAAAATAGAATCAATAGGGCAATTTTATCTTGTCATTCTACATTTTTGATTTTTTATATGATATTTATTTTTTCATATGAGTCCAATGGGGTATTTTACCAAGATTGTATAAACTTTATTAACATTGTTAAATTAAAACACTTGGACAAGACAATGTCATTAGCAAAATTGCACACTATATGCATTCTGTTTTAGGTTACGTATTGCATTTTACCTCGTATATATGTGTTTTTAAAGATGGACAAGGTGCCTTATGTATATTTAATTATGTTGTCATTGGGTCCAAAGGGGTATTTTACCAAGATTGTATAAATTTTACTAACATGGCTGATTTAAAAACATTTGGACATGACATTGTCATCAGCAAATTTGCACACTATATACAGACTATTCAGATTACACATGGTATTTTACCTCGTATATGTGTATTTAAGACGGAAGAGGTGCCTTGTATATTTCCACTTTCTATGTCTATGGTACAGAAGTCACGTGATGCACTTTTTTCATAGCACCAGTCACTTTAAATACTGCACTATTCAAACTTACCACTGTCATGTGAACAAGGCTCGCAGAAGCCGAAACGCGTACTGGCGAAGACAGAGGAATAAAAAACAACAATTTGCACAATACCTGGGTCCGTGTCCGTCTTTGGAGAGATCCTGTACTGCGACGGTTCTGCATGTAATATATATATATATATATATATATATATATATATATATATATATATATATATATAATTAAACAAATTAACAAATAAAGATATATTTAAACAATATTAAGAAAAGTATTGAAGTCTGGGAATAATAGATATACTATTTAGTCTGTGCAACAGTAGGGAAAAGCATTGGACAGCAGAGAGGTACGATTTACTATTACCATTCCAGTCTGTGCAACAGTAGGGAAAGCGTTGGACTTTAGATGGGTTAAAATTACTATTCTCACTCCAGTCTGTGCAACAGTGGGGAAAGTGTTGGACTTCGAAGGGGTAAGATTTACTATTCCCACTCCAGTATGTGCTACAGTAGAGAAAGCGTTGGACTTCGGAGGGTTAACATTTACTACTCCCACTCCAGTCTGTGCAACAGTAAAGAAAGCATTGGACTTCAGAGGGGTAAAATGTACTATTCCCACTCCAATCCAATTCAATATCTTTATTTAGAAAGTTTACCCTTCCATAAAAGTACATGCATATAAAACAATCACCATTACATCAACACAAGTACATTGACGTATTATTATAAATCAGATAAAACGTGTCCATACATACCACTATAAATTAAAAACAAGGATTAAAAGCACAAAATAGCAGCAGGTTGTTGTAATAGTAAAGTGCCACATGCCCTCACAGCATGTCTTAAAAATGAGGCTACATGTAAACATGTTTCAGTATCAGACATTTGGAAAATTGATGAGAGCATTGCTCCACTCTGTCTGATATTGCGATATCTCCTTTTAAAAAGTGGAAGCAAGAATGACCTTGTATACAATTCATAAAATTTACAAAACAGTAAAAAATGTATCATGGTTTGGCCTGACTTATTATTACACGGGCAAGGAATAGCAGCAAGATTCGGTTGGTACCCGTAAGGAAAACACAATAAACATTTAACGGTATCAGCACGAAACCTAAATAGCAGGGAGCGCTCCCATCTCCCACAAGACTGTTCTAAACAAACGGGTGGTGGCACGGAGATACTCTGGGACAAATATACAGTTATCAGAGGTTTCCCTACTACACTACTAAGATGATTTTCACGTGCTAGGTTATAAAAAGCTGAGGCTACTTCCTTTTTGTAAAAAGTAGGGCATAAATCTCTTGTTGTAAAAGCTTTCTCCATACCAATTTTCCCAAATTCCGATTTAATATATGCCAACCACGGATTTCGAAGGGCATTATCACAGGAGATGCAGTCATTTATTATATCTCTTGTGAGCAATGCCTGGTCATTACTCCAAATGGATAACCAAAGTAACAATGGCCTCACTCTGATAAAATCAGATATGTATAACAGATTTCATTCTTTATGGCAGATGATGTGGGGGGGAGAGAGAGGCGTCTTCAGAACCTGTTTTCCTCTGATTGTATGGTTACGGAATTTGCATCCCCCCAAATTGCGGAACCATAGGTGGCGATTGGAACACATTGGGGCTCATATATTTGTAACATTGCTTTCAACTGCCCCCCACCACGGGGTTGAGGAAGGGAGAGCAATGATCCAATTGCTTTTGAGAATAACATTCTACGGTGTGCGATGTTAGGTGACCAAGCTCCAGAAAAAGAAAACATAACTCCTAGGTATGGGACGCTCTTAACACTTGGTAGGGAGTTATTTCCTACTTGCATAGAAAACAATTGAATACAATGCGGCCCACATGCCATAATATGAGATTTTTTTAAATTTGTTTGGAGATCAAGATTAAACATAAAATCAATAAATGCTGACACTAGAAGGCGTAGTGCCCTAGGGGTCCGAGCCAATACACTGTGTCATACGCATATAAAAGTGTAGGAAGGGGTTTCCCTTTGACAGATGGAACATCGCGGGTTATGGAAGACAGGGATGGGTAGAGATCGTTAATGTATAGTATAAACAGGAGCGGTGCTAACACACACCCCTGTCGAACTCCCCTGGCAATCTCGATACCCTTGGATACATTCCCATTATTATTTATTGTAACTTTTGCTTCCATACCCTTATGAAGAAAGGCGAGAAAGTGAACAAGGGGGGCTTCCAGGCCCTTAAGTATCAACATGTGCCATAGTTTCAACCGATTTACACAGTTGAAAGCGGTGCTTAGATCCATAAATGACTGTCTACTTGCCTATTATTAGGTTCAAATTGGCACATTGCTCAATTGTCCCTACCTTGCTTCTGAATCCATATTGGGCAGGATATAAAATCGACTTTGTTTGGGCCCACTCCTGAATCCTGTTGTAAATAACACGCCCCAGAACTTTTACAGTTGTGTCAATTAACGATATTGGTCTGTAACAACTGGGGTCTTCTCTGTTGCCTTTTTTTAATATAGGGACAATAATGGAAGTGCGCTCGCTGCATCGCCGAGTTGGCGATGCAGCGAGCGCAAGGTAAATAGTTTTATTTATTTCTTTACTTACCTTACTCCTGCCCGTAGTATGTCCGACTCCACTACCCCCCACCCACCCAGCCCCTCCGCCGCCCCGCAGCACTCCCTCTGCGAGCCGCTACTGAATGCACCAAAATCCATGGGTGGATGCATGGGGACACCCACGCTCCACCAATAAAAATCTTCCTGGGGCAGAGTAATGCAACGTAGTGATTTGCACTGTGTTGCGTGACTCTAGATTTATCAAGCCACTCAGGGCCATGCAAGGTGGCCATGCATGGCTTGATAAATCTAAATTAAGAGTTGTGTTACTCTTGCGCCCAGTTGCATGGCTCAACGGTTGCAGAACTCTTTGATAAATATGCCCTTATATTTAAAAAGATTATCAACAATTATACAAACACTAATAATACATAAATTTAACATATGAACTAAAACATAAAGATAATTAAAAAACTAAATTTTTTACAACTATATTATTGAAAATTATATTAACAACAACAATGTTCTTGACAATGATATATATTACTTATCTGAAAAATTTATATTCTTGGCAACCATATTTGTGCTCTATTATGTTTTTGTATCACAATATTTTTTTCTGATATTTCTGTAACACAATATTTAAAACTCAATATTTGTCCAAATATACTCTTGTGAAGATGTTCATTCTCCAGAAACTGCTATATCTAGTCATGAATATCCCTATTACTCTTAATATATATTTTTTCCAAAAGACGAGAACTCAATGGATTCAACTGGCATTGGTCAGTAAGCAGCCATGGGTTAGTTGGAAAACACTGACGCTGCCCTTCCATTCTGGGGTTTGAGGAACTTGATCCTGAGCTGTAGATCAATGAGAACAGGCACATTTCACCTGGTGGTTCCATCCAACTCCTTATCTGACTCATGTTGCTGTAGACCTTAATAATATAGCCATTATACCTGTACAACCATTCCCTTACCTTTACTTCAGGTTCGTGCCTGCTTCAAGTATCGAGATCGTCATCAGTATAGAGATGGCAGCACCGCAGAAGGATCACTCACCTGGCAAATGGTAAAAGAGGCCAGTGACAAGCATTACGCTTAACTTCTGTCTTCACCAGTGTCAACTATAGCCAAGTTCCCTCAATCACGGCTGCCTCACAGATTCCAGCATACATTCAAGAGTGTCACCCGATCTCCTAACGATCACTGTCACAGCTTGCCTCCGCTGCGCATAACAATTGTCCATCACGCGCACCAACAGCTGACTGGCAGACAAACGCTTGCTCTAAATTAACTCTGTTTCAATTTTCCCTGTACGTTTCATACTTGCGAACCGCTTTTCTGACCTGTCACCTTTCTTTCACCGTCGTGTCGATTTCCTTAGGTGAAGTGAGTTCTCGGCTGCGCCTTCAACCGCAGCTGTTGTCCATGTTAAACTGCAAGGCAGAATGCCACCGAACACTTCTAACCTTACTATGCACCGGTGGTGCCAAACACAAAATGGCGGCACGTAGCACGACGGAGAGCCGGGTGGCTCCCAGCACATCCGTGCAGCACAGCGTGGAATCGGCAGGACGGTGCGCTTGTAGAAGACAGGGCTCGCGCTGGCACCACCAGGGGCGGCGGTTAAGCAGGTAAGCCAACGGTTTCCAACCGTTTTTAAAAAAATTTTTTAACAGGCGCAGAGGTAAAATGTTATGTAACAGCAATCGGAAATTACCTCAGGAGCGCCAAACACCGCACTTTAAGTCCCCCAGCCAGTTCACCTAAACAAATGAAGGCGGTAGAAAAACACCTCTTGCTCGTAACACCCCACAACAGTCCGCCAGTTGATGGAAACACACAAGCGGGTCCAAGCTCCACTTCCCAGCGCCGCTTGAGTCACAAAACACGGGGACACCTCACGCCTGTAGCTCAACTTGGCTGCCATTGATACTTCCACACGAGGCTCTGGGGGCTAGTAGCACTTCTCACCAGAGACACCTCTTCTAGTAGCAGCTCCCCATATGCTCACCTTACGGCACTCCTGAGGGCCTCCTCGGTCCAACAGAAAGAGACTGCAGGTACTCCTCCTACACGATAGTCACAGGGGCTTGTAGCTTTCCAGAAAAACTTGGACATGAGACTTCCATAAGGAGACTCTTTGACTCGACACACCTCAAAGTGGCAGCTGGTCTGAGGCACTCCTCTCTGCTGCTCTGGTGAACAGATTTCAGCTCCACTCCTCACCACAGCTCCAGTTCAAACAAGAGCAGGAACACACCAGAAACTGGCACACGAGGGTTGGGCGACCGATGATGTGGTCACTGGTGGGGCTCACATGTGCCAGCTTCTTCAAGTTCAATTTCACTTGCCTCAGGTTCAGTTCCAGTTACTCCTACTACAAACTTTAAACTTACAGTTCCAAATTGGTCGCACTCGCAGGTTCTTTAAAAACCGTCGCCAAAATGTAGTAATCAAGGTTGGTCTACTCCAGGTAGTATCTTTAGATAAGTTTATTATCAAGATCTTGAGCAGAGCCCCACCAGGAGCAGCCTTCCTGCTGCTCAGCCCATTCTCCCAACTGACAATCTCACCTCACCCAACATTCCACAGCATCATCCACACCAACATTCCATACCACATTCACACTGGCTGAGCAGCAAGTACAACAGAGCCCCCCTCCCGGCGTGGAACATCTGTTGACACCACTGGTTGTACGGTTAGAGCCTGGGATAGACTGAGAGAGAGAACTGGTCGTGATATAATATGTTCCCCTGCGTTCCTCCTGCTTGTCACCTGAGACTTTCTGTGACGCAGCAAGAAAAGACCCTTGGTCTCTCGAGCTGTAGGAATTTATACATAAATGGCAGTTTTACAGTGCTTACAGATATTAGGGAGAACATATTGTGTACACCCTTAGATCATTTTTAATGTTATCGTCTCTGAAGCACAATTTCCCTATGTTTTCGTCAGATTCTGATACTTTCAACACCTTAGACGTGCTCCTATCTGCTTACTCCATGAAGCACACTATATCTGCTCTTTCACAATCAGTGCAAAATGAGATAGTTACTATTAAGCATCCAACCAGGATCCAATGGGGGATGGAGCTGGTGGAAGGAATCACTGATGAGGTATAGAGGTTTTGCTGCACGTAAACTGCACTTTCCTCCCGAGTAGTAGGCTTAATATATAATCCATTTCTCGTTTTCGCAAAGGGCTTACTACACCCTCATGAGGTTGTGGAAAAATGACCTGAAGATGGATCGGAAATGTGCAAGATGTGGCGCTCCAAAGGCAGACTTCTTGCATGTGGCCGGGTCATGTCACCATGTTCAGTTATATTGGCATGAGATTATAGCCACTTTATCTGCTATGATAGGCCATGTGATGGAGATGGACCCAAAGATTGATTTGCTGACTGGGTTGAGGGGATTCCTGGGACCAAACAGATCCAGCTTGGTCTGTTGTTGTGTCATTCACATTTTTCTTCTGCCCACCATAGCATACCCATTAAGATATAATGGGGTAACCCACAAAAGTCAATGGACCTGGGTACTAATTGATATAGAAAAACAATGGTCCTAGACTTATGTTAAATCTTAGTTGTCTGAAGCAATCATAGACAGCATAGGGTACATATACAGTTTAATTCAATAATGTACCGTTAACTTATTTAAAACACATTCAAATATATCCTCAAAATCCAAAAAGAAATCCAAAAAAGGCACACACAATTGTTTTTATGTGACTCGTATTTTATTCGGTCACTTTTCATACCATTTTATCATATTCTGTATATGTACCCTATGCTGTCTATGATTGCTTCAGACAACTAAGATTTAACATAAGTCTAGGACCATTGTTTTTCTACACCATAGCATACAGCATCGATAATTGGTCAGCCCACTTTAGCCAATAGCTAGCCTCGCTGTGAGTGATGGCATTCTGTTCTTTCATAAGGAGTACATCCACACACAAAGCAGGTCCCCTAATGCCGGATGATGCTAGTGCACTGTCTGCTTTTTGAGACCATAAAAATATTTATGCTTTCAGGCAATTGTTTTCAAAATTGAGGGGGTTAGCAGTTCCCCCAACAATAAAATGTTACAAAAGCAATAACAATGTAGTGAAGCCCCTATTAACGCTCCTGTCAGCTTTATTTAACTTCCCATCATTTTAGTTTTATTATGGAATATTTATTTATATATATATATATATATATATAGCAATATGGTTCTTCACGTTCTTTGACTCGAAATGCTTAGACAGGAATATGCTGTGAAATACCCTGGCCCCTCAACCTCGCTGACTCATGGCTGGAGACAGCAAAGCATAGTGTACCTGGATTCATTCTGAGTCAAGAAAAAAAAAAAAAAAAACCTATTGAGAACCATTAAGGCTGCAACCAATGCTAGATGTAAATATGATGCGCCAAGCACTGGGCAATTATAACGCCTTCATTATGAGCAAGAAAATGCAGTTCCAGGAAAATGTGTCCCCACGCAGAAGTGCTGAATACCAATACAATAAATAAATGCAAAAACTCCTGGGGCAGTGGCTGGGTGAATAAGCATGGTAAATCTGAAAACAGCATAGGAACGGTGTGCAAAGTGTAGTTAGAAATGTTCGTGCTGCAGGAGCTATCTGTTTATATATATTTTCAAATTAAATGATTGTGTGAGAACTGCAGAGCATAAGGCATTAGCTCTGAAGAATCCCATGAAGTTCTGATAGGTCGGAACAAATAAAGAAGGGAATGACATGCCTCGGTACTCATAATAAAGTATCACTGAGAAAAGTGCTGAGCTTTTTTAGTTTTGGCGACATTTTGTTTCCTTGGTATGACATATGTGATTTAGGGGGAAATCATGTATAGTAAGAAGTCCCACACTAAGTGCAGAGAGCATTTTATTGTGTATTGTACACAGTTGTGAGCATAGTGCATTGATCTAATTTCATGCAAATAGCGGTTGCCCTCTTCCTTATGATTGGTTTAAGTAGTGGAAGGTGTCTTAAGGCACGCTTTCAAGTAAAGCTTTGTCAAGGAAAATGGAGAAGGCAGACAACTAAGGGCCTGATTACGAGTCTGGCGGTCTTGCGACCGCCAGACTTGTGGTGGCACAAGAGTGGCGGTCCACCGTATTGCCGATTATGACTTACAAAGTCGTATCAGCGGTGGACTGCCTGCTGCGCCAGGTAACATTTGTTCCCTGGCGGTGGCGCAGGAGAGCCACAATGCAATATGCTGAGCAGGGACTGGAGCAGTCTCGACTAGCATATTTTGAGGTCTTGCACCACCAGCCTTTTCATGGCGGAGCCCCGCAATGAAAAAGCTGGCGGTGCAGGAACAAAAGGGGCCCTACAGGGCCCCCATGTACCCCACAACATGGGGATGCATTCAGGGGGCACAACATGTGCCCCCCTGTCTGTATTCCCCCCAGTTGCGGCACGGCATGGACATCACTGTCCATGCCGTGCTGGAACTTTTTGGCCATTCCCATTGCAGTGCCTGTTTTCAGGTCACCCTCATAGGAAAGGCCAAAGAAGCATCGAGCGTATTACAAGTTGCATATTTGCAACTCGTAATATGGTCGGCAGGGCTTGCGCTGCTTTGCCGCAGCAGAGGCGGCATTGTGCCCTCACAGATGCGCAAAAAGTCATAATCAGGCCCTAAGACTGTTACCTCCTGATTGTAGAAGCACAAATTCAGCATGTCAGTCTTTTGGAAACATGGCAATAAGATCATACTAAAAACATGAGAATGTAATACACCAGAATTTTTCAAACATAAATGTGTCACGATTAGGTGTATGGAAAATTAAGCATATTTTTAATACAGAGAACAAAGGCGGCCCAAAAATGCAGCTTAAATCCTAATAATTGAAATCCTCCATGATTATAGGGAAGTTTTGGATGACCTATAGTCCTCCTAGTCCTCTTATATCCCCAGATAAAGCTGCCTATAGCCCCCTCAAGTTGTTAAAAAAAGAATTTGGAACTTGGAGTGGAATCGCACAACAGAGGTAGAGGAATTTAGCTAAAATATTAATTTTGACGATATTGCACCGTCCTATTATACTGATTGGAAGGTGGTTCCATGACCGCTTCTCACTGATGGCTGACTGTAGGAGTGGCTCATAATTCAGTTGCAGTATGCAGTCAACTTTAGCACAGATCTTGACCCCCAGATAAGTAGCAGCCCTAGGGACATGCCTATCTGCTTGGAAATTAAGTATAGCATGGGTTTTAGCTAGATTAAGTTTATAGCCAGAGATAGCCCCAAACCTCTCAGCCTTGATCGAAATTTGGTCAACAGCTAACTTGGAGTCTGTACAAGATTGCAACATCATCAGCATAAGCACTTATTTTCATTTCAACCATATTTGAAACAAATGGCCGAATCTGTTGATCAGAGAAAAGTAGTTTTAGATAAGGGTTGATATAAAGGGCAAATAATAGAGGGGATAGCTGACAGCCGTGACACGTACCCCACAGATGCTAAATGATGAAGAGCTATGCCCATCCAAGATCAACCTAGCCAAAGCGTTTCTATAAAGACACTTGGCACGGGATAGGAAACGATCTTCAACACCAAAGGTGGATATAGTTGACCAAAGTAAAGCTCACAAGACCTGATCAAAGGCCTTCTCAGCATCTAGCAATATCATGCCCATGCCTTTTCTTGGAAACATCAAACCAGCTACTGCTGAATTCGTATGGCTTATATTATCCCTTCCTAGAACAAAGCCATGTTGTTGTGGTGAAACTAAATAGTGAACTAAAGGGCCTGGACGAGCACCTAGAGGTTTGGTGAAGATTTTTGTATCAGAGTTAATAAGGAAAATAGGGTGGTATGACACTTTCTCCTCAGGAGGTTTCTCTTTTTTTAAGAAAAATGTAATATGCGTGGAATTCCAGAGACAGGGATATCCCTACCATTGTCAATACATGCTACAAGATTCATGAATAGGGGAAGCAGAATAGGGGAAGCAGAATTTCCCTAAATATTTTACAGGATTCCGAAGGGATAGCGTCCTCCCCTGCTGCATTCCCTGACGGCAAGGATGCAATTGCCGCCTTGAGTTATTGAATAGTAATATCCCACTCCAGACTCACCGTATGATGTGGGTCAAGACAGGGCAGGCATGCACTCTGTTTGTATGCATCAGTCTCGATCTGTCTAGTTGGCAATGTGTGGCATAGAGTTCTCTATAAAAATTTGTAAACTGTTTCATTATAGCTCATGCACCAAATTGAGCGATACGGTCCTTATCCTTAATGCATTTAATTATATTCTTGTGTTCTTTTTCCACAATTTGATGTGCTAGCACCCACTTGATATTCTCCCCATACTCATAATGAAGCGCCTTATTATTATATTTAGCTGCTGCCTTTTGCTGAAGACACCGGCAAAATAAACAGCAAAGCTTCACCAACATCAAATTAATAGAATGCTCATTCTGCCTTCTATCATTAACTGCTGGAGCATGTTGATGCTCTGCCTCTTGTATTTTGGTGTAGAGCTTGGAGGCCTTGTCCTTCTTTACCTTGTTTGCTTCTAAAATAAACTGAAACATGGACCCTCATATGCAGGCTTTCGTTGTGTCCCAGAGAGAAGCGATCGAAGAAAAGTAAAACAGCACCCTTCCTTGACAGTGTTAGGTAGCTGCAATATCAGCAAGATTGGGTTATGGCCTGAAGTAATCTTAGCACACACCTCCTTATTGGCATATTGAATTAAATGCTGGGCAGTAAAAACCATGTCTATTCTAGAATATTGCCTCTACAGTGAGGAGAAAAAAGTGTGCCAGGTCTAGTGGGATATAGTGTCCTCCACACGTCAGATAATCCATGAACCCAAGCTAATTCAAGAATGGAAGCCCTTGTTTTGACGATATGGGGAGCTTGATTGGTAGTATCCACTGCATAGTTCATTTAACAGTTACAATCACCCAAGAGTAATAGTTCCCCTGACCACGCCAATAGTTCTAGGTTCAACCAATCAAAAAGCCCCAGGTCATCAGTATTCAGACCATATGCCACACAAATAGTGATCTTCTTAGTGAAGACCACAATCTGGGCAATTGTTCATCTCCCTTTGCATCGGAGGCAGTTCTCAAGACCATATATTCAAGATGTTTAAAGCAAAGTATGGCAGCCCCCATATAGAGATCCGTTGATTGGTACTGACAAGACAATTATACCCAAGCTGTCTTAAGAGAGACTAATCTCTATACGCAAGATCCATCTCAGTTAAACAAACAATCTGCGATTTTAAGGTGAACATTTCCTTGCTGACCAACCGGCGCTAAAGGGGGTGGTTAAAGATAGCCACATTCCACCACATTACAGATGACATATAATATATAGTTTTCAACAGCAAAAATCATCTCTACCATGTTTGGGTAATTATTATCAGGAAAGCTTGAAAATAAGTAATCACAGCAACTCATTTTTCCTTGCACAGTCCCATCCCCCTAAAAGACCCACCCAAGATACTGATAAGATGAAAAATGAAAATGGCATCCACCTCCAAGAACAGACCCCATCCCAGGCACAGGGAAAAAATCATCCCACTCCTCAAGCTGTTAGAAGACCAAGACAGCTCTTAGTGTTCTCTGTGGTTCCCCACACCCCACCCCATCCACCCATGGCATAGAAACCTTTGATACTTTTGAAACCTTTGAGAACTGATAGTGATTATAGCCCTAAGCAAGGTTATGAAATATGTATAGAAGAGCTAATATGAAAAAAGGAAGTGCAAAGAGATATGTAGAGCCAGCTAGATACACAAACTTGTGTGTCAGAAAACATTCATCAGCTATCTTGCCACTTCCTAAGAACTCTGGAAGTATCAGCCAAAATATTACAAGTCTGCATTTGACCGTCTTTGATAATCTTTAGTCTGGCAGGTTCCTAAAGGAAGACCTAGACACCCATTGCTCTCAATTGGTCAATCAACTATCTGAGCTGCCATCTTCTGTCCATTGTAAGCTTGCAAAAGTCTGATCGCATAAAGAGAGACATTAAATCAACCGAGATTGGTGATGAGAGGCGAGACTTCTGATAGATCGCTTGCCTCAATAGAAAGTTACCACCATATATCAAGATAGGTCAGGATGGGTTCTGTTAATCGTAGATGTATCCCGATAAATCAGGAGCCAATGAGCGCGCTGTATTTGACAATCCAAATCCCAATCCGACAATTCTGGGAATGCCATTGAAAAACAGTTGGATGATAAATTGACAGGGATCATCCCCTTCCTTCCCCTCTGGGATCCCAAAAACCCTGAGCTTGTTGTGCCGTTGGGGATTCTCCAAGGTTCGATCTTAGATTGAACCAGGATAAGATGGCCCTCATGTTCTCTGATTGTCCTTGCGGAAGCCATTCTGACTTCTTCTGTATTAGCTACTCACTCTGTGCTGGATCTTTGAGACCTGCGAGGCAAGCAATGAGACCTTCCCTGTTATCTCAGCTAAAGACTTCTACAACTGCCAGTTATCCGATCTAACCAGTTCATAATGTTCAAGCACCTCAGAGAGCTGAACCTACATGAGTTGGATTCTGTAGGTCAGTGGGGACTCAGGGACTACAGGAGAGTTGGACGCTGGAGGAGAGGTTACAATGTCAGTATATCGGGGAGTTGACCCCGGAGTTTCACCGGCTGTAAAACCAATGTTAGATTGAGAGAGTTCTACATTGTTTATTAGCTGATTACCTGACGATACCCTGATCCCACTAGAGAAGCAGGGGGGTTCCAAACTATCTATTTGTGGGACAGGAGTATAACAGATTGGCATGAATTACTGTCACTAGAGAGAGTCTTCTGCCCTTTCGATCTGCTATCCGCCCCCTGTGATGAGCTGATTGACCATCATCCTGACAGCCACCGTCTGCCTGTAAAGTGGCAGCTTTTTCTTTTTATTCCTTAGAAGTGACCCATTGATGCAGGAACCTGCCCTTAGAATGAACTGCTGATATTTTGCTAAAGCTGGTATTCTTATGCCCACATCGACCTCAACCACTTCGTTGTCTGGCCTGCTTGATCTTCCTTCCTTAGCAGGGTTCAGCACGTTATGAAGGCCCTGCTGAAGGGTTTGCCAAATATCAGTTGCTCTGATTATTGGAGAGGCTACTGGAATATTTTTGATAATGGAGACTCCTAAGCACGGTCTGCCTCTGATTTGACTGCATACCGCTGGTGCCTCTTTGTCACCATCTGTGCTTTGCATGCCCAGGGCCTTGGATTGTATAACTGTGTCTGTGGGAGAAGGGGCACCCAGAACTCTACATTCAGCTCCCTTGCTTTCTCCCATCTAGAGAGTCTCACAACACTGAACAAAATTGTTGCAAACTGAGGCGGTGGAAGAAAAACAATCAGCAGCAGATACAGTGTAACCTTGTGAGCCAGCCGCCAAGATAGCAAGAGCTGAAACATTGTAGCTCAGTTGTTGAGGAGAAGGCAGCGAGGGAGCAAACTGACTGGCTGAAGCCGATGTGCCACCTTTAATTGAATCCAGCAGTATATTGGCAACTGGTGAGGTCCCATTAGACAATATCCCCTGCTCCAGGGCCTCTTGGGATAGTAAACAAACTCCGGTCTCCGATCAGAATAATTTGGCCAGTGGCCAGCCAACCTGGGAAGCAGGGCACCTCTCTATCATCAGTTGGGAGCCACAGCCACCCGCTCACGTTGCAGCAGCAGTAGTAGAATGAGCCCCCCCATCCTCTTCGGAGTGCCCTCAACTTCATTGTCTCCATGACTACCCAATAGATGGACCGAGAAAGGCGTATCCTCCAAGGAAAGGTAGGACAGCCCAGGAAGTCCCACGAGCAGAGCTGCCAAATCAGCCAGCAGTACCTGGATGCCCCTCTTCTCTTCCAGGCAGACGGTAGGTAGGTGGCTGAGGGTCAGCGAGGCATGTGGTGAGAGCGCACTCACGATGGGATAAGCACGCCGCCATTTTTCTTTTTCCCCCAAGTTGACTGACCATGAGCTGAACTCCCTCGCGTTAGGATATCAGATGACCTTGGGACCCAATCTCGTTCTTAGTAAACGGATTGACCCCAGCTATTTCAAGTGGGTTTGTTTCAATATTGTCAATGACATCTTGCGAATCTGAGGAGAAATCTGTGCTAAATACTCTCTTCCATCGTTACACTCATTCACAACACTGTGGGGCAATCCTAATTTTGCATCTATTTTTTAGGACCCAGTTGCTAAATCATGCTATAATCTGGGATTTAAGACCATCAGCCAGGTTTTTTAGTGTAGTGGATTTTGCACATTTTCTACTTTTCAAACATTCTACAATCTTCCACAACAGACCTTTTTCACATATTTACAGATTCATAACTTTTTTTTTACATAATTAGTTATCCACGGCGGCCAGTAAGGAAGTAGATATTCTGACCTATTGCTTTTCTACAGCAGGCAATCTCTCAATTAGGATTCTGTATAAGATCATGTCTGCTTATAGAGAGGATGACCGGTGAATCTTGGCAGCTAAATGGAGTGCCATGCTTGAACAGACCATTCTCCCAGAAGAGATTACTGTTGCTTTGGATATTATTAACTGATCAGTTTGCTCAGTTAGTATCAAACTCCAGCAATTTAAAACTGTTTGTATGTCATACTATACAGAGGAAAGAATCTCTAAATGGGCTTTGAGCAACTTTATTAATAATAACTGTTTCCCTAAATATGGTACATATATTACAGATATTATTCACATGTTCGTAGGATGTTCATCGTTGAAAGCTTTCTGGTCTGGCATGGTGCCATCTCCTTCTTTGCAACTGGGCCTAGATATACAGATAACAGTTAAGGATATTATACTGGCACACAAAAGCAACATTAGCCCCAGATTATCCACAATAAAACCAATCGCGATCTCCAAAGCTCGACTATGCATCGCTAGGTCTTGGGTTAGACCTACAGCCCTATGGTATCTGAGTGGTGGCCCCTCTTCCCAGGCTTTTGAACTCAAATCAACGGTTCTCAGAGTTACAAATATAAAGGGCTGTGCACCTCTCAGCCAGGTTTGGGCTAGCATGTTCGATTGTTGAATTATTTTGCTGTGCCTTTTTACATTTTCATTTAACATCTCCTCTGTTTTGGAGGTGTCCTGAAAAGTATAATTGTATGACTATATAAACACAGTATGATTTTGTATTAATATATGCAACACAAATAAAAAATGTATTTAAAAAAAAATATGAAAAATATGCATCGCACCAATCGTCATTCTGGCAACAAGGGGCTATCAGTAGTCTTTAAGCTTGCAAATGCCACAAATATGAAAACAGCAAACATGAGAAAGCAGCACTGTTACTCGGCAACCATGGAAATGCCTCAGAGCCATTTAACTGAAACAACTATACTCTTTTTTTTACAGTACGCCTAGCAGAATGTGGAGGAGGATCATGATTAGCAGGGTCATAGAGGACAAGAGTAAGTGGCTGCTGAGATGAGCGGTCAGTCAAGTTCCTTCCTTCCTCAATTACAACTGATGCTTTTGCCCCTAAGCTTGATCCCCAGCCCCTCCTGAGTTACTTACTTTAATATGTTTCTGTCTCATCCCCACAGCCACCTTATTTAATGGGTAGAAGAGTTGTGCTTCCCAGTGGCCATCAAAACCTCACACCTGGGAGTCCTGTCCTGGCACATGCTGTATTTCTTCCATGCCTTCTTCCTAAGTTTCTTCCTATGCCTTCCCATTCCCCAGTCTCTTTTCTTTCTTGCATTAACAACCTAACTCATCCATAGCCAAACTTAATCCTAACCCAAGCATCTGCTGAAAGTTTCACCTTACCTAACACGCTTACACTCAATCACTCTCTAACCCAGGAACCTACTGAGAAAATACAACTATATGTCGTTGGTAGCATTTATGTCTTTTTCTTCTTTCTTTGGGAATATCCGTCTGTTCCCACTAAATGGCACCCTGAGGAGGAGGAGTTACGGGCCACCAAGAAAAAGACCCAGTAGGAGCTAGTCTCTCGGCTGTCACTAGCCAAAAGTGAAACCATTGCAGTGGCCTTCAAACAGGTGGTTGGCCTGAAGGAAGAGGAAGAGGCAACGTCTGATGCAATTCCAGCAATCTCCTAGCTGGTTGCTGAACACTGCAGCCACTATGGGCAGTCGAGCCGCACCAGCCCAGCCAACCACCGGCAGCCCGTTGCATTAAAGCTCCCCACCCCCACAACATCTGTGTTGTTTCTCCTCAAGGTCCTCGAGGGCCTAGATACTCTCATGTGGCAGGTGGAGGATTTCAAAATAATGTGCACTGTTTGAAGGGGTATTTTCATTAGGGAGTGGTGGGCTTGTTTTCGATCGAGTGGATGGGATCAGAAGAGGAAGAAGTAGGGAAGGTTTGTGTACTTAGGTTTCAGGAATGAGGTGTGTCTGTTGTGAGTGCTCTGAGTTGTTCTCCATTGGGGAAGAGGTAGAGCTGGATTGTGTGTGGTGTAAGCTTTTAGGGAGGTAGGTGGGTTAGTTGTGGGTGGTTATACATAATGGTCTTCTCGGGGCATATTATCAAGGGCTCTATCGCCGCTTTAGCTGGACTTTTTCCCGCTAAAGCGGCGATAATTCTAACGCCCTATTAGCAAGCTGTCGCTAACTGCTGTTAGCGACAGCTTCTAGGCGATAGCGACCGGGTTGGGTGCCGCTTTGCATGCCAGCGATATTTATCGCTAATGGCATGCAAAGTAGGCGTTCCCAACCTAAAAGCGACTGGAAACAATCGCTAAGCTCGCTATCGCCTATTAGCGAGGCAGGGGAGGTGATTAACGAACCAGCGCTAAACACGTTTAGCGCTGGTTTGTTAACGCCTGGTCCAGACCTGACTTAGCCATGTAATCCAATGGGAGGTGGATTACATGGCTAAATCCCCCTCGCCCTATCACCTAGCTAACACTGGTCACAGTGTGAATATCACTTGTTTTCAAGCGATATTCACACTGTTCTCCAGGGTTTCTATCGCTTAGGAGATAAGCGTTGCTGATAGCACGCTATCTCCGCGATAGAAACCTGCGATAGCCGGCGATAATTATCCAAGCGCTAACTGCGCTTAGCGATAATTATCGCCGGTTATTGCTAATAGGCCCCCTCGTTTTTTGTTGTTGAATGTTTTGCTTTACCGAATAACATCACTGGTAAACCAGGAAGTGCCACCGATTTATCTACAAACGTAGAGGCCCGACCCTGGCCCATCACATAAACAAAGAATGTCCATCCTCTCTCTACCTGAACTCCCTTGGAGGACTACCCTGAATATGGGCGTCCAGCACCTTGCAATAACTTTTGGAAAACTGACCATATCCAACCAATGCACCCCTTCATGATTTAATGTCCCTTGACCATCTTCCTATAAGTAATTGTTGTGTACTGCCCTCCCCTCTGCAGTCACCAGTAAGGAAGACTTACTCTCAATGGAACAGATGTCACAATATGCTGCCTGTCACCTTCAAACTCAAACAGTCTATAGCAGTCCACAGACTCCCAAGTTAGTTAATAGTTACCTGGACTGGAACGGAAAATAAGAAGGACATACACAATCCAAAATATTTATAATAAGACTTTCAAACTGGCATTTTCTGTCTTGGGAACACTGCTGAACCACAGCGCAGAAGTAAGTAAGTAAGTAAGTAATGCTTTATTGTACATGGTTATTTTAAACCTTTACAATGTAGACAAAAATTCAATTAATAAAACAAAGGTCAAGTTCATACATACTAAGACAATAAATCCATCAGTAAAAAGCATACTAAGACAGCAGCATCAAAGTAAAAATAAAGTATGAATTCAGTTAGACAGCCTATTTTGCAATGCAGTAAGTTGATATTTGCTGCCAGCAGAGTGGTAATGTAGTAAAGTGCCAGTGCAATAAAAACATTTTAGAAAGTGCCACTTCAGTAAAAACATATTTGCGTTAAAAAAGAAAAGGAGATTAGTCATGTTGACAGTTCGGGATATCCCTGTGATGTGGTCAGTGTTATTCAGTATTGTTCAAAGTAGCTGTTTACTTTTCTGCACTGTCCTCCACCTAGTGAAAATCGAGACTTGGTGGGTGGCAACATGAGGTTTGGGTAAATTTCAGAGGCCTAGATTATGGCCCTTCTGCTTGAATTGGACCAAAAGATGCGGCATGTTATTCGTCCTCACCAAATGTCTGGAGCAGGCTAGACCTTGGTGCAAGCGCGCTTTGAATCTCGATACTCAAGGGGCTGATGCGATTAAAAGCGATGCGGTGTTCCTGGGCGTTCCCAACAGATGGTTTTGTGAAGACTGGATGGTCCATCTGTTGGGTCCATGCCCACTTGCGTCCTAGGTTGGCTGCTAGTATGTTCCTCTCTCTCGGTGCTACTGTTGTCTTTCCTGATGGCTAAAGCAGTAAACGTTGGTGCCTGTCAGTTTCCCTGCCGGGGCCACACTCTCCTAGAGTTGGTTTGTGGTCGCTTAGGGATATTTGGACACGCCTCATGCCTACATAATGCCACCTGTTTCTTTGCCAGTGCCAACTGGTGCTTACTCTTTGAGGGTTAGAGTGGATTGGTCCTCTCGTCCTTCGCGGTGCAGCTAGATTTTTGGTTATCCTTCAGGCTTTTGAAGCGGGTTTCCGCCGTTTCAAGGAGTTTTACCATTCGGCAGCTCAGTTGGATGTCGTCACCTTTGAAGCAAGCCAGCACCGCTTGTCTGCAGGTCCGTATCCTGCGGTTGTTAATAAGTGGTCTCAAGAGGGAGCGACGTTCTTGAGTAAGTTCGCTGCAGATGGCGATGACATGTACAGTGTTCTCTTTGCCGTTCCCGCAAAGTCGGCATTTTGTTGGTGACTGCGGGCGTAACCACGGTGGTAGGTGGGCCGCGGACGGCAGTAACCCTAGGCGAAATTTCAGGAACTTCTCTTTTGTTTTTTTAGAGAAGCCTGTCTGTAGATAAGCTTGGGGTGAGGGCTTGATGTACGATTGAACTGTAAGCCAGCCGTGAGCACGCACTATCAAGGCGGCTTTGTCCTGCAACAATGATTCTTTTCGGACTGTCTTATTGACCACCTTTTTAAAGCCTGCTGGCGAGCCTGGGAGTTCCCATAATTGCCGTAAGCCAAGTTGATCGATAGCGGCCTCCAGGTACCGCCTTGCCAGGCAAGTTTCTTTATCTTGAAGTTCCTTCCACAGGAGAGCATTTAATGTTTTCGGATCTCCCCTGCCTACTTTGTGCCAGCTTTTTATGTAGGATCCTTTACGTGCCAGCTCTTCTTTTGGTAGCCCAAATTCCAGTCTCATCTGAGCGGGCGATGTGTACCTCGGAAGGCCAAAGATCATGCGTAGCGCCTCTGCTACTGTTCCATCTACTGAAGCAGCATCCCTCCCCCTCATTGCTTCACTGCCGTAAGTGATGGCTGGGATTAATTTTGCCTGGATCACCTTCATGAGGGGTAATAGGCTTGGACCAGAGACCACGTTTTTTAGGTTTCTAAGTGCCACCGCAATCATTAATCCTTTCCTTCTTATGGCGTCACATTGTGGCTTGAAGTTGCCCTTGCAATCTATGATGACCCCCAAGTATCTATATTCACAGACCGTTTCCAGCTTCCTTGATGCCAAGAGCCAGTTCCTTATTATTTTCTTTTTGGGGAGATTGACGCACATAAGTTTAGATTTTTCTTGGTTGATGCTAAGCCTATTAGCTGCAGAGTATCTTGACGTAATGTCCAGTAGCCGCTGTAGGCCTACAGGGGTCCGGCTAATAAGTAACAGGTCGTCTGCGTAAAAGAGGTGCGACAGCTGGGAGCCCCCTAACTTTGGTGCATGCGAGTTGCTTTCATTTAGCAGCGTTGATAGCTCTCCCATGAAAAGATTAAAAAGTATTGGAGCGAGTACGCAGCCCTGTTTTACCCCTGTGCTTGTTGAGATCTTCCTTGTTAGGTATTCGCCAGAGCCTAATTTGACTTGCACCCATGTCTCGCTGTGCAGAAGAATTAGTTGTTTTAAGAGCAACGGGGGAATATTCAGCTTTTAAAAATTTTCCCACAGAAGGTTTCTGTTGACATGGTCGAATGCAGCGCTGTAGTCGATGTAGCACAGATATAGGGGTTGCTTCGCTTCGAGGGCAGCATCGATTAATAGAGAAAGCGCTAATATGTTGGTGGTATTCCCCATACCTTTGCAGAAGCCTGTTTGGTTATATGGAATTGCTAAAAACAGCTGCCCACGATGTCAGTTCCTCTAGTAAGAGGCCCGCGAAGTATTTGGCCTCGTTGTCAAGCAAGGCCACTAGCCGATAATTTTTGGGTCGTTTCGGTTTCCCTTTTTGAAGATAGGTGAGATGATGGCTCCCCTCCATGATGATGGAATTATTGTTGTCTGTAGGATTTTTTCGAACATTGGTTTGAGTGCGGCGGCCCAATATTCCGGCTCTTGCTTGAACAGTATAGGGGGAATCCCATTTGGTCCAGGCGCCCCCTCGCGTCTTCCCTTTGAGATTCTGTTGCTAATCAGTGCATTCGTGATTACAATTGCCTGATCTGGCTGCTGAGGATCGTAGTGCTTGCTGCACAGCATTAATCGCCCCTCAGTGTCCTTTGCGGGATTAGGTATTCTTTGACTGTTTGTGTCGGTTTCATTAAAATGCGTACTAAGAAAGATTGTCCAGTCATCTTCTGTGACATAAGAGTTAATGCCTTGACTCCGCTCCTTGATCAGATTGTTGATCTTTTGCCAGAATTGAGCGCTGTTGTTAGTTTTGGCGTCTTGTAAGAGTTTGGCCCAGAGAGACTCATCTGCTTCTCGCTTAAGTTGCCAGATCAGCCTCCTGCGGTCGCGCTTTAGCCGCCTCAACTCTTCTTTGGCGGCAGGGTCTGCCCTCAGACTTCGTAGTGCTTGTCTGATGAGAGTCTTTAGGTTTTTTAGATGAGTATTGTTTCTGAAGTTGTGGTACCTCATGTGCTTCTCGGATTTACCAGTACCTTCAAACCAGTTATTCCCCTGTTTTGTTCCCATATTGTTGCGTAGTGTTTCTACAAACTTCACCCAGCTCTCGATTAGATCTACTGTTACATTTTGCGCTTGGCTGAGTGCTTGCTTAGCGTGGAGCAGAAGGTGCTGAGGGTCATCTGTTCTGCATTTTATCCGCCTATCATTCTTGGCGTAGACTGAATTGTGCCCCTTGGCGCATTCAGGGTTTAAAATTGTGAAGGCCTCTATTGTGACTTCCTGAGGTAAGTGATCACTGAAATCTAGCGAGCCGATGTGAAAATCTCTTGCCGATTGAAACAGGTTACTGGAGGGGAAGGTGAAATCAATTGTGGAACTGGTCGTTGTACTATGGAACGTTGCTGCTTGGGGGCGGTCCCCTGGAAGTCTTCCGTTAAGTGCTCGGAGGCCCAGTTCTTCTAGTGTCACTAGAAGTCGCTGTGCTGTTTTTGTGCTTCTGCCTCCGGACGAGTTATCTTGAGGGCTTGATTCCCATGCGAATGGGACCTCATCTGTTGTGATTTCTGTGATAGTGTTGTTGAGCATGTTCAGATTAAAGTCACCACTAATGATCAGACTGTTTGTTTTCTCTATGGTTAGGAATTTTGTGAGCTCTTCTTTCAGCTGTTGGGCTCCTTGCTTCTTTCCTCGGGGGTGTAAGTAAAGATTTATCAGAATTATCTCTTCTTTTTTAACCTGTTCCTGTATGGAGATTCGTAGTGCTTGCATTGCGTTCGGTGGGTCTAATTTGTGTGCCAGTGGCACTACCGCGAATATACTTCTTATTGAACTATATATAGCAAGGCCTCCCTTTTTATGACCAAATATTGCGCTCTGTGTAGGAGAGATGAAATTCAGGGTGTAGCCTGGAAGTGCTGGTGGTGAGTCAGTCCATGTTTCTTGCAATGCAATAAGGTCGAATCTTTGCATGTAAAGGTTTAGTTCCCTATCCGTGAGCTTATCTCCTAGACCATTAATATTCCAGGAGCACAATTTGAAAGTGTTGGAGGATTTCCCGGTATTGGACCTGCTTTGTCAATGTTTTTCCGATTTGTTGTCTATGGTCCTGGACAACCAGCTCCAATCTAAATGGGTTGCCTCTTTCATGACGTATTGCTTTCTAATGCCTTGCTCTTTTCGATCTGAGTTGTCAGGGGTATTGCTGCGAGCCCCTCGCAGTACGGAAAGCGATTGAGAGTCCAGGTTGTCCCGATTATATGCATTCCGTTGTTGACAATCGGATGCCAGAGGGTCTGGATATCTAGGTTTTGCAAATGGTCGGAGCTTTATGCCCCAGCTATTAAACTTTGCTTGTTCTTTGAGCACTCTCTCAGCTAGTTCCGTTGTGGCCCATACTGTTTTTGTGGCTTCTACCCCTGGATGTTCCGGTGAGGCTATGAATTCCACTGACTCCAGATCGTTAGTAGATATATTTTTTAAACTGTTAATGGAGTTCAGCAGGCGTAGTATGTTACCCCTATTTAGGATATCGAAAGCGCCCCCAGATGTGTATTCCGGAATAAGAGTAATTGTGGGGTTGCCTAGATGTCCCTTTTTGATGTTTAGGCTGTTCTGTTTGAAGGGGTATTTTCATTAGGGAGTGGTGGGCTTGTTTTCGATCGAGTGGATGGGATCAGAAGAGGAAGAGGTAGGGAAGGTTTGTGTACTTAGGGTTCAGGAATGAGGTGTGTCTGTTCTGAGTGCTCTGAGTTGTTCTCAATTGGGGAAGAGGTAGAGCTGGATTGTGTGTGGTGTAAGCTTTTAGGGAGGTAGGTGGGTTAGTTGTGGGTGGTTATACATAATGGTCTTCTCATTTTTTGTTGTTGAATGTTTTGCTTTACCGAATAACATCACTGGTAAACCAGGAAGTGCCACCGATTTATCTACAAACATTGAGGCCCGACCCTGGCCCATCACATAAACAAAGAATGTCCATCCTCTCTCTACCTGACCTCACTTGGAGGACTACCCTGAATATGGGCGTCCAACACCTTGCAATAACTTTTGGAAAACTGACCATATTCAACCAATGCACCCCTTCATGATTTAATGTCCCTTGACCATCTTCCTATAAGTAATTGTTGTGTACTGCCCTCCCCTCTGCAGTCACCAGTAAGGAAGACTTACTCTCCATGGAACAGATGTCACAATATGCTGCCTGTCACCTTCAAACCCAAACTGTCTATAGCAGGCCACAGACTCCCAAGTTAGTTAATAGTTACCTGGACTGGAACGCAAAATAAGAAGGACATACACATTCCAAAATATTTATAATAAGACTTTCAAACTGGCATTTTCTGTCTTGGGAACACTGCTGAACCACAGCGCAGAAGTGCCATGGTAGTTCATTGAAGAAGAGAAGGCCTGTGGAATGAGAAAATAAAATGACAATATTAGAGAGTCAAATAAAATGATGTGCAAAAAGTCAGAGTGTAGAGCATAAGCTGGAGTGTGATTAATAAAGAGATTAACTAAGGGCCAATATACTATCAACCTCAGACAGCCAGAAAGCAGGCTGCATGTACTCTGAATGAATAATCAGTCAAACAATAAAGAAAAGTTTGGCCATGCCCATCATGTCCATAACATTGATGATTTAGGATTTGCCAATAGACTCAAGCCACTAACAGGGATTATTCTAAATAAATTATCTACTTCCTGTTCACATGAGCCGGTATCCTTGAGTCTTTTTTCCTTTCTTAGTATATAGTGATGGGACCTTCTCCCGGATGTTGTTCATGGGATATGCAGATTTAATTTTTTATAAAAAAGAGATAGACCTGTTGTACAAGAATTTGAGTCTGGTAAACAAGGTAAACTGAGAAAAGATGCTGGTGTGCTGTTAACGAAAGGCCAGTCAAGTACCACTCCTAGCAACATGTTGATGTGTTCACCCAGAATGATCACCCAAAAATTAAAAACAAAACGTTTACCTAAGCCCATCCCATTCTATCTCATAAATCATATTTGGCACTCATTAATTAATGCAAGTTACCAGCTTCAAGTGTGGTATCTATATTTGTTTCTCTTTTCACATGGAAGTGACTTACATAAACAATAAGCAGTGCAGCCCTTGAAATCTTCACTCTCAGCTGAACATGGAAATGAAAGGTTAGACATGACTGGCACCTTATTCTTTCAAGAAATGGAGGCATCCATTGCAGATGTACAGGCTGTTGATCATTGCAAAGTCTACGGTTTACCCTAAGATTAAATTCATTTTCTTTCTTTGCTACCTCTCACCACTCAGTCACCATTCCAAAATGGTATTGCTGTGTTCCCCCTGATTATCTGTCTGTGCTTTGCTCACTAGTCCATTTAAGTTGATATACATTTCATAGCACACCAAAAAAAAAAATCTTTTTTTAATTTCCTTTTCTTTCTTTTGACAGCAGACATTTTGCGTCTTACTAGCTAAATTCTTTTTAGTCCAGAATGTAGAGTTTAACTCCATATTCAGGGACTTCATCTGGTGGACGATCACTCCCTACACTTGTGATGTCTGAGAACTCACTCTCATACATTGTTGGGTCTTCTGAAAGGTTGTTATTTTGGGGGATGAATGCTTCTTCAATTTGATCATCTGTCGCTCCATATTTTGAGGAGAGAAATTGGTCCTTCTGACCTGTGACAATTGCACCAGCTTCACTCAAAACCAGCTCAAAGAATATACTGGCTAAAATAGATCCTTGATACTTTATTGCCAGTCTGCTGATGCCTTGGCACAGCCAGTTTTCCCATACCAATGAATCAATGACTCTTGATTGAAGTAGAACTCAGTTTAAATATCTGTTTAGTCTTGTAATATCTTATCTATTGCCATACTTGTTACAGTTTTGGAGTTTCTAGTACTTATGTTCCTGATTTAAGTTCTAGAACTCTGAAAGCCAAATTATTGCATAGGTTGGATGAAGTGATGTTGTTGGTGTTGTTGATTTACTAGCAGGTGTGTCTTGGAATGGTGATTGTGTCACCACTGGCAAGTACTACTGCTGCAGTTGTATCCTACTTTTTTTTTTGGTGCAATCCACCACACTCTTCAGTTCTTCTTTGCCCTAGAAGTTGTAATCATTAATCATCCAGTTCCCTTGCTTTCTAGATGATCCAATTCTTATAAGTTGAGACATTCAGTTCTGAAAAAGTAATGAAAGCATATATCCCTTTTTCAGTATTGTGGACCCAATATAGTGGCACAAAAATACTCTTTATGCAGCCTGACATTTGTAATCACATAAACAATGAAGCAGCAAACCAAAGCTGCTGCTTCTTCATTGACAGTGGTATATGATTCTCCTAGTTTTTGCAAATGGTCCTACAGTACATGCAATAATGGGATTGGCTCATGATACAATCATCCTTGCTGACTTCCTGTGCCAAAATCTAAAAAGGCACTAGCATTTGGATCAAGCACTCTACCAACTCCCATTTGTCGGTCTTCATCATCATGGCTTTTTAAGTTGCTTTCCCTCTCCTTTGTAGTATATAATCATTGTTAGACCTGTATTCCTCAAACAGGTACACATCATGGCATCATGTAGAAGCTGTAGTTCCATTGGATTGTGATCTCTTTTATGAGGGCTTGTAAACATGCTCTATTAACATGCTGAATGACTCTCAACTACTTTCGGACTTTGAAGGAATGGCTGAAATGTATACAAATCCTGCAACGGGTGAACAGTATGTTGTTGACTACTTTCCAGCACCATTAGGTTGATGTAATGAGCCAAACATTGTGCTCTGAAGTATCCTCCATCTGCCATAGCGTTGGAAATATTATAGCCATTTTCTTTGGCAATGAATCCAGTGCTGAGACCTATGGGTTGAAATCTTCATATTGAATTCTTCAAGGACCTTGGCAGCTGTATGTGTTTTCTCCATAGAAAACATTGCAACTGTTGTGTACCGATGAATGTCAACAAAAGCATCAGTGATGTTGGCCCTTGCAGCTAGCCTATGGTTAACCTCCTTGAAGGAGACCCATAGGGCAATGATTTACATGTAATCTATAGCATACCAACTGGTCCAAATGTCCGTAGTGAGATGGATGGACTACATTGTCTTCTCCTTCATTGTGTCACCAATCAAATTCCAGTTCAACACAAATCTGCAGCTGTGTCACTGCAACCATTGAAAAATAGTTCCCATTTGGAACCCTTCATTTTGAACAAAAGGTCTCCACAAATTCCAGAAGCCCCTTTGCTTTCAGTAAAGAAAAAGGGAGATATTGATCACTAACATTTTGGCTAGTTTCACATTGTTTAAATAAGCCAGATCATGGGTTTGGTGGTACGGTGACTCTTTTCTGAATTTGTGTGTTGTTGTATTTGTTTTGCCATAGATGAGGTAAGCTGCTTCACACGATAATATCTTCTTCATCAACACCCCCTTCTACCTGTTAAGGTTCTTGTCTCTCAGCAATAGCTGTCATTTGTAGGTGCTGTTCACATAGGGTTAAGTGTTGGTTCTTCATTTTGGTCACTTGGCCACCAGCACTGTAATGTCCACCTTGTTTCCCATGATGCACTGATGTTTGGCATATTATGCAGAATGGAACGTGGTCCTCATGTGTCCTAAGTGTAAAGAAAGCTTCCTTATAAAGCCTAAGGCAGAGATTGTGGGGATGTTAGATGGCATTTGCTTTCCTTTAGTGTGGGATGCAACTGCTGTAGGGATAGTGGGTCGTGCTAGTTTTGGTGATTTGAGAAGATGGAAGCAGGTGGTGGTACTGGAAAAAGTTGAATATAAGTTATCTGCAATTCCTGTGTGCCATTCTCAACAGGAAAATCACTGGTGTATCTTACTGCCAACTAGGCTTTCTAGAATCTCTCTCTTCCCTTGACTTGTAGTTCACTACAAAGCACCTTCATCTGAAGTGCATCCTGGAGAAGATGGGGGAGTGGTCTTTCTTTTTCTCAGAGAAGTTGTTAAAGACGATGTGTCAGATGGAGGAGAAGTTACAACATTCTGCTGACCAGCAAGCTCATTTTCCTGCTGTCCTCCTGCCTTTAGTAGATCAGGTTGAGCATTTTCATACTTTTGATCATGTTAAATTTACTGGGTAGATTTGGTTTCCTGGGACAATTCTAACTTGGACTCACTGGTCTCAGCTAAGACTGCAGTCACTACTGTACAGAGAGACAGCTTTTTTGTTTTGGTGGTAGTGGTGCCAGTGTTGCTCCAGAGGTGATCCTCTGCCCAACATCTTCCTGCCTAGAAGAGGGTGCAGTGGGTACACCTCCATGTGTACCTAGGTGATAAAAGGGTGAGGGCTTTATGACAGTGGTGGCAACACATTTCTTCTCCTCACTGGTTCCTTTCTTGGCAGGAGACTCTTTCTTAGGTGCCATCTTCTTTACATCTTGTTGGTCAGTAATGTTTGATGGTCAGCAGTTTGAGAAGTAGCACTTAGCAGAAAAGTCTGGGGAATCTGTGGTGAGCTAATTCATAGAGGTCTCTCCATCTGAATCTCAGACTTGTACATTTGCAGGCAATTAAAAAAAATAAGAAGAAAGACAGTGAGACTTAGCATTCTATTCAATACAATACAAGTCATTATCATCAGTGTAACAATAGCATAACAACATGTAAACTAACTTTTGTTAGATACAGCAACACTTAGAGTCAGTGAAAGCTCCATAATAAATACATTGTGAGCCTCCTGTGTCTATGGGACCACTATAGGAATCAGGGGGAAGCTAGCAAAAAATTATTAAATTATTAATAAACTAAAACTTTGCAGTATAAAATCTAAAAGATTTTTTTTAAATGGGACATAAATACCTTTAGGGCCTTATTACGATGTCTGTCGCAGTTCCCTCTGACCGACACTGCTGCGGTCTCGGGACTGACCGACCTCTGGTCGGTCAGTCCTGACACCACAATTACAATGCGATCGCACATGGTGGGGTCGCATACTCCCATTTGTCGATGGGAGCTTGTGCTGTGACCATAAACCGGCCGTAGCACAAGCTCCCATAGACAAATGGGAGGATTTGTTCATTCCTGCACAGCGTGGCAGACACCTCAGGGTGCCTGCCACACGGTGCAGGGATTAACAGGTGCTCCCTCGGCTCCCAACTGGAGGCCGCAGGGTGAAGGGGCCCTGCTATGGTGCCCCCAATGTCAGTTTCCGACAGGCTTTCCAAGTCGGAAAGCCCGACATGGAAAGCCTGTCGGAAACCGACATCGTAAATTCGTAATCCCTATGGCAGAAACTCCGTCCATAGGGATTACAGGCTGGTCTCCGACTGGGAGCCTGTCGGAATCCAGCCGGAATGACTGTCCAATTTCAATTCCGACTGCCATATTCATAATGCGGCAGTTGGAATTCAAACCTGCGGTCTGAGGCTTTCTGACCGACATCCAAATTGGCCGTCTTGTGTTGCACCAGGGCCCTTCTTGGGAGCCGATGAGGGAGGGTGTCAAAAGTCAACTGAATTAGTAAAAAAACAGCAACCATGAACTAAAGGTCTCAAACACGGTGGCATAAAATGTGGTGTTCTCTGAGGCCCAAGGGCCCCCTTTAGGAGCCAGACAGAGACTGGCAATAATTGCTTAACTTATTAAAAACAACATCCATGTACCAGATAGGCCATGCAGCAGAAAAGTTTAAAAAAATATAAAAATCAGGAAAGAATTTCTGGAGTCTTTCCGGGACCCATAGTTTCCCAAAGCAAGCTAGGGAGAGGCTGACAAAAAATGACAAAACTAATCAAAACTGCAATAACGGTCTTCCTGACTCTAAAGACAATTAGGAAAGTTCGCTCTTTCATTCCACCAAAGGCGGTAAAAACACTTGTGACAGTTCTAGCCCTGGTCAGACTCGATTACGGTAATGCCCTATATATGGGCTTACAAAAACAGCATATGCTCAAACTACATCGTGTGCAGAACGCAGCCGCTAGATTGCTGCTGGACATTCCGAAATTCCAGTCAATTTCCCAGGGATTAAGAAAGCTACACTGGCTTCCAGTGAAAAAAAGGATAGACTTTAAGTCCTTATGTCTAGCTTTCAAGGCTTTGCATGGGAATGGTCCACAGTACCTGAAACAACACCTTCCGTGGTACACTCCAGCTAGAAATTTAAGATCAGCGCAGAGCAAACTCCTCCAAACCCTAAGATTCAACAAGGCACATTGGGGAGGAAGAAGCTTTGTTCTGGGGACAGTGAAATTGTGGAACTCACTCCCGACCGATATAAAGAAAAGCCCAACGTTGCTTTCATTCAGAAAAGCACTAAAAACCTGGCTGTTCACTAACTAAATTTCCCCATCTTTCTGGTTTTTCTGGCAACTTACCGCGCAGCGCCTATACGCCTTAGGGCAATCGTGCGCTATATAAATTTTCAAATCAAACCATGGCCAGGGGACCCGATCTGTATATCAGAAAATGTGGGGAAAAAATCTAGAAAATGTGAAGTAAAGCCACAGAAGTCCTCCCTTGGGCCCATGGGACCCCTATGGAAGCTAGGGAAAACTGGCAAAAATGATTACATTAATTTAAAATAATAAAAACCATGCCCCAAAGGGCCCAATCCATGTAGCAGAGAATATGTAAAATAGGAAATAAATAGCTGGTGTTCCTCCAGGGACCGTAAAACCATTTAGGAGCCATGGGGAGGCTGCCAAAACCAACTAAATCAATTGAAAATAACAGCAACCCTGTACTACAGACTCCTACAAGCAGCCACAAGCTCAATGTAAACACAACAGGAAATACAAATAGAAAATTTACAAAAATACAATGGGCTCCAAGAGGGCCATAGCAATCAATGCTCTGCGCAAAGGCTTTTAAAAGTTGCAAAAAAGTTATTAATAATCAATTATTCCCCCTGCCCCCCCCCCACACAATGGTTTTATAAAATTGTGGTTGATCACATAACATTGAAGGCAGAAGGCATAGAGGGCAAAGTCAAAATGGCTGTCTATGAGCACACATTGATTTTACAAAGTGGTGGACAAGCACATGGCCTGGAAAGGCAGAAGACATGAAGGAGGCGAGTATAGCTGCCTATCCTGGATGGAGCCCCCTCACTGACCCTCACCCCTCCAGCAACAAACACTTAAAGCATTGCAGGGAAAAACTGCACAAATATATTACCAAAGTGTGCCTGGCTATATCTCTACGCCTATACACCACTTTTAAAACAGCAACAGGAATGTAAACAAATTCTACCAAGATAAAAAAAATAATGCCATAAAAGCAGCATGGAAACTGACAGAAAATTTAAATAAACATTGAAAATGTTTTTAACAGAAACAGCCCTAGGCTACAATCACCCCTGCCAACAACTTGTAAAAGTTGTAGAAATGCACATTAAACAACCATCTCTCTCTCTCTCTCTCTCTCTCTCTCTCTCAATATACACACAGACACCAGTTGGAGATGAAATAAATCCGTTTATTGCTTAACAAGTCAGGATGACGCGTTTCGACCACAAGCCTGTGGTCTTGATCACATGGCGCGCTAAGTAAATGTGCAGAGTATTTATAGTGACTGTAAGTGACTTTAGTATGTTCATTGTGACATGGCAAAAACGAGGCCCTTTTACAGCAAGCAGTAAAATCTACTAGTCATCAGCTGATGACTAGGAGTAATGACCAACATAATGTGGTGGCAAACATAGACTCTTCTGCTATAAAACATGGTTTATGACATTGCAGTCTGTAACTCCATTCCTGCGTGGTGTGCTTATGAGGTAAGGGCCAATGTGTCTGGCTCAAACTAACAATCTGTAAGCAACCTAAATATCCTAACATCTGTATGCAAAAAGCAGTTTCAAATATAGAATGTGATAACATGTGAAATAGACTAGGTGTGGGCAATGAACAAGTAGTGGAATCAGCTACTAAACTGCACCCACAAATACTTTGATAAAGCAAGTTTACATGCTAAAAAGCATATAACCAATTCACAAAAGTGAACTTTGAAATTATATTAGCCAATGAGAGAAGTGATGATTTTGGGATCCCCCCTAACCTAGGGGGAGGACCAAGCAGATGCCTTGAACACAAAGAGCACATCATGCTGAACGATTCAGTGGTGGTCCCATCCTGTTAGGACCACCCCAAGCACAGTTATGGGCAAAAATACAATCCCAACCAATGTCCCTCACGAGTCAAATGCAAAAGCATTGAAACCCTTTCATGAAGCTGCAGTTCCACTAGTCGTTACTAGGTGTCCCTCACGAGTCAAATGCAAAAGCATTGAAACCCGGAGCTGAGAGCTAATACTATAAATTCTACAAAGAGCTGAACTGCAGCTTCATGAAAGGGTTTCAATGCTTTTGCATTTGACTCGTGAGGGACATCTAGTAACGACTAGTGGAACTGCAGCTTGATGTAATAATTTCAATGCTTTTGCATTTGACTCGTGAGTAGGCCTGGGCGGAAAACTACGCTACGCTCGCGTAGTTTGCGAAGTTTGCGCTACTTCGCACTACGCGAATTGCACGTAGCACAGTGCAAACACACGTAGCGTAGCGTAGCGTAGTGCAGCGGTCATTTTTGCTTGCTCGCGGTCCTCAACGTCAAGTTGGCGACCGCAAGCAAGCAAAATGACATCCCGGCGAGACTTTTTCCTCGTTCGCGATCAGCAACATCAAGTTGCCGATCGCGAGCGTGGAAAATAAACCTCCGGCGAGATTCTCAACGCGGGGAGGTCAGGTTTCTCATTGCGAGTGGTCGCGTATGCTCGCGACCGCTCGCGATGAGAAACTACCAGTCCGCGTTGAGAAAGCTGCCGCTCGAGTAAAAATCTACTCGAGCGGCAGTAAAAGACAGCTCGCACTGTGCAAGATGCCGTTTTCAATGATTGCACAGTGCGGACAAGCATCCGGCACTGTGCAATCATTGCGAACACGCACTACGCAGTTCGCGTAGTGCTACGCGTAGCTCGCGTAGTGCGAACTGCACTTTGCGTAGCTTCGCGAAGCGCTACTTCGCGAACTACGCCCAGGGTTACTCGTGAGGGACACCTAGTATCGACCTTTTGAACTGCAGCTCTTTGTAGAATTATTTTGATATTGGATACTATAATATCCACTGCCCACTGCTAATCTCGTCCCATAATGCTTTGCAGGGCCTTTGGTTGGGATTGTATTTTTGCCCATAACTGTGCTTGGGGTGGTCCTAAGAGGATGGGACCACCAGCGAATCGTTCAGCAAGATGTGCTCTTTGTTTCCAAGGCATCTGCTTGGTTTTCTCCCTAGGTTAGGGAGGATCTCAAAATCATCACCTCTCTCACTGCTTGCTAAATTTTCATTTTCACTTTTGTGAAATGACTATATGCATTTTAGCATGTAAAGACAGAGATACTTGTTACTTTACCAAAAGTATATGAGGTCTCTGTTTAATTAAGTGGTAAGCGGAGCGAAGGAAGCAAATTCACGGCGTAGTAGTACTACTACGCCCACTGCAGTGCTTGAAGTCTAACTGTGTTGATGCCTGAACCAATCACCTGTAAGTGCGAGCGCGCAGTCCTGTAATGATGTACGCTAAGTGCGGGTACTCAAGAATGGGCCAAGGTGTCATGTTGGACCTATGTTCCATGTCGTGGTCTGCCAATGGTGTCTGTGCGTCACTGTGAGGCCTCAAAATGCGGAATAAAAACGGTGTTTCTCAGTGTGAACAAGTCACTGACGTGAAAAAATTCGAAAAAAGCGAAGTGGGGAAGGGAAAGCTGTGATAGTGTCGTGTTATGTGCTCCAGAGAACCCTGGGCTCGCTCTGTGTTCAGCCGAAACTAGAGCAGTGGATACAAACCAAGTCTAGAGGTGTAAGATCATGTGGTGCAGTGGGTTAAAATACTGGACAACCAACTGAAAGTCAGTCGACTTTTGGAAGTCAAATGGGCGAAAATTTCTGAAAGCAACTGGAGTGACTCCTTTAAAGGAAGTGGTAAAGATCCTCACTAAGATTTAGTCCTGTCGGTGCCTTGGTGTTGAGTTCAATAATATATTTGGACTCCAGTTGTCTTAACAATTTATCTCTATTACCCCCACGTTTGAGTGGTGGGATGCAGTCAACTACACAATATTTCAAGTGATCCAGGTTGTTGTGATGTGTTGCTTTGAAGTGTCTGGCAACTGGGTATGCCGGGTCACTGTTAACAATAGCCCTGATATGTTGCCGAATGCGAAGGTGCACTTGGAGCTTAGTGCTCCCCACGTATCTGAGCCCACAACTACAGGTGAGAATGTAGACTGCGTATTCTGTTCTACAGGTGAGTTTTTGTTGGATTATTATCGGTTTGTTCCTGAACTCTGCCCTGATTTGGGTGGTGTTAACTCCAAACTTGCATGCCCTACAGCTACTGCATTTAAAAAACCCTTTGACCCCTGATAGCCAGTTCTTGGTGATGGTTATTTCGGGGTTATTTCTGACTACAGCATCATGCATGGAGACAGCTCTCCTGTAGGTGATCTCCGGCCTGGGAGCCACCATTGGTCCTAGTGTGGAGTCAGTTTTGATAATGCCCCAGTGTTTATTAAAAATTGATTTTAATACCCGTGCCTCATTGTTGTGGGTGATGATAAGGGGCGTGGTTACCTTGCTGTCCATGGTCAGCTCTGGGGCAGTGTCAATACTGTTGCTGGTGTCAGTGTGTGTGCCTAGTAGGAGATGTTCTCGGGGAAATGAGTTGGCTTTGGTGGTCGCTGCTGTGATCATCTTATCTGTATAGCCTCTGGCCCTGAATCTAACGTGAGACTCCAATTGGCATTGGGCCAGGTCTGTGCTGTTGCTGCATATTCTGCGCAGGCGCAGCATTTCCCCGTAAGGAATGCTTGCTATCAGGTGTTTTGGGTGAAAACTGCTGGCGTGTAGGGTGGAGTTTCCTGCAGTGGTTTTTCTGTGGAGAGTGATGTGAAGTGTGCTGTTGGTGACATATACTTTGACATCAAGGAATTCCACTGATTCTGTGCTTATGGTGGCATTAAACTCTAAATTCAAATCATTATAATTGATCTCATCAATATACGTTTTTGCACTGTCAATGGAGCCTTCCCAGACCACAAAAATGTCATCAATATATCGCAGCCAACAAAGGATATGGTTAGAGCAAGCTTCCGAGTAAGTGACCCTGAGGATCCGCTCCTCCCACCAGCCAACATGAAGGCAGGCATAGCTGGGGGAGAAGCAAGCCCCCATTGCCACGCCCCTCAGTTGCTGGTATGTCTTGTTGTTAAACATAAAGAAGTTATGTTCCAGGCACCATTCTATAAGATGCATAATAAATTTGTTATGTTTGTAACAGTGAATAGGTCTCTTGGCCAAGAATTCATGGCATGCATTGAGTCCATCAGAGTGCCGTATGCTGGTGTATAGTGAAGTGATGTCAAGAGACATCAGGACACAGTCCGGGGACCATGAGATGTTGCTGATTTTTGAGAGGAAGTCGCTAGTGTCTCTTAGTTAGGTCGGGAGGTTGATGACATGCTCTTATAGAAAGAAATCAACATATTTGGATATGTTCTCGCAGAGGCTTTTGCGTGCTGAGATGATCGGTCGTCCTGGAATTGGAGATGTGCCTTTGTGTACCTTTGGAAGAAAATACAAGATCGGAAGTACAGGAAATTAATTTTTGAGAAAAGTAAACTCCTCTTTGCTGATGGTGCCTTGCGTCCTATGATAGTTGAGGCTTATTTTGAGTTCTTTCCCACAGGTTGCTATTTCCTTCATTGTGGTAGGTTTGTAGCAAGTGGCATCATCCAGATGTCGGTTTGCTTCTTCCATGTACAAGTCTCTAGGCCATAGGACGATATTGCCTCCTTTATCCGATTTGTTGATAATGATATCAGTCCTTCCTTTTAATTTTGTCATGAGGTCCGTGTATTCTCTGTGTTTGAAGGATTTTTTTGTGTTTGGTACGGGATTTTCTTTTGTGTAGCTTTTTAACTTCTTCTACAATAACATCGTTGTAAATGTCAATGGCGTCTCTGGGCATGGTTGGCGTGAACGTGGACGGAGGCTTAAACGGACTCTTGATTTTGGTAGAGATGTCTATGCCAGCATTCTGCAAGAGTTGTTGTGTTGGGGCAATGTTCGTTGGCGATTCAAGCTCTGTCATGGTTCTAATTATGCCAATGTCTGAGACTGCCAGGGTGCCATTGGTAAGTGCCTCTTCATTGCTGCCACTGGTGGGCGGTTTGCTGCCTTGTTTTTGATGGAAGAATTTGATGAGTTTGAGTTTTCTGATGAAGTTATAGATATCAATCCGGGTGGTGGTGTAGTCAAAGCTACTTTCTGGGCAGTAGGTTAAACCTAAAGAAAGGGGTTGTGTTTCTGCTTCAGATAGTGTGAGGTTAGATATATTGATGACTGTGTTGGTATTAGTTTTTATTTTCGCTTCCAGTTCCCTCTTTGCTTGTTGTTGTTTCCTCTTTGATTTCCTGCATTTTCTGCGCTCGCGCCTTTTGCAGTTGCACCTGTGTTTAGTTTCCTCGGTGCTCGTGGGCGCAATGTTTGGCGCCTGTCCTCGACTAAAAAACCCAGTTCCTCCGTAAGACTGAAGTTATTTCTTGGTCTGGGGTCATTAGAGCTCCTGATGCTGCCACTTTCTGAATCTGTGCCAGTGTCGCCGGCTGTGCTCAGATCTGATCTTGAGGCGGAGTTGGATTCCTCATATGGCGTTGGCGTCGTGGTTGCTACTTCTTGCAGTGTTGTGGATTTGTTGAGTTTCTGCCTTTTCACGGAGTCAAATTTCCTGGCAAAAGTGAAAATTTGTCCGCACTCGTAGTCGGCCTTATCTCGGGCAAATTTGAAGGCTTTACGTGTTTTTATTGTTTCCACGTGTTTTTTTAATTTGGTCATTATTTCCTCACGGCCCTTGTTGACTACATCTTTTTGGTCTGAGCTGTCAAGTTCCTCATTTATTTTGTCAATTTTGGTTTGTAGTTCACAGCGATCGATGTCCGCATATTTGATGAGGATGACAACGAGGCGCATTGAGGCCTCCAGGTTACTCTCCTCCCACTCTTTGAGCATGAGTGGGTTGGGGTTGTCAAAACTGGGTGCCAGCATTATTCTTAGGCCTCGTGGGATGCGTCCCACGTCCTGGTATTTTTGCAAAGATTTGAATTCCCACCATTTGGTAAGTTCATTGCGCATTAGTTTTTCCAGGTTTTTTAGCTTGGTTTTAATGTCGCCGCTTGGAGCCCCCACGGCCGTGGGTGCTCGTTGTTGGTTGTCCAGTGTAGGAAGGTTGTCAAATAACACGTCGGCGGCAGCTTCCCTCTCCCGCAGCGCTTGGTCTGACATGTTTGAATAAAGCAAAGTTGCGTTGTGGCTGTCGATATACTATCTGCCCACTTAAATGTGGATGTGGCAGCCAATCTCAATACCTCTTTATACCTGCCAACTCCCTTGCATGCATACACACACCCACTGGTCTTGAGGTGATGGACGGGTCCTCCGACTCGGCGCTCAGCTCAACCGGCGGCAAGATATCAGCAACGTTTTCAGGGCTGGGCAGGGGACAGTGATTGTTCGGTTCTCCTCCAGGAGAAAAGGTCCTTTGTTTGACTGAAGAGAATCACTGTAGCCCTTAACAACAAAGAGGGGGTCTGTGGTGCGGAGCCATTCACACTCCGCATAAACACGAAACCAGGATCCCAATGCACGACCGCTGTGGGCCAAACAAGGGCACAGACACCAGTTGGAGATGAAATAAATCCGTTTATTGCTTAACAAGTCAGGATGACGCGTTTCGACCACAAGCCTGTGGTCTTGATCACATGGCGAGCTAAGTAAATGTGCAGAGTATAGTGACTGTAAGTGCCTTTACTGTGTTCATTGTGACATGGCAAAAACGAGGCCCTTTTACAGCAAGCAGTAAAATATCACACACACACACACATATATAGTGGACAGACACATGGGGAAGAAATAAACTGAGAAATGTACTTCACAACTGTAGCCCGGGCAGCGGAGTTATAATACATGTGCAGGAAAGTCAATAAAAGTATTAGCTTCCAAATGAAAATTGAAGCTGACAGGAACATCATTTTGAGAGGGATAGCCGCAATCATATCAGGATGCGAAGGTCACCATTATGCAAATAATGTCTAAAGGCACCCACAAGATACTAAGGAGCACCCCTTTCTTACATCACAGGCCTTGTTGATGCCCTAAAGTTCACAATATGCAAAAATGGGCTAGCTCATGCTTGAAACCCATAATTCTTAAAATGCTCATAATATGCCAAACAGGGACAACTTTATGGCAGGGCCACGATAATGTCAAGAATGCCCACACTATAGCAAGGAGGATATCTTAATACCTAGACTCCAGCAAACTATCCAGGGGCATAGCTTGGTCAGTAAGATTGAGGGGCGATAGGCTTCAGATTTTCTAACAATCATGCAGGTATTCCATGTTAAGATACATTATATGACAAGCAGGGCGAATGAGTAGGGCGTAAGGGGCAGTGGAAAGGGAGAAGAATGCAGATTGGTAGAGGTGTTAAGTGGGGGAATACACAATATTTTGTAAACTGACCAACATTTTTTTAAGACTTTCAAAGCTGAGAGAGGGAGATTGTGTGTGTGCGCTTTTGTCTTTATGTATGTCAAAATTCCTGGTGAAATTCGACAGACACCTGAACATACCTGACTGAAGGCACCTGCACCCAACTATTTACCAGAAAATAGATTTATTAAGGTGTGCAACACCCCAAACACCCCCCACTGAAGCTACGCCCCTGAAACTATCAAGGACAACCTTATACCAGGGCTACCATAATGCTTAGAATGCTCACTTCAGTCTCTTCTAGCGTCACTGTCGGTTGAATCTTCCAATTTCAAACTAATTGCCACCTCGCTCAGATTTCATTACTTCCATTTCTCTTTTTCTCTCACCTCAATTTTCTCCAATTTTCTCTCATCAAAATAACTGCCTCTCTGATCTTTACCTCTGCCTATTTTCCTCTTACCATTCTAAAGTAGTTTTTCTGTCACAATCCTTATTCACCTTTCGATACTTATCACTGCTCTCCTTTCTCAGAATTTTTCCCTTCCTTTTTCTTTCCCCACTTTTGGTTTCAGCCCTCTAGTTCTTTCCTTATTCCTAGTCTTCTGCCTCCCAATTTTCATCTCACTGAACGCCAGATCGCTGATCTTTACTTTTACCTACTTACCCACTCTCTTAGACTCTTCTCTTTTCCCTCTTTTCTATCAACTAGTTTCTCCTTCTATATTTTTTGTACCCTCTTTCAGTTTACCATCTTTCATGTTTCTCTCTCTCACAGCATTTTCCCACTCTTCCTTTCATCCCTCAATCCACTCTTTTCCCCTCATTTTTTGCTGCGTCTGCAGTCGTTATTTTGTTTCCTTTGTTTGTCCTTTATTTACCTTTAATTTATTGGTTTTTTTGTGTTTCTCTCTTCTTTCCATTTGAATTTATCTTTCCATCGCCCTTTTCCATCTTGCTTTTTCTTTTTACTTCCTTGCTTTTTGTCTTCATCTTTCTTTAATTCCATCTTCTCTTTCTCTATAACTCTATTTATCTTCTGCATTTCCCCTTTTCTATCCCTCTGTCCACTTCTTATTTTTGTAGCTGATTTCATCCCATTTTCTTTGTTGTTTGCTGCAGTTTCACTTATCTCTATTTAGCCCTTCCGCCCTGATTGCCACTACGGTCAACATCAGCACCTTACTCGACAGAGTAGAATCAGCAGTGCTGATCATTCTCAACCTCTCTGCAGCCTTCGAGACTATATCCCACCACACACTTATCAAGAGACTGCACCAGATCGGGATCAAGGGAGATGCACTCAGACGAATTGCATCATTCCTCACTGGACGTACACAGAGAATCCACCTATCTCCCTTCACCTCGTAACCCATAAGCACCATCTGCGAAGTCCCTCAAGGTTCATCCCTCAGCCCCATCCTCTTCAACACCTACATGACACCTCCAGCTGACATTGTCAAAACCCACATTATCAAAATCATATCCTACACCGACGACACCCAGTTCATCCTCTCGCTTTCAGCAGACCCCACCACCACCAAGACCAACTTCCACAACTGCATGAAGAACGTCACAGCTTGGATGAAGAGCAATTGCCTGAAGCTCAATACAGACAAGACCGTAGTGCAGATCTTTGGCAACCATGCCTCCCTCTAAAACAACACCTGCTGGCCCGCCAAACTTGGACCCACCCCCACATCAAACGACCACGCCCGCAACCTCGGCATCATCTGGACAACAAACACCATGAAATGACAGATCAACCCAGTCTCCTCTGCCTTCTTCTACACTCTCTGCATGCTCTGCAGAATCTTCCACTGGCTCCCCATATGCATGAGAAAAATAGTCACACAAGCAGCGGCGCCCCCCACCCCCATTAGGGCAGAGGAGAGTCGCCTCCCCTGCTGCCAGTACAGCAAAAATGAAAAATAAAACAGCAATGAAATAAATTACCGTTTTACTTTTCATTGCTCCCAGCCCGAGGAGTGTTTGGGGGCGGGGCTGCTGCTGACTGGCAGCAGGGGAGTGGTGCTCACGCCACCAGTTTACACTGCTACAGTGGGTAGGTTTACACTGCGCAAGTCAGTCTTTGATGGCCAGCCTGACTTGTGCAGTGTAAACCTCCCCACCCAGATGTCTCAGACAGCAGGGTGGAGAGCAGGCACAGGCCTCATGTGCCTGCTGGAGCGTCGAAGCAGCCCGCTCCAGCCAGTTCTGTTGCTGCTGTCATGCTGCTCATCTGCAGCATGAGATCAGCATCGGAATTTGCAGGAGGGGGTTGCCTGAGGCTCCATGAGGTGCCTTCGAGCTGACTCAAGAAGAAAGAAGAAAACACAGAGCAAAACGTGGGTAAGTACATTTCTTTTTAAATGATCTCTTTGCCCCCACTTATTTGTCTGTTGGTTCCCCCCCCCGACACCCCTCCAGTGTTGAGGGTCATGGCCCACCACTGCACACAAGTCCTATTCATTAGCCGTCTGGACTACGGCAATGCACTGTACACAGGAACAACCACTGAACTTATGAGAAGGCTCTAGACGATACAGAATGCAGTGGCCAGACTGAGCCTCGACCTGCCCAAATGAACCCTCCTCACCTGACACCTGAGGAACCTTCACTGGCTCATCATCCTGAAAAGATGTCAATTCAAACTACTGACACACACTTAAAAAGCCCTCAACGACCAAGGATCATCACATATGAACCATCGCCTGAACATCCACCGACCATCTAGAAACCTCTGGTCTGCCTCCCTCACACTCTCACAGACACAGCACATCCGCCAAAGCCACAGCCGGGGCCACTCCTTCTTCCACCTTGCCGCAAAGTCCTGGAACACCCTCCCTCTCCACCTCCGAGTATTACCCTTGCTGACAGACTTAAGGAGGAGACTCAAGACCTGGCTCATCGACTAAGCCCAGCAACCCAGCGGCTGGATACCCTCACGGGTGATAAGTCATGCTCTACAAGTACTGATTGCTTCATTTCTTTGTTTCTTTCCATATTCCATCAAACTCTCTACCTTTCTTTCCAGATTTGTAGCAATTTTTCTTTCTCATTCTACATGGTCTTTGCCTCTTTTTCATTTTTTTTTATTTCCTTTTTGTTTCCTTACCCCCTTTGTTGGTTCCTTACTCCTTCCTTTCTTTCCTTTTTATTTTGTCCCATATATCTTTTCATTTTTCCTCCATTCCATCTTTCTTTTCATTCATTTATTTCTTCAACTCCCTTGTTCCTTTACTCCTTCCATCTTTCTTTTCTTTTTTCTTTCCAAGTGTCCTTCCTTCATTTGCACCAATTATTTAATTCTATCCTACTATTCTTATTTTGCTCCACTCTTGCTATCTTTCTTTCTGTCTTTATTTTTTCCTTCCTATAGTTCCACGTCTTTCTCTCCATTTTTCTTCTTTTTTCTTCCTTCTTTCCTTCAAAACTCATTTTCTGCTTTTCTTCCACTTTTCTTTTCATTTTTCTTTCCAACTGTCCTTCCTTCATTTGCCCCTTTCTTTCTTCTGTCCTACTATCTACATCTTTCTGGCCTTATTTCTATCCCACTTTCTTTTATCGTTCTTTCCACCTTTCTTTAACTTTTCTTTATTTCATCTATTTTCCTATATTTCTCATTTCCTCCTTCCATTCTTCCTTTCCTTTTGCCCTATTTTCCTGGTTCTCTCATCTACGTCTCTTGGGGGCATATTAACAACGGCCAGCGATAATTATCGCTGGCCGTGCTTAGCGTGAGGAATCCTATCGCCGGAAATTATCGCCATGCTAGCGCTGTATTAACAACGCTTAGCGCAAAGGCGATAATTTTCCAGTGATAGCGATGTTTTCCATAGAACATCGCTGGTTTTCCAGCGATGTCCCATGGAAAACGGCGATATACTTGGCGATAGGGCCTGTGGTCTTAGCCACACAATCCACCCCCCATGTTAGGTATGCCTTAGTCAGGAATTTAGCAGACGTTAAATTCCTGCGTTAAGGCATACTTAACGCAATTTAAAATATCGCTAACCCACGTTGCTAATATGGCGATACCTGGGTTAGCGATATTTCCCCCTGTTGTTTTCACAGGCACGCCCCCTTTGCATCTCATTAGCGATGCGATGGGAGGCGTGCAGAAAACGGACGCTAAGTCAGGAATCACGCGCTAGCGTGTCCTTGTTAATTCGGCGATAAAATTATCGCCGCTTTTCGTCCGAAAACGGACGCTAAAGCGGCGATAATTCATTAACGCCGCCTTGTTAATATGCCCCTTGGTTCTTATTTCTTTTCCATTTGATTTCACCTTGTAACCTTCTCTGTCACTGTGTTTGGCTACTTTAACATGCTTCAGGCCACATCTCTGAACTTCATCTGTGATTCCCTTGCAGTGTCACTTATGAGCTTTTGTCTCGAGATCTGCAAGTCTCCAATCAAAGTTGAGGAGACCCATAATGAACATTTAAAAGGATTATTGTAATGCAGAACTGCTACTCTTTGTTCGGTGGCAACGTTTTAACCAGTTTCTTTGAGTGATGGAGGGGAAGCTTCATAATGCCCTTGAACGGCGCCTCAGACTTGTCACTGTTAAACAAACATGGTCTGAGTGGAATATTGCTTGTAACTAAAATGCAGGTTTCAAAAGCAGAGGACTTATGTTGAGATCTCTGATGCACGTTCATCAAATTGTGTGATTCTAGGCAAGTCAGTTTGTCTCTATGTAACATGATTCAAGATCTTCCATCGTACCCAGAAGACATTTTTTATCTGCAGCTGCAAATCACACACCTTCCTTTAATAATAATATGTCCTATTGCATATTTCACATAGACCAAATTTTCCTGTGGCTTTAAGGCTTTAAATGTAAATGCCATGTGACTTTCAAGAAAGTTCCCTATAGCTTGGGTTTATATAGTTCTAGTTTCTAAGATTCCTGTCTGACTTCTTAAAAGCTTTCAGCATCACAGGCAGGGAAAAACAGAATTCTCACGTAACAGGTAAAGAAAACTGTATCAACAACTCACGCACGGTACAGATAAAGCACGTGTAATGACTGAGACACAGATTAGGCAGCTGTGCAAGCCTCCTTCAACCCAACCTAACTCCGCATAGCAGCGGAGCAAACTTCCTCAAAAGGCACATCAAAGCAGTAGGAGGGAAAACTTTTCCCACAAAGAAATTGCAGTCAAGGGAAGCACTAGTGCAAACCTCACTTTCAAACAGGCAAGCTGTGCACGGCTACCTTGGGAAACAGTTATCTAATGGTGAAGTGGCAGCTCAAATCTCCCTCTCACGTTACATGGGAACATCATGTGAAGCAGCTTTTGTACGCAACAGTGCAAAACAAACAGCAGGGACAATATCTGTGCAAGAATTCTTCACAAAACATGTACTAACAGGAAGCAGCAGAGCATAACTTTTTATTGACGTGCAAAATGGGAAGAAGTCCACCAAAGTTACAATATGGACGACAGCTACCTGTGCCTTCATCACAAAGACGTGTCCTGCATAGGCAAAAGCTGTGCACGCCTTCGCCAGCCGTGGACAGCTGAAGGAATAACAGTGAGCTCTTTGAAACCATCACAGTTCCCTGCCTAGTCAGTACTGTGATGTGTGAATTAAAGATGTGTTGGGTTCAATCAATCAATCAGGGGTTTGTTAAAGTGCGACTACTCACCCGTAAGGGTCTCAAGGCGCTAGGGGTGGGGGGGGTGCAGGTTCCATTCCATCAAGGAGGGGGTCTGTCGAAGAGCCAGGTTTTGAGGTTTCTTGCGAAGATGGGGAGCGATGTTGTCTGTCTGAGGTGGAGCGGAAGGGCGTTCCATGCTTTGGCTGCGAGGAAGGAGAAGGAGCGGCCTCCCGATCTGGTCTTTCTGGTGCGGGGGACCACGGCGTAGGAGGGCTGTGCTGATCGTAGGGTCCTTTGGGGTGCGTGGAAATTGAGTCGGCTGTTCAGGTATGCTGGTCCGGTGCCGTGGAGGGCCTTGTGTGCGTGGGTGAGTATCTTGAAGGTGATTCTCGCCTTGACGGGGAGCCAGTGGAGTGTGCGCAGGTGCTTGGAGATGTGGCAGTGTTTTGGCAGGTTGAGGACCAGTCTTGCGGCGGCGTTCTGGATGTTCTGTAGCTTGCGGGTGAGGTTTCTGTTTATTCCGGCGTAGAGTGCGTTGCCGTAGTCGAGTCTGCTGGTGACCAGGGTGTGAGTGACGGTCTTTCGGTGTTCGAGGGGGATCCATTTGAAGGTCTTACGAAGGAGGTGGAGGGTTGTACAGGAAAGGCCCAAACTGATGTGAAAAAATTAACTTATGTGTGTGGTGGAATGCTTACTCACTTTGGGTTTAGCTCCTTTGTTTCCCCTCGTTTCTTCTACTCTCAGTTTTCTAATGTCCTTCTCACTGAAATTGCCTTAGACCGGATCAGATCTCTCATTGTCCATTTTTTATTCACTTCTCTCTCTCTCCCACCTCAATGTCTACTCTATATTTTCTTTCACACGCTTTCACCATCTTTGACACCCTGTTTGTCTTTCTCTTGTTACATCAGACTACCACAAACGGGATGGTCCAGTGTAGTACAGTTCATTTTAGTAATTTATGGTGGTGAAATTAAAACTTTCCATTTCAGTCTGTTGCATACACCTATGCTGATGTTCCATATGCACCATATAATAAACTGATACATTTCACTACAGATTTTGAGTTCATAGCTGCAGTATACAAATATCTGTCTGGCTGGTTGGATGCATCGATAATGGTTCGTCAGTTGTATGTACAGATGATTGGGATAGGCAATAATTGTGATGCAGAAAGAGAAGAAGAGGATGAATGATGCTGCTAGTACTGTAAGAAGAAAAAGAGGGAGAGAAAGATAAACAGGAAAAGAGTGAAGGAACATTGCTGAGTGGTCAAAGAGATGCGGAGACATCAGAAAGAGAAAGAGATATGAAGGGAATAGAAAAACTGAGAAAGGTAAGCAGAGAGGGAAAAGATGGTAGAGGGAAAGAGAAATATTTGGAGATCCATGCAAAAGTAGGGAAAGGTGACGATGTGGTAGAGAGAAGGAAAGGGCAAGAGACAGAGAGAGGAGGTTGGGCGAGGGCCATTGTCACATGACCTAGACAATCTATGCTCTGATGAGTCCAGGGCCATAGCACTGTTGATGGGCACACAGAGGCAGGCACGGGACCATGTGACTGAGATGAAGTTACAACCAGAACAGGAACGAGGGAGTTAAACAAGGTCTAAGTGCACAATATGGGAAAAGATAACTCTAAAAGGGGCCAGATAATGATTGATCTGGGGTCGAGAGGACAAAGAAAACAAATGGGTAAAGCCCACTTGGATGTTCAGGGTTCTTTGGTAGTTCAATAAGGCTAGAGGATTCCGGGAGACAGAGTGGAAGTGTAAAGGACATTTGGAAGCTCCGCCATGGCCATCATCACTTGCCTGACCACCCATCCTTCATCAAAACAGGCAGACGCACATGGGCAGAGTTACTGCTATACCAGCCACAGAGCCATTGTAAAGTAACAATGAGATGGGCAGCCTGCAAGAGGGTCAGGGTCGCATACTACAATTTTAAGGAGTAACAGCTCCACTGGGAGTCCGGTTTGTACAGGATTTAGAGGATAGACAAACCAAGGAAAAATTCCACCTGCAACAATAGTATTGCAGAGTTGTCCAGTTAGGTTAGGGGTTTCTGGGCAGCAGAAGGGAAGTGTGGCAAAACCAGGATAATATGAAAGAAAAGCTTGTTTGTGGTAGGGTCATACACTCAACAAACACTGTGAGCCCAATTCTTGGAGAAAAATTAACGAGATGCACTCTTCATCTGATGTTACCAAAAAATCAAGAACTATATTCAAACATACTGTACCAATATCATACATTTTCTGGTATTACACTAAGTAATAGGTACAAGTAATAGATGTACAGCAGACTCCACTCCACTACTCAAATTGCCTCAGAATAAACCAAGTATTTGTGCTTCACATACAAACAATAGAAGAATCTGACGAATGCAGAAATGCTATAGATGACTTAGATAACTATTTTGCTCCTGGTGTTTGTGTCCCAGTAGGCAGGTGTATTTTATTTCAATGCGAACAGGCATGTCGGAACTGGTGGAAAATTATGTAGCTGCTTTAAGAAAATTAGCTGTGACTTGCAAGTTTGGGTACTTACAGGAAGACCTAAGGATCACTGACATAATATCGACAACAAAAATATCGTATTGACAAAATATCGTCGTCATAATATCGACTACAATAATATCGACTATCAATACTTATTTAAAAAAATACAAAAATATCAGTACACAATATCGTATATAAAAAATATCGTACACCACAATATCGAAATACAAAATATCGTTAAATTAAATATCGTTTGATTTTAAAACACATACAAAATATAAAAAATATCAAATACCAAAATATAGACATCAATATTATCGATTTTTAACAATATCGACTATTGAAAAACTGGTCAATTAAATATATGTTTAGCACCAAATATAAATTCACATTATAAAACAATATAAAACACTTAAATAACATAAAATAATCATTTGGAAACACATCAATATATAAAACTGAAACTTTTTTCTAAACGAACAATTACAGTAATAAAATAAAAGCTTTAAAATATATAATGCTTGCATCATGTCACATTCAAAACAATGTTTAATATATTTTAAAACTGAAAAACGAAAAAATAATAACTTTCTACTAACAAGTTCTTAATTAGCGTTTCCCTTATATGGAAACAAACAGCCAAAACAATAAAAACAATTAACTTGAACGAATCTAATACTCACATTTTAAAATACACCAATAACATAAAGTAACCAATTAAATAAACACTATATAAGCATGAAATGTTTGCATCTCTTGTACACTTCTAACCTACAATAAAGAAGAAGGTGAAACTCTGCCCAACTGTTTCCTGAAAGAAAACTTTCATTACTGAAGAAATCTTTAAAACTGCACTAAGTAAAACTGTATTTAAAATATAACCATACTACTAGCCTTCAACCCTAATTATTTCTGAGACATAATTTACTAATCTTTCATTGCTTACATTTATATCTCCTCTACACATAATTTACTAATCTTTCATTGCTTACATTTATATCTCCTCTACAGATATCTTGCAAAGCCAGAAAAATATTTTTTTCCAAGCTACCTAAAAATATTTTTTAAACGTAATTCACTAATATATATTTTATTTTTTTATCTATCTCCTCTACAGCCAACTGCAAAAGCATCCAAAATCATTTTGTAAACACTAACCAACTAAATACAATTAAAAAGTAAGTATATAATTTTCAATTATTAAACACCCTTAAATACCCACCCAAATATCCCTTTTCCCCTAAAATCCCTATAATCTACAAACAATGTAATCAAGGGGCCCATTAGGATGTCGGGCGGAAGCACTACCGCCGTGCTGGCGGATGCAAAAACCACCAGTTACCGCCTGCACGCAGCAGTCCACACGCCCGCCCGATTACGATGCGAAAAGTCAGCCAAACACCGCCGGCAAGCCAGCGACACCGTCCGCCATCAAAGTGCGCCCGTACACGTAGCGGCGCAGCACAATTGACACACACCGTCCGACGAAACACGTACCGCCCAGCGTACAAATTACGATGCCGCACACAAACTGAACCCACGGCTAAGAGACACCGTACGTCAAACTGAAGCGGTAACACGAACGCCGAGCACGGACACCGAAGAAGCGGCACCCCCGAGCATGAATCCAGCACTGCAGGCCCTCCCTATGCTCTATCTGATGCACCACCAAGGACGCAACGTACCGCGAAGACGCAGGTAGGCACACATACAACAAGTGCACGCAAACAGCGCACACAGTGCAAGGGCGGAAAAAGCGGACAACCCCCCACCCCCGCGTGTACACGACACATCTACCATAGCATCCACATATGACACACAGGCCAAATTGTAACATCTCGTAACACATGTGTACACACCACCTGGGACTAGGAACCAACCACCCCGTCACGGCCCCAAAGCGGCGACGACGCTGCCACACATGCGCACAACGCAGAGGCCAACCGCAGCGCCATGCATGCGTCGCACACAGACACAGGGACACAACCAAGCAGCACACACACCAGCCCCACCCCGAATGCACATGACACATGACAGGCCTGCCACAGACATGTCCCCAACGCCCAATTCACGGACAACACCCAACGTCACACAACCGACGCACACATGTCAGTGAAGTCACGCAACAGCAGGACACACCCCAGTGCAACAAACATGGCGAAGCACACAGCGGCGGCAACACCAACTAGGAGAAGCAGGGCCCCTTCGGGAAGAGGAACGCCAGTACCACACTGAAACACCCATACCACCCTGCACATATGAACAAGACATACAAAACGGAACACCAAAGAGCCCGGGGACCGACAACAGGTGGCCCAAGAATAACACTCACACACAAGGCCCAACGCAGAGCGGAAAGGCAGCCTGCCGCCCACACAAGGGAGAGCAGACAGCACTGAATGACCTTCCATTCCAACTCCGAAACCACAGCCCTACGAAAGAAGCCGGTGAATACAGCCATTGTCCAATAAAAGACCAACACAGGCATGCAGAGGAGACCGACCACAGGGCAGATAGCGCATATCACAGAAGAACACAACGGACGGGAAAGAATAAAGAAAACACTCCCCCATGTCGGCCCCATGCAAGTTAATTGGAAGGAGTCACACATCACTGACCTTGAACTGTCTGAGAAGCATGTGGGATGAGGGCCCGTGTCCTCCGCACAAGCCAACAGAACACAAGTCCTGTCTCCCTACGACTACACAGAGCTCACAGCAACCTCGGAGCGTGCACATTGCAGACTGCACACACAGCCGGAGCACGCCACCACAACGCACCGCTGCAAAATGGCAACCGCAACACACCTACCCAACTACGCCGGACAGGTCAAGCTGTACAAAACCAACCTGATACATATATTGGGATGCGAACTCCTGTCCCTGCTGAACGTAAGTTACCGACTGACTTACCGCATCACATTGTTCAGCTGCGTCATACCCGTCTTCTACTGTCGGAGGTGTCCCTACCAGCATCCCGTGGAGATGTGTCTCTCCAACCCGGCATGTCTAAAGGCGGACCTGCTAGCACTACTCCTCCCTCTGGACGCACACGACAGGGCCTGCTCTGCCTATGGGGGCATGGCGTATGTGGCCAACATCGCACCCGCACTGAAATGGGACCACTGTGCCTCCACACGACGGATCATCGAGCACAGCTACATTGAATGTCACCCAGCATGCCCCATCATGGTCCTCCAAGGGACAACTTACGAACAACACCTTGACAGCCACCATCCGCTACATTGGCTGGCAAACATAAACACCACCAATGACATGGAAGCCCTGCTGGACGGCATCGCATACCTGACAACCTGTAAATTCGTCGGACCCCAACGCAGGTTCCCCGATTGACCTATGATGTCCAACCCCGCACCCATGCTTAGCTTCCGCACGGACTGGCCAGTCACCACCACAACAGCCATACCAAACGACCGGCAACAATTACCACACCATCAACGACATCGCCATGACATCGGATATGACCGGGACATGCACACTGTTCCCCATCACATCCAGGAACACCGCATGCATCGTGGGAGGCAGTGGCATGGGGTCTGTGTATCGCACCCACATGGACGGAACTGCACGAACAACCAGGACACGACATGGATCCAGCGCCCATGGACACACACACCGCTCAGTGGACATGAATAGGTCGCCTGGAGTCTGTGGGTGCTGCACCCCTCCCACCCCCGCCCCGGGAATCCCATACCAGGACCTTTGCACGGACGACAAGTGCAAACAACAACAACACGAACCCAGTGACTGTGACATGTCCAGTAACCACCACATTGCAACAACAAGTGGCACGCCGCTGCATGCACGCAAGCACATGCCCTGATGTCATCTCACATGCACGCGTGCATGAGGAACAACCGCAGCAAACCTGTCACATGGAACTGAGATGGACTGTGCCCATGATGCCAAGCGGTCTGGTAGGCTACTTGTATACCGTCTGTGTCAAAGTCCGCAGCTCCGCAGCTATACGTAAATGTACATTAGCACAGCCTTGGCCAAGCAGATGTAACTCTGAAGCCCACATCCCACATGCAACAGCCAATCACCTGTAACCCCACACCCTATCCCATTTGTAATCATGCTCAGTATATCCTCAACATGTATTCCGCTGCCAGTAGTGTCCACTATACTGCATCACAGAGGACAGAAGACTCAATATAATGTTTGAAACCAAAACTGTCTCCGCTGACTCATTTCACAAGTACGAATGAGAGAGGATGAGAGTATGTGAAGTACACGGCAGTCGTGACATGACCATGTAGTCCACTGGTATTGGATGTCAACGCAAATGAGTAGCACAACTGTGGAAGACACACATGTGTCGTGTGAAGTCGTATGGACGCAGTGCTCAGGTGGGTGGGTGCGACGGGTAGATGCGCACATGCCAAGTTGGAGCACGCCGTGTTGGGAGGGGTCATGAACAGTACACCACCGCTTCCCTGGGCATTGTGAGAGGACACCTGTCGGGGGGGGGAGTGAACACGTGTGTGCACAGCAGCCAGGCACACGAACAATGCGGAACCAGGCGCACACGTCAGCCCACCCTCCGTGGACTAGCTGGATCCTGTTGTGCGCCCGCCATGCCCCTTGACAAGGCACACACAGCCCCAGTCGACCAGGTGTAACCCCAACATAGTCAATCCGCACAGGCGATACAGGGCACGGGATGGCAGTGGAGCATGGTGTGTAAGAGGTCTCCTCGCGCTCCTCCTGGTCATATCACGCAGGCAATAGAACCTCAACGTGTAGCATGGCACAAGTCAAATGGAAGTGTAGGGGGACGCACCTCAGCACGAGCAGCACTGACGTCACGGGAGGTGGCTCGCACCATCCCATCCATTGCCCATTATACCAACCACGCCACATGCCATTGCGACTAAGTGCAAGCGCGTGCGCCACCACCCCCGAGCCCTCCCCAGAGAGGCCAAAGAGTGAATGTGTGGGCCATCAGTCACAGACGGACGCGGCCTGGCCGCAAGGGCAGCCACAGCCACTGGGTGTCGCAGGTGGCGGATCCGGAAGGCGAAGACTGTGATGCATAGTCCATGCAGGCCGGGTCTCCATTTGGGGCACCACGCAGGTGGACGGCGTCCCGCCACACATCATACCCTGAGACAGCCCACTCGTGCAACTGGACTCACACATACACTCCTTGCCCTCTCTGGTGCGAGCTTGGGGCTGCCTGTGCAAGCGCTAGCCTCGCAGGTGCACATGCATATTGGGGGAGCGAGGGAGGACATGAGGGCTGGGGCGAAGATGACTGTATCACTGTCAGTGAGTACAAGGGATGACCTAGATGTGGAAAGGAAGAGACGTGTCCCGTGTGTACTGCAACTAGTCGCCAATCCAACTACCCCCCATGTCCGGAATGTAAGCCCGCACCTAGGCCCGCCCATCCGCCACATCGAATATACCACCAGCACAACAACCTTCCCATTCGAAACACTGACTGGGGGTGGCGACCAGTGAACAAACATGTGTAGCCTACCCACGCGTACATGTGGGCCCTCCATGATCCATGTCACCTGCGGCAAAGTCATGACATGCGCAATGAGGGAAGTGAGGTGAGCTGTCCGCCCCACGCACAGAAGGTGCATCAGCTCCACAGACCCAGCAGCGAGTCCAGCAGGGGTCACATGTGCAGGGGCAGCTGTGCCTGGTGTGAAGGCACATGCACATAGACAGCACATCGACCAATGTGTAGTCTGCCCACATCTACAGTCCATCATCATGCGGACATAGGAATTGTACACAGGGCAACACATCTTAGTGGGTGCACCCACCGTGACCAACAATGCGCAATCATCGACGTACCCGCCCTGTGCATGGCCCCCCACCCAACGGAGGCACATCCAGTGCCACCATCCCACACACACAAGCCTTCCACGGAACATGCTGTGTCCAATGGTCAGTACAGAGTCAGCGCCCATCTGGTGGATCCTGAACAGGAGACACATGCACACACATGATAGCTCCCACTATGTACGTCTGCCACCTGGCACGTGCAATGTAACCTCTCACCTGTGACGTGTGACTGCAAGCACACAGCCGTCTTGGCATGGGGCTGTCAATGTGGACACCTGTCAATGTTTCGGGAGGTGTGATCCGTACAGTGCTGTACATAGGGTGCAGTGCTGACACCTACTACTGTCTCATATCCCCTCGTGCCACAGGTCCCACTTGTTTTGGCCGCTCAGCCTGTGCCCACATCGTCGTCGTCGTGTGCCATACTCATCCAGCCTCGGAAGCAGTGCCATGCTCAGCAGACATTCATGTTGCCGTGGCGTTGCCGCTTGACGAATATGCAGTCAGTCCCCATCAGCACGCCCCGCAAGTCATTGGGGCCTAGATCCCCATGTGCATGACCATGGCAGTGGTTTGCATCACTAGCCATTGCCATTGGTGGGAGACCTGTGTAAGTGTATTGTGGCCGTGCCGTCCCTGCTTGACAGCTGGGCTGTGACTCATGTGCTTGCTCAGTCATGTCAGTGATGTGAATGCGAAATTGCTATGTGTTGTGTTGCTTTGACATGTGTCCACTGCCATCTTCCCTAGGCGGAGACCGAACATTGACCGCCCATACCAATTGCTGGCGGACATGGAGGATACTGAGGTCATAAGGAAGTTTCGGCTGGACAGGCCAACCCTGCATCGACTGTGTGCCATGTTGGAACCCCATCTCCGTCCCCGCAGGGTGTATCCGACAGCATTCACCCCCACGGCTAAGGTGATGGCCGCCATGCATTTCTTCGCCACTGGGTCATTCCAGCACACAGTGGGCAGTGGAGGAGGGATGTCCCAGCCCATGTTCAGCAAGGTGCTGAGGGATGTACTGGCAGCCATGATGCTGTACCGAAACAGGTACATCAGATTCCCCAGGGCTCGTGAATTGGCGGCAGTGAAGGGTGCATTCTATGCCCTTGGCAGGATCCCACACGTCGTTGGTGCCATTGATTGCACACATGTTGGCCTTGTTCCACCACAGGCCACTGAGCACCTGTACCGCAACAGGAAGCACACGCACTCCCTGAATGTGCAAGTGGTGTGCCTTGCGGACATGGTGATAACCCACGTGTGTGCAAAGTTCCCAGGCTCGGCCCATGACGCACACGTAATGCGCAACAGCATCTTGCCACGACTGATGTCCAATCTGCAACAGGATCGTGGCTGTATTGTCGGTGAGTATGTGGAGTGGTGTAGCGTGCTGGTTGTGCGATGCTGTCCCCTGTCCAGTTGGAATAGCAACGGTTCTCTGTGTCCCTCACACCCAGGTGACTCTGCGTACCCGAATGGGGCATGGCTGCTCAGTCCATTGAGGAATCCTCGCACCCCAGCAGACGATCGCTACAATGAGGCACATGGGAGGACCAGACGTGTGGTCGAGCGTACCTTTGGCCTCCTCAAGTCCAGGTTCAGGTGCCTGGACCGCACCGGGGGTGCGCTGGCGTACTCCCCACAGAAGGTGTGCCAGATAGTGGTGGCGTGCTGCATGCTGCACAATCTGGCCATTCGGAAGCAGATCCCCCTCATTGTGGATGACGGAGATCAACCAGGGCCCCAGCCCGCAGACCAGGACAGCTCGAGTGAGGAGGACAGCGGAGAGGAGGAAGCTGGGAATGTGCGCCAGCAGCTCATCGCCCGCTACTTCACTTGACGGTGAGTGTCCATGTACGACGGCTGATGTGTCTGTATTTGTGCAGGTGTGTGTGTGCTGTGTCAGGGTGGCCTTTTGTTCACTGCGTGCTGTGTGTCAACGCTCCATGCCCAGGTTAGTATGCCACTGATGGTGGCTGTGGCATTGTGCCCTATTGCTCTGTGCGATGTGTGTACATTGCTTGTAGTTGTTGACATGTACTGTGTGATGGGTGTGTGACACACTCATTGAATGTGCTCCTGTTCTGTCTCCCACCCCTAGGTCCCTACAGGCCCTCCGGTTCCATTGCCATGCCACGCATCAGGTGCCGTTCCGCTCAAGGTGGCCGTTGTATTCCGTACAATTAAAACACAGGGCACAGACAGCAGTTTGTGGAAGAGGTGCATTTATTTCAAACTGTGACATGTGATTGTGTGTAAGGTGATGACAAAAGTGGTGCGTGCAGTGACAATGAGCTGTCGGTCATGGCTGCGTGATGCTCAGGGTGTACCCACTGGTTCTATGTCCATAGTCCAACACACACATGCCATCCAGATGGCTGTGTGGAGTGGGATCGTAGTCCAAGTCAATGCAGTGGGTGGTCAAGGAAGGCTGGCTGGCTGCCTCACTTGCGTCTGGAGCGTGTGAAGTCCTCCCGGGAGATCTGTTTCCACTTCGGACGGCCCCTTCCACGTTTGCGAGGGGGGGTGCCTGCTTGCGACATGCTGGTGGTTGAGGTGTGCTCACTGGCTGTGGACGCAGGGGAACTGGACACTGCTGCTCGACCCTGCGCCCCGGCAGGTGGTGGCGGAGGGGGAGCTGCTGTCCCTGGCTGTGACCTCACCGCCACCACCAGCTGGCCCATGAGGTCCACGAGTTGGCCCATACGGGCGTCCATGGACCTCAGCACCCCCAGCACCTCACCCGTGTCTGTAGCTGACCTGGCCCATTGTCCTTGGGCCTCTTCATAGGCCCCAAAGACTCTGGCCATTTGAGGCAGGGCATGGCTCCCAGGGGAGGCTGGCGTTTCCCTGACCCTGCTCCTCCTACCAGTCCTGCTGCCACCGGCCTGCCCACTAGCCACATTGCTCACCACGGTCCTCGCCCTGGCTCCCAGGGTGGATCCAGTCGTCCGGGCCACCACCTGCGCTGGGGCTGGGGCCAGCGAAGACGTGGTGGCGGTTGCGGCAGTGGTAGTGGCCGCAATGACCGTGGGTGTGGCCGCAATGACCGTGGGTGTGGCCGCAATGCCCGTGGGTGTGGCCGCAATGACCGTGGGTGTGGCCGCAACGACAGTGGCAGCAGGGGGCTGGGAATGTTCAGCAGCCCTGGATGATGGGTTGGTGGGTAGGAGGGGTCCTGGGGAGCGGCTGGGCCCTGCCACACTAGATGGGCCTGCTTGGTGGTCCGTGTCCGAAGAGGAGGACAGATCCTCCACATCCGTGTGTCCTCTTTGGGGGCTTGTAGGCTGGCTGTGCTGGCTGCTGTCTCCATCCCCAGCATCCAGCAGTTCGTCACCTGTGGAGAGAATGAGATTTGTTATTGTGTTGCACCTGGCGAAGTCTGTATTGGTTGTCTGACATTCTCCGTTCGTGCACTCTCGTGCACGTGTGTCTCGGAGGCGGGTGTGTGGCTGTACAATCTGTTGTTGTGTGTGCTTGGCAATGGGACTGTGTGCTGTGCACATGTGGCATGGGACGGATTGGCTATGCCGATGGATGTGTTGCTGTGCTCCTACTTATTGTGACTCTGGTGTATGCGGGCTCCAGGCCCATCCTGGGTCTGGTTTGTACTTTGCTTTTGGGGTGCATATGGAACGCTTAGGAACGCATATGGCAACATGGGGGTCATGCCCCAGAAACGCATTTGGGATGGAATATGCTTTTGGGCTACATGCTGTGAGCCATGGGTGCCGAACGTGACATGTGTTGTGGCAGCATGACAGTGCATGGTCTGAGGTGTGTGCATGCCTGACATACCCTGCATATTTGCTGTCTGTTGTGATTACTGGACATGGCATTGGACGCATCGTTATGAGTGTGTGATGGTTGTGTGCCACCCGACGTATTGCAGTTGTCCCATCTCCTTGGTGTGCGTGCTGCCCTGTGCCATGTGCATCACTGCAGTGCTCGGGGGGTGTGGCCCATGTTGTGTGTTGTTGCTCACAGTGTGGCGTGCGCTTCATTGACTTCTGGCACATGGTTGGTCATGGGCATGTATCTTAGCGTGACTGCTGTATGTGTGGCAGCTGTGCGGATGACATGCCTTTCATGAGACTGGGGCTGACGGATGGGATGGATGGTATGTTGTATGTGCATGGTGTGTCTGTGTGTTTGATGGGTTCAGTGGTGTTCGTGTGCATTTATGTTGTTCCGCTCTGTTGCGTCTAGTGTTGTTTGTCTTACATAGGCGTAGTTGTGGGGTGTGTGGTTGACAGGCAGTAGGGGCTACATGGACAGGACTTCAATGGTGTTTCGGTTGTGTGTGATGGGTTGCACAGTGGCTGCCGTGTGGTACTATATTCAGTGTGGCTTGTGCATGCAGACGTGGCTCCTTGGGTGTTGCTGTGTCTGTGATGGGTCATGTGGGGTGTGAGTCTGTGGTTCATGTCCGTGTGCACATTGTTCACTTGTTCGTGACAGTGGGCGGTGCTGCGTGTTCGTCTGCTACGTAACATGTCCCATGTGTTGGTCGTGTTACGGTCCTCATGCCTCCAGTAATCCAGCCCTGTCCAGTTTCCCACCTGCAGGTTGTTCGTGCGTGCACTGTACTGGATGCCACATGGTTCTAAGCGGGGGGTGCTCCATGTTGCAGGTCTGTGGGGGTGGGGGCGGTGTTGTGGGTTGTGGTGATGGCTGGACACCCACTGACACCGATTGTTGTGGACCGTGATGTCTACCTTTCGGCTGTCGGTGTGCACTGCGGTGGCTGACACGTGGGTGTGGGGTGTGGGGGATGCTCCTCCTTGCTGTGCTGTGGGACTAGGGGCCTGGTGTGTGTTGTACTTGAGCTGTCCACCCACTGCACTTTGTGTTCCTGCCACTTACCTGTTACTTGTCGGTTAGTGCAGCTATGGCGGACACATGGGTGTGGTGGGTGCTCGTTGTGGCGCTTCTGGCATACTTGGGGACCTGTTGGTGGTTACGTGGCTGGCTGAGTGTACACATGCCCCCACGTATCTTACAGTTGTTAGGTTTGGGCTGTGTGTGGTGGTGTCTGTTGCATGTGTGTGTGATGTGTTGTGTATTGTGTGCTGGACATGGGGGTGTTTGTCCCTGGGAGCTGTGGCATGGTGGTAGTGCATGTGAGTACATAGCGGTGTGCTGGTATACATTAGTTTGTACTTACCAGCCTCCACTCCCCCTGGTAATCCGGCGAGGATCTCCGGATGTATAATGACTCGCACCTTCTCCTCCCACGCTTTGAAGGTCTTGAAGAGCGCGGGATTCCCTCCGCCAGTGACGGCAGCCAGCTCTCTGTTCTTGCTCTCCTTCTTCTTGACCAGGCTCTTGACGTCATTCCACCGTTTGTTGATTTCAACTCTGTTCCTGGGCAGGGTCCCAACTGCATTGACCTGGTCTACGATCCGGTTCCACATTCTCTTTCTGGTGGCTAGTGGTGTGTGCTGGACCAGGTTCCCATAGATTTGTGGGTGCACCTTGATAATCTCGTCGACCATGACCGTCAGCTCAATGGGCGTGAACTTGGGCATTCTTTGTGGTGCCATGGTGTTTGTGGTGCTGGTGCGGTGTGTGTTGTGTAATATGCAGGGGGTTTGTGGTGCCGGTGTTTGGTGGTGGTGGTGGTGGTGGTTGTGATGTGTGCGTTTCTGTGGTGTGCTGCTGTCCTTGCTGTGTCACTGTGTCCTCTCCTCTCCTCTCTAGTTTGCAATGTTGCAAGGGGTTGTGGTCTGTGGGAGTGCTGCTTTTGTACTTACCTATGTGGGTGTGTCCTCATGGTCTGTTGTTTTCAGGTGTGTTGTGTCTGGTGTTCTGGCCTTTGTATTTTTTGTTTGTCCAGGGGGTGTGTTTTCGGGATGTGTACTGTGCTTGTGTATTTGTGCGTGCCTTGCTGTGTGGACTTGTTGGCCATGTTGTGTGCGATTGTTTTTGTCAGCGGATGGTTTCTGTGCAGGGACGTGGGCGCCATGGCTTCTGCCGTGTCAATTCTCATCGGCGTTGTTTGCGCTGGCGGGCGGTATATTTGTGGTTTACCCGCGCTCATGGCGGTGCGATCGTAATTTCACGTGCGGTGTGTCGGCCGTGAGGGCGGGCGGTTTTGTGTTGTCGTGCGTGTTTCCGTCCGTGGCGGGCGGTTTGACTCCGACTCGGACGAGGGCGGGCGGTATCTTGTGTGGTTTTTCCGACGATGGCGGTTTTCGGTTTGTGTAATCGTAATGGCGTGGTCGGTGTTCAGACGGTGTGTGCGGGTGGATTTTTGCCGCTTTCATGCCTGGCGGATTTTTTTACGCCGGGTATCGTAATGGGCCTTCAAATTATTAAAATGTTTCTCAACAGAAAATACATCAATAAAATAGAAAATAAAGCTTGAAATCATTTCCTGGACGATTTTATTTACATCAAACTAAACATTGTAAGTATATTCACTGAAATGTAACTGTATTTAATAAATATGTGGTATTTATTATATTAAAAAATGTGTTTTTCAATTTCCCCTAGCATAAGACAAAACAACATGACTGAAGGTGCAGAATTTGTAATGTCACAAAAAAATAAAATGTTATTATGTTATATGGGGTATGTCTATACATAGGAGAAACAAATTGGCCTCAAAGGGGCCGATTCCGATCTCGGCCGGTAGGGCACCGAATCGGATTCGGCTTAATCGGATCCGATTCGGAGCCCTCTTTCCCGACCGATTCGTACGTGCGTCCGGCCGAGCGAGTACGATGCGAGCGCACGCGAAATCGCCGACCGACACGTACGCGGGTCCGAACCGCTCCGACCGACTCGCACGGACACGACTCGCACAGCACAATGGTGACGTTCCCCGGCCGGGCAAGTACGATGCGCCCCGCGAGCAGTCCGACCGACTCGCGCCGTCCGGCTCGAAAGAGCAGTTGGAGCCGGACTTTGGGGGTCCGTGTCGGACCCCCCTGTACGCGTAGCCGCGCGAGTCGCACACAGGGGGGACCCATGGGTCCCCTCTACCTGTGCATGTACGCCGCGAGTCGCATCGAGGCGTACCCGCTGTAGGGGGTGCCCTTGTTCGCCTCGCACCCATTGAGTCAATGGGAGCCCGCGTACGCGTTGTACGTCCGGCTCCCATTGACTTCAATGGGAGTCCGACCGACTTCGAGTCCGATTGCATGCGTGCGCATCGTACTCGTTCGGTCGGACTGCCAGGGTCCGATTCGGTCGGAAATCTCTCCAGGTCCGGCTCGGTCGGAGTGATTTCCGGCCTGAATCGGAATCGGCCCCAAAGTGTTTTGGAAGTGTAGCAAATACTACTCTAACAAATGCTATGGAAGAGCTACTACTCATGAAACTACTGTTCTTTCTGTAAAAGAACATAATCACCCCCCAAATATAACAGAGATTGAGGTTAGAGATGCTCTTGAAAGTATTAAAGAAGCAAGCACTAGTACTGATAAACCCACCACCCAAATACTGAAAGAGCAACTATTAAAAGTACCTCAACATGCATCAGGACAATTACCCTCCATAGCTTCTTTAAAAAGAACTATTGCCAGACAAAAAAAGCAACTACAAGTACCATACCTGCCCCTAAAACGTTTGCAGAAGTAGTTATTCCCCCAGAATTAAGCATTACTCACACTAAAGAACCATTTATATTTTTTGATAACAAATGCCATGATAAAAGAATAATTATGTTTGGTACTGCAAACAATTTAGTTAAATTACAGCAATGTGACACCTGGATGATGGATGGAACTTTCAAAGTCTGTCCAAAACCATTCTACCAGCTGTACACAGTGCATGGATTGTACCAACATTCAAATATTCCATTCATCTATGCCCTATTACCAAATAAGCAGCAAACTACCTACATAGATATACTCACTAAAATAAAACAAGAAAGCAATAATTATTTTCCTTCAAAAATAATTATTGATTTTGAATTAGCCATGATAAATGCTATACTGAAAAATTATCCACACACAGCAATCCAGGGTTGCTATTATCATTTTAACCAGAGTCTCTGGAGACATCTACAAAAATCAACCCTAAGTGTACAATATGCTACAGACAGTACTTTCGCCTACCAAATTAAAAAGCTAATAGCACTAGCATATGTACCTGTAACTGATGTAGCAGAGCACTACAATATTCTAATAGAGCGCCCCTATTACAAAAGGAACGAAGACAAAATAAGCCCACTACTAGACTACTTTGAGGACACCTGGGTGGGAAGACTGCATAGATCAGGGCATAGAAGGCAACCTAAGTTCCACATTCCTTGGTGGAATGTGTACCTAAGTACCTTAAACAAAGAAGCCAAGACAAATAATAGTGTTGAAGGACGGCATAATGCCTTCCAAGCAACAACAAGCAGAGGTAAACCTACCCTACTAAAACTACTACAATCTATACAGACAGAACAAACTATCAAGAATTACGGATGGAACAATCTGTAACTCAAATATGTCCCAAATTAACTAAGCAAACTAAAAAAATGTTTGAGCTACTTCAAAGTCAGGTTACCCTATACCCATCAACAAGAGGCCTAGATTACCTATCCCTAATAGCCAAAAGCATATTATAAACTACATTTCCACAGCTATTATAAATTTTTTCGTTCACAAAACAAACACTTTACACACATATATTAATATTATATTTTCACAAATATTAATTAATTGTCATATATATTTTTTTTAATTAAAAAGAATATATTTAAAAATAAATAATATTTATCAAAATATACTATATATCACAATTAATTATAACAACATTTCCCACCCAAATTAATACAAAAAAATAGACTTACGGTTTATGTAGCTGTAGAAGATGTATTCCAACAAGTAATAATCCTTACATCTGTCTGTTAATCCATGTTAATGTTTAAAAAGCCCCCAAAAAAATGCAAAAATCCAACAGGTCCAATATAAATCCATCCTGGCCAAATCCAAGTAACGGAAACCCTCAAAATCCCGAAAAAGATATAAAAATATAAAAATCGCTCCAGGAAATCCCGAAAAATAAAAGAAAGTGTGATAATAATATTAGTTTAACAAACTAATACACACTTCTTTTTTTTTAAACGCGTCTTTCTCTCCAACGTAAAGTCGATTAAAAGTAACCTGCAAAAAATGTTGAAAGCATACCCACCCACACAAATACACCCAAATACATTCATTAAATACAATAACATTAATTTATATTAACAAAACAACACATATTTAGTCATATTATCGTCTGTCTACACTAGGCCTCAAACACTAACTCACGACATCTCACTAAAATATAACTAAAACCTACAACACATCAAAAACGCGACTAGCTAACAATAAATACAATATATACATCCTAACTAGACTCAAACATAAGTATTAAGGAGGTCATTACGGCGGATG